>OY723403.1:16292212-17027623 GCA_963210345.1 Inga oerstediana | reverse complement strand
ATTGAAGTTGTGTGAGTGCAAAAAATGTATTCACGATAACTATCCTCAGTTGGATCCGATAATACTCAAATATGACTCAGTTAGATAGCTAATTAAGAAAATGAAATTCTTTAAGCCAAGAATTAATTACAGAAAGTAGAGTAAAGAAAGTTCAGAGAAGATGATTCATTCATCAGTATACCGAATACACGTTGCAAGGCCAATTACAAAAATATCCCCCGTTCAACATAGTAAAAGACATAAATAACCTTAATCAAACTAATTTTGTCCAACATTCATGCTTGTCAACAATTTAACATCGTAATTAAGTAAAAAGTAGACTTACCAATTTCTTAATCCTCTTTCTTATTCATGCTCTACACCAGGTTTATTCTTAATAGTTGAATAACTCTTTTACCAAACTGTATGGGCGCCGCGAGCACCATATTAATTAAACTCTGACATGGTCCAAAAAAGTATAACTCTATCTCTTTATTGGATTCTCCTAAGGAAGATGTTGGCCCACCTAACATTTTTTCTTTCTAGTTTCAACACACGCAGATAGATGGGGAAGGAATGTCTCCATTTATTTACCTTTCTCTTTTATTTTTTCTATTTATTACTTTTATCATTGGGTATGTAAACTTATTATGGTTGAGATTTAATATATTATTAGGTGTGGGCAAAATATCCCTCACTCAGATCAATTATATTGCATGTCAATGTAGTAAAATTTAATATTTTGGCTCCACTTTGGAACCTACAAATATTAATCTCAAACATAATTAGAATAAGGGATTATATAGACACACGTACAATTAACATACGCCCTCAATAAGCATAAATATTTAAGATTTCAAACCCATTAAGCTTAATCTCTCACATAATTGATTCTAAAGATGCTCTTTCTTTTCTGCATCTTTAATATTATGACTTAATAAACCCAATAAATTCAAACTAATTAACACTTTGAACACTAAACACGAGATCACCAACCAATATTTTATTTTTTTTGAATAAAATATTAAAATTTAAAATTAATAAAATTTCGCTCCAGCTAGCCAAAGATATTCTTGGTCTAACGCTGTATGTAGAGCATGAATTGGAGACTTCTGGAACGCGCAGTTGAAAGATGAACATTGAACAGTAACAGTGCTCATTATTTTGACATTACGTATGATATGAAGTAATCATAAAGCGATACATAAATATATGTCTAAGCATTTGGGTAGAACATATAGCTATGGTTATTATGGGACTTAAGATGGTTATATAAATGTATTGAAGCAATACTTATTACTTGGTGTTTGATGGGGAAGAAGAAAGTAAACGGGCGATATTGTTAGGGTAAGTGAAGTCTGGATTTGATGCGTTATATGCAGACTCTGCAAATTCTCCATTGACAGCCTCAGTTGGATGAAAGCCGTCCCAAAATACGTACTCGTTCCTGTCCTCACATGGCGTCCCGTTCGCAACACACAGCCCAGTGGACATCACCGTTTTGCAACAACTAGCGTTCTGAACCTTGAAGCCTGAAAGTGTACATATTCAAGTGAACCAGATTAAGGAATAACAATAACAATAATAATACCCGGAAAAAAAAAAAACAACAACAACAATAATAATAAGAGAAAAAGACAAGAAAATATCACTTGAACTTCAAAATTCCAAATCAGTCTTATTGTAGTGTAGCATTTGACAAATCATTTTAGTGGGAAATCACTAATTTAGGATTTTGAAATTTAAATGGTATTTTTTTATCTTTTTTCATAATAATAATAATAATAATCAGAAGGAGGAGGAGGACAGATATACACACACACACACCAAGGAAGTTAGGGTTGAGGGAGAAGATAGCAGTGGAGTTGACAAGAATGAAGGAGGAATCAGCAGAGAAATCAGAATTGAGCTGATCAACCAAAACTCTGAGCTTATCATTAAAAATGGAGGCTGCTGTGTTCACGTCTTGGACACACCCATTTGACACATTTGCTGCAATAATTGCGGCAGGAGCACATCCGATGAACCCCAAGCTCACTAAAGCAAACTTTCTGGCTCCTGCTACATGCAATGCCTTCCCAACACAATTATATACGCACATGTTAATATAATTTACTCCCATCCTTAAAATAGATGTAGAAAACTAGATATATACCCTTAATTGCCGAGAATAGTTAGAAATGAGAACATCTGCAAACTGGGTTAAGTTATAGATGTGACTTGATGGGTAGTACTTGGGCAAGAAGTAGTTGTTTAGGTAATCGTTACTGCCAATATTGACATAGTATAAGCACTTTTTTAAGTAATTTTTTGTTGCTTCAACACGCCCAAGTTTGGCAATAATAGTAGCAATTGTGACTTCATGATTTTTTATCTGTGCGTCCATGCTTATATCAGCACCCTGCAGAGATACCAAAACCAAATCAATTAATTAAAGATTCCATCAACCTTACACACATCAAATCAAAATGAAACTCTAATTGATGAGTATAAATATATAAATTGAGTACATAGTACCGACCATTTGCTTGCCGGTCTCAAAGAGAATTCCGGCAGCACCAGAAGCATAATCGACCCCTTTGAGAACGTCTGAACCCCATGTATTTGCAAAAGGTGGAATGAACGGCAACCCAATGAATTGAGCTGTAATAATCAATCAGCTCAACCATTAGTGTCCAAAATACTAGCTCTTAATATAAGATTCAGTTTTACGGTTTTTAGAATATTTAAGGAAGTTAAATAAATTACTTTAAAGTATTTATATTGATATTTTTTAAACTAAACTCATTTGTCTTACTTTATGTTATGATTAGTTAACTTATTTAGCTTCTTTAATTTTTCAACTAGATTTTATATTAAAGACGGGAGGAATAATTAACAATAATTCACAAAAAGCTGTAAGCCAATGCATATATGAAGCTAAGCACGTGAATAAGAAACATGAACAAAAAGAGAAGTTACGTACAGAGGTAGTCGGGGACAGTGCGGCCATTGGTGGCTCTTCCGGTGGCACCGTAAGGGAAGTCGACGCCGTAAGGAGGGTAGTTGTATTTGGCCAAAGTGGGAAGGAGGTTGTTATTTCCATGGTCAGACAAAGAGTCTCCAAATACATAAAAACATTCAGTCGTATGTGCCTCTACATAATTAGTTGCCGCCGCCACTGCCGCCGCCAGCAGCAACATCCAAAACAGCTTATTATCAATCCTACTAATCTCCATATCTCTCTAATTAATCAGTCACACACAGAGATGAAACCACAATGAGAATATTGATTTGGACCACAATATGTAAGATAGGATGACGGGTTTGGTATATGCATGTGGTGAGGCATGCATGCGCATCTATTTATAGGGGAGTATTGAGAGGAATCAAATCACAACATTCTGATCTTTGTTTTGACTACACGTCTACACGTGTTATATTCGTAAATTAATGAGCACCCCAAGGCCCCACCATAATCTATATAACGTAGGGAGGTTGGCAAGACTAGAAAACTGCCAACTTTTTCCTAATTAATATCATTAACATCTATTCTTCCCTTACTTTTTTTTCTACAAGCACATTTCCTTGAGTCTTGTTGCGAGTCTTACCTTTTATAGGTATTGGCATAGTTCATTAACAATGGAGAGAGGGGATGGGAAAATCCATTATTAAAATTAAAATTGAAAAAAGAGTATATTTTCAAATGAGTCATCATATTTTTTTTTATTATAAATGGCCTTATATTAATTTAAAGTTAAAGGTCAATGGATGAGACTTTAATTTTTAAATAGGACTAGAGGCAATAGTTGATAGATACCCTTCATCTGATGCTATTTACAATATCTTACCAATTCACTGGCTTTAAATATATATAAGATCCTTACATGATGCAATAAAATATTTATAATCTCTAAGAATACATGGTCTCTATAATACCTCTCTGTCTTTTCTATCCAATTAGTTGTACCAATTAAATGATAATTTTGGGAAGTTGTTGAAGTTTTTAACTTTTAAATAGCTTTAATAAATTTTCTTAATTTCTAAAAAGTAATTAATAGATCTTGTAGCTAGAAAGGAGTAGAGGGAATATAGAGTATTATACTTCCTCCCGTCGCTTTTATAAAAGTACCATAACTGAATTACACTTCAAAATTAGTTCAATGCAACAAATATGTTAGAATCAAACTTTTTTCTAAGTACACCATTATTTATAAGGAGCAAGTAAGAGAAGAAGTGAGAAAGAGAATTAGAATAGAAAAAAAGGAGAGGAAAGATAATATAATTAATTATGGGTAAAAATAATAAAAACATATTACATACGAATTTAATTTTATAAAAGAATCTAGACAATTTAACTTTTAGGCTTACGCTAAAAATTGGAGAGTATATATTGAAACTTATAGTCAGCAATTTTGACTTTTCAACACTGCCATACTTTCTCTCTCCCAATTTACGTCAACCCTACCCCTTTTCTCTTACAACTTGCTTTTGGTGATTGTTGCTCCACATGGACTTGCCTGCGTTCGCTCTACGTCACACCTTACTTTCTTCGCAGTCAGGCAACCTTCTCTCATTATTCTATGCACACACCATATCGCAAGCTCATATATCTATGTATAGTTTGTTATCATTTTTGTGTGGATATTTTAGTCAGAAAATAAAGAAAGGAGAGAAACTTACTGCGTCGATCTAGATCTGAGTTTGAATCTATGCCCCACCTTCGAAGCTCTGTTAGTCGAACCACAAAAAAAATTCACATAGGGCTTAGTGACTGGAGACTAAACCGTACGTTGTGGCAGATGCACCACACAAGAGAGATGATTGTTAAGGGAAACACCTCTATTGATAGATATTTTAGGGAGGTGCAATCACTCATAACTATAGGAAATTGGAATAATATTAAAGAAATATTCCTTTGCTTGTTCCCAAATTAACAATCTTCATAATAATTGATATGATAATAGTGGTTGGCCAAAAAAAATATGATACTGGACAATAAATTAAATTCTTAGTTAATTTATTCTACCTCGGGTCTTTAATATAATATAATATCTTATTAAGGACCATAGGTAGTATTTAATTAGGCGCAAACCCTAATTAAAATTTTACCCCTCTAGTTCTTAATATAAGACATATTTGGGAGTTGATCTTTATTCTAAATATAAGACATAGTTATATTTGTTAGCATTTTTTTCATTTACGCCTAGTGATGCTCCTTCAACAATAATCAAGGAGGGGAGGAATGAGGGAATTAAAGAAGATAAGTAAGGTATTTTAAAAAATACATGTCATATTAATTAACTTAACTAACTTCCTTAATATAATCAAATTGGGTAAAATGTCATATATGAAGGCGCAAATTATCATATAGTTGAGAAGAAATTCCCCAATTGCTTCTTTCCTTTCCTCTTCAATTATTTTGCATAGGGATTAGGGAGTGGAAAGCTAGCTAACTTCTGAATATTAATTTTATGTTAGTCCTTTATATATAAATATAAAGCTGATTCTTTTTTTTTTTTGACCATAAAGATCATTCATATGTCTAATTCTACTTATTTATGCACGTGTATTAATAGATGACTTTTGGAAAGCAACTGGAACATGACTAGAAATATTGCTCCTACTATTAATTTATGGTTTACATGTAAGAGAGAGTTTGGTTTGATCATTAAAGTTAGACCTTACACTACAAAAAAACAGGCAATCACCCACGGAAATCACCCACGGAATTCCGTGGCTAAAATGACTTCAGACGGAAATCACCGACGGAATTCCGTCGGTAAAAAACTACCGACGGAATTCCCGACGGAACACATTCCGTCTGGAAAAAAACCGTGGCTAACAGTTTTTGGGACGGAAATAAATTTCCGTGGGTAATTTCCCACGGATTGCCCACGGAAATTTCCGTGGGTAATTGCCCACGGAAATTTCCGTGGGTAATTGGCCACGCATTACCCACGGAATTCCGTGGCGAATTTCCCACGACTCTGAGACGGAATTCCGTGGCTAATTTCCCACGCACCTGAGACGGAATTCCGTGGCAAATTCCCCACGAATCCGCCAAACGCTCTCTCTTCCTTTGCCTTTAACGCCTCACCTATTGTTATACGCCTTTGTTCCTCCTCTATCTAACTTTTTGTTTTATTCCTTTCGTTTTTTTAAGGGAAAATCCTAGAAAAGAAAAGCAAGGGAGTCAGATGTCAAAATTCGCAAGTTAGGCTTGTAGGAGGAATCTAGGATTTGTAATTGTTTCCAAATGACTATTTGCCTCTAACAACAATCCGAAACTATATTGCAAGACCAATCCTATCTAATTGACAACAATCCAGACACCATAGCAAAGAAGCATATGCACATAATCAAAGCAGAAGCATTCTGGAAATCAGACCAAGAAAAAGAAGCTATTCATACATACCCTACACAATCAATGCACGAGAGAAGAAGAAAACTGAAGATGGGTTCGTTGATTCTCCTTAGACGGCGAGAAAGATGAGCTGCTCTTGCCTATTGAATCGAAATCACAAAAATTGAATAAATGGTCAACATCAAATTAGAGTTTAAAAACCCACTGAATTAATCAATGAGTGTACCGGACTTACTGACTAAGGACCAACGCCGCAGGGAGGGAGGGAGATTGGAGAGATTGCAGACAGCGAGAGAGTGCTGAGGCAGTGAAATCCGACACTGAACAAAGGGATTAGGATTTCGGATGAGATGCCACACCACTCACCTTGTCTCGGAGAAGCTCATTCTTCCCATTTCCATAGAGCAATCGGCCGATTCCGGATTGAAATCGGCGCAAGAGGTGCAAATCGCCGAAATAATTTCTTGGAGCAGCGAATCGAACTCAGAAAATGGGTTGGGGCTATTTCTTCAGATGATTCACTGAGCAAAAGGGATTAGGGATTTCGGATGAGATGCCACACCACTCACTTTGTCTCGGACAAGCTCATTCTTCCCATTTCCATAAAGCAATCGGCCGATTCCGGATTGAAATCGGCGCAGGAGCTGCAAATCGCCGAAATAGTTTCTTGGAGCAGCGAATCGAACTCAGAAAATGGGTTGGGATGATGTATCTTTAGATGATTCACGCAAGCGGTTCTGGAGGGAAAATTTTCGACTCGTGGGTTGGGGAATTTTTTCGGGTGGGAGCTGCGTATGCGTATGTGTTCGGTTTTTTATTATTCCAAATAAAAAAAAAAACCATTTGCCACGGAAATTGCTGACGAAATACTTCCGTTAGTAATTAACCACGATATTCCGTCGCTGATGGTTACTCTCCGACGGACTTGCCCACGGAATTATTCCGTGGCAAATTACTGACGCATTTCCGTGGGCAATTCCATCTCTGATTTTCCTGACGGAATTTCCGTCCCAGATGCGTCTGAAATTACCCACGGACATGGTTCCGTCTCAGATTCCATGGGTAATTGAGGCTTTTTTTGTAGTGTTAATCTTTTTTGGCTACGTACATTAATTTAATTATTTTTTCTAAAACTATTTTCTTTTTTTTTTATTTGACCAAGGATTTTTCCTTTCGAGACTTAGAGAGCTTCACCTCTTCCAATAAGGGTATTTCTTGGGATTCGGACTTATATTCTTCTCTTTATGAAGGTGATGCCACTTATCACATAAATCAACAGCTTGTAGGCAAACTATTTTCTTTTCCCTACATACAAAGAAAATAGTACAATTAAATGGGGGGCATATTTTAAAAAAAGTTAACACAAACTATTGATATATTAATGATCATTGACTAACTTAATTTTTTTAATCTATATAAATTACGGAACAAACTCCTACAAGAAGTAGTGCTAGCCTTCTATGGATTTTCTCAAGCATTAAATTTTTTTATCAATTATACCCTTTAATTTGATTTTTCAATCGCTAATTTTCTTAACTATAGAGATTAATAAGTGGCATGAAATTCATAAAATAAATGGAGGTAATTTTGAAAACTCTTGAAAAATTGTTACACATTTAATTTAACTAATTTTAACCAATTTTCTTAATGGTTAAAAGGTCTTACATTTTTATTTGTTTGCGTAAGATATATATATATATATATATATATTGTTAAAGTCACTTATGATAGGTGTTGGCCAAAAAAAAAAGAGTCTTATATAAGCAAATATATATATATATATATATATATATATATATATGAAGCAATAGATCCTTGGGGCGTTCATAGCGAGGAAGAAAGTAAGTGATTGATATCCATAGGGTAAGTGAAATCTGAATTTGAAGCGTTATATGCTGATAGTGTTGTAATTTTCTCTAAATAAAAACATGAGCATATAAGAATTTTAGAACATCAGAATCGCAGCGGAATTAGAATGAAAACATGTATTTTTGTGTCATATGTAGTTTATAAGTTTTGATCACGACGGAGTTAGTATGTAGTTAGATATGTCTCTATCATAAATTGAATTTTCTCATATATATTTATATGGGGACATTTCTTGGAGGCCACAATTGCATCAACGAGAGGGAAATTGCGAAACCCAAATGAAGAGATATGTGTGACACAGAAAGAATACCGAATACAAAGGGAATTGAGGAAAACACGTTGTAGTTAATCAGTGCCGAAAAGTTTAGGCGTAAATCTATTTTAACGTATATGATAATATCGCATCATATTCCAATATCTAAATCCAAGTTACCATATGAAGCCACAAGTGTACAACATGGGAAGATCTTGATATCCAAATTAGGTTAGGCTGCCAAAAATCGCGGAACATTATGAACATGACTTTTCCACCAACAAAAAAGATTACAACTCAGAAAGCAACTTGACATATATTAATCATGTTACTGATATATGACCGATTGAACCATATTTCACAAGATTTGTCATAATTAAATTGGGATTTTTAGTGTATTTTCTGGGACATTATTGCATGATTAAGCGCTAATTTGTGGTAGAGACATTTGTATTGAATTAGTTGTAATTAAGGGCAAAATGATAATAAATTTATTAATTATTCATGCAAATGTTTTCTTGGACTTTAGATGCTAAAATTGTGTTTAGTCTTGCATTTTAGGTGTTTTGGAATAAAATTGCAGATTTTGGAGGTCAAAATTAATATTTGAGGTTTGGGAAAAATTATAGAAAAGGTCCCTAAATTTTATGAAAATTATAAAAATGTGAAGACAAGGGGCCTAAAAAGCCACAGTAAATGGCCCAGATGTTTGAGAAATTAAGTTAAGTGCTGCCAGCATTTCACAAATTCTCACTTTAGTCCCTCATCAAAAGTTTTCAAGTTTACAAGTAGGTCCCTGGTCGCCTAGGTTACTGCAGATGCATCTTCTTCAGCTGGATAAGGAGATCCGAAAAACAGAGACCCGAAAAAAAGACGGGAGCTGAGAGTGGTTTTGGACAGTTGAGAGCGCCGCAGCTTCAGATCCCGAGCTGGAGATGAGAGGGAGGGCCACACCATCAACCACCACAGTCTTCTTCTTGCTCGGCGGCCCTCCCTCAACCACCGGTGAGACGCTGTTAGAGGCCCGATAGTTTTGAGAACCAGAGATTGGAGAGCTGAAGGGGAGACGGACCTGAGAATCAGAGAGTTGAGCTGGGAGTTGAGAGAGGCAAAAGAGAGAGGGAGCAGAGATCGCAGACGGCGGAAAAATCCATCTCTTCCCCATAACCACGGCCGGAGTCAGAGCATCACCGCTAGCGTCTTGCTTTCCACCAGAAAGAGCCGCGGTTTTGGATCTGAGCTTCAGGAGAAAGAGGAGAGGCCTTCACTGACCAACAACACCACCGTCGGCCATCTCCGCCGTCAAAGCTCAACACCAAACTGCCGTTATCTCTGTTCTCTGACAACCGCATCACCATTGCAGCTCCGACATTCCTCTGTCCTTCACCTTCACTCTTTCACTACACCACATGCCCTCAACCCCACTGAATTCCTCCTTGTCAATCACTTCTGTCATCACCTTCGGTTAAGCTTGATTCCGTGGCTCTATATATATTATTATTTCCATTAAGTCGGATTCAACCACAGTGAGGGGAAGGAGCTGCCATTATCAACTGCTTCACCAATTCCATCTTCTTCCTACATTCTCAGATTCGGTGGTCGCTCCTGTGCAATTCTTCAACAATTTGCATATTGTATTGTGTTAGATTATCCAATGGCTATGTCTAGCCAATTTCATGTTTCTTGGTGATGATGATATGTACTTAAGCTTTATTTATTATAAAGGGGAGTTTTTCTATCATTCTATTTATTTAAAATTATATATTTAGATTGTCTAGTTTTAGGAATTATTTTATATAATTCTGGAATTGAGATTGATGTTAATTGTCTCTTTTGGTTTGATATTTATAGTTGAGATTTGATTTTGTAGTGTGAAGATTATGTGTGTTTTGAATTTTTTTGTGGTTGCAATGAGATTATATTAATTAACGTATTATTGTGTAGTTAATGTGATTGATTTGTATCATTGAGGGGCTGTTTAGCACTCAAATTCAAGAAAACTCATTTTGCATTATTCCAATTTTAATTGCATAGTAAGTGATTTTAAACAATATCTCAAGAGGTAACAGTTAGTTATGTTTGTAAGAGATACTATTAATTAGGAATATTGGACTCAAGTGTTATCTTGAGGTTTTTTTAAGACTTAATAAATTTTAACTCCCATAATTTTTTTTTTGAGCAAGGATTGTCACCTCTTCATTACTAAGAGTACCCATCATTCATATTTTCGAACACAATTTCATTCACTCTTTCACCATTTTTATCGAAAGGCCAAAAATATTAGTCTAGGATTTAATTAGATTGCATTTTCTTTCATCATTTACTCTTTCCGGTATATAAGTATATAGGGATCAAATTGGTCTTTAATTAACCGAAGGTGGTTTTAACATTTACTCACCTGTTTTCTCACATGCACTCTCAATAGAATTAAGACAAAATACCAAAGTTATGGAACCCGGACCAAACCGGCCGGTCCAGCCCGGAAACCGGTGAACCGGTCCAAGTTCAAATTTTTTTAAAAAAAATTATATTTTTCCTTTAGAATTTCATACTATAAACTTAAAATTTTTAACTTCTTACCGGTTTGGTCTCGGTTTAGCTCCGGTTTGGTCTCGGTCTGACCCACTGACCCTTAACCTAGTACCCCGACCGGTTCAATACCCATTCCGAGTTTTAATACCTTGCAAAATACTAACCCCACCTCTTTCATTTCTTGTTAGCCCTGCATTGTTCTGTTTTGATTTGCCCAAGCCCGATATAGAGGGATGGAAAAAATTGCAGAAAACTGAACAATTGTTTTAAGTGTATGGATGAGAATCAAAATCCATTAAAATTATAGGTATCAGTTGTTAAATTTAGACCAAATCTTCATAAAATTGCAGGGACTAAAAATAACTATATTTGCAATTAAAGGGACTAAAACCAAAATTCGATCAGATTATAAGAAATAGTACTAATATTAACCCTACAATATTGCAGTGACTAATAGAAGACAAAATCCTAGGTTCAATAGAGTTCCGAATTTGGAAAAAGATTTGAGCATCGCCTCTATTCAGAGCCAAAAGTTTTTTTTTATCACCAAAAGGGGATTCTTAGTTAAATGGGCTTCCTTCTCAATGCTCAAAATATAAACCCTAACAGTCTTGTTCTAATCATTATAGTTTGTCCAATTCAATTTTGAACAGTAATCATAGCAGACATGGGTAGCATATCAGACATCTTAGATTCAGCCATGGAAGATTAACCAATAAGCAAACAACAAACAATTCCAATGAAATCCTAAAGTAAATACCACGAGCAAACGAGGACCTCTAGATCCACTAACAAGATGCAATAGCAACCACAAGAAGCAAACACCCTCAAACAGAAGCAAGACCCAAGAAACTGAGTAGAAATCACTAACCGTACCGCTACGAACAGAACATAATAGTGCCAACAGTAGAGAACCGAACAGGAATTCCTAAAGCTCTGATACCATGTAATTTGAGAAGGAAAAATAATCTGAATTCCTTGAATTGCAATGTACAAGAGTATGCGTATTTATATACATGTGATTGTATATTCTCTAATAAATACTAGGATACATTTCCTAACGTTTTGATACGTTTCCTTATTTACATTGATACAATTCAGGATTATACAGGATATGATTCTAACAATATTTAACTTGTAGACCAACAACTTGGGCGGATTTTGTACTAATACTAGTAATAAATTTTACGTGCATGTTATAATATGTGAATAGCATTCGAGCCAGTTTCCTTTCGATCATATCGTATAGATCATATCAACTGCGTAAAATGTCATATATGAACGCGCAAATTATCATATGCTAGTAATTGTTGAGAGGAAATTCCCCAATTGCTTCTTTCCTTTGCTCTTCAATTATTTTGCATAGAGATTAGGGAGTGGAAAACTAGCTAACTTCTGAATCTTAATTTTATGTTAGTCCTTTATATATAAATGTAAAGCTGATTCTTTTATTTATGCTATGCCTGTCTAATTCGATTTATTTATGCACGTGTGTGAATAGATAACTTTTGGAAAGGACAACTGGAACATGACTAGAAATATTGCTCCTACTATTAATTTATGGTTTAAATGTAAGAGAGAGTTTGGTTTGATCATTAAAGTCAGACCTTAATATTTTTTGGCTACACATTAATTTAATTATTTTTTTAAAAACTATTTTCTTTTTTTTAGTATTTTTTTTATTTGATGAAGCTTTTGTTTTTTATTTGACCTAGAGTTTTTCCTTTCATGGTTTAGAGAGCTTTGCCTTTCTCAATAAATGTACTTCTTCGGATTCAAACTTATGTTTTTCTTTTTACGAAGGTGATGCTACTTATCATCTAAACCAATAGCTTGTCAGTATCATCTTTTCCCTTACATACAAAGAAAATAGTGCAATTAAATGGGGGGCTTATTTTTAAAAAAAGTTAACACAAATTATTGATATATTAATGATCACTGACTAACTAAATTTTTTCAATCTATGTAAGAAACTCCTACAAGAAGTAGTGCTAGCCCTCTATGAATTTTCTCAAGCTTTAAATGTTTTTTATCAATTAAACCCTTTAATTTGATTTTTCAGGCACTAATTTTCTTAACCATAGAGATTAATAAGTGGAATGAAATTTCATAAAATAAATAGAGGTAACTTTGAAAACTCTTGAAAAATTTTTACACATTTAATTTAACTAATTTTAACCAATTTGCTTAATGGTTAAAAGGTCTTACATTTTTATTTGTTTGCGTAAGATTTATAGTTAAAGTCATTTATGATAAGTGTTGGTCAGAGAGAGAGAGAGAGAGAGAGAGAGAGAGAGAGAGAGAGAGAGAGAGAGAGAGAGAGAGAGAGAGAGAGACTTATCATATGTAATGGAGGGAGTAAAAAGTTATATATTTATTATACATATGCCGAAGCAAATTGGGCTGATTATTTATGCTTATCGTGGTCATTAAGAGATATATATATATATATATATATATATATTTATATAAAGCAATAGATCCTTGGGGCGTTCTTGGTGAGGAAGAAAGTAAGTGATTGATATCCATAGGGTAAGCGAAAGCTGAATTTGAAGCGTTATATGCTGATAGTGTTGGAATTTGCTCTAAATAAAAATATATGACCATATAAGAATTCTAGAAACATCATAGTAGCAGCGGAATTAGAATGAAAACATGTATTTTTGTGTCATATGTAGTTTACAAGTTTTGATCACGACAGAATTAGTGTGTAGTTAGATATGTCTCTATAATAACTCGAAATTTTTTCTCATACACATAAATAGATGGGGACATTTGATTTCTTGAAGGCCACAATTGCATAAACAAGAGGGAAATTGCGAAAGGCAAATGAAAAGATATGTGTGACACAAAGAATACCGAATGCAAGGGGAATTGAGGAAAACACGTGGTAGTTTTTTTTTTTGCCATAGGAAAACACGTGGTAGTTAATCAGTGCCAAAAAGTTTAATTAGGCGTAAGTCTATTTTATCTTATATAGTGTCAGTCCAATTTTAAAACGTGCTCTATATCGAAATAATTGTTTTGACCTAATCAAATTAAATTTGTCAAACCAACTTTATTCGATCAATCCTTTTGGTTAGATAGTGTTTATCAGCTTTTGTCATACTGATTGCTACCACTAACAAAATATAGTCAAGTGAGCGAGAGGTTTGTGTTTGAATGAGTCAGAAATGTCAATTCGTTCCATATATATATATATATATATATATATAATTAACTCATTTACTCTCACAGCCCTATCTTTTCCTTCGTTTGGATGTGAAGAAGAAAACAATGGGTGGAGAAAAAATGGAGTGAAGAGAAAATTGAAAAGAAAATGTTAATTGTCTCCCGGCCACAATTACATTATACATCCAAACAGTTATCAGTCATTTTCTTGGCGAACCATTTAGAAGGAGAGGATTCTCTCCTTTTTCCCTTGTATTTTTTTTCTTGTCATTGTTAAGTTAATGTGTCGAGGTTTTATAGGCTTATTGCTCAAATGAATTCAAACACCTCATTTAAAATTTTTTTTTGAGTGAGTTTGTGATTTGTGGGTTTGAAGTTTGAACCCTCTATGAAGCATGTAATAAATGTGGGTCATGACAAAAAATTATTAAATTAATATTTCAATTATTTCAATTTTTGTTTTAAATTATGTTTGCTACTCTTGATCTTTAATATAAGACATATTTTTCTAATTTGATTAGATTAAGAAAGTTAATTAAATTCGTTAACATGCATATATTTCTTAAAACACCCCAGAAAATCTCCCTTAATTCTCTCATTGATTATTGTTGAGAAAGTGATAGGGTTAAATTAGGAAAAAGTTAAAAAATATGAAAATTATGTCTTATATTTAGGATTAAGATCAACTCTTCAGATATATCTTATATTAAGCACTGGAGGAAGTATTATTTTTCCTAAGTTTAAATTATTTTTAATACAAATATATATATGTTTTTAATAATAATTAATAATTAATTTATTCTCGTCACTTGATATGAATTTGAAAGAGAATCTTTCTCTCTAATTAATCTATTTTCCTCATCATCTGATTGACTTTTTTTGTTAATTTTATTTAATAGTACCCCTGATTCTTAATGTAAAACTCAGTTTACTTTTTTAAAAAGATAAAGAGAGCTAAATAAATTATTTTAAAATATTTATATTTATCTTTTTATACCAAATTAATTTGTCTAACTTGTTAACTTATATATAATCAAATGATACATGGCATATGTTATATATGATTAACTAACTTATTTAGTTTCCTTAATCTCTTCAAAAAAATCAATTGGATCTTATACTAAGGAGCAAAAGTTGTACAATTATTTGATGTCTAGTATTAAAGGTTTAGATATAAATATTGCGGGTTTAATTAATTGTAAACATTGTCTCGCATTGGAGGTTTGGATATAAATATTGTTGGAGTATTTTTTTTACATTTATAAACTTTCTTCAAATTTATTTAATAGAAAATAGTATTCACTTATATTCAAATAACCAGAATTTTATAATTTAAATTTGAAAATATTTATTTAATCTCATTTATTTAGTTTTTTAAAAAAATTCAGATATGTTGTCTAAAAAGATCTCTCAAGCATGTAAATAATAAATTTGATAAAAAAAATTGTATGTAACAAATACTTTGTGACGTATGAATTGAATATATAAGGAGAAATCAATTGACTAATATAATTGTAAATCTCTTACTAGTATTCTTAGGTGTTAATAAGTTGGATTAAAGTATATATTCATCATATCCTTTCTTTTCTTTTTTTTGGGGCCAGATCCTCATATCCTATTTATGAGCAGGAAGGAGGGTGTTTTTTAATTATAAGTCACATCATTCCATTTCTTATATAAATGTACAATTTCATCATTCATTTATTATTTTGAACTCCTGTAATAAAGTCCTTTGATATGGTAGAGAGAAGGTTTTTTGTCCTCCTTTTAAGTCACATCATTAAATTTTTTACGTATATGTATAATTTTATCATTCATTTATTATCATGTAAATTTGTACTTGTAGGGTAGAGGGTATATATTAAAGAAGGATAAAATTGAAAAATTATTAAATTTTAAGATAGAGTTAATGAGATATAAGGTTTTTCTTAGTTTCAATGAAATTTGTTGTAAGTGACTTGTAAATAAGATTGTATGGGTAAATTGTTATTTTCTTAGAATATGCATATATTAAATAGGGATAAATTTAGAAAGTTATTAAATTTGAAAATAGAATTAATGAAGTTTAATGTTTTTGTTAATTTATTTCATTACCACATATCGGAAGTGATTTTTATAAATAATGGTGTGACTGAGATTTAGCATTTGAGTAGATATGCACACAATAAATCAGGAAATAATTAATTAACTGCGTTAATTATTTAATTACGGGGAGTGGCACAGTAATCGTCGCACCCCCTATTATTGACTTAGTATGCATCTCCTTTATATATTTGGAAATGCAGTAGCCACATATATTAATTATTGGCCCAAAAAAAACCACGTACGTATTAATTACGCATCTAATTCCTCCCATTATTAACCTTTTAAGGATGCTTTCTTTGGGTGTACATACTCCTCTCTTATATTTATAAGGTAGAAGAAGGAAGTTGCTTTTTTTTTTTCCCTATTTATAAGTTAAACCACTAAACTATTTATATGAATGTACAATTTTGTCATTCATTTATTAGTTTGCACACTTTATTCTTGTAAGATATAGAGTATATTAAATAGAGGTAAAGTTATATAGTTGTTAAATTTTAAGGTGAAATGAAAGAGCTTTAATTTTTTTTTTTTTTTTTTGCTCTGATATATGAAACATATTAAAAGTGCATATAAATAAGAACAAACAAGTATTATTGATTGTGTTTTAACTACCATTAATAAACGTGAATGTTACAACTAATTAATAGGGACATGATTGAAAAAGTATAGTAATAAATGTTTTAGATAAAGGCTAATTGTTTCTTTTATATAGAAATGAAATACAATTTAATTGAAACATTAAAAAAAAAATATTTAATGTTTTAGAGCCAGACTCCTAGAAATTCAACCTGAAGAAGTCTGATTAATAGACCATTTTCTTATAAAATTAGAAAAAGGAAGAAAATTATTTTTTAAAATTTATTGCAGCAAAATACGTACTATATCATTTAAATAAAGCTTACATAATTAAAGATGAAACCGAACAGCAAACAACTACATGGAGTTTATAAATATGCATGTTTGGTTGTATATATTATATTAGCCTCGAGCCTCCCTAAACAACAGTGCCTTGGTTTTACAGTGTGTGGAGAAGAACCATGGCATCATTTTCTTTGCCTGCAAACGTCATGAACTGTGATCCATCCTCAATGAGCGTCCAAGAGCTCGTGAAGAACCCTCTTCCCTCTCTTCCTCAACGCTACGTTCGCGAAGATCGTTATCAGCTCTCTGAAACTGAAATCCTTCTTACTGATGCAGAAGCAGAACCAATACCCATTCTTGACATGAACCACTTTCTCTCTGAACAACACAGAGAGGCTGAGCTCCAGAAATTGCACTCAGCTTGCAGAGACTGGGGTATTTTTCAGGTTAGAATTCGTTTTCTGCTCTGTTTGTTTCATATCCCAACCTCAACAGATTCTATTTTTAGTTTCTTGTTTCTTGTTTTGATTTATGTTTTATATGTGTAAGCAGGTGGTGAACCATGGAGTGAGTGAGGAGGAGCTAGAGGAGGTAAGAAATGGGGTTGAAGGATTCTTCAGTCTACCACAGCAAGAGAAGATGAAGTATAAGATAAGGCCAGGTGATGTTGAAGGCTATGGAGCTGTAATTAGATCACAAGATCAGAAACAGGACTGGTGTGATAGGTTTTATATGACCATCAATCCCATTAGCAAACGAAAGCCATATCTCTTCCCAGAGTTCCCTTCATCCCTCAGGTTCTCTCTCTCTCTCTCTCACTCTCTCTCACTCTCACACACACACACACAGAGCGAATATTCAGATGATGTTTAATTCACCCCAAATTAAATCTTAATCACGATATCTTATTAAGCATATCAAGAAGTATTTAGATGCCAGTGTTAAAAGCAGACCACCCCACAACAGTATACCAAATAAACCAGACTGTGATATTACTTACTGTATATGTGCAGGACTATATTGGATTTATATATACAGAAAGTGCAAAATCTAGGAATGACACTGCTGGATTTGCTGGAGAAGGCTCTGAAAATGGAGGAGAGAGAGATGAGGGAGGTGTTTGAGGATGGGATGCAATCATTGAGAATGACATATTATCCTCCATGTCCAAAACCAGAGCTGGTGATGGGGTTTGGTGCTCATTCAGATTCTACGGCAATCACTATCCTGAACCAGGTCAATGGAGTGAGTGGCCTCCAGGTTAAGAAAAATGGCGTCTGGCTTCCTGTTAACTTCCTCCCTAATTCCTTTGTTGTCAATGTTGGAGACATTCTTGAGGTTGATTTCTCGTTATCATCTTGTTTATCAGTTCTTTCTTTACAAAACAAAAGTCATCTCATTTATTTATCTCATATAACGCAAAATAACTTAAAATAAGCTAATCTAAAATGACAAAAGTCATCTCATTTATTTACCTTGTATAGTGCAAAATCACTTAAAATAAGTTAATCTGAAACGCCCACTAAGAGTAAAAATGTCTACATGGTTGTACAGATTATGAGCAATGGCGTGTACAAGAGTGCGGAGCATAGGGCAACAGTGAATACAGACAAGGAAAGAATCTCCATAGCTTTGTTCTTCCTGGCCAAACTTGAGGCTGAAGTAGGGCCTGCAAAGAGTCTTATTAGCCCAGAAAATCTTCCGCTATTCAAAAGGATTGGAATGGAAAAATATGTGAATGATTACTTCTCTCGCAAGCAGCAAGGGAAGTCATTCTTAGAGTACATGAGGATAAAAGAAGAACATGTCATCACCAGCACCACGTAAATGTAATAATCTGTTGTTCATTATTGTCGCATAATGTGTAATTCTGTGTATATCTATCATCTTGTGTCTATGTTTTTAAGATGTATGATTAGGATTGAATAAAAGTGGCATGTATTAATTAGGTGCCTGTTTATGTAAAGAAAAATTCAAGAGAGCTAGAGAGAGAAATAATATTTTATATATATTCCACATGGCTATTCTTGGGAACGTAGCTTTCCAACCTTGAGTGAAAAGATCTACCCTATAAGACTTGTCCACCTTTGACTTTGAAGGTGTGGCTATGGAAGGTATATCACTCTTGTGTGCAAATATCCTAATAGCAGTTTTCTACACTGGTTACGTAATATTTGCATGGTGAGACAGGCGCTTGTGGATTTTTAATGTAGAAATCAACTTCGTATCAATTCTGAAATTACAAGGAATGTCTGCCAAATACTCTATAAAATAGAGACCAATTTTAAACATGCTTACTCAAAATCAAGAACCGGGAGGGTAAGTACTGAAAGGCAAAAAAGAATTGCCAACCATGCTGCAAAATTAGCATTTTCCTCTTTCTTTTCCATTTCTTGTTTGAGCAGAATAAGTTGACATGGAAATAAGAGATGGTTGCTTAAGTTGTGAGCAAGTAAGAGTAAATCTGGGGCAACCTTGCTTGGAACCTTGTATCCTGTGTCTCTTTGAATAATTCTCAATCCATTAGTTCTATCTGATAACTATAAAACCTGCATCACATACCTCTTTGCCTCTAATGGAATCTGTGTCGCAAATGCTCAAAGGTGCTGAAACTATTAAGCTCTAAGTATCTCTTTGCCAGCTATTTCCTTCTGTATTTTAACTTATGAATCTACCAACTTACTGAAATGTCCAAAGATTAATTGTAATCATGTTTTTATCTATAGAAACATTGGTAAGCAGGTTATTAGTTAGGCAGATAGATAGGGCTGTTAGGGCTTAATACTACTTAAGCCCAATGTGTATAAATATGCTGAAGTCTGGTTATATTGTAGTGTATGGTTCCTAACCATTGCTATCAATAAAATATCTCATTTTCTGGCCAATCCAAGAAAGTTCACATGGCATCAAAGTTGGTCGGTTAGGATCCATCGGACTTTCAAGTCGGATTTTAAAGAAGGTTGTATTAGGTTTCGGCTTGGGTTCAGATGCATCAATCAATTGATTTTGATCGTCTCTTCCTCAAGAATTAGAATCACGAACAAGAAATTTCACGAGCCTCAAGTGATTCAAACGCCTAAGACGTGTTGGGTTTCAACACCCTCCTAAGATCAGTCAATTGAGAACACCAAATTGCCTTAGGGTTTTCAATTTCCCAAAACAAGAGTCATGGCATAGACAAGGAAAGGTGACTAATCATCCAGTAAGGCGATAAGTTTTGCTGACAGTCAAGGCGTAACCATAATTCCCCAAACTCTTACCGGTAGTGAGAATTACAATGTTTAAAGCAAGGCCATGATTATTGCTCTTCATGGGAAACAGAAAGTGAGCTTCATTGATAGTACACACTGCAAGGAATCACACGACGAAAGCCTTCATGAGAAGTGGGAGAGGTGTAATGCGGTTGTGCTGTCATGGATTTTAAATTCTTGATCGAAGGAATTGACGAATGGGGTTGTCTATTTCCAAGATGCACACGCTATTTGGATCGATCTTAAGGAAAGATTAAATAAGGTAACCAGTTCACGCATCTTTTCTTTACACCGTGAGATCAACTTACTGCAACAAGGAGACCTCTCAATTTCTACATATTATTCTTGGCTAAAGGAACTGTAGGAAGAGCAAACAACTCTTATCACAGTAGGATTGAAATGCAGATGTTGCATATGCAGTGCTTCAAAGGTGCAATCTGACATGATTTAGCAACAAAAGTTGTTTCCATTTTTTATGGGTTTAAATGACTCTTTCAAAATTGCTAGGAGTTAAATCCTTTGAATGACACCACTGCCTAGAATAAATCAGGCTTATGCTATGGTGGCAGAAGATGAAGCTTAAAGAGCAATTTTAAGTACTCTAAGAAACACCCTTATGAAAGGAATAACGATGGCAATGCATGGAAAGGGACGGGGCAGTGGAAGGGGCAAATGAAATTTGAATCTTCATATACTTACTATGGTAAGAGAGGTCACAGTAAGGACAATTGCTACCAAAATTATTGGTTACCCACTAGATTTTAAAACTCTAACGGAGAAACAAATGCAAGTGGATGAGCCGAATCAACAAGGAGTACAGAGCCTTAAGGATGACAAAGTAGTTCACTTACCAAACCTGATTTCGCCCTCATTAACTCATGACCAGTATGAGAAGCTACTGGAACTTCTCAACAAAGATGCCGAAGAGAATGTGCACGCACTTATTGATACAGGTTTGAATGATCCTCTTTCTCATAAGCATTACGTGGGTCTTAGATTCAGGTGCAATGACTCATCTAGTAAGCAATTTATCCCTATTAGATACCTATAGTGAATATAGTAGACCACTTAAAATGATTAAGATACTAAATGGTGAAAGGGTTCACGTTGCACATATAGGTAGTGTGCAATTTTCTAATGCAATTACTTTGCATGGAGTCTTATATGACCCCTTGTTAAAATTTAATCTTATCTTTATATCAAAATTAACCATTGAAGAAGCATGTCTAATTGCATTTTTTTTTGTGACATATGCTTGACACAAGACCTTCGAGATGGCAAAACGAAGGCAGGGTAAACTTTTAGATGTGTAATATACTTTGCAGTTTACAAGCTCAAATATAATGAATATGGAAAATAATTATGGAAAAGAATATGATTGTATTGATGTTTCCTTACTACATGTTAGACTAGGATATGCTCTTGTAACTGTGTTGGGACATTTAAATGTTGTAAGTGATAAAGGTGCAACACTAAATAAAGTTTGTGAGATTTGTTCACAATCAAAACAAACCAAACTTCTTGGCCAAAAAAAAAAAAAAAAAACAAACCAAACTTCCTTTTTTTCGTAGTTGCATTAAAACAAAGGGCAATTTCAAATTGTTGCATAAGGATGAGAATGGGTCCATATAGGATTCCCACACATATTGAACATCAATATTTCTTGATTATGGTTGATGATTTTTCATGCGCTACATGGGTTTTCTTGATGAAGCAAAAATCTGAAACTTCTCACATTCAAGATTTTTTTGCCTTCATTCAAACACAGTTCTCTAAAGCAGTCAAGAGAATATGTAGTGATAATGGCACTAAGTTTGTAAACAACACATTGAGAGAGTATTTAGCACGAAAGGAAATTATGCATGAAACTAATTGTCCATATACACCGAAACAAAATAGAATAGTAAAGAGAAAGCATAGGACTGTAATGCAAGTCTCTAATAGCCTAATGATACAATCAAAATATCAAATATTCCTACCCGATATTGGGGGGGAGTGCGTTAAAACCGCTGCATACTTGATTAATTGGGGTATTTGATGTTAGAACACCTTACGAGGTAGTGTATAGACATATGGCAGATTATAGCTTGTTGAGAACTTTTGGATGCCTTACATATGCTACAGAGAAGATGAAGTCCCTCATATTTCAAGTAATAATCCTTACCATTTAAATGAAAACCTGACATAAGCTACTCGCCTAAATCTACCAACACACAAATACAAGTATACAGTGAAAACATAGTTGACAAGATGTATTCATGTCAACTTTGATAGTTGTCCCTATTCTGTCTTCAATGAAGGAAAGAGCTTCTTTATCATTATTATAATATTATAGTGAGATTCTTGGCAAACGAACCCAGGCAGCTACCTTATCTATCTTGGCCCCTGTAGACTGAAAGTTCGGCTCCCATGGACACAAAATCAGATAGTGATCGTAGATCATCCATGGACCTCCAGTTAAAGGGTTAAAATAGTCTTGTCTATTGGATAGCTTAACTACATACAATCCATGCCCAATATTTATGAGACTGATGACACTTCTCTTTGCCCATCAGGATTGTAAATGTGCATATAGGGCCTCATACCGAATGCTCCTATCCAAAAGCTTCACTATCACATCTTTCCTCTATGCCCTGTAAAGTCGATTCTTCGTTTTTCCTGAGAAGGAAAAACTAGGAAATTTTCTTGTTGGATCTTCAATCGTCTTGCAAATGGGCTCGTCTTTATCAGAAGCCTTGAACATAGTATCATCAGTATTGTTTCTAGTCTTCACATACATATTGAAATCATTCAAAAGGTGGCCAATCAATTGAAAGCATTAAGAACAATAATTAAAACTCAATCATGAAGGAAAAATTAAAACTAGATTTAACAAGTTAAGATTCAATCCGTCATTAATAAGCTACATCATCACCCTAGGAAAATAAAAAATTTAGCTCATGATGAAATTAAAAACAAAAATAAAATAAATTAAAACTTCATAAATATTGCATAAAACTTGATTATTAAATTCTAAAACATAAAAATACAATCACAAGATGCATGAAAATGGAGAAATTTGGTTGTCCCTTTATTAGGAGCTAAAACCTTCCATGTATGTGGCAACCTATACCATCCATAAAGGATGACTACCTATACCATCCTTAAAGGGGGCCTACCTAAGCCTTCTAAGATAAAGGCATGCAAAAAGTAATACAATACATGAAATTAAATCTAAGAAATAATACAATGTTTTTAGAATTGTTAGAGAAGGACCTCGCATACTCTAGCTCTCCAGCTCTCCAGCTCTGCTCCTCTCCTTGGCCCAAGGTCTCTATTTATAGGCACAAAAATGCGTGTGAACAGTGATTGCTGTAGTAAACCGCATATGAACAGTGACTGCTACAAAAATCATCGCATGAACATTACTGCTACAGTAACTCCATTCCTTAAATGCCTTCTCCAATTCCTTCTTAATGTGGTGCTGTACATGGCGACCAAAAGAAAAACAAGAAAATATTATATTATAGTAGTAATAAGAGTAATTGTTCGCATCCGCAAGTGCACGGGTCGCGCCAAGTAATAGAGTGATAAGTAAAGATCGTCCCACGAGGATTTGAATAACAACGAGTTGAACAATAGCTTTATGTGTTTGATCAAGTTGACTCGGATAAAGTGTTGAGTATGAGAGAAACAAATTTAAAAGAAGTAATGATAAGGACTAATGAAAATACTGATAGAATGGGCTTCTTGCAAAAGTAATCAATTAAAGTGACTCTAGGATTGCTCTCTCCTTTTGTATATCATGAACTCAATCTACTTCCTCCTCATCATTCCTGTTTATGGGTTCTATATGTGTCAGTCTAAGGATCGATAATCATTGGGTAAGCTCTCTCGAGTCATAACCAACATATATTCTCCAATTAAATGCACAATCTCTTGCTGTATTCAAAGGAGAACATCCATTAACCAGCTCCTCCTCACTTTGACAATGCTAGGTTAATGACTCTATCTCTAGGTTATTAACAAACCATACATTTAACTAGTTAACTGCAGGTCTAGCATAACTCTACCCTCGTTCTTCAACTAGATTAACTCTCTCAAGCTTAATCCATTTGAACATGTTATTCATAGCTAGCTATTTATGAACATCAGAGAAAACAGAGCAAAGTTAACACATATATGCCATTAGATAATGAAGAGGAAGAAGACTTCGAGTTCAATCCATACAAAATTATCGAACAATCCTAGAATAAAAGAGATTAGCTACACATGTTTACTAGCTGATTACAAATTACAAGAACTAAAGAAGTCATAACAGAATCACAGTGGAGAAGGGATAGAATACAGAAGTATCAAGAAAATCTGAAATGAAATCTCTTCTGATCCTCGAACCCACTTGATTCTCCTTGCTTCTAGCAATTCCCAGCTCTTAGAACCTCCTTAGCCGCCTCTGTCGTTCTTTCCAAAAGTGGGAACCCCTTAGCAAAACCCTCCATTTGCCTTTTATACCATCTCAGCTGTCAAAACGCAAATCTTCATTTTCGGGGTTGGGCCGCGGCCCAAGAGTCTCTGACCTGAAGTTTGTGCTTGTGGGCCGCGGCCCATAAGTTTCTGTGCTCCTGCTTCCTTAATGGGCCGCGGCCCAAGAGTTTCTGTGCTCCACTGGGCATTCTGGGCCGCGGCCCAAGATGTGGTGGGCCGCGGCCCAGCACTTTCTATGCTGGTGTTGGCATCCTGGGCCGCGGCCCAGAACTCTCTTGGGCTCTTTTTGGTATGTTCTGATTTTCCAGCTGGTCTTTCCTTCATTGGTTGTCAGCCCCAACTTCCTTCCTCTCTTTTTCACTGCCTGCAGCTTCCTCTGGGTTGGCCCTGACTTAATCTGTACCAGTTCACACAAAGGACTTTCACACAACGCTAGACATTCATAACAGTTAGGGAGTAATATCCTTCACAAACTCATTTTGCTGTGCATAACATGAGACAAACACAATTTATCACTTTAATCCATTCTAATGCCCACTTATGCATCCAAAATGACGGGAAACAGTATGAAATATGAAATTCTAGTAAGAATTTCCTGAAGTTAACACACCCCCAAACTTGAACTTTTGCTCGTCCTCGAGTAAACTCTCACCATCCAGCCTAATGCTCATGCATGACCCTCTTCGCTTAAGTTACTCATGTCACCAAATATACATGCCTGCTTGGTTCATCAAAGAAAACTAACTTCCTAGTCATTTCCAACTAAATGTTTGTTCAACAAGAGTTGGCCAACACTCATCCTTCATTCATCAAGACCTGGAACAATATTTCAGCATGTGTAATTTGGAATCATTAGCCAGACCTAATCCATTGCATTGTCCTTTCTTTTTTTTTTCTTGAATTCAATTCACACGCTTTCAATGTCCCAGGAACTTCAAGGTTGCATGGAATTGTTCATTGTTGACGCTTTAAGCTAACACAAAGTTCAGTTTTAGGTAATGTAAAGGGAATAGGCTACAGCTCAATCAACCACAGTTATGTGCACAAGAAAACACTCACAGCTATATGTGTTTAATCCTCATTCTTAGGGTTAATTTCGCTCAGTACCACTTATAGCAGGTCCTGCCATAGGCTTGTAGAAATTCTACTATCTCCACCACTTGTACACCTAGATTTATGAATCAAGGGGGCCTTTACCAGGGTTGTAATGTTGGAAATGGTCTAGTGGAAGGGACTAATGGAATCAGTGTCATGCATGATGAAGCGTAAATAATGACATCTCTCTCCTTCTTCTTCTCTTTTCCTTTTTCCCTTTTTTTTTCTTGTTTGTTTTGTTTTTCTTTTCTTTTCTTTTTATTTTTTTATTTTGTGTAACTCAGCATTTATTGAAAAGAAAGAAGATAGTAAATCAAATGCTAACTCCCGGCTTTTCTAAGTATCATTCAATTACACAGCAACATCATGCATGACTTGTTAAATGTCAGATTTTAAAAGAAAGAAAAGGTGAATGGCTCAAAGGGGATGATCAAAGGATGAATGTGAAAGGTTTGTGTTTAGGTTCATGGGTTTAGAAATGAATGCCCCTATCATTTTCACTAATCCACATGCATCTGTGATTTTGAAAAAGAATTTAAACAAGTTCTAGAGGTACACTGGCATAAATGGCACAAACACTCTAATGAATAAACTTCAGGCTCAAAACCCTTCCAACAGAGGTTTCTCCTCTCTTGTGCACAACCCCCACGGTTAATTCAACCTTAGCTTATTTCGAATACAATAACTTAACTGATCTATATGCAAACACTATGCGCCATAACCACAACCACTTCCATACAATTTACTCAAAAACATATAGTTCCGTGACAAGGAAAAGAAAATGCTTTCGAAGTGTATGAATCGCTCATATCTTCCCAGGAATTCAACTACAATTTCAAAGGTCTTGCCATGAAAACAATTTATACATGTCATGTGTAAACAAAAAAAAAACAAGCAGTCATGAATATCCAATATTTGATTCAACTCAGCTATCCAATGCAATTCCCAGACATTTAGCTCAAAGAAATGGCGTAAAGCAGGTTTAAACAAGTGCATGCAAATATAAAAACACCCCCAAACTTGAGGGAGACAGTGTCCCCACTGTCCTCAGACACATTTTGTCACAAAGAGCACCTGTAAAGAAATGAGCATACAGCCAGGCAGAAATATAACAATGAACACCAGAGTTATCTAAATCATAATATCCAATAGCATATGAAACCACTGATGTCAGGCAGTAAAGCAATAATAAACCATAATATCTGAAAGCTCAACTGTTACCACAGTACTGAAATAAAGTCTGAAAGAAACCATAATAACCATAGAAAATGAAAAACAGCAGTAACAATGGTCAACAGTACTAGGCTAGTCCTCGCCATCACCATCACTGGCGGCATCATCAGTGCTGTCCCCCTCCACATCATCATCTCCACCAGCAGCACCGACCTCCGCGTCATCATCATCGTCACCAGCTTGAGCTGCAGCAGGTACATGAGCAGCGAATAACTCCTCTAGCCTGGTCAGGCGAACACCGTGATCTTGTAGATAAGTGAGGCACTGAGCAGCAGTGGCCTCTGTGCGCTGAATAGCCTCAAAGATCACGTCCAGAGTGACGGTAGACTCGGAGGAGGCAGGGGCACCGGATGGTTCGCCCTGCTCCTGGGGGAATGGACTATCAGGAGGCGGGTGAGAGGGTCCTCCCTGTTGAAAGAACGGGTCAGTCGCTGTACGCTGGGAGGCTGGAACTTGCTCGTCTGGTCTTGGCTTGATGCTCAAGTAGTTGAAAGTCTTCAGAGGCTTGAACATAACATCGGACGCCACCGCAGCTACACCCACCGAAGTGCAAAAAGAGGAGATGAGATGCGGCAGTATCAGAGCAACCGAATGATCTCGGGCATGGTCACGAAGAGTCTGATAAATCAGGGCGCCGAGATCAACAGGCTCCTTCTTCATGAGCAGGTAGATAAGGAGAGCCTGGTCTCTAGAAAGGCGACTCCTTTGGGATGATGGCCAGAAGTAATCCTTGCCGAAATGCAGCCACACCCGAGCCTCCACTATAACTGAGCTCGAGGTAAATGCTTCTGCGCCCCTCCACGAGTCTGCCACGCCACTTGGTGGTTGTACACGAGCAGCTCTGAAATCGCATCATCCGGGATGTCATCCTCACTGTCCAATAATTGCCTATAGCGGCACTCCTCAACAGCGGGGAGTGCTGTAAACTGCCGGAAGTTCTCGATAGTAAAATCCACCTCGACCCCGCGCAGAGGAAATCGCCAAATGGATTTGACAGCGGCATTGGCGTAAAATTCCTGAACGATCTGCAGGTTCCCGTCAACCTTGGGATCCATAAGCCGCTGAAGGTGATAGGTACGTGTGGCCAAATAGTAGAACTCGTAGGAGACATTGAACGGGAATTCCCGTTCCTGCAGCAAGGGGCGGGTGACCACCTTGGTCTTGGCCTCAGCAACTGCCCGGGGACCGGAGTGATCAGCAATGCGCTTAGCCGGCATATTCGCTATGAGAGAAACAGTGGAAAGCCAAAAACAATTGAAGACTCAAACAAGCACTAAACATGGGCACCAGTATCAGAGAATGCAATAATGACCTCCCCCAAACTTATGACCTGACAGTCGCAAATCTGTTCAATAAGAGTCTAAACCTCAACCTCACTACCTCATACATCACTGAATCAATCTCAAAAGAATGCCTAAGGTCACTATAATGCCAACACAATGTCATCACACAGGTATGTCAAAACAAGCAGCAAGATGTGACTACCACAACACGGGCTCACTAAAAGCTGATAGTGAATGTTCACAGAGGCAGATTTCATGTTGTGCAGGTTAAGCAAAACAAAGATTACAAAAACACAAAATGCACTTCCAGGTTCACATGATCATGCAAAAGGAACAACCGCACACTGGTCCACCGTGATCACAGCTTACAATTTTCAAAACTTAGTCAGAGTGTGCACAGGGCAAATATGTTGTGTGATGTGACCGTATGAACACAAGTAGCACATACCAAACATGCACAATTCAATTTATAAAATCACAGCAGACGTTTAATGCAGGCATTACAGATTTACTCATCAAGGGAACCTACACAACCTTGCACAATATGCACTTTTTGAAATGGATTAGGAAATCTTTGCCATACAATGAAAGCATGGTAGCCCTAACAAAGAATTCAAGTCCAGCCATAACACAAGGTATACCAGAACAGAGCAATATATTTAGACATCTTGAAATCAACGATTTAAACATCCCAGATACCATTCATGAGAAACAAGAGGAGTTAACACAGTTAACAAGCAGTCATATGTACAGAGTGGTTATGTCTCAAAACAGGGGAACGATAAACTAGGGAATGCAGAATGAATTGAAGGCCCATTTGCTATTCATATGACCAAAGAATGCCCTAAATCCTAGGCATTGCCCTAGAAACCTATCAATTACAACAAAATTGCGACTGTGACGACTAAATTCCCAAATCAAAACTGACCTAACGACCCCAAAATGCAAGGACAGAGCAAGTTATAGATTTCGTACCTTAGATGTAGAGAAAATTGCTCGATGAGAGGAGAAATTAAAAGGGGAATACTCCCTTTGTAGAGCCTAGGGCCTCGTTCACAGGGGTGAGAAACAGAGATTGAGAAAAACTCAGCACCAACGATTCACGTATCAGCAGGCGGAGGGAAGGAGTAGAGACGAAGAGGGGAAGAGGAGGAAACACGGGAGGAAGAAGAAATTGAAGGGAAAGGAATGGGGGAAAGGGGTCGATTGTGAGGGAGGAGGGATTTGGGGGATGGGGCGGCGGCTATGAGGGGCACAAATGAGAGAATAAGCGCGTAGCAGGGTTTTAAAAAAACCCTGCTGTCGCGCTTGGGCCGCGGCCCAAAACTCTCTGAGGTCTTAAATTTTTCTTGGGCCGCGGCCCATGAATTGATGGGCCGCGGCCCAAAACCTTATGAGCATCACTTGTATTTCTTGGGCCGCGGCCCATGAATTGGTGGGCCGCGGCCCAGAACCTTCTGATCTGTGCAGTACTCCAGTTCTGGGCATTTAGGGACCTTTCGGTTTCCACAAAGGCATGTAGTCCACTATAATCATCATTGACACACAGCATACAAAACCATTGGCTATTCAATTAAGAGTTTCACAATCAACACCTTCCAACCACACATTCCTTTGATTAACATTTCCTCCTAAACCAGGATTTTCTATGTATGATCAGCAAATTAGCAAATTGACGCCAACTATCATGCATAATGCTTCTCTAACAGGCATTTCAGATTTCATATCATATCCCTAGCATCAGAATACACAAGTATGCATAAGAGTTGGAAAACTTCCCTGGAATATGCCTATCCCATCAAGATGCCACCCCGTTTTGCCTAGCCATCTTCTCGGTCTCAACAACCTTCAGTTGACCTCCCTTTCTCCCTACACAAAGTAAAAGACCAAACATAAACCTACTAAATTATGCTAAAATCAAAGAAACTAAAAAAAAAAGATTAAGTTCAGAACTTGGGTTGCCTCCCAAGAAGCGCTTAGTTTATAGTCTTTAGCCTGACTTTTCACTTTGGTCACTCCTCATTGGATAAGTAAGTGGTGGACACCAGCCTATCCACATCTCCTCCCCAATAATGCTTCAACCTTTGACCATTAGCCTTAAATCTCTCACCCTTATCATTCTCCAGCTCCACATCACCATATTTTGATGCCTGAATCACCTTGAAAGGCCCAGACCACCGAGATTTAAGCTTCCCAGGAAAGAGCCTCAGCTTGGAATTATAAAGGAGAACAGTTTGTCCCGGTTCAAAGCTCTTGGGACTGATCTTTCTGTCATGATCCCTCTTTGTCTTCTCTTTATAAATTCGTGAACTTTCATAGGCATTTAAGCGGATTTCCTCCAACTCATTGAGTTCGAGAAGCCTCTTTTCCCCCACAGCTCGTGGATCAAAATTTAACTTCTTGATGGCCCAATATGCTCCATGTTCCAATTCCACAGGCAAATGGCAAGCTTTTCCAAACACTAATCGATATGGAGACATACCAATAGGTGTTTTGTAAGCTGTTCGATAGGCCCACAATGCATCATCAAGCTTGGAAGACCAATCTTTTCTCGTAGTGTTCACCATCTTCTCAAGAATACTCTTGATTTCCCGGTTGGAAATCTCAGCTTGGCCATTTGTTTGGGGATGGTAGGGCAATGCTACTTTGTGCCTCACACCATATTTCTTCATGAGAGCCTGAAATTGATGATTGCAGAAGTGTGATCCACCATCACTGATAATTGCTCTTGGTGTGCCAAACCTTGTGAAAATGTGCTTCTTGAGGAACTTCAATACCGTCTTGGCATCATTAGTCACACATGCCATAGCTTCCACCCATTTTGATACATAGTCCACACCCACTAAAATGTGTTTATTGTTGAAGGACTTAGGGAATGGACCCATGAAATCAATCCCCCAGACATCGAAGAGCTCAACTTCTAACATATTATTCAGTGGCATCTCATTCCTTCTTGATATGTTCCCCACTCTTTGGCACCGATCACATTGGAGGGCAAAGGCATAAGCATCCTTGAACAATGAAGGCCAATAAAAGCCACTTTGAATCACTTTCGCAGCGGTTTTCTCTCCTCCAAAATGACCACCATACTCAGATGAATGACAACAATGCAGAATGCATTCTTGCTCATTTTCCGGCACACATCTTCGAATGAGTTGATCGGGGCACCTCTTAAATAAGTAAGGCTCATCCCAAAAGTACTTCTTCACCTCGTGCAAAAACTTACGCTTTTGATGAGCATTGAACTCCGGAGGTAACACTCCACAAACCAAATAGTTGACGAAATCAGCAAACCATGGTGTAGATGAGTGATCAACAAAGAACAGCCGTTCATCAGGAAATGATGCTTGGATCATGTCAGAATCGTCAAGTTGAGGGTCGGTGCTCAGCCTCGATAAGTGGTCGGCCACTTGATTCTCTGTACCTTTTCTGTCAATTATGTTCAGGTCAAACTCTTGAAGTAGAAGCACCCAACGAATAAGTCGGGCCTTAGAGTCCTTCTTGGTGAGTAGGTACTTGAGAGCTGAATGATCGGTGTACACAGTGACCTTAGTACCGACTATGTATGGTCTAAACTTCTCACATGCATACACTATGGCAAGTAACTCTTTTTCAGTGGTAGTGTAATTGAGTTGAGCACCATCAAGAGTTTTACTCGCATAGTAGATAGGGTGGAAGAGTTTTTCTGCCTTTTGCCCCAAAACAGCACCAACAGCATAATCACTTGCATCGGCCATAATAATGAAAGGTAAAACCCAATCTGGAGCCACTAAGATAGGAGCTGAAATGAGACGCTTCTTTAGTTCTTCAAAAGCATTTAAGCACTTATCATCAAACTTGAATTCTACATCTTTTTCCAGAAGCTTAGAAAGGGGTTTGGCAATTTTGGAGAAATCCTTGATAAACCGCCGATAGAACCCGGCATGTCTAAGAAAACTTCGGATTCCCTTGGCATTAATGGGTAGTGGTAATTGCTCAATAACAGCAATTTTAGCTCTATCCACCTCCAACCCGTGCTTAGACACTCTGTGGCCAAGTACAATGCCTTCTTGCACCATGAAGTGGCATTTCTCCCAATTGAGAATTAGGTTTGCTTCTTCACACCTTGTAAGCACAGCATCTAAATTCTCCAAACAAGAGTCAAAAGATGAACCGAAGACAGAAAAATCATCCATGAATACCTCAATTGTTTTCTCAATCATATCAGTAAAAATGGACATCATACACCGTTGAAAAGTGGCTGGTGCATTGCATAGTCCAAAGGGCATTCTTCTGAAAGCAAAAGTGCCATATGGACAAGTGAAGGTGGTCTTCTCTTGATCTTCTGGGGCTATGGCAATTTGGTTGTACCCGGAATATCCATCAAGGAAACAAAAGAATTCCTGCCCGGCTAATTTGTCCAACATTTGATCGATGAATGGCAAAGGGAAATGATCTTTTCTTGTAGCTGTGTTAAGCTTCCGATAATCCATACACACCCGCCAACCAATCACCGTGCGAGTAGGAATTAGTTCATTTTGGGTGTTAGCCACTACAGTCATGCCACCTTTCTTAGGGACACATTGAACTGGGCTCACCCATGAACTATCAGAGATAGGATACACAATTCCAGCGGAAAGCCACTTAAGTATTTCTTTCTTAACCACTTCCTTCATGATTGGATTCAATCGCCTTTGATGCTCAATAGAAGTTTTATGATCATCTTCGAGCAAGATTTTGTGCATACACATAGAAGGGCTGATTCCCTTAATGTCAGCTATGGTCCAGCCTATAGCTTTCTTGTGGTCTTTTAAAACTCGTAGGAGCTTTTCCTCTTGCAGATTTGAAAGACCAGAGGAGACAATTACCGGTAATGTATCGGCCTCTCCTAAGTAGACATACTTAAGATGAGATGGTAATGGCTTCAACTCAAGAGATGGTGGAACTTCAATAGATGGCTTCAAAGGAGTGCTCAATGCCTCAGCCACCTCAAGTGGCTCAAAGTTCCTTTGTCTTGAGTGAGGGAATGCCTCCATATGAAAAAGGTTTTCAAGAGCTTCTTCATCGAATTCATCCAAGCTTTTCTCTCCAATTAGAAATGCCTCTAAAGGATCTTTGATCATAGGAGCATAGGCTTCTTGAGGAATGAGGGAGTCAAAGATATCCAGAAATGAGCATTGAGCTGAATCATCATGGAACTTCAAGGCTTTTGGCATGTTAAAGACCACTTTTTCGTCGTCTACCCTCAAAGTAATTTCACCCTTTTCCACATCAATAAGAGTCCTTGCTGTAGCTAAAAATGGACGGCCTAAAATGAGTGGGATCTTCCAATCAACTTCACAATCAAGCACCACAAAATCTGCTGGGAAGATAAACTTATCTACCTTCACTAAAACATCTTCAATGATTCCTCTAGGCTTAGAAATACTCCGGTCAGCAAATAGAAGGGTAACAGTGGTAGGCCTTGGTTCTCCTAACCCCAATTGGTTAAAAACAGCCAAGGCCATCAAATTTATGCTAGCACCCAAGTCACATAGAGCTTTACCGTTGAAGTTTGTACCAATGTTGCACGGAATATAGAAACTACCCGGATCTTTCAACTTGGTAGGTAACTTCCTCTGGATCACGGCACTACATTCTTCAGTTAAAGCGACCGTTTCAAATTCATTGAATCACCTCTTCTTGGATAACACATCCTTAAGGAATTTGGCATATTTAGGCATACCCTCTAACGCTTCAGCAAAAGGAATGTTGACATGTAATTGTTTAAACATATTTACAAACCTTTTGAATTGTGCGTCTTCCTCCTTCTTTTTGAATCTTTGAGGGAATGGTAAGGGAGTCATGACAGTGGAGGTGCTGGGTTTGCTCTTCTTTTCAATATTCAGCTCTTGTTCCCTCTTTTTGCTCTTGCCAACATCATCCAAACCGCCCTCAGTGTGCTTTCTCTTCTTAGATTCCTCATCTTCCACAGCAATTTCTGGAGTTATCACTTCCTCCTCATCAACTTCAATATCCACTTGCCCATCTTGCTTTGGTTCAGGTGTGCTTGAGCTAGACATGTTCGGAAGCACCTTGCCACTTCTCAACTGAATGGCCTTACATTCTTCTTTGCCACCCCTCTTTGGGTTAGGGATGGTATCACTTGGGAGACCGTTTCGAGCCATGGCATTTACTTGTATAGCTAGTTGCCCCACTTGAACTTCAAGGTTCTTAATAGCCGATTCATGAAGAGAAAAGGTGGCCTTACTCTCACCCCTTGAAGATTCCACTTCGGTTAAGATTCGGGACAACATTTTGTCCGTCTTTGATTCTTCTTCTTTCATAGGAACTTGCCTTGCTTGCATTGGAAAACCCGGTGGAGGGACCGGCTTGGTGCCAGAAGTAGACTCATGAGGAGGATTCAAAGTGTTACCTTGACTCCAAGAGAAGTTAGGATGAGCTCTCCAAGCACGATTGTAAGTTTGTGAGTATGGATTACCTTGAGCAGGTTGGAATCTGCCCATATAATTGACAGATTCAGTGTCCATGTAGAGAGGGCAATTGTCCGGCATGTGGACATCATTGCATTGCTCACATACAATCGGAGTGGATTGAACAGAATGCATACCACGGGGATGGCCCTTGTTTATTTGAGACTCTAAGACATCAAAACGTTTGTTCAAAGCAGACAAAATAGTGGCAATTTGTGATGAAGAGTCTTCTTTTGTGTTGAGTAGGGCTGGGGTAGTTGGAGTTCTCCTGTCATTTCCTTGGGTGTTATTTGCAGATAATTGGTCCAAAAGTCTGAAAACTTCATTAACCGGAACATTCCGGTAACCTCCATTAGTCATAGAGTCCACCATGGCCTTAGATTGAGGATTCAATCTTGTGCAGAAAATCTGGATTACTACCCACTTGTCCACCCCATGATTGGGGCATTGTTTCATTAGCATCTTGTATCTTTCCCATGCGGCATACAAATGCTCATCCGGTTGTTGTCTAAAACTTAGAAACTCATCTCTTGCTTCCACTGATTTGTCATCGGAGAAAAATCGAGCTCTGAATTTAGCTTCAAGATCAGCCAAGATGTTATGGATCCTTCCGGGAGATTGTTAAACCAATCTCTAGCCTTCCCTTGAAGAGAGAGAGGGAATAGCCGCAACCGCAGTATATCTTGAGGAACACCATTCTGCTTGAAGGAGTCACACACTTCTAAGAAATACATCAAATGCTTGTTGGCGTCTTCATTATAAAGGCCATGGTATAACCCGTGCATTTGCAACATCGTTATCATCACCGGCTTAATCTCAAAAGTGTGGGCTTGCATCTTCGGCATTCGAATGCATGATTGAGTTCCTCTCATGTTTCTGCTGGCAAAATCATTGACCGTGGCTCTATCATATTCATCCGCCATTGCTTCAGCTTCAGTTTCAGCACCAAATTCAGATTCTGCTGTTGTTTCTGTACCAGATTCAGATTCTGCTGCTGATTCTGGTTCCTCCTCAACACGCTGTATTCCGTCCAGCACCACAATTAGTTCGTTTCCTTGCAAATGTTGCATGAACTGGACTGATACCTGCGAAAAGGACAAGACAGCAAGTATCAAGCTACACAAGTAAAATTGAATTCAGAAAACAATGACAGAAAAATTATAATGCTTAACTAAAGAATCAAGCGAAATCTACTAACATAAACCTAAGGTCAACTTAAATATTTGTTAAACCAATCCCCGGCAACGGCGCCAAAAACTTGTTCGCATCCGCAAGTGCACGGGTCGCGCCAAGTAATAGAGTGATAAGTAAAGATCGTCCCACGAGGATTTGAATAACAACGAGTTGAACAATAGCTTTATGTGTTTGATCAAGTTGACTCGGATAAAGTGTTGAGTATGAGAGAAACAAATTTAAAAGAAGTAATGATAAGGACTAATGAAAATACTGATAGAATGGGCTTCTTGCAAAAGTAATCAATTAAAGTGACTCTAGGATTGCTCTCTCCTTTTGTATATCATGAACTCAATCTACTTCCTCCTCATCATTCCTGTTTATGGGTTCTATATGTGTCAGTCTAAGGATCGATAATCATTGGGTAAGCTCTCTCGAGTCATAACCAACATATATTCTCCAATTAAATGCACAATCTCTTGCTGTATTCAAAGGAGAACATCCATTAACCAGCTCCTCCTCACTTTGACAATGCTAGGTTAATGACTCTATCTCTAGGTTATTAACAAACCATACATTTAACTAGTTAACTGCAGGTCTAGCATAACTCTACCCTCGTTCTTCAACTAGATTAACTCTCTCAAGCTTAATCCATTTGAACATGTTATTCATAGCTAGCTATTTATGAACATCAGAGAAAACAGAGCAAAGTTAACACATATATGCCATTAGATAATGAAGAGGAAGAAGACTTCGAGTTCAATCCATACAAAATTATCGAACAATCCTAGAATAAAAGAGATTAGCTACACATGTTTACTAGCTGATTACAAATTACAAGAACTAAAGAAGTCATAACAGAATCACAGTGGAGAAGGGATAGAATACAGAAGTATCAAGAAAATCTGAAATGAAATCTCTTCTGATCCTCGAACCCACTTGATTCTCCTTGCTTCTAGCAATTCCCAGCTCTTAGAACCTCCTTAGCCGCCTCTGTCGTTCTTTCCAAAAGTGGGAACCCCTTAGCAAAACCCTCCATTTGCCTTTTATACCATCTCAGCTGTCAAAACGCAAATCTTCATTTTCGGGGTTGGGCCGCGGCCCAAGAGTCTCTGACCTGAAGTTTGTGCTTGTGGGCCGCGGCCCATAAGTTTCTGTGCTCCTGCTTCCTTAATGGGCCGCGGCCCAAGAGTTTCTGTGCTCCACTGGGCATTCTGGGCCGCGGCCCAAGATGTGGTGGGCCGCGGCCCAGCACTTTCTGTGCTGGTGTTGGCATCCTGGGCCGCGGCCCAGAACTCTCTTGGGCTCCTTTTGGTATGTTCTGATTTTCCAGCTGGTCTTTCCTTCATTGGTTGTCAGCCCCAACTTCCTTCCTCTCTTTTTCACTGCCTGCAGCTTCCTCTGGGTTGGCCCTGACTTAATCTGTACCAGTTCACACAAAGGACTTTCACACAACGCTAGACATTCATAACAGTTAGGGAGTAATATCCTTCACAAACTCATTTTGCTGTGCATAACATGAGACAAACACAATTTATCACTTTAATCCATTCTAATGCCCACTTATGCATCCAAAATGACGGGAAACAGTATGAAATATGAAATTCTAGTAAGAATTTCCTGAAGTTAACAGTAATAAAAATATTTATTCTAAAATCATTATTTATATATCAATTATACCCAAATTTATTATATTAAGTTCAAATATCGTCCACAAAATCATCATATAAGGGAAAATAAATATGCAAATATTTTACTTATCATATAACCTTATAAAATTGGATTTGGAATTAGTTGGTATTAAATAAAGATACTATTCGAATATTTGAGTCACTATTTGAATAATCTCAAAGTATATTATCTTGATAATGCTACTTCTATTCGAATAACCTTGAGATATTGATTTGGAAAGACTATTCCGATAATCAGTTTACCATTCGAATAGTACTTTTACTATTCAAATAGTTATCCTATTATCCAAATAACATTTTTATAAACTGAGTTTGAAAACACAATGACTATTCGGATAGAGCCTTGGCTATTCTAATATCTTTTCACTTGACTTAGTTTCAGAAAACTTTGTTAGTCATTCTATTCGAATGGTGAAATGACTATTTGCATACTATAGACTTTTATCAGTATATCTCTATTCAAATAGTTTATGCACTATTAGTCATTCTATTCAAGATAGTTGCTAATTGAAAATGGGCTTTACTATTCGAATACCAAACTGACTATTTGAATAGTTCACAATATTAAATCTCATGAATCAGAAACATAAATCCTAATTCAAATAATCCTAAGTTTGTTGTCATCAAAACTTCTAAATCTAACAGCAGTCACTGGCAAAGGCGGAGTATTGGCAACATCAGCACCGTTGATGATCTCAGGTTCTGGAACAACAGCCTGTACTAATGAGATAAGGACAAAATAAACCAAGACATCATCAGGCTCATCAACAATGGAGGGAGACTCAGGTAACACCGAAGACTTGAAGAAAGAGAAGACTCATGAAAGGTTACATCAATGACACAAGATAATAGTGAATATTAGGTGAGTAACACCGATAACTTTTCTGAATTCAAGAATAACCAAGAAAGACACACTTCAAGGACTTTAGATGAAATTTACTAACACTAGGACAAACACCCGGAACAAAGCAGACAAAACCAAAGATTTTTGGATCAACAAGAAATAGCTTAGTAGTAGGAAACAAAATGAAATATGGAACGTCACCTCTAAGGACAGCCGAAAGCATGCCATTGATGAGAAAAAAGGCAATAGGTACGGCATTAGCCCAAAAGGATTTAGGGACACAGGAGTAAAACATGAGAGCTTGGGTAGTTTTTAAGAGATGACGATTCTTTCTTTCAGCAACACCAAGCAGGTGTATCAACATAGGAGAATTGATGAAAGATTCCATGAATATGCCTATAATCAGTGAATGGGGAGGAAAAATATTCTTTCGCATTATCACTTTGAAGGATTTTCACAAGAGTATTAAACTGATTTTGAATTTTAGCACAAAAATTATGAAAATGAGTAAACAATTCAGAATATTGTTTCATGAAGTAAAGCCAAGTGGTTTGGGAAAAGTCATCAACAAAAGTGATCAAATATCGATAACCAGTGTGAGACAAAACTGAACAAGGACCCCAAACATCAAAATGAACTAACTCAAAGGGGGACGCAGCCTGTTTATTGACTCGAGATGCCAAATGAACATGATGGTGTTTGATAAACTAACATGACTCACAATATAAAGTAGACAGAAGAAAACTAAGGATACAACCTCTTGAGGTACAAAAGTGACACATGACCTAAATGGTTAGCATAAGGGGCATATGTTGAAAGTACACGGACCGGGGAACCATTAGCAATGAATATGGAGGATGGGTTGGCATAGGGGGCATACGTTGAAAGTAAATGATGGTTACCTGTCATGGGTTGGTAGCACCAGAATCAATGACCCACTTCGTGGAAGTAGTAGCAAGACCAGAGGACAAATTACCTATACGTAGGGCCCCTGCAGATGATGAACCTGAATCAGACTGATAAGGTGTCTGGGCAATATGAGCAAAACTATGCTGCTAATCACGTTGCTGTTTATTCTGCAATTTACGACAATTTTTCTTAATATGACCAGGTTCTTTGCAATAATTGCAGATAATACTGCCAGAAGTCATGTTCAAAACACTAGTTCCCTGTTTGGACCCATAATCTTGTTTCCACAGGGGCCATGCCCAGCCAAAGTAGTCGCATTCAAATCAATAAACAGACAAAAAAAAACTATCAGCATGAAGAACCTATGAGAACACATCTTTAAGAGATGGAAGCTCCTGACTAGATAGAATCTGAGAGCGAATAGTCTCACAAGAAGGGTCAAGAACTTCAAGAAAACTAATGATAGCCTGAGGTTCCATATTCTTGATACAGGTTAGAAGATCCGCCTGCAGAGACATGAATACTTTTATCTCCTGATACAACCTCTTGAAGTCCAAGAAGAAATCCTTCAAGGGACGACCTTGCTATTAAGAAAGATAGAAGCCTTTATATACTTTGTGAACTCGAGTAATATTCCCTTTACCAAAGAACATAAATTCAAGATAACTCATAATTTCTTTTACAGTGACTAACAAAAGATAGAATCCTAGGTTTAATAGAGTTCCGACTTTGGAAAAAGATTCAGGCATCGGCTCTATTCCAAGCCAAAAGTTTTTTTTAATCACCAGAAGGGGGATCCTCAGTTAAATGGGCTTACTTCTCAATGCCCAAAATATAAATCCTAACAGTTTTGTTCTAATCCTTATAGTTTGTACATTTCTATTTTGAATCAGTAATCTTAGCAGGCATGGGTAGCATATCAGACATCTTAGATTCAGCCATGGAAGATTAACCAATAAGCCAACAACAAAAAATTCCAATGAAATCCTGAAGTACCACAAATACTAAAATACCACAGAGCAAACGAGGACCTCTAGATCCTCTAATCAGATGCAACAGCAACCACAAGAGGTAAACACCCTCAAACAGAAGCAAGACCCAAGAAACTAAGTAGAAATCACTAACCGTACCATGATGAATAGTACGGAATAGTGCCGGCAATAGAGAACTGAACAAGAATTCCTAAAGCTCTGATACCATGTAATCTAAGAAGGAAAAACAATATGAATTCCTTGAATTGAAATGTACAATAGTATGCCTATTTATATACATGTGGTTGTATCTTCTCTAATAAATACTAGGATATGTTTCCTAACGTTTTGATACATTTCCTTATTTACATTGATACAATTCAGGATTATACAGGATATGATTCTAACAATATTTAACTTGTAGACCAACAACTTGGGCGGATTTTGTACTAATACTAGTAATAAATTTTATGTGCATGTTATAATATGTGAATAGCATTCGAGCCAGTTTTCCTTTCGATCATATCGTATAGATCAAATCAACTGCGTAAAATGTCATATATGAAGGCGCAAATTATCGTATACTAGTAGTTGAGAAGAAATTCTCCAATTGCTTCTTTCCTTTCCTCTTCAATTATTTTGCAGAGAGATTAGGGAGTGGAAAACTAGCTAACTTATGAATCTTAATTTTATGTTTGTCCTTTATATATAAATGTAAAGCTGATTCTTTTATTTATGCTATGCATGTCTAATTCTATTTATTTATGCACGTGTGTGAATAGATAACTTTTGGGAAGCACAACTGGAACATAACTAGAAATATTGCTGCTACTATTAATTTATGGTTTAAATGTAAGAGAGAGTTTGGTTTGATCATTAAAGTTAGACCTTAATCTGTTTTGGCTACTCATTAATTTAATTATTTTTTCTAAAACTATTTTCTTTTGTTTTGTATTTTTTTTATTTGATGAAGCTTTTGTTTTTTATTTGACCAAGGGTTTTTGCTTTTGAGGCTTAGAGAGCTTTACCTCTCCCAATAAGTGTACTTCTTAGAATTCAGATTTGTGTTCTTCTTTTTACGAAGGTGATGCCACTTACCACCTAAATCAACAGCTTGTTGATAAACTATTGTCTTTTCCCTTACATACAAAGAAAATAGTGCAATTAAATGGGGGCATATTTTTAAAAAAAGTTAACACAAATTATTGATATATTAATGATCACTGACTAACTAAATTTTTTTAATCTATATAAATTAGGTAACAAACTCCTACAAGAAGTAATGCTAGCCCTCTATGAATTTCTCAAGCATTAAATGTTTTTTTATCAATTATACCCTTTAATTTGATTTTTCAGTCACCAATTTTCTTAACTATAGAGATTAATAAGTGGCATGAAATTTCATAAAATAAATAGAGGTAACTTTGAAAACTCTTGAAAAAATTTTACACATTTAATTTAACTAATTTTAACCAATTTCCTTAATGGTTAAAAGGTCTTACATTTTATTTGTTTGCGTAAGATTTATAGTTAAAGTCATTTGTGATAGGTGTTGGTCACAGAGAGAGAGAGAGAGAGAGAGAGAGAGAATCATATGTAATGGAGCGAGTAAAAGGTTATATATTTATACATGTGCCAAAGCAAATTGGGCTGATTATTTATGCTTATCGTGGTAATTAAGAGATATGTGTGTGTTTGTGTGTGAAGCAATAGATCCTTGGGGCGTTCAAGGTGAGGAAGTAAGTGATTGATATCCATAGGGTAAGTGAAAGCAGAATTTGAAGCGTTATATGCTGATAGTGTTGGAATTTGCTCTAAATAAAAATATATGATCATATAAGAATTCTAGAACATCATAGTCGCAGCGGAATTAGAATGAAAATATGTATTTTTGTGTCATACGTAGTTTATAAGTATTGATCACGACGGAATTAGTATTTAGTTAGATTTGTCTCTATAATAACTCGAAAATTTTTCTCCTATATATAAATAGATGGGGACATTTGATTTCTTGAAGGCCACAATTGCATCAACAAGAGGGAAATTGTGAAACCCAAATGAAAAGATATGTGTGACACAGAAAGAATACCGAATACAAAACGAATTGAGGATAACACGTGGTAGTTAATCGTTGCCAAAAAGTTTGGGCGTAAGTCTATTTTATCGTATATGATAATATCGCCTCATATTCCAATGTCTAAAACCAAGTTATCATTTGAAGCCACAAATGTACCACATGGGAAGATCTTGATATCCAAATTAAGTTAGGCTGCCAAAAAGCGTGGAACGTTAAGAACATGACTTTTCCACCAACAAAAAAGATTACAACTCAGAAAGCAACTTGACATATAAATTATGTTACTGATATATGACTCTTGGTCTTCTTGTTTCAAATGAATTGAACACTCACATTATCATTAATATGCTGGTTAATTAGTTTGGACAGAAACGAGACTACCATGTTTTTGCAAAACGTGACAGTTTGGGTCATACGCCACTAATGTTAGGACTGGGACGACCTGTTCTGTACATAAACTTGAGAACCAGAACGACAAAAATAGAGACAAATCATATCTGAAAGGATTTTCTGCTGAATGTGCAGTATATATAGAATAAGACCCTAGATAGTTTAGTTATCTATATATACACTCTTCATGATTGCATAAAGGTTCATGCATTTAGTTAGTTTAATGAGTGAACAACAACAACAACAACAACAACAAAGCCTTTATCCCATTAGGTGGGGTTGGCTACAAGGATCGCACGATGCCATTGTGCTCTGTCGAAAACCATATCTTTAAACATATTATTAATCAAAAGGTCTCTCTTTATGACCTCATTAAGCGTTCGCTTCGGTCTTCCACGACCTCGTTTTACAAGACTCCAAATTGCTTGATCAACCCTCCTCACTGGTGCATTCAACAGCCTTCGTTGAACATGTCCAAACCACCTCAAACGACTTTCTACCATTTTTCCTTCAATAGAGGCCACTCCAACTCTTTCACGTATATGATCATTACGAATCTTATTTTTTCTTGTATGACCACACATCCATCTCAACATTCTTATCTCGGACACCCCCATTTTATGCTCATGTAGTCCCTTTAAAGCCCAACACTCACTACCATATAGCATTGCTGGTTTTATAGCAGTGCGGTAGAACTTCCCTTTTACTTTATTAGGTACTTTCCGAGAGAACATTTTATATATTAGCTTATCTTGAAGCGCCAAACACTTGACTTTGTTTTGCTGATTAATTAAATTCAGCATAAGCGTTTTTGCATGCAACTGATACAACAAGAGGCGCATGCAAAAGAAATTTTCAGTTTAGCTTTACAGTCCTTTACATGCATGCATCTTATAACTTCAGGGAATCGTTTATTGAGTTTATCGAGCATCAATTCAAGCATGTAAGCGCAAGCTCCGGAAAATATATTACTCCTCCAGTCCTTGATATAAAATATATTTTGAGAGTTGATCTTAATCATAAATATAAAACATAGTTTTTATATTTATTAATCTTTTTCTAATTTACCTCTACTGATACTCCCTCAACAATATTTAATGAAGAGAAGGAATAGAGGAAATAAGAAAAATGACTAGGGTGTTTGAGAAAATACATATTATATCAACTAACTCAACTAAGTTTTTTTATCTAATTAAATTAAGTAAATATGGCTAATAAACAGCTGTGGTAGATGCACCACACGAGAGATGATTGCAAACGGAAACACCTCTATTGATAGTGTTAGGTCGATGATATTTTAGGGAGGTGCAATCACTCACAATTATAGAAAATTGGAATATTACATAAATATTCCTGCTTATCCCCAAATTAACAATCTTCATAATTAATATGATACCGGACAATAAATTAAATTCTTACCTAATTTATTCTATCTCTGGTCTTTAATATAATATCTTTGCACTATAAATGAAATCTTATTGAGGACCAAAGGTAGCATTTAATTAGGTGCAAACCCTAACTAAAATTGTATTTCATCCGATCCTATTTAATTTATAAGAGCTTAATAATCGAATTATTCGGTTTAAGAAAATAGTTAAACTTAGTTAAAAACAATATGTCTAAATCAAACTTTTTTTTACCAAGTATGTCGTATTTATGAGGGGCAAGTAAGAAAGAGAAATAGAGTGAATATAAATATAACAAATCTCTTAATTAATACAATACATATAATTAATGAAGAGCAAAAATGGAAAAACTTCATATGTTCAAATAATTTATGTCGGGTTATTATAAAAAGGACCGGAGGGAGTAACTTGTGCGGCTATCAAGGGCAAACCCGAAATCCAACAGGGCGCTATTGCTGACATCTCAAGTCGGTTTTACAAAGCCATTCTTGATTCTACATTTTCTTCCACCGCTTAAGACAATGTTTAGCGAGAGAGATAGAGGTTGATATTGAACTTGTAAATCAATAACTTAAGCGGATTTTGTACTAATACTAATAATAAATTTTACGTCTATATTATAATTATGTGAATAGCATTCGAGCCAGTCTTCCTTTCGATCGTATTCTATGGATCAACTGCGTAAGATGTCAATATATGAAGGCGCAGATTAATTATCATATAGTAGTTGAGAAGAAATTCCACAAGTGCTTCTTTCCTTCCTTCTTCAACTATTTTACATAGGGATTAGGGATTAGGGAGTGGAAAGCTAGCTAACATCTGAATCTTAATTTTATATTAGTCCTTTATATATTAATGTAAATCTGATTCATATGTTATGCATGTCTAATTCTAGTGATTGATGCACGTGTGTTATAGATAACTTTTGGAAAGCAACTGAAACATGACTAGAAATATTGCTCCTACTATTAATCCATGGTTTAATTCTAAGAGAGAGTTTGTCGAAGAGTTTTGTTTGATCATTAAAGTTAGACCTTCATCTTTTTTGGCCATACATTAATTTTTTTTTTCTAAAACTATATAGAGATTAATTAAGTGGCATCAAAATTCATAAAATAAATAGAGGTAAGTTTGAAAACTCTTGAAAATTTTTTACACATTTAATTTAACCAATTTTCTTAATGATATATTAAAAGATCTTACATTTGTCTTGGTTTACGGAGATATATAGTTAAATTAAAATGACTTATGATTTGTGTTGGCAAGAAAATTAAAAAAAAAAAGACTTTATAACATGTCACGGAGGAAGTAAAAAGTTAATATATTCATCCATATGCCAAAGCAAATTTGGGCTGATTATTTATGCTTAATGTGGTAATTATTAGATATAAAAAGCGACTATTGGTGTTCATGGTGAGGAAGAAAGTAAGCCATAGATATCCACAGGGTAATAAGTGAAAGCTGGATTTGAAGCGTTATATGCTGATAGTGCAATGATTCTGTTGGCAGCGTCTGTGTTATGAAACCCATCCATGAATAAGTACTCTTCCCTCTCCTCACATGGCTTATCGTTTTTAACACACAGCCCTGTATGCGACACAAACCTTGTGCAACAAGGAGCCCTCTGAACCTTCAATCCTAAAATATACATATTCCCCAATTCAATACTCATCATTAATTAACTACAATATTAAAAGTAATTATTAATATGTATAGTAATGGTTATATACTGAGAAAGTGAGGGTTGACGGTGGTGATGGCGGTGGTGTTGACAAAGATGAAGGAGGCGTCATGGCCGGAGAAGTGTTGAATTGATCTGAGAAACCAGAGATCTGAGCTTTGAATCAAACATGGAGGCTGCTCTGTTCTCTTCTTTTGCACAACTACCATTCTTGCTAATTTGACTTGGAAGGCATCCTATCTGCCCCACTCCAACTACCGTTACTTTTCTTGCCCCTAGCTCATACAAATTCTGCCCCCACAAACACATTTACAATTGTTACATGAGTACGTCACAGTCATATGATTTCGTCCTTAATATAAGAGCTCATTGTCCTAATTCGGATAAATTTAAATTGGTTAATTTGACCTAAAATACCCATGTGCAATATTAATTTATATATCAATTTATAAGTTCGTAAATAAATTAATTAGGGGGAAATTATAAATATAAAAGACAAAATTGACTAAAATCTTATATACTTAAAATCAAATCCAACCCCCTATCTAGCTCTTGTTTAGGGATTGGGGCTGGTACTCTTTTTTCTAATGAAAAACCCAAAATCTAGCTGATGCCTAGAAAGTCTTAAGGAATGAAGATATATATTAGAGAGGATGCATACACACACACACACACACCCCATTAGTTGCTGAGAACAGTTAGCAATGAGAATATCAGTAAACTTGGTTAAGTTAAAGATGTGATTTGATGGGTTATACTGGGGCTTGAAGTATTTATTCAAATAATCATTGCCTCCTATGTTGACGTAGTTCAAGCAATTGTGCAGGTATTGTTGGGCCGCTTCAATGCTCCCAAGTCTGCCAATAATTTTAGCAACTATGACTCTGTGATTAGTTATCTGTGACCCCAGGCTGATATCAACACCCTGATCATACATATCAATTATAAAAGGAATTTTTCGTTAATCTATTAAAGAGATAAGGTGTAATTTTAATAATAAATTTTTTTGTTATGAGCATCTGACACAATTAAGTTTTAGGTGGTGCAAAACTAGACGCAATCTTTTGAAAACGGAGAAATTTTAGCAATTCCGTTAAATTGACCCAAACGTTTATCTCTCTTTTATGTGGGGTCCAGTTATTCTCCTTCTAGCTTACAATGGACAATTGCTCCATTTTTTAAAAAATTGTACAATCTTCAAAATTTAATTGTGTCAGCAAAAAACTTTGTCATTAAAATTGCACCTCAACCCTGTATTAAACGCCAAGTTCATGAATATAAATATATGAATATAGTTACGTATTGTATGCCGGTCTCTGGGAGAATTCCTGCAGCACCAGAAGCATAATTAACGCCTTTAAGAATGTCTGAATCACTTGTATTTGCATAGGGTAGAATCCAGGGATTGATCCCCACAAACTTGGCTGTAAAATCACCAAAACTGTTAGCTAGCCTAAAAGATAATGTGCGAAATGAGGAATATGTTTTAGTCAAATCGGCGATATAGGAGCGAAAGGAAGGAATATTATATTACTGATGTAGTCGGGGACGGTGAAGTTATTGGTGAACCTTCCTTCCGGTGGCACCGCCGGGGAAGTCAATGCCGTAGGAAAAGTAATTAACTTTGATTGCCGTCGGGAAGTGGTTGTTGTTGCCATTGTCAGAGAGAGAGTCCCCAAATATGAAGAAGCAAGGCACTGGGGGCTCTCCTCTTGCACACAAAGTTGCAGATGATAAGTGGCAGCCGCCACCAGCAGCTGCACCAACCGCCGTATGCACCGCCTATTCTCACTCCACATATTTAAACACCGATTTGATTCGGGCACAAGATAGGATATGTTTTTCTGCGTGAGGCGTGCACATTGTTTATTTATATAGTGGAGTTTGATTTGAATCAGTCTACTACTTTCTTATCTTATTATTTGACTAGTTGGTGTATATCTATCATGAACTAAAACATATATAATCTTGTGTAATCCATAGAGTCTGTGAAATAAATTGCATTTGGACAAAATAAGGAATTGTACTACCTACCAACACAGTTAGAGTCTAAAATTATAAGCATGCATATTGTTCTCAAATAACGTATAGGAGCTCTTTCCAATAGTTTATATATACCCATCAATTTAGCTAACTACTGGTCTCTAAGCATTAACTTACAAAACTGACAAATTTAAAAGAAGTTAATCTTGCTCATTCACAAATGAAACATATACAATATGAACAATTTATAAAAAAATATATGCAAAAGTATGTATAACGATAGGATGTGAACTCCAGAAATAATAATTGTCCTCTTCTCATTCATGATGGTACACTGGAAGCATTGTTTTTTTTTTTTTTTCAATTTTCCGTTGATTAATGATTTCTGATGATTTGATAATGTTGATATATTTGTTGATTAATATGGTTTTCTCATGGTATAATATCTTGGTAGATCAGCTGGTTTGTTATCCATTCCTATTGGGTTGCCCAAAAAAACGGGGTTATCCATTAATTAGTATGTAGTAAATATGGTAGGTATATTTGGGGGTGTGGTTTTGTTTTTCATTAAAGATTTTTGGAGTGGTTACATTTTTCTTTGCTAGTGCTTTTGGAAGAAAATATTGCTTCCTTGATTGTTAACGCATTAAAATGTTTTGGATGCAACGGAGGAACAATTTGTTTCTGGTATATAAGTGTTCGCCACCGCAAGTGCACGGATCGCGTCAAGTAATAAAGTGATAAGTAAGATCGTTCCCTCGAGGATTTGAGTAATAAATTAGTCAAGCAATAGGCTTAGTGAGTTTGATTAAGTTGAGCCAAAACAAGTTGTTGAGTGTGGAAAAAGGAATTTCAAAAGATATTTTGATAAAAACTAAATATTACTGAACAAAACTATGATTCTTGTGAATTCAATCAATTATAATAAGCCTAGGATTGTTCATTCCCTTTGTATTTCATAAACTTAATTTCCTTCCTCTCCAAGAATACTTTCATGGGATATATATATGTCATCTAAGGTTCACTAGCAATTGATTAAGCTCTCTCAAGTCATAACCAAATTTATATCTTCCATTAACATACACAATCTCTTGCTACAGTTAAGGGAAAATAATCATTACATAGCCACCTTAATTTGACAATGCTAGGTTAATAACTATATCTCTATGTTATTAACAAACCATCCATTTAATTCTTAAACTTCAAGTCTAGCATAATTATACCCAAGTTCTACAATTAAATTAACTCTCTTAAGCTTAATATAATTGAACAGATTATCCATAGTGCTGGCCAGTCACGAATATCAGCAAAAACAGGGGAGAATCAACATATATATACCATTAGATACTAAAAGAGAGAAGGAATCAAGTTTAATCTATACAAAGGTTCAGAAACAATCCTAGCATGAAAACCTTAGCTACCCATGTTCAAAAACGAATCACATATGTCAACATTCAGTGCAGCCATATCAGAATTACAAAGGAAAAAAGGGATGAGTACAGAAAAACCAAGAGAAATGGAGTTGGAATCTCTTTCAATCTTCAATCCCACTTATTTCCTTGAGAAAACCCCTCTCCTTTGCTTGGAAATGCTCCTTAGCCGCCTCACAAAACCTCTGAATGTCGAACTTCCCTCTTGTTTCAGCATTTTTGCCTTTTAAATGACCTAGAAACAAAATGCACAGCTGCTGATTTCGCATTTTGGCTGCAGCCAGAAAACGCTGTCTTGCCTTTGTATGTCATCTGGCTGCAGCCAAAAATGGCTTGGCTGCAACCCAAAACTTTCTGGAGGTTTTCTGGCTGCAGCCACGCATTTGTCTTCAATTCTTTTAGCTTTTTCAATGATGCAATGGTGTTTTGCTCTTCTTCCCAACTTCTTAATCAATGATTTGTGCTTCCATTGGTTCTTTGTGCATCTCAATTGTGATTCTATCAACACAAGAAAGTCTATACAAAGCAAAGGGTGATGTATGATAGCAAAATATTCACATTTAATCAAAGAATTATTCTCTTTTTAACCAAACATTCATTGGGCACATTTCCTTCACACTTCAATCCTCATAAACCCATTAATCAATCAGAAAGTGTGATAAATTGAGTGTAAATGTGCCATTTTGATATGCATTTCACAAAGTTAACAATAAGTATATAGGGATCAAATTGGTCTTTAACCGAAGGTGGTTTTAACATTTACTCACATGTTTTCTCACATGCACTCTCAATAGAATTAAGACAAAATACCAAAGTTATGGAACCCGGACCGGATAGGCTGGTCCGGCCTGGAAACTGGCGAACTAGCCGGCAAACCAAATCCGATTCTCGGTCCGGTCCGGGTTCAAATTTTTTAAAAAAAAATTCATATTTTTCCTTTAGAATTTCATACTATAAGCCTAAAATTTTCAATTTCTTACCGGTTTGGTCCTGGTTTAGCTCCGGTTTGGCCTTGGTCTAACCCACTGACCTTTAACCCAGTACCCCGACCGGTTCAATACCCGGTCCGAGTTTTAATACCTTGCAAAATACTAACCCCACCTCTTTCATTTCTTGTTAGCCCTGAGTTGTTCTATTTTGATTCGCCCAAGCCCAATATAGAGGGATGGAAAAAATTGCAGAAAACCGAACAATTGTTTTAAGTGTATGGATGAGAATCAAAATCCATTAAAATTATAGGTATCAGTTGTTAAATTTAGACCAAATCTTCATAAAATTGCAGGGACTAAAAATAACTATATTTGCAATTAAAGGGACTAAACCAAAATTCGATCAGATTATAAGAAATAGTACTAATATTAACCCTATAATTTTATTCAAACTTTTTAATGTTATTTTTTTCCAAGCTTGGAAAAGCTTGTGTGCCAGTTTAATTTGTCATTCGGCAGCTAGTAATCCCTTCTCTTTTCATCCTAGCTTCATATAATATGCCTAATTCTTGCCCAAAAAAATTGAGAAAATGACTGAAAAATACCATTTGAATTATAAAAAAAACTTAAAATGTCTATTAAATTAGTAAAAGGACAAAAAGATAATGTGGTAAGAATATGAGATTTTAAAGTTTGGGTGTTGACTACTTAAGTATAAGCAATAACAACTTAAGAATAATAATTAGCAACTAGGGCATACACAATGACAAATTAGGGAGCTCACACTAGTACAAAATAGCCCTTTTAGACTGTAATATTTAGACCGGTTATTGCGGATAAAGTCTAAAAAGTATAACCGGTGGCAGTTTTATAATTATAAAGAACTTTTAAGACCGATTCTTAAAATATGCGTTCTAAAATATACTATTGAGACCAGTTATCTAAACAACCGGTCTAAAAAGATAACAATAATTAAAAATTAAAAAATTTTGAAACTTTTTAGACTGGTTGTCACTAATACCGGTCTAAAAAATAAAACATTTAAGACCGGTTGCTTCTTATAATCGGTCTAAAAGATGCAGAATTAAAAATTAAAAAAATTTGAAACTTTTTAGACCAGTTGTTACTAATAACCGGTCTAAAAGATAAAACATTTAAGACCGGTTGTTTCTTATAATTGGTCTAAAAGAAGCAAAATTAAAAAATAATATATTTTTCCTTTTAAGGCCTGATGTTTCAAATAACCGGTCTAAAAGATGAACTTTTTAGTCCTTATTTTGATTGTAACCGGTCTAAAAGATTTGCCCCAAATTTATCTCTTTCTCAAAATCCTTTTTCATCATCACGCCTAATTAAATTGAACCTTGTGCTCTCTGAATCCTTTCTTTCTCAGAACCCTTTCTTCCTCCCTGGCTTTTATATATCCACTGCCCACTATTCCCCTCCCCTCCTCCTCCTTCACAACGGCCGCTCCTCCTCCTACAACCGCCACCTATCCTACTGTTCAACATGTCGCCAAGAAATCTTTCAACCAGCTTCTCTAGAAATTGCTCACTTCAATTCCCCTTCCCCCAAAATCACATCTAAGGGCCAATGCTCCATCACCGAGTCTCACTGCTGCAGCCCTTCCCATTCAGGCTCCGCTTTAGTCGAGATGTGGTCGCTTCTCCCTCCCACCTCCACTAGTCGCTCTGCTTTGCTCAGCAGCTTGGCATTTCTCGTGCCTGCCTCAAGGCTAGGGATATCAGAAAAAAAATCCCTCTTTGGCACTCTCGAGAAGGTCTGCTCCTATTACTTGTATTGTTCCCTCAAATTGATTTTGTTGATTATCTATCTATTCTTGAACTAGAAGAAACAACAATAGCGCGGCTTGATGTTGACAACAATTTTTATATGAGCTCGCATTAACTATTGTTCACTGGTTCTTGCAGACGGGGTGGAGTATTGTGGAGGGTGCTTCCTAAGTTTTCATGGAGAAGCATCATCATCGGTATAAGCGTCTGATCAATGATATTGTTTAGCCTCTCATCATCTGCTGGGTTCTGAAATGAATATAGCTCTATAAGAAACGGGCAAACAAACAGCCCACGTTGCTTCCGCTAAACTATTTCATCAACAACTACAGAAACTCAGAATATCTATATATATAATATATATTGCACTATCACCATTAATTCGTTATACATTAAAAACACCAAAAATAACTTTTAAAACCGGTTTTGTGAAATATAAGGTCTAAAAAGTAGGATTTTTTAGACCGATTTTCATAATAACTGGTCTCAAAAGAACTTTTAAAACCGGTTATCATCACAATCGGTCTAAACAGTATGACTCTTTAGATCGGTTTTCATGAAAGCTGGTCTAAAAACTTAGCTTTTTTAGACCTAATCTTGAATCAACCGGTCTAAAAAGTGATTTTTAAGACTGGTTGCTTAACCGGTCTAAAAAGTAACATATTTTTTAGACCAGCTGTATCAAGACCTTATCTAGAACCGGTCTAAAAAGCCATTTTTACCCCATCTAAAAAGTGATTTTTCCACCCTTGTCAAGTTATCAATCTCTATACCCCAAGTTTTTAATTCCTATACTAGTATTGTCAATACCCAAACTTCAAAATCTTATATTTGCCTTTTTGCTAATTTAGTAGACATTTTAGGGGTTTTTATAATTCAGATGGTATTGTTTTGTCATTCTCCTGCGATGATCAACATTCTGCCCCAAGGATCCTAATTTTAACAGCAACTAGGTATATATAGAGAGAGGGGGGGTTGAGGGTTGATGGCTAGAGTATTAATTTAAAACATTTTTTTGCCTTTTGAAATTTGATGAGACAATGAGAGTAAGCATGCTTTTATATAACAAACCAAGCATATTCTTTAGTCTCGATTATATATTTGAGAAGATCATAATATCTCGATTATACATATATTGATTATTAATCTCTAGGAGGCTAGTTTCATGAGAGTTATTAAATTCTTTGAATAGAGAGAATATGAAATAGAGACTGCTGGAAAACAAGTGGAAGATTATATTACTACAAATAATGCTCATATATTATGATGATATATACGAAGTGGTACTCGCATACATATGCTGAAGCTAAATGGGTTTATTATTTATGCTTATGTGTGTGTGTGTGAAGCGATCCTTATGGTGGTGCTCAGGCCACCGGCGACGGAGAAGGCGAGAGAGAAAGTAATTGGGTGATATCCATAGGGTAAGTGAAGTTTGGATTTGAGGCGTTATATTGTGAGAGCGCATAGATTTTGCCGGCAGCGTCAGTTGTATGTAGGCCATCCCAATATAAGTGCTCATCCCTGTTCTCACATGGCCTCTCGTTTCTAACACAGCCCACCAGACGACGTCGTTTTGCAACAACTATCCTTCTGATTCTTCAATGCTGAAACACACACACATTACTGGTATGATATACTACCACGGTACCACCTAAGTATAATATCCAGTTGACTTTTTTGGAGAGACTAAGAAAATTAATTAAATTACTTATTCGCATTATATGATGTATATCATTAGATTATATATCAGGTATAAGTCAAATAAATTAATTTGGAGAAAAAATGTGATTAAGTAGTCTAATGGTATACAACATATAATGTGACTTATTTAGCTTCTTTAATCTCTCCAAAAAAAGTTAATTAGGTCTTATATTTAGAATTGGAGGGATTTTTTTTTTTTACTAAGGTAAAATGAAGGAAGCTAAGGAAACAAAACAAAATGATAGGTACCCGGAATCTGACTTTCCGCAATGACTTTTGTCGCCGTTGAATCTGACTTTCAGTGGCGACTTTTGTGTCATCGCTGAATGTGTCAATTTTTTAAAAAAAATTGAAAAATTATTTTTAAAAAAATCAAATTTTTTTAAAAAAATTTAATTTACAATTGCCACGTGTCTCCTCCACGTGCTATCACGTGTCGCTTCCTCATATGCTATCACGTGTCGCTTCCTCATATGCTACCACGTGCTGCCTCCTCATAATTCCTCCAAATGACTCTCCTGCAGTTCGAACCCGCCACCTCAAGGAGCCGATGCCTTCGCGCGCGAGTCTTTACCAGTTGCGCCAAAATGAACTTGTGTCATATTATTACATATTATTATATATATAATATTATCATATATATATAAACATACATACATATAATTAATTAATTATATACATATAATTAATTAATAATTAAATATAATATTATTAAAAATTAAATAAAAACGAAAAAAATATTTATATATTTAAATTAAACAATTTTTTTATTAAAATTACTTAATAAATAATAATTTAATATTATAAATATTATTTTTAATATAGAATTATAAATATAATATTAATAACATATATATTATTTTTAAATAAAATAAAATAATAATATCATAAATATTATTTTAGTAGAAAATATTAAATATAATATTAATAAATAATAATATACTTTTAATAATTAAGGTTAAATAGAATTATTTAATAAATAATATTTTAATTTTATAAATATTATTTTTGAAAATTATTAATAAAAAATCTGAAATTGACTTTCAGCAGCGACTTTAGTTGGCAGCAAGAGCATTAGGGTCATTGTATGGCAATATTAAATGATAATCCCTAAGATTAAATTAAACTAAATGAAAGAATATAATATAATAAGAAAAATATTTAGAGGATACTCTGTATATTAGTGAATAAGGAATATATTACACATAGAAGATGTAATTTGCGTATGGCATCTCAAAGCACAAGAAAGTGGTTTTATTTGTGGTTTTATCTAAACTCAGAATTTCTTGATACTTACTAGAAGATCTAGCAAAAAGGTATAAACTTGTCGAGAACAAGCTATAATCAAACAAAATATTAATGATTTATAATGAAAAAGCAATATTGAAATATTAATAATCAAACAAAATAATAAGGCTAGTGGAAACCACGCTTAAATGTACAACAATCAAGAGCTTAATCATTTCCACATAGCTTCTTAAACTAGACAAATAAACATGGAAATGCCTAATATGAACAGAAGGCATCTACATTGCAAGAACTCAAAGTACACATGTATCCAACTTTAATCTCAAAAACTGAATAACATGTATGCCTATATGCATGCTATACAATTTTGAAATCTGGGTAAAAGGAGATATATACAGAGTTCAACGTTTTTTCATTAAGAATATCAATATGAATTAACAGAAATAAACCATTTTGTAGTACAAACAAATTTGCCAACCTTAGATGGATCACAACATAGAAATAGAGGAGAAAATCGTTGTATAACTGTATTGTTCATCGTATGTATGTAGTTTGTTTATTAGTTATTTAATTCTCTGGTTTGGGCTGTTTGGTTTTTTTTGTGCTTGATTTTCATTTATTTGGGATCATACTCATTAGAATACTCATCTTTAAAATTGTTAATAATAATAATACAGTGAGGATTTGCCCTGTTTGTCCCAAGCCATAATATTTTGTGATTCCAACTCCTATATATGGTACTCCACAAAGGAAGAAAAGCAGGAAATAATCGATAACTACAAGGTAGATTGCAAGTAATTTCTTAACCTCTTATCTTTTTTCAACATTATTTTAAAACTTATTAAATGCTTAATTTCATTTTCTCTTTAATTGTGGTTAACTAATGGCGATTTCTTGTCCGAAAACTTCCCACCCGATATCTTGGCTAGGTAACAAGCTAAGAAGATATTTAGAAAAGGGATGGTTCTAGTGGCTTTTCTTCCATGGAATTAAGATTCACTCAGGGAGCACAGTTGGTTCTCAAGCTCATGCAACAACAATTTCAAAACCAGGGAGATCCATGACGATTTAATCAAATCTTAAAATAGAATAGGGTCTAATCAACACTTACCCTTTTGCTCTGGAACCATCGAATTGACGACAAGGGAAGCCACCAGAGATCGATGAGGACAGAGGCACCAAGGCGGGGACCAACGAGGTGAAGACTGATGATGGACAGAGGAGCTGAGGCAAATAGAACAGAAGGCCAAGGCGGAGTCCGACGGAAATGTCAAATGATTTGGGTGTTGGGGATTTTCTTTTACAAGCTTACATTTGGATATTTAAAAATAATAAAAAAATATGTATGTATATATATATATATTCGTGATCAAGAAGCCCATTCTCCATCTCGTCCTGAAAATTTTCAGGACGAGAATTTTGCCCGAGATCTAGACAGGAGGACTGAGACAAGGAAATTTTGAACACCCCTAAGTATGACTCGTACTACAACTTTGAGAGGGTTGTGTAGGAACTAGGAAGAGAAGTATTTTAAAAAATTACAATATTTTTAAAAAGTTTAAAATATAAAATCATTTATATATTTTAATTAATTATGGTTATTAAAAAATATGAATAATGTAGAAGTATGAAATAATTCTCCATAATATGCATGCTTATAAAAATAAAATAAACTCTTCTCTTATATTAGAGAAGTTTTTATTTTGCCCGTGCACACAGTTATTCTCTCATTGGACGTAACTTTTTTTCGAGACATAATTATAAACACGTCTTTTATGTGTTTTAAAACTTGGATTTGGATCCTCTTGTTTTCTCTTACGGTTCACTCTCGTCTTTTTCTCTCATAAGCTCCACACTTTTTTTCACAAAAAACAACATTGACCATCCTGAAGTATTTTTTAAGTATCAATCAGTACTTTACAATATTTTTTCAGTATTATCCAGTATCCTAATCCTATATAAACCATTTTCCTCGTTATGAATCGTAGCATGATAGTTGTCATCTACTAGCTAGTAACCTGATAGCTTAAGCAATAGATTATGGTCTTAAGGATCAGGTAAAGACTATCCCACTATTTCAGTGAACAATGATGATTAAAGATGAAGTTAAAGGTGCTGAGAATTGAATTCATGAGAACTACAAGCACATGCACAAAGTAACACTGATATGACTTCTCAACATCAAGTCCACAAAACGTTTATAGCTGAATTAAGAAAGTGACTGAAATGTAAAGTGAAACTTTTAGAATAATGGCACCGTCATGAGCTACTTAAGGTGATTGGGAGGGCAAGCGCACCAATTACATCAACACTAGTTTTCCCATTGGAAAACCTTCCAGTCGGTCCTCCCTTAAAGTCAATCCCATAAGGCGGGTAATCAGCTCTAGCCAAAGATTGCAGCGCATTGTTATTCCCATTATCCACTAAGGAATCCCCGAAAATGAAGTAGCAAGGTACTTGTGGGTGAGCTCCAACCCCACTAAACAAAGACAGAACCACCCCCACACCCATTGTGTTCATCATCCACTTCCGTATTATTATGAGCTCCTTAGCTGACAATGAATCAAGAAATGGAGAAACAAACAGTAGCCAGTAGTGGGAGTGGGAGAGATGTGGAGAGAGTTACTGAGCTTAAGTAGGTAGATATGCATAGGTGCAATGCGAGGGAATGAGGAACTTCGAAAGCTATGCATATATAGGGCCATCTTTAATTGCTTATACAGTTGGCAGTGTTCGTTAGGAGCATTAACTGTGGGAAAAAGCTGCAGCACATTCACCTCTTTCATATAATCTATTGTGTTTTTGCTTCACCCTGATATGTATAGTTGTGATTTCCAGTAAAGGTATCATGAGGATTTGAGCAGACGCAACATGACAATCCAGTTCTGTGCATAGCAGCAAAGATGTGTTCAATAATGTACATGGGCGCCATCATACTATTTTGTGCTGAATTGGGATGAAATAAAATTGTCTCAGTGAGCTTTTTCCTGGAACTGTGTTATTTCTTCTGTTGCCTCATAAAGTAGACTCAAATTCGTCAGCAAACACTTCGGTATTGTGATGAAATGCATTTGTAACACATGTTTGTCTTCTTCGTTAAATCAAGAACTGAAATTAGCAAAATGAAGTCGTTGGTGAGTGATCTGACAAAGTAAATGGGTGATACCCATACGGTAAGTGAAGGCTAGATTTTATGCATTATACCTGACATTTGTAATGATTCCATTCACAGCTTCTTGGGATGAAACCCATCCCAAAGTACGTACTCAGGCCCTGTTCTGCCACAGCGTCTCATTTGGTCACATAATCCAGCAGGGACAGAATTTCAGAAGGGCCAGACTAAAAACTAAAAAGTATATACTATCTCCGGTCCTGTAATATAAAGTTTGCATAAATTTTGAGTGCAATTAGGACAGTAATGTATGATATTCATATATCACAAAGAAAAAATTGAAACCTCCAGCCCATATTCCTGAGTCCCTCCTGCCTCTGCATACTACAGCCTAGTATATGGTACCATTGGCAATAACAAGCGTTTCTGACATTTTTTAACTAAGCACAATTATCCCCTTGTTGAAAGCAGTTCTGGATAAGGCACGCTCAAGCATTAAATGGGTATCTCTCCCTGCAGGATATGAACTTGGTTCACCATGTTGTGAATAGCCTTAATATAATGTTGCAAATTCCTTTGGCAATTAATATAGTACTCCCTCCGGTTCTATTTATAATAGTCCAATAATTGAAGTAGGCAGTTTAAAAAAAAAGTTAAAAATAGATAAAAATAATAACTTTATCTTAAAATAAAATTTTTTTCAAGTATGCCAGTATTTATGGGGATTGACTATGGTCCTTTGCTCTTACCGTTCTCTTCCCATTCTCTTCCTTTTCACTACTTATCTCAGCCTTTAGATTGAAATCTGAACGGTTCAGATTTAATGTTTTATAAAAATATTATTTTTAAATATTTTTTTTTTCATGTTTAAATTATCACAACTAAAATTTAACATTTTTGAATTTATTTAATTACTTTTTAATAATTTGATATTTTAAAAATATTTCTATAAACATGAAATCTGAACCGTTCAGATTTTAATCTAAAGGCTGAGATAAGTAGTGGAGGGAAGAGGATGGGAAGAGAACGGTAAGAGCAGAGGACCATAGCCAATCCCGTATTTATGAGGGGCAATTAAGAGAGATAAATAGAGTAAATATAAGTGTCACCAACTCTTTAATTAATGTAATATATACAATTAATGGGGGCATAAATGGGAAAAAGAATCTCATTAAATGTTGAGACAACTTTTATTGGGTTCTTATAAAAAGGACCAAGACAATTCAAATTTTAGGCTCAAATAAAAAAAATAGAAGGGAGTAATTGCCCCATATGAAACATACAACATCCATATGAAAACAAGGCACTATCGGACACAACAACAAAGGTTGTTCTAATTGGTAAGGGATTAGCTAATAATCATAAGGTTATAAGTTCAAATCTCACCGATGTAAGAACCTTATTAGTAAGCAATCTATAAACGCTCTTTGAACCCGGAGGCTTATCCTGGTCCTGATAAACCTCTTGGATCTAACTCACCTGAATTTTTATGTATAAAAAAAAGCACTATTAGACACTAAATATGACATTTTTCCTAACATGAATTCAAATTTTAGTTGGTTACGTTAACACAAGAAACTTGCTCCTTTCTTTAAATCCAACCCGTGCTTCTTTAAAGCTCCTTTCATTATAAATTAGTGGTCCACCCTTCTAATCAGGCAGTTTTTCCCCCCACTTTCGGCTGGCCTCTCGCTTGTTAGGCAGAATCAGCCCAATTTGCAAATTACCGTTATGAGCTTTCTACTGCTTAAGAAAATTGGATCGGAATTGAATAGCCTCCTAACTAGTTTTGATGTATAACTTCAAAAAAAATTTATTTATCATAAAGTATTGTTTCCACTCATTTGATAATATATTTATTTTTAAAAAAATTCAAAAGCTTCAACATTTATGGACAAATATCTAATTTCTAATGATTCTCTTTGTATGATCATATCTACACTGTTGGTTCTTATTCGATTTACTTATTTTGATCGGGAACATTGCATTACATTATAGTTTCTCTTGAAAAAACAAAAACAGAAAAGCATCTATAAGCATTCTAATAAAATTTAATTAACTAAAGACATACAATTATAACATTCCTGCAGGGATATTTAATTCTAAGTCATGCAAAACTTATGACAATTACCCTTGGATTGGACAGCGGACCCATAAACGTTGAACATTTTCATATGGAAAAAGAGAAGATCAGACATATATCTCACTATGTTCATTCAAAAACTACACACACCACAAGCACACCTTAATAGTTGCGACACATTTGATGACCCATACTAGCTTGGCGTGTCCATCATCATTCTTTAGATCCGAGCTAAGCGGTGGATATCAAGGATAAGCATCCGACGCAGACTCTGCATGCACTGTAAGCTCTTCTTCCAACGATGGTGTTTCCGGCCTCTGTTTGATGAAGAACCCATGACAACACATTTTCAAGAGATGGAAGCTCCTGATTAGATAGAATCTGAAAGCGAATAGTATCATAAGAAGGGTCAAGAACTTCAAGAAAACTTATAACAGCCTGAAGTTCCATATTCTTGATAAGGGTTGGAAGATCCAACTGCAGAGACATGAGAACTTTTATCTGCTCATACAACCTCTTAAAGTCCAAGAAGAAATCCTTCAAGGGACGACCTTGCTGCAGAGAACGATAGAAACCTTTACATACTTCGTGAACTCGAGTAACATTCCCTTTACCAAAGAACATAAATTCATGATAACTCAATTTCTTTTACAATATTGCAGTAACTAACAGAAGACAAAATCCTAGGTTCAATAGAGTTCCAAATTTGGAAAATGATTTGAGCATCGGCTCTATTCATAGCCAAAAGTTTTTTTTTCATCACCAAAAGGGGATCCTTAGTTAAATGGGCTTCCTTCTCAATGTCTAAAATATAAACCCTAACAATCTTGTTCTAATCAATATAGTTTGTCCAATTCATTTTTTGAATAGTAATCTTAGCAGACATGGGTAGCATATTAGACATCTTAAATTCAGCCATGGAAGATTAACCAATATGCAAACAACAAACAATTCCAATGAAATCCTAAAGTAAATACCATAGAGCAAACGAGGACCTCTAGATGCACTAACCAGATACAATAGCAACCACAAGAGGCAAACACCCTCAAACAGAAGCAAGACCCAAGAAACTGAGTAGAAATCACTTACCGTACCGTTACGAACAGTACAGAATAGTGCCAACAGTAGAGAACTAAACAGGAATTCCTAAAGCTCTAATAACATGTAATCTAAGAAGGAAAAATAATCTGAATTCCTTGAATTGCAATGTACAAGAGTATGCCTATTTATATACATGTGATTGTATATTCTCTAATAAATACTAGGAAATTTGATACGTTTCCTTATTTACATTGATACAATCCAGGATTATACGGGGATATGATCCTAACAAAATTTAACTTGTAGACCAACAACTTGGGCGGATTTTGTACTAATACTAGTAATAAATTTTACGTGCATGTTATAATATGTGAATAGCATTCGAACCAGTTTCCTTTCAATCATATCGTATAGATCATATCAACTACGTAAAATGTCATATATGAACGTGCAAATTATCATATGCTAGTAATAGTTGAGAGGAAATTCCCCAATTGCTTCTTTCCTTTGCTCTTCAATTATTTTGCATAGAGATTAGGGAGTGGAAAACTAGCTAACTTCTGAATCTTAATTTTATGTTAGTCCTTTATATATAAATGTAAAGCTGATTCCTTTATTTATGCTATGCATGTCTAATTCTATTTATTTATGCACGTGTGTGAATAGATAACTTTTGGAAAGGACAACTGGAACTTGACTAGAAATATTGCTCCTACTATTAATTTATGGTTTAAATGTAAGAGAGAGTTTGGTATTTTTTGGCTACACATTAATTTAATTATTTTTTTAAAAACTATTTTCTTTTTTTTTTAGTATTTTTGTTATTTGATGAAGCTTTTGTTTTTTATTTGACCTAGAGTTTTTCCTTTCGTGGTTTAGAGAGCTTTGCCTTTCTCAATAAGTGTACTTCTTGGGATTCAAACTTATGTTTTTCTTTTTACGAAGGTGATTCCACTTATCATCTAAACCAACAGCTTGTCAGTAAACTATTGTCTTTCCATTACATACAAAGAAAATAGTGCAATTAAACGGGGGGCTTATTTTTAAAAAATGTTAACACAAATATTGATATATTAATGATCGCTGACTAACTAAATTTTTTCAATCTATGTAACAAACTCCTACAAGAAGTAGTGCTAGCCCTCTATGAATTTTCTCAAGCATTAAATGTTTTTTATCAATTATACCCTTTAATTTGATTTTTCAGGCACTAATTTTCTTAACCATAGAGATTAATAAGTGGCATGAAATTTCATAAAATAAATAGAGGTAACTTTGAAAACTCTTGAAAAATTTTTACACATTTAATTTAACTAATTTTAACCAATTTTCTTAATGGTTAAAAGGTCTTCCATTTTCTTTGTTTGCGTAAGATTTATAGTTAAAGTCATTTATGATAGGTGTTGGTCAGAGAGAGAGAGAGAGAGAGAGACTTATTATATGTAATGGAGGGAGTAAAAAGTTATATATTTATACATATGCCGAAGCAAATTGGGCTGATTATTTATGCTTATCGTGGTAATTAAGATATATATATATATATATTTATTATTTATTTATTTATTTATTTATTTATATAAAGCAATAGATCCTTGGGGCGTTCTTGGTGAGGAAGAAAGTAAGTGATTGATATCCATAGGGTAAGTGAAAGCTGAATTTGAAGCGTTATATGCTGATAGTGTTGGAATTTGCTCTAAATAAAAATATATGACCATATAAGAATTCTAGAAACATCATAGTAGCAGCGGAATTAGAATGAAAACATGTATTTTTGTGTCATATGTAGTTTACAAGTTTTGATCACGACAGAATTAGTGTGTAGTTAGATATGTCTCTATAATAACTCGAAATTTTTTCTCATACACATAAATAGATGGGGACATTTGATTTCTTGAAGGCCACAATTGCATCAACAAGAGGGAAATTGCGAAACCCAAATGAAAAGACATGTGTGACACAGAAAGAATACCGAATACAAAGGAAATTGAGGAAAACACGTGGTAGTTAATCAGTGCCAAAAAGTTTAGGCGTAAGTCTATTTTATCTTATATAGTGTCAGTCCAATTTTAAAACGTGCTGTATATCGAAATAATTGTTTAGACCTAATCAAATTAAATTTGTCAAACCAACTTTATTCGATCAATCCTTTTGGTTAGATAGTGTTTATGAGCTTTTGTCATACTGATTGCTACCACTAACAAAATATAGTCAAGTGAGAGAGAGGTTTGTGTTTGAATGAGTATTAATTTTTCAGAAATGTCAATTCGTTCCATATATATATATATATATAATTAACTCGTTTACTCTTACAGCCCTATCTTTTCCTTCGTTTGGATGTGAAGAAGAAAACAATTGGTGGAGAAAAAATGGAGTGAAGAGAAAATTGAAAAGAAAATGTTAATTGTCTCCCGGCCACAATTACATTATACATCCAAAAAAGGGAAAAATATCTAAATGACTAATGTATCAAAAAAAAATCCAAATGACTAAAATATCCTTCCCTTTATTTTAAAATATACTACATCCAATAATAAATATGAGACCTAGTCTATAAGTAAATTTTGATTCCAAATATAAGATATTTTTTTAATTTTATCTCTTCTATTTATTATTTTTCTCTAAGTTAATTTGTTTAACTTATAAACTAATATATAATTTAATGATACGCATAAGTATGTAAGAGAGATTATGTAGCATATGCTTTAAATAAGTAATATACTTAGTTTTCTTAATCTCCCTATATTAGTCAATTAGATTTAAAGGGCAGGAGGTGCTATAATCTAGTCATACTCACACACATAGGCAAGTAACATATGTAAAGCCTCTTACCTAAGAAAAGATCATGACTCAAGCATACAACTGATACTCTCTCAAAGAATCACAAGAGCCTACGCATGGTTATATTTTTAATTTTTTTTTAATATCAAAAGTTATATAAATCTTTTCTCCCTCTGGAGGCTAGAAAACAAAGCATATAACTTTTCTTTTCTTTTTTTATTGCGGGACTTGAAAACCCAAAACCCAAAAGAGCGAATTAATAATGCGAGAAGTGTGAAATAATTGTGGGACAATAATGGAGATTAAGATTCGTTGTCCCATATTTTTCATATCAAGGTGGTTGGTTATACTTTTCAGGTTTTGTGAGAGCCAACTAGGCATTTAAAAATTAAAAAAAAAAGCTTTTAAGCACGTTTTAATTTATTAAGGATGTTAGAAAAGTACTCATCATATTCCACAAGTGGCTGAAAAGAACATGCAATATTTGGGACATTTGGACCTATTCAAACACACACACACACACATTTTTTAAACAGTATTTATATTCTCTTGCAACGACTATATATACATCATAGTATTAATAGATACTAATTGACTTTTAATTTGTAAGTTTTCATTGAACATGAATATGAGGCATGCTTTGCTGTTATATGAGCTAGACCCATTTTTGTCCTTGATGATCTAGACCCAATTATTTATTACATTACAATGTATATTCAGTGATTAATATAAAAGTATTAGTTAAGTTAGTTATATGTAACAAATATATATTAGTTTCATTGAAATACGTTATTTAATCATGTGTCTTGAAAATACTGTCGATGAAAACCTCTTCATATGTGTAATCAATAGAGATTTTTTGGGAAAAAATTATAATTTAGAATATAAAATGGATTGAGCCATTGAGGTATAGTATTTAGGACCAAAACTAAGTATATTGTCCAGCTCTTATATTTAAAATTAAGGACAGTATTAAATTTTTAAAATTCAATGTCTTAGATAAACATGTAATAATTAATCATCGATGTGCCGCGAATGAATGCTTAATTGTCTCCCGGCCACAATTACATTATACATCCAAACTGTTATCAGTCATTTTCTTGGCGAACCATTTAGAAGGAGAGGATTCTCTCCTTTTTCCGTTGTATTTTTTTTCTTGTAATTGTTAAGTTAATGTGTCGAGGTTTTATAGGCTTATTGCTCAAATGAATTCAAACACCTCATTTAAAATTTTTTTTGAGTGAGTTTGTGATTTGTGGGTTTGAAGTTTGAACCCTCTATGAAGCATGTAATAAATGTGGGTCATGACAAAAAATTATTAAATTAATATTTCAATTATTTCAATTTTTGTTTTAAATTATGTTTGATACTCTTGATCTTTAATATAAGACATATTTTTCTAATTTGATTAGATTAAGAAAGTTAATTAAGTTCGTTAACATGCATATATTTCTTAAAACACCTCAGAAATCTCCCTTAATTCTCTCATTGATTATTGTTGAGAAAGTAATAGGGTTAAATTAGGAAAAAATTAAAAAATATGAAAATTATGGCTTATATTTAGGATTAAGATAAATTCTCCAGATATATCTTATATTAAGCACTGGAGGAAGTATTATAACATGCACGTAAAATTTATTATTATGTAAATTTGTACTTGTAGGGTAGAGGATATATATTAAAGAAGGATAAAATTGAAAAATTATTAAATTTTAAGATAGAGTTAATGAGATTAATATAAGGTTTTTCTTAGTTTCGATGAAATTTGTTGTAAATGACTTGTAAATAAGATTGTATGGGTAAATTGCTATTTTTTTAGAATATGCATATATTAAATAGGGATACATTTAGAAAGTTATTAAATTTTAAAATAGAATTAATGAAGTTTAATGTTGTTGTTAATTTATTTCAATACCACATATTGGAAGTGATTTTTATAAATAAGAGCAATGAATAGATTTCATGATGAAGAAATTTCTCTCCAATTAGGACAAATTCGAAAAGTTAGGGGATTCTCTTCTTGTATATAAATTTCCTTTTATATATATATATAGGCCTGATTTTTGCTATCATATATATGAATTTCGCATATTTTTAACTAATTGGAAACAATCTATATGCATCTTGTTCTTTCAAAAAAAAAAAAAGGGTGTCGACGGCAGAATAAACGAGTCACAAGCACAACTGCGTTGTCACAGGGATGCGTGTCCCACAAATAAAACAATGGTAGGGAGGTTTTGCTTAATATAATATAATGATGGTGTGACTCAGATTTAGCATTTGATTAGGGAGTAGAGTTGCACACAATTAAGCCGGAGATAATTAATTAACTGCGTTAATTATTTAATTCCGGGGAGTAGCACATTAATCGTCGCACCCACTAATTGACTTAGAGCCCGTTTGGTTCGACCGCATTGCATGCCTGCAATGGCAATCATGATTGCATTACCTAGAGAAGAGTGTTTGGTTGCTCTTTAGCATGGTAATAGGGTTTACCATGGTAATGATGATTACCAAAAAATTGGTAATCCACATTCATACCTCCCCCCCTATGAATCATCATTACCATCCTATTGCATGGTCTAAAAAGTCTAATTTACCCTTTAGTTTTCCTTATCTTTATTTCACTTATCTTATTTCACTTGCCGTATCACGTCACAACTGCCACCGCCACAACCTCTTCCTCTTCCACCGCCGTCACCTCCACCTTCTGCTGCCACCACTACCTCTTCCACCGCCGTCACCTCCACCCGCCGCCACCCCCGGCCCAGCCACCGGCCCACCGCCATCGTGGCCACCTCCCCCTCCGCCACCGCCCTCACCCTCGTCTCCCGTCGCCCCCGTCGCCGCCGCCGCCACCACCACCACCTCCTCCTCCACGGCCACCGGCCCACCGCCTACCACCACCTCTTCCACCCCCGCCGCCCACCGCCACCACCACCTCCTCCTCCGTTGCCACCCTCACCCCCGCTGCCGCCACCACCTCCTCCACCACCCTCGCTGCTACCACCACCACCACCTCTTCAGCCGCCGTCGGCGGCGGCCCACCACCCATTGCCACCACCACCACCTCCTCCTCCACTCCCGCCACCCACTGCCACCACCACCACCTCCTCCTCCCCTGCCACCCCCATCTTTACCACAACCACTACCTCCTCTTCCTCCATCCCCTTCATCATCGGCTTGTAACTATTTTTTCTACAAAGATTATATTAAGGGGTAAAATGGACTTTGTGTAATATATTAATTTTAAATAATTGTTAAAATATTAACTCATTGCATGTTGCTTAAAAATCAAACCAAACACTACCCTTATAATTAATATTACATTGCATTACCATTGCATCGCATTGCACTGCATCGCAGGGTGTAATGGAATCGAACCAAACGGGCCCTTAGTATGCATCTGCTTTATATATTTGGACATGCAGTAGCCACATATATTAATTATTGGCCCCAAAAAAACCACGTACGTATTAATTACCCATCTAACTCCTCCCATTATTAACCTTTTAAGGATGCGTTCTTTGGGTGTAATTTTAAGTTTGCTTTATAATCACATACTCCTCTCTTATTTATAAGGTAGAAGGAGGAAGTTGCTTTTTTTTTTTCCCTATTTATAAGTTAAACCACTAAACTATTTATATGAATATACAATTTTGTCATTCATTTATTAGTTTGCACACTTTGTTCTTGCAAGATATAGTGTATATTAGATAGAGGAAAAGTTATATAGTTGTTAAATTTTAAGCTGAAATGAAAGAGCTTTAAATTTTTTTTTTTTTGTTCTGATATATGAAACATATTAAAAGTGCTTATAAATAAGAACAAACAAGTATTATTGATTGTTATAAATTTTTTCAGTAATACCCGTCCTCAGGAAAATTGACCACGTTGGCTTATTTATTACTACTTTCCTCCCTTGTTATAAATTTATAAGATTTAAATAACAGGGTTTTTTAGTTCAAATATTGTTAAAATTAGTCAAAAATAATATATATATATATATATATATATATATAAGAAATGTACTTTTTTTAGCATGCCTTTAATTATATATAAGTTGGTGGGTAGGTGAGAATAAAAAAAGAAGATGAGAGAGTGTATTATGTATGAGAAAAAGAAAATAAGAGGGACTATATTAGTTAAAGGTAAAAATACATTTAATATTCATAATTCAGACAAACACAAAGTGGATATCATAAAAGGAGCTAACCAATTCAAAAACAAAGTCAATATCACAAAAGCGGCTAACCAATTCAAAAATCAGATGCACTGGGAGTAAATAAGGTAGCATCTCTTATTTTTAATAGGGACATGATTGAAAAAGTATAGTAATAAATGTTTTAGATAAAGGCTAATTGTTTCTTTTATATAGAAACGAAATACAATTTAATTGAAACATTAAAAAAAATTATTTAATGTTTTAGAGCCAGACTCCTAGAAATTCAACCTGAAGAAGTCTGATTAATAGACCATTTTCTTATAAAATTAGAAAAAGGAAGAAAATTATTTTTTTAAATTTATTGCAGCAAAATACGTACTATATCATTTAAATAAAGCTTACATAATTAAAGATGAAACCGAACAGCAAACAACTACATGGAGTTTATAAATATGCATGTTTGGTTGTATATATTATATTAGCCTCGAGCCTCCCTAAACAACAGTGCCTTGGTTTTACAGTGTGTGGAGAAGAACCATGGCATCATTTTCTTTGCCTGCAAACGTCATGAACTGTGATCCATCCTCAATGAGCGTCCAAGAGCTCGTGAAGAACCCTCTTCCCTCTCTTCCTCAACGCTACATTCGCGAAGATCGTTATCAGCTCTCTGAAACTGAAATGCTTCTTACTGATGCAGAAGCAGAACCAATACCCATTATTGACATGAACCACTTTCTCTCTGAACAACACAGAGAGGCTGAGCTCCAGAAATTGCACTCAGCTTGCAGAGACTGGGGTATTTTTCAGGTTAGAATTCGTCTTCTGCTCTGTTTGTTTCATATCCCAACCTCAACAGGTTCTATTTTTAGTTTCTTGTTTCTTGTTTTGATTTATGTTTTATATGTGTAAGCAGGTGGTGAACCATGGAGTGAGTGAGGAGGAGCTAGAGGAGGTAAGAAATGGGGTTGAAGGATTCTTCAGTCTACCACAGCAAGAGAAGATGAAGTATAAGATAAGGCCAGGTGATGTTGAAGGCTATGGGGCTGTAATGAGATCACAAGATCAGAAACAGGACTGGTGTGATAGGTTTTATATGACCATCAATCCCATTAGCAAACGAAAGCCATATCTCTTCCCAGAGCTCCCTTCATCCCTCAGGTTCTCTCTCTCTCTCTTTCTCTCTCTCACACACACACACACACAGCAAATATTCAGATGATGTTTAATTCACCCCAAATTAAATCTTAATCACGATATCTTATTAAGCATATCAAGAAGTATTTAGATGCCAGTGTTAAAAGCAGACCACCCCACAACAGTATACCAAATAAACCAGACTGTGATATTACTTACTGTATATGTGCAGGACTATATTGGATTTATATATACAGAGTGTGCAAAATCTAGGAATGACACTGCTGGATTTGCTGGAGAAGGCTCTGAAAATGGAGGAGAGAGAGATGAGGGAGGTGTTTGAGGATGGGATGCAATCATTGAGAATGACATGTTATCCTCCATGTCCAAAACCAGAGCTGGTGATGGGGTTTGGTGCTCATTCAGATACTTCGGCAATCACTATCCTAAACCAGGTCAATGGAGTGAGTGGCCTCCAGGTTAAGAAAAATGGCATATGGCTTCCTGTTAACTTCCTCCCTAACTCCCTTGTTGTCAATGTTGGAGACATTCTTGAGGTCAATTTCTCGTTATCATCTTGTTTATCAGTTCTGTCTTTACAAAACAAAAGTCATCTCATTTATTTATCTCATATAACGCAAAATAACTTAAAATAAGCTAATCTAAAATGACAAAAGTCATCTCATTTATTTATCTTGTATAGCGCAAAATCACTTAAAATAAGCTAATCTGAAACGCCCACTAAGAGTAAAATTGTCTACATGGTTGTACAGATTATGAGCAATGGGGTGTACAAGAGTGCGGAGCACAGGGCAACAGTGAATACAGACAAGGAAAGAATCTCCATAGCTTTGTTCTTCCTGGCCAAACTTGAGGCTGAAGTAGGGCCTGCAAAGAGTCTTATTAGCCCAGAAAATCTTCCGCTATTCAAAAGGATTGGAATGGAAAAATATGTGAATGATTACTTCTCTCGCAAGCAGCAAGGGAAGTCATTCTTAGAGTACATGAGGATAAAAAAAGAACATGTCATCACCACCACCACGTAAATGTAATCATCTGTTGTTCATTATTGTAGCATAATGTGTAATCCTGTGTATATCTATCATCTTGTGTCTATGTTTTTAAGATGTATGATTAGGATTGAATAAAAGTGGCATGTATTAATTAGGTGCCTGTTTATGTAAAGAAAAATTAAAAAGAGCTAGAGAAAGCAAGAAATAATATTTTATATATATTTCACATGGCTATTCCTGGGAACGTAGCTTTCCAACCTTGACTGAAAAGATCTACCATATAAGACTTGTCCACCTTTGACTTTGAAGGTGAGGCTATGGAAGCTATATCACTCTTGTGTGCAAATATCCTAATAGCAGTTTTCTACACTGGTTACGTAATATTTTCATGGTGAGACAAGTGCTTGTGGATTTTTAATGTAGAAATCAACTTCGTATCAATTCTGAAATTACAAGGAATGTCTCCCAAATACTCTATAAAACAGAGACCAATTTTAAACATGCTTACTCAAAATCAAGAACCGGGATGGTAAATACTGAAAGGCAAAAAAGAATTGCAGACCATGCTGCAAAATTAGCATTTTCCTCTTTCTTTTCCATTTCTTGTTTGAGAAGAATAAGTTGACATGGAAATAAGAGATGGTTGCTTAAGTTGTAAGCAAGTAAGAGTAAATCCGGTGCAACCTCACTTGGAACCTTGTATCCTGTGTCTCTTTGAATAATTCTCAATCCATCAGTTCTATCTAATAACTATAAAACCTGCATCACATACCTCTCTGCCTCTAATGGAATCTGTGTCGCAAATACTTAAAGGTGCTGAAACTATTAAGCTCTAAGTATCTCTTTGCCAGCTATTTCCTTCTGTACTTTAACTTATGAATCTACCAACTTACTAAAATGTCCAAAGATTAATTGTAATCATGTTTTTATCTATAGAAACATTGGTAAGCAGGTTATTAGTTAGGTAGGTAGATAGGGCCGTTAGGGCTTAAAGCTACTTAAGCCCAATGTGTGTGTGTGTGTTGATAAGTAAAATATTTGCATATTTATTTTCCCTTATATGATGATTTTATGGACAATATTTGCGTTTAATATAATAAATTTGGGTGTGATTGATAAATAAATACTGTTTTTGGAATAAACAACATTTAAAAAAATAAATAAAAGTACTATAGCAGCCACCGAGCACTGTAGCAGCCGCCAGGGCACTGTAGCACCGCCAAATCACTGTAGCAGTACTGTAGCACACGTTTTTTCCCCTATAAATAGAGATCAATGCCAAGCTCAAATGGGGCAGAGAGGAAGAGAAGTAGAGGTTTCCTTCTCCGACAGGGAGAGGTCCTTCTCTGACCAAGAGAGATCTTTCTCTGACATTTTTGAGTTCTTTGTGTTGTTTTTTAGCTTTAATTTCATGTATTGCATGCCTTCATCTTGGAATGCTTAGGATTGTATTACATTTTGCATGCCGCCTACATGGAAGGTTTTACCTCCTAAATGGACGGCTTGATTTCTTCATCTTTCATTCATCTTTTGGTTGTATATTTATGTTTGAGAATTTAATATTCAAGTTTATGTAGTATTTCTGAGGATTTCATTCTAGCTTTATATAATGTCAATTTATTTTGGTTTTGTTTTTAATTTCATCATGTGCTAAATTTTCATTTTCCTAGGGTGATGACGTAACTTACTAATGACGGATTGAATCTTAACTTATTAAATCTAGTTTGAATTTCTCCTTCATGATTGAGTTTTAATTATTATTCTTAATGCTTTTGATTGACTGGCCATCTTTTGAATGATTTCAATATGCATGTTGAGACCGGAAGGAGATACATGTGTGTAGACCCTATAATTAAAACCATGACTTGCATATGAAATAGGAATATATTCATATGAGTTGTGTAGTCTTACTGAGTTCCATAAATCTTAATGCATAATTAATTGCTTAAATTCATATAGGAATATATTGGATTAGCAATTGATTATAGAATTGCTTGACCTTGGAAGAGGCTAGTAATTAAATTAGGGAAACTCGACTATCAATTATGTGGAATAAATTGGGCTAGAATAGATAAGTGATTCAATCTGGAATTTGTTAAGTGAAATCTAATCCCTAGGGCTTTTTCTCATATTTGCTTTCATATCATCTGCATTCATATTTAATTGTCTTTCTTTTATTTTGTACTCTCAATCACCAACTAATCGATCGACAAAATAGAGTTAAAATTGCTCATTTTGGTACTTAGTGAACAATCCTCGTGGGAACGATACTCTACTTACTTCTATATTACTTGATTACGACAGTGTACACTTGCACTATTTAATTGATCATCTGAACTCGTATCATGTGTGTATGCTGAAGTCTGGTTATATTGTAGTGTATGGATCCTAACCATTGCTATCAATAAAATATCTCATTTTCTGGCCAGTCCAAGAAAGTTCACATGGCATCAAAGTTGATCGATTAGGATCCATCAGACTTTCAAGTCGGATTTTAAAGAAGGTTGTATCGGGTTTCGGATTGGGTTCAAATGCATAAGTTGATCGATTTTGATTGTCTCTTCCTCAAGAATTAGAATCGTAAACAAGAAATTTCATGAGCTTCAAGTGATTCGAAAGCTTGGGATGTGTCAGGTTTCAACACCCTCCTAAGATCAGTCGATTGAGAACACCGAATTGCCTTAGGGTTTTCAATTTCTCAAAACAAGAGTCATGGCGAAGACAAGGAAAGGTGACTAATCATTCAGTGAGGAGATAAGTTTTGCTCACCCTCTCTATCTCCACCCATCTGACATCCAAGGCGTAACCATAATTCCCCAAACTCTTACCAGTAGTAAGAATTACAATGTTTAGAGCAAGGCCATTATGATTGCTCTTCGTGGGAAATAGAAAATCAACTTTGTTAATAGTACGTGCTGCAAGGAATCGCACAACGAAAGCCTTCATGAGAAGTGGGAGAGGTGTAATGAGGTTGTGCTATCATGGTTTTTAAATTCTTGATCGAAGGAATTGGTGAATGGGGTTGTCTATTTCCAAGACGCACACGCTATTTGGATCAATCTTAAGGAAAGATTCGATAAGGTAACCAGTTCGCACATCTTTTCTTTACACTGTGAGATCAACTCGCTGCAACAAGGAGACCTCTCAATTTCTGCATATTATTCTTGGCTGAAGGAACTGTGGGAAGAGCAAACAACTCTTATCACAGTAAGATTGAAATGCAGATGTTGCATATGCAGTACTTCAAAGGTGCAATCTGACATGATTCAGTAACAAAATTTGCTACCATTTTATATGGGTTTAAATGACTCTTTCAAAACTGCTAGGAGTTAAATCCTTTTAATGACACCATTGCCTAGTATAAACCAGACTTATGCTATGGTGGCAGAAGATGAAGCTTAAAGAGCAATTTTAAGTACAGTAAGAAGTACCCGTATCAAAGGAATAACGATGGCGGCACATGGAAATTGATGCTGCAATGGAAGGGGCAAGGGAAATTTGAATCTTCCATATACTCACACTCACTATGGTAAGAGAGGTCACAGTAAGGACAATTGCTACCAAAATTATTGGTTACCCACTAGATTTTAAAGCTCTAAAGGAGAAACAAATGCAAGTGGGTGAGCTGAATCAATAAGGCGTGGAGAGCCTCAAGGATGAAAAAGCAGTTCACTTACCAAACCTGATTTCGCCCTCATTAACTCATGACCAGTATGAGAAGCTACGGGAACTTCTCAAGAAAGATGCCAAAGAGAATGTGCACACACTTATTGGTACAGGTTTGAATAATCCTCTTTCTCATAAGCATTACATAGGTCTTAGATTCAGGTGCAATGACTCATCTAGTAAGCAATTTATCCCTATTAGATACCTATAGTGAATATAGTAGACCACTTAAAACGATTAAGATACTAAATGGTGAAAGGGTTTATGTTGCACATATAGGTAGTGTGCAATTTCCTATTGCAATTACTTTGCATGGAGTCTTATATGACCCCTTGTTAAAATTTAATCTTATCTTTATATCAAAATTAACTAGGGAAGAAGCATGTCTAATTGCATTTTTTTTGACATATGCTTGACATAGAACCTTCGAGATGGCAAAATGAAGGCAAGGTAGACTTTTAGATGTGTTATATACTTTGTAGTTTACAAGCTCAAATGTAATGAATATGGCACATAGTTGTGGAAAAGAATATGATTCTATTGATGTTTCCTTACTACATGCTAGACTAGGACAAGCTCTTATAACTGTGTTGAGACATTTAAATGTTGCAAGTGATAAAGGTGCAACACTAAATAAAGTTTGTGAGATTTGTTCACAGTCAAAACAAACCAAACTTCCTTTCTTTCGTAGTTGCATTTGAACAAAGGGCAATTTCAAATTGTTGCATATGGATGTATTGGGTCCATATAGGATTCCCACACATATTGAACATCAATATTTCTTGATTATGGTTGATGATTTTTCATGTGCTACATGGGTTTTCTTGATGAAGTAAAAATCTGAAACTTCTCACATTCAAGATTTTTTTGCCTTCATTTAAACATAGTTTTCTAAAGTAGTCAAGAGAATATGTAGTGATAATGGCACTGAGTTTGTAAACAGCACATTGAGAGAGTATTTAGCACAAAAGGGAATTATGCATGAAACCAGTTGTCCATATACACCAAAACAAAACAGAATAGTAGAGAGAAAGCATAGGATTGTAATGCAAGTCTCTAATAGCCTAAAGATACAATCAAAATATCAAATATTCCTATCCGATATTGGGGGAGTGTGTTAAAACCGCTGCATACTTGACTAATTGGGGTATTGGATGTTAGAACACCTTATGAGGTAGTGTATAGACATATGGCAGATTATAGCTTGTTGAGAACTTTTGGATGCCTCACATAAGCTACAGAGACGATAAAGTCGCTCATATTCCAAGTAATAATCCTCACCATCTGAAGAATAGGCGTTGTCGGCTTTTTGTGCCTTGGTAACCTCTTCAAAATTAAATCAAGGATTGCAATATAGGGTGTAATCCCATATTGTCTCTCAAAGAACCTTTTATTAATTACCTAAAAACTAAGTGTGATGATTGGAATAAAATAAGTTAAAAATGATTTTGAGCTTTTTATCTAACAACTAAGTTTCAATTAAACTAAAATGCTTAAAAACTAATATTTTTGGATTTTTTTTGGGAATAAAAGTGGAAAGGAATGATGATGAGATTAATGAAATGGAAGAAATAAGGAAATCAACAATGGAATAAGCAACCCCTCATAGCAATGGCGTAAGCAATCCTCATTTAAAATGATTATGGGAGATTTATCATGATAGTTCCCAAAATGACTTTAAGGGCCACCCCTTAGACTAGGCCTAACATAGATTGATCAATACCAAGCCACCTTGCATATTAATCTCTCTAAATTATGTTAATTGAGCACTCTAGCAATTAAATGAACTTAAAAATCAAATTTAGCTTTTGATCCAATAACCGAGCCACCTCGCATTACCACTTAATTTTCTCAATAATCGTAATTTAACAATGGCTACCCATATGAAAAATAAAAATTAATGATACTAAAACTCAATGCCAAATACAATTAATAAATTCACATTCTATTAGCCAATGCAAACACAAGACACTATTGATTCACTAACCCAGCCACCTTGAAATTAGCACAAAATGTTCAAAAAATCATCAATCCAATAACTAACCAGCAAAAAAATGATAATAGAGCTAATTAAGCACAATGTCAAGTATTTAACAAAGGTCCAAGCCACATCTAATTCTCCAAATACATCTAAACAAATCAATTCAACATTATAAAATTCTTTCTAAGACCTAGAAATCACAATTACACAATGTAGAATTAGAGAAATGGAAGAGCCAAAACTCCCCTATTGAAGCTCCAAGTTCATGCCATTGCCTCTTACTATAAGGGATTAAGGAAATTAGCTACTGTCAACCATCAAATTAGCATCAGGAGGTAAAATCATCTTGACATTCAAATCACCAGCCATTAAAAGCACTGAATAAATTATCCAATTAGCACTAAACCAAATAAATTCAGGCTGAGATTTAACTCCAGAATTTAGAAGAAATCCATGGCCTGCATGAATTCAGAATAAAGGAGGTTGACGGCGGTAAGGAGGTGCTAAAATGAAGCTCTACCTTGCTGCTCTGTTTGGATCTTGTCCGAGAAGGTGACTGATGAAGAAGACGGCGGTGAAGGATGTTGATGGTGTGGTCGGTGTTGAGGAGGAGATGGTGGATGTTGATGACGATGATGGTGAGGGAGACGATGAAGTGGATGGTGATGAATGGCAGTGATGAAACTCAACGGCAGCTCCTCTTCCTCCGTTCTTCACGGCCTCCTCAACAACTCCAACCTGCGGGGCCCCCTATTCTGATCTCCGTCCCTTGCTGCAGCTTTAGATAATGCTCACCGGCAGCCTGTGGTGGTGGATGAGCCATCAGCGAGAGGAAGAACAAACCGAAGGGAATGAATATGTAGATCTTCAAGCTCCCCTGATTCTCACGGCTGTGATATCTGGTTCGACTCTCTTGTCCTATCTTTATTTTTCTCTCAGCTTTTCAAATCTGGCCTAAGGAGCTACAAAATGGTGTGTTTCATTGATCCCCTCTTTGTCATTTCATTATTTCAGGTCCTTAGCATTAATAAAGTCAGGTCTTGTCTGGTATTTCTTAAATCTGAACCTCAAACTGTCATTTTCATGCTTAATTCAATTTCTCCAAGCACCTACAATTTAAAGCAATTAATCCAACACCAATTCTTCTTGAGAATTCATCATTAAGAGTAATTATAATTTTTTATGACAATTTTACCCTTTTTAATACCAATTTAGTGCATTTACTCTTAATATCAATCTATCATATTTAAAGCATTTTAACTCAATTAATATGACAAAATCCCCAAATAAAGTATAAAAATATATAATAAAATTGGGATTTGTCACCATCTAAATGAAAACCCGACATAAGCTACTCGCCTAAATCTACCAACACACAAATACAAGTATACAGTGACCACATAGTTGACAAGATGTATTCATGTCAACTTTGATAGTTGTCCCTATTCTATCTTCAATGAAGGAAAGAGCTTCTTTATCATAATATTATAGTGAGATTGTTGGCAAGCGAACTCAGATAGCTACCTTATCTATCTTGGCCCTAAAGTCTGAAAGTTCAACTCCCATGGACGCACAGTCAGATAGTGATCATAGATCATCCATGGATCCTTAGTTAAAGAGTTAAAATAGTCTTTTCTATTGGATAGCTTAACTACATAAAATCCATGGCTAATATTTATGAGACTGATGACACCTCTCTTTGCCCATCAGGATTGTAAATGTGCATATAGGGCCTTATACCCAATGCTCCTATCCAAAAGCTTCACTCTCACAGCTTTCCTCTATGCCCTGTAAAGTTGCTTCTTCATTTTTCTTGAGAAGGAAAAAGTAGGAAAGTTTCTTGTCGGATCTTCAATCATCTTGCAAATGGGCACGTCTTTATCAGAAGCCTCGGAGATAGTATCAGCAATATTGTTTCTGGTCTCAACATACATATTGAAATCATTCAAAAGGTGGCCAATCAATTGAAAGCATTAAGAACAATAATTAAAACTCAATCATGAAGCAAAAATTAAAACTAGATTTAACAAGTTAAGATTCAATCCGTCATTAGTAAGCTACATCATCACCCTAGGAAAATAAAAATTTAGCTTATGATGAAATTAAAAACTTCATAAATATTGCATAAAACTTGATTAATATTCTAAAACATAAAAATACAACTACAAGATGCATGAAAATGGAGAAATCTGGTTGTCCCTTTATTAGGAGGTAAAACCTTTCATATAGGTGGCAACCTATACCATCCATAAAGGAGGACTACCTATACCATCCATAAAGTAGGTCTACCTAAGCCTTCTAAGATAGAAGCATGCAAAAAATTAATATAATACATGAAATTAAATCTAAGAAATAATACAACATTTTCAAAATTGTCAGAGAAGGACCTCCCATACTCTGCTCTCTAGCTCTCCAGCTCTGCTCCTCTCCTTGGCCCAAGGTCTCTATTTATAGGCACAAAAACGCGTGTGACAATGATTGCTACAGTAATCCGCATATGAATAGTGACTGCTATAGAAAACACGCATGACCATTACTGCTACAATAACTTCATCCCTTAAATGCCTTCTCCAATTCCTTCTTAATGTGGTGCTGTACATGGCTATCAAAAGAAAAACAAGAAAATATTACATTATAGTAGTAATAAGAGTAATAAAAATATCTATTCCAAAATTATTATTTATTTATCAAGTACACCAAAATTCATTACATTAAGCTCAAATATCATCCACAAAATCATCATATAAGGGAAAATAAATATGCAAATATTTTATTTATCAGATAACCTTATAAAATTGGATTTGGAATTAGTTGGTATTAAATAAAGATACTATTCGAATAGTTGACTCACTATTCGAATAATCTCAAAGTATATTGTCCTGATAATGCTACTTCTATTCGAATAACCTTGAGATATTGATTTGAAAAGACTATTCGGATAATCATTTTACTGTTTGAATAGTACTCTTACTATTCGAATAGTTATCCTATTATCTGGATAATATTTTTATAAACTGAGTTTGAAAACACAATGACTATTCGGATAGAGCCTTGGCTATTCGAATATCTTTCACTTGACTTAGTTCAAAAAACTTAGTCATACTATTCGAATGGTGAAATGACTATTTGAATACTATAGATTTTTGTCAGTATATCTCTATTCAAATAGTTTATGCACTATCATGATAATACTCTGTCTATTCGAACAGTCTAAGAATTATCAAGATAGTTGCTAATTGAAAACAAGCTTTATTATTCGAATAACAAACTGACTATTCAAATAGTGCACAAGATTAAATCTCATGAATCAGAAACACAGATCCTTATTTGAAAAATCCTAAATTTATCATCATCAAAACTTCTAAATCTAACAGCAGTCATTGGCGAAGGTGGAGTATTGGCAACATTAGTACCATTAATGACATCAAGTTTTGGAATAGTAGTCTGTACCGATGAGATAAGGACACGATAACCAGGATATCATCAGGCTCATCAACAGTGGAGGGAGACTCAAGTAACACCGAAGACTTGAAGAAAGGAGAAGACTCATGAAAGGTCACATCAATAGACACAAGATAACGATGAAGATTAGGAGAGTAACACCGATAACCTTTATGAATTCAAGAATAACTAAGAAAGACACACTTCAAGGACTTAAGATTGAGTTTACTAACACTTGGACGGACATCCCGAACAAAGCAGACACAACCAAAGTTTTTTGGATCAACAAGAAATAGCTTAGTGGTAGGAAACAGAACCAAATATGGAACGTCACCACTAAGGACAGCCAAAGGTATGCCATTGATAAGAAAACAGGCAGTAGATACGACATCAGCCCAAAAGGATTTAGGGACACTGGAGTAAAACATGAGAGCTCGGGCAGTTTTTAAAAAATGGTGGTTCTTTCTTTCAGCAACATCATTTTGAGCAGGTGTATCAACACAGGAGGATTGATGAAGGATGCTATGACTATGCTTATAATCAGTGAATGGGGTAGAAAAATATTCTTTCGTATTATCGCTTCGAAGGATTTTTGCAAGAGTATTAAACTGAGTTTGAATTTTAGCATAGAAATTATGAAAATGAGTAAACAATTCATAACATTGTTTCATGAAATAAAGTCAAGTAGTTCGGGAAAAATCATCAACAAAAGTGATAAAATATCGATAACCAGTCTGAGACAAACTAAAAAGGACGCCAAACATCATAATGAACTAACTCAAAGGGGGATGTAGACCGTTTATTGCTTGAGGTGCCAAATGAACACGATGATGTTTGGCAAACTGACATGACTCACAATCTAAAGCAGACACAGAAGAAAACTGAGGATACAACCTCTTGAGGGACAAAAGTGACACATGACCTAGATGGTTAGCATAGGGGCATACGTTGAAAGTACACTGTTAACTTCAGGAAATTCTTACTAGAATTTCACATTTCATACTGTTTCACGTCATTTTGGATGCATAAGTGGGCATTAGAATGGATTAAAGTGATAAATTGTGTTATCTCATGTTATGCACAGAAAAATGAATTTGTGAAGGATATTACTCCCTAACTATTATGAATGTCTGACGTTGTGTAAAAGTCCTTTGTGTGTACTGGTACAGATTAAGTCAGGGCTAACCCAGAGGAAGCTGCAGGCAGTGCAAAAGAAAGGAAGGAAGTTGAAGCTGACAACCAATGAAGGAAAGACCAGCTGGAAAATCAGAACAGGACAAAAGGAGCCCAAGAGAGTGTTGGGCCGCGGCCCACCACATCTTGGGCCGCGGCCCAGGAGGCCAACACCAGCACAGAAAGTGCTGGGCCGCGGCCCACCACATCTTGGGCCGCGGCCCAGCATGCCCAGTGGAGCACAGAAACTCTTGGGCCGCGGCCCACTAAGGAAGCAGGAGCACAGAAACTCTTGGGCCGCGGCCCACAAGCACAAACTTCAGGTCAGAGACTCTTGGGCCGCGGCCCAACCCTGAAAATGAAGATTTGCGTTTTGACAGCTGAGATGGTATAAAAGGAAAATGGAGGGTTTTGCATAGGGGTTCCCACTTTTGGAAAGAACGACAGAGGCGGCTAAGGAGGTTCTAAGAGCTGGGAATTGCTAGAAGCAAGGAGAATCAAGTGGGTTCGAGGATCAGAAGAGATTTCATTTCAGATTTTCTTGATACTTCTGTATTCTATCCCTTCTCCACTGTGATTCTATTATGACTTCTTTAGTTCTTGTAATTTGTAATCAGCTAGTAAACATGTGTAGCTAGTTTCTTTTATTCTAGGATTGTTCGGTAATTTTGTATGGATTGAACTCGAAGTCTTCTTCCTCTTCATTATCTAATGGCATATATGTGTTAACTTTGCTCTGTTTTCTCTGATATTCATAAATAGCTAGCTATGAATAACATGTTCAAATGGATTAAGCTTGAGAGAGTTAATCTAGTTGAAGAACGAGGGTAGAGTTATGCTAGACCTACAGTTTAACTAGTTCAAATGTATGGTTTGTTAATAACCTAGAGATAGAGTCATTAACCTAGCATTGTCAAAGTGAGGAGGAGCTGGTTAATGGATGTTCTCCTTTAAATACAGCAAGAGATTGTGCATTTAATTGGAGAATATATGTTGGTTATGACTCGAGAGAGCTTACCCAATGATTATCGATCCTTAGACTGACACATATAGAACCCATAAACAGGAATGATGAGGAGGAAGTAGATTGAGTTCATGATATACAAAAGGAGAGAGCAATCCTAGAGTCACTTTAATTGATTACTTTTGCAAGAAGCCCATTCTGTCAGTATTTTCATTAGTCCTTATCATTACTTCTTTTAAATTTGTTTCTCTCATACTCAACACTTTATCCGAGTCAACTTGATCAAACACATAAAGCTATTGTTCAACTAGTTGTTATTCAAATCCTCGTGAGACGATCTTTACTTATCACTCTATTACTTAGCGCGACCCGTGCACTTGCGGTAGCGAACATACACGGACCGAGGAACCATTATAGATAAATATAGAGGATGGGTTGGCATAGGGGGCATATGTTGAAAGTAAATTATGGTTACCTGTCATGTGGTTGGTAGCGCCAGAATCAATGACCCACTTCTACAGATAATGGACTAGAATCAGACTAATCAGGTGTCTAGGCAATATGAGCAAAATCATGCTGCTAATCATGCTACTGTTTATTCTATAATTTACGACAATTTTTCTTAATATGACCAGGTTCTTTGCAATAATTGAAGATAATACTACCAGAAGTCATGTTCAGAACACTGGTTTCCTATTTGGACCCATAATCTTGTTTCCACGGGGGCCATGCCCAGCCAAAGCAGTCGCATTCAAATCAATAAACAGTCAAACAAAACTATCAGCATGAAGAACCTATGAGAACACATCTTCAAGAGATGGAACCTCCTGACTAGATAGAATCTGAGAGCAAATAGTCTCACAAGAAGGGTCAAGAACTTCAAGAAAACCGATGATAGCCGAGATTCTATATTCTTGATACAGGTTGGAAGATCCACCTACAGAGACATGAGTACTTTTATCTCCTCATACAACCTCTTGAAGTCCAAAAAGAAATCCTTTAAGGGATGACCTTGCTGCTGAGAATGATAGAAGCCTTTACATACTTCGTGAACCTGTCATTATCATTAGATGAATTATAATTGCCCTTGCAAGCCATTTTCAAGAGATTCACTTCATTCATTTCATTAAACCTAGCATTTTATATCCAAAAAATACCAAAAATATTGTAGTGTAGGCATTTACATTGTCTTGCAACCTATTTGATATTTAAAAAGCTAAAAATCATTTTTAACTTGTTTTATGTCGTTCATCACACTTAGTTTCTAGGTAATTAATAAGAGGCTATTCGAGAGACGATTCGGGATTGCACCCTATATTTCAATCCTTGGTTAAATTTTGAAGAGGTTACTAAGGCACAAAGTTGACAACGCCTATTCTTCAACCAACTTCTCTAGAAATTTGCTCACTTCGATTCCCCTTCCCCCAAAATAAAATCTAAGGGCCAACGCTCCATCGTTGAATCTCACTACTACAACCCTTCCTATTCAGGCTCTACTTTAGTCGAGAGGTGGTCGCTTCTCCCTCCCGCCGCCACTAGCTGCTCTGCTTTGCTCAGCAGCTTGGCATTGCTTGCACCTGCCTCAAGGCTAGGGATATCAGAAATAGATCCCTCTTTGGCACTCTCGAGAAGGTCTGCTCCTATTACCTGTATTGTTCCCTCAATTTGATTTTGTTGATTATCTATCTATTCTTGAACTGGAAGAAACAACAATAGCACGGTTTGATGCTGACAACAATTTTTGTATGAGCTCACATTAACTATTGTTCACTGGTTCTTGCAAATGTGGTGGAGAACTGTGGAGGGTGCTTCCAAAGTTTTCATGTAGAAGCATCATCATCGACGTAAGCATCTGATCAATGATATTGTTTAGCCTCTCATCATCTGCTGGGTTCTGAAATGAATATAGCTCTGCAAGAAATGGGCAAACAAACAGCCCGCATTACTTCTACTGGACTATTTCATCAACAACCACAGAAACTCAAAATATCTATATGTATAATATATACTGCACTATCACAATTAATTCATTATTCATTAAAAACACCAAAAATAAATTTTAAGACCAGCTTTGTGAAATATAAGGTCTAAAAAGTATGAATTTTTAGATCGGTTTTCATAATAACCAGTCTTAAAAGTCTTTTAAGACCGGTTATCATCACAACCTGTCTAAAGAGTATGACTCTTTAGATCGGTTTTCACGAAAACGGGTCTAAAAAGTTAGCTTTTCTAGACCTAAAATCAACCGGTCTAAAATGTTATTTTTAAAACCGGTTGCTTAACCGGTCTAAAAAGTAACAGACTTTTTAAATCAGCTATATCAAGACCTCATCCAGAACCGGTCTAAAAAGCCATTTTTACCTGGTCTAAAAAGTGATTTTTCCACCCGTGTCAAGTTGTCAATCTCTATATCTCAAGTTATTAATTCCTATACTAGTGTTGTCAATACCCAAACTTCAAAATCTTATATTTGCCTTTTTGCTAATTTAGTAAACATTTTAGGGGTTTTTATAATTCATATGATATTGTTTTGTCATTCTCCTGCAATGATCAACATTCTGCCCCAAGGATCCTAATTTTAACAGCAACTCTATATATATATATATATATAGAGAGAGAGAGAGAGAGAGTTGAGGCTTGATGGTTAGAGTATTAATTTAAAACATTTTTTTGCCTTTTGAAATTTGACGAGACAAGGAGAGTAAGCATGCTTTTATATAACAAACCAAGCATATTCTTTAGTCTCGATTATATATTTGAGAAGATCATAATATCTCGATTATACATATATTGATTATTAATCTCTAGGAGGCTAGTTTCATGAGGGTTATTAAATTCTTTGAATAGAGAGAATATGAAATAGAGACTGCTGGAAAACAAGTGGAAGATTATATTAATACAAATAATGCTCATATATTATGATGATATATACGAAGTGGTACTCGCATACATATGCTGAAGCTAAATGGGTTGATTATTTATGCTTGTGTGTGTGTGTTTGTGTGTGAAGTGATCCTTATGCTGGTGCTCAGGCCACCGGCGACGGAGAAGGCGAGAGAGAAAGTAAATGGGTGATATCCATAGGGTAAGTGAAGTTTGGATTTGAGCCGTTATATTGTGAGAGCGCATAGATTTTGCGGGCAGCGTCAGTTGTATGTAGGCCATCCCAATATAAGTGCTCGTCCCTGTTCTCACATGGCCCCTCGTTTCTAACACAGCCCACCAGACGACGTCGTTTTGCAACAACCATACTTCTGATTCTGCAATGCTGAAATACACACACACATTACTGGTATGATATGCTACCACATAAATATAATACCCAGTTGACTTTTTTGGAAAAATTAAGGAATATAATTAAATTACTTATTCGCATCATATGATGTATATCATTAGATTATATATCAGTTTATAAGTCAAATAAATTAATTTGGAGAAAAAATGTGATTAAGTAATCTAATGGTATACAACATATAATGTAACTTATTTAGCTTCCTTAATCTCTCCAAAAAGAAGTCAACTGGGTCTTATATTTAGGATCGAAGGGAGTTTTTATTTTTATTTTTATTTTTTTTACAAACGTAAAATGAAGAAAGCTAAGGGAGGAAAAAAATGATAGGTACCCGGAGAGGCAGGGTTTTGGGTGGAGATTGCAGTGCTGTTGACAAAAACGAAGGAGGCTTCACCAGAATACTTAGAATTGAACCAATCAACCAATTATCTGAGCTCCTCAATAAACAAGGAGCTTGCTTCGTTCAAAACGTGTACACACTCTCCATTTTTTGTGTTTCTTATGTACGGAACGATCCTATTCGCCCGATTCCAATTAACGTAAACTTTCTTGCCCCTAGCTCATACAAAGCCTGCATGTGTGTGTGTGTGCCCACAAAAGTCACAACTCTTTTATCATTACTCTTTTTTCATTAAGATAATATTAATGCATACACGCACGTGTACACATGCATACCTTTATTTGGAGAGCATATTGAGCAATAAGAGTATCAGTAAAGCGAGTTAAGTTGAAGAAGGCCTTAAGGTAGTTGGTATAGTAATCGACGCCGCCTACATTGAGGTAGCTAGAATAAGCACTTGTGCAGGTATTGCTCGGCTGCTTTAACACCCCCGAGTTTGACTGCAATTGCATCATATATGGCTTTGTGATTTATTATCTGTGACGGCAGGTTGGAATGAACACCGTCATATACATATATAAAAAGGAAATGAACACCATCATATACATATATAGAAAAGAATTCTCTCTTTCTCTTCGTCCTCAGTTTCTTTCATGGGGTCTCATCTCTAGAGCCCTAGGAGGGGTTTCAAAAATTCCTCCGCATCAAATTTCTTCTTCCCCTAATCTCTCTATCTCTCTGTCATCTGCACTCCTTCACAATGGCCTTCATCTTTGCCTACGCAAGAGTGTGGGAGAGACATCTGTTCGGTATTTTTTCACCTAACTCATGCCCCATTCTCGCGGCTGTTGACATCGGTGAAGTTTTCTGGTCCCTTTTCTTCACAGCTCCTCAATACTAAAAGGGTTTGTACTCTTCTTCCATTCTTCCATTCGTTTCTGTTCTCTCTCATTCTTCCTTTACCTTCTGTGCTTTTTGTTTGTTACGGTATTTCAAAGAAAACATTTCAGCAAGATCGAGGTATTCATGCTGGTGCATTCTTTATTGTAATTACGATTCTCATTACTAGAGATCCTCTTGAAGTTGTCAATGTGTTATTTTCATGGGATGGGATTACTGTTAACTATAAGGCATGGAGGAATATTTTCTCAGTTTGATAGTATTGGGACTTTATTATTTGCTCTGTTGACTTCGTTCTTCAAAAGTTGTCCTTTATGAACTAGATCATTGATAAAGACTTGCTCTATGGTTTAACTTTATACACTTGATCTTGTGTTGCTATATTTTCTTCCTCACTTATGACGACATACTTATCAAGTTAATGTTATTTTGTTTTTTCTGCAATGAGTCATGACATGGAGGTTTTGGAGAATCAAATACATGAATCATAATCGATGAGGCATTTTTTCCCTATTTCTCATATACAAGTTAAAACTCTGTTCTACATGTTTACAGAAAATGTCCTCAGAGATGTTGCAGACTTTTTTACTATGCGGTTCAACTAGATTAGATCTTGGAAGTGATGGGAAAGAAGAAGGTTTTTGTAACACTACAATCAATGAAGTGGGGCTGGCATGGTTCTTTTTTTTTACCTGAGTTGGTGCCCCTGTACTTTTCAAACAAAGTCTACACAATGCTTGCTTTTGGCTGCTGACATGCCCCTTTCCTCCTTTCCTATTTACATGATTTTGTTTAGTCTATTTTCAATTTGATAATGTTTTTGTTGCCAGTCCGTAACATTAATCTGGAAAGATTACCAACCCTTTCAAAGATTATAGCCACCCTATACAGCCACATCTTACAAGCCCATTTTCAATATCTATATATGCTTTCCTATTTACATAAACCGAATTGATGAGCCTCAGCCTATTGATGCTGAAGAGACAACTATCTTAAAACCTGTCTCAAGTACAGGGGCACCTAAGTCAGAAATGTAAATATATTAACTCTGACAACTTTGTAAATATATTTGTTTAGAAATTATATCATTTCATGTATTTGATCGATAACATCTTTAAAATTATAAAATTATTTTAATATTTGTATTAAATATATAAAAAAAAATATACATTAACAATTGAATCCCCCTCCGTTCTGATATGGGTTCCCCTCCTGCTATTTATGAGTGGTGGAGACCGGGCTGTAGACTATGGTGGGGGAGGCTACACACGTACAAATCCATTTTTCACTTCGTAACCAAGGAGGATTGAGTGAATTCCTTATTCACGAAAAAATTTATTTAAAAAAAAACAAAATCATGCAAGATTCCAGGCCCAATCCGGAACCCAATCAAGAAGAAAATAGCAAAATCTAATATATTGGAGTTTATGAGTTTGAGAAACAAGTTTATAACTGCTAGAGCAGCCATATTTATTGAGAGAGGGGAAAACTTTTTACGCTCTAATTTTTGAAAATGTTTATACCCTTAACCCAATTTAAAAAAAAAAAAAAAAGAATAGCCCACTTTGACAACTCTATACAAAGCAGCGCTACTCCTACTCCCCCGCCGATCCTCAATAGGTTTTTCCTTGCTATTAAGGTTTTAAAACATGTCTATAAGATATTCACAATGCATCTTTCTTGCTCCATAGCTATACAGACACTGAAAAACACAAGAGCAATACAGTTCAACTTGTAATTGAAGATCTGAGTTTTCAAAAAGGGAAGAAACAGAGGGAACATTGGACTAACCCTAAGTTTTTTATGGAATGTTTCAAAATGAAGAGATGTGTTTTTTGCAAAGTCATGTTTTATAAATTAAGGAATTTACGTGAAAAGTCGCAAGTTATAACTTATAATACTAAAAGTCACCAAGGTCATGTCTCTTTAATTCCTAAGACACATGTGAAAAGTTATAACTAGAGGTGTGGTAACTACCACTTGGTAAAAGCTTGTGTTGTATTTATGAGAACTCTACACATAATATAAAGGTAATAAACTCTTCATATGTCTGTTCTTGAATCAGAACGTGAGATTAATGAATCTAACAAACTATTATGACTTTTAATTAAAGATGTACTGCTTCAATAGGTGCCGTTTTATGGCCTATAAATACACATCACCATCAATCCATTCAGACATACAATAATAAAACACACCACACAACAATAAAATCAAACATATTGCATTTATCTTTGAGTGCACGCAGAGATAAAGTCAAGTTATTGCTTTATAAATACCATTGTTGTTTTGGCTTGAGGGTTGGAACTGCAATCCATACTTAAGGGTTTTCATTGTATCCTGTAGAAAATTCGCCTATTAATCCAAATTACACCCCATAAGATAGATATAGGTGGGGGGAATTAAGCCTAAAGAAAGTATTGTCCACATTTTAAAGACATTGTGCACTACTTTCTTCTCCATCTCTTCTTGTACTCCTAAGAGATCCGGTCCCATCAACAGTTTCTGGGCATATGACTCAATAAGAACATCGGCATACTCGACTGGTGAGAACTGCCTGCTGCTAGAGTAGAGTTGAGGCGTGAAATAGTTGTTAAGGTAATCATTGCTACCCATTCCTATTGAGCATAAGCACTTGCTCAAGTATTTTGCTGCTGATTTCTCGTCTCCCAGTATTTCTATTATTTGTGACACTGTGTTTTAATTTGATGATTCTGCACCTTCCTACTAAAGCTGATTTCATTACGTACGTCTTTGATTGCAGTCGAAAAAGCAAAACAAAATGTACAACTGTGCATGCTTTTATATAACAATCAAGGATATTCTTTAATCTCGATTATATATATATATTGATTATTAATCTCTAGGAATCAAGCTGGTTTTCATGAGGGTTAAATTCTTTGAATGGAGAGAATATGAAATAAAGACGATCGGGAAGCAAGTGGAAGATCATTTTAATAGAAATAATGCTCATATATTATATATGTTGATATATATGAACTGGTACACCCATACATATGCCGAAGCTAAATGGGTTGATTATTAGGCTTCTATATGAAGCGAAGTACATATAGTGGTGCTTAGGCGGCCGGCGATGGAGAAAGTAAATGGTTGATATCCATAGGGTAAGTGAAGTTTGGATTAGAGGCGTTATATTGTGAGAGCGCGTAGATTTTGTGGGCAGCGTCAGTTGTATGTCGGCCATCCCAATACACGTGCTCATCCCTGTTCTCGCATGGCCACTCGTTTCCCGCACACAGCCCGCTAGACGACACCGTTTTGCAACAACTATCCTTCTGATTCTTCAATGCTGAAACACACACACTCACACAAAACTAGTTACTACTCTGATATATATATATATATACACACGCACTAATTACTACTACCAGTAGTTCACTTCTTTAGAAAAGTTAAGGAAATTAAATAAATTATTTATACTTATTTTTTGTATATCAAACTAATTTATCTGACTTATAAAATAATGCATAATTAAATAATACATTGTATATATTATTATTAACTAATTTATTTAGTTTCCTTAATTTCTTAAAAAAAAAAATTCAACTACATCTTATACTAAGAATCGGACGAAGTATTATCATTAAAACGTAAAATGAAAGAAGGAAGAAAAAGATGATGGGTACCCAGGAAGGCAGGGTTTTGGGTGGAGATTGCAGTGCTGTTGACAAAAACGAAGGAGGCTTCACCAGAATACTTAGAATTCAACTGATCAACCAGTGATCTGAGTTTTACACTAAACAAGGCGCCTGCTTCGTTCAAAACTTGTACACACTCTCCATTATTTGTGTTTCTTATGTACGGAACGCATCCTATTCGCCCGATTCCAATTAACGTAAACTTTCTTGCCCCTAGCTCATACAAAACCTGCATATACATACACATATTCCCCACGAAAGTCACAACTCTTTTATTATTAATCTTTTTTCATTAATATTGCATACACGCACATGAACACATTCATACCTTTATGTAGAAAGCATATTGATCAATAAGAGTATCAGTAAAGCGAGTTAAGTTGAAGAAGGCCTTAAGGTAGTTGGTATAGTAATCGGCGCGGCCTATATTGAGGTGGAATAAGCACTTGTGCAGGTGTTTCTGAGCTGCTTCAACACTCCCAAGTTTGACTGCAATTCGACCATATATGTCTTTGTGTTTTATTATCTGTACCGGCAGGTTGTCATGAAAACCCTGATATACATATATAAAAAGGAATTCATTAATATATATAAAATATAGTTCCCGCTAATTACTACTCCCTTCGGTCCATAATATAAGATATAGTTGTTTCTTTTGGAGAGATTAAGGAAGCTAAATAAATTACTTAATCTTAGGATATGTTATGTATATATCATTAGTTTATGTATCAGTTTATAAGTTAGGTAAATTAGTTTAGAGAAAAGCGATGAATATAAATATTTTAAAATCATTTATTTAAATTCTCTAATTTCTTTAAAAAAGTCAACTGATTATTATTATTTTAAAATCATTTATTTAAATTCTCTAATTTCTTTAAAAAAGTCAACTGATTATTATTATATCAAGGACCCGAGCAGGAAGTACATGCACATGTAAAGTTACCAATTCGAATCCAGTGGTTGGGTCAATTCCTGCAGCAGCAGAAGCATAACTAACGCCTTTAAGAATGTCTGAACCACTTATATTTGCATAGGGTGGAATCAAGGAAATCCCCATAAATTTGGCTGTACGGACAATCACCTAAACTCTTAGTCTCAGCACATAATAAATAACAAAATATGCAGATGTATATTGAAACAAAAACTGGTTGAATAAATAAAATATTATTATTACCAATGTAGTCGACGGTATTGAATTTATTGCAGAACCTTCCGTTGGCGATACCGCCGGGGAAGTCAATGCCATAGGGAAAGTAATTAGCTTTGGCCTGCGTGAGGAGGAGGTTGTTGTTGCCAGGGTCAGAGAGAGCATCTCCAAATATGAACATGCAACGATTTGGGGAATCTGCAGCTCTTACACTACAAGTTTGCAGATAACAAGTTGCAGCCACCAGCAGCTGCACCATCCACCACACGCGCCGCTTACTCTCACTTCCCATTTCTGAAATACCCTTGTTAATGAATTATTAGGAATAATATATATATTTGATTCAGGCACAAGATGTATTTGGGTTTTTCTGTGCTCGGCATGCACATGTATTTATAGTGCACAGGTTGAGATGAATTGAATCAATTAATTACCATACTTTCTCTTCTTATTCTGACTAATTGGTATTATATTAATTATGCAGTAAGTATATTTATATATATGGTCCCGGGACCTGGGCATTGCATTAAGAAAGCAGCCGAATTATTCACAGATAATAAATAACAAATATATAGGACCCCTTTTAACAAGTTATGCATTTACACGTTGCTAAATTCCTTTTTAAATTCATTACAATATGTTGCTGTAAGAAGTAGAGAGACATGTGACGTAATATGGATTTTGAATCCAAATATTTCAAGAGTTTGTAGCGTCTTCTTCGTCTCACTTGCAAACTTTCTTTTATTAAAAATATGTAAAAGCTACGGAGAGAAAAGCATTGCAATATTAACACAGGGCATGAAAATGTAATAAATGATTTTAATGAAGTTTTGAATTTATACCATTCGTGATTTCACATCAATAGCTAGCGGGCTAGCTAGTTAACTTTTTCCGCCTTCCTTTTTTTAAACCATCAGTTAATATAATAAAAGAAGGGGGACCTGCCCGAAAAAATCCTGTGGGAGCCTGATTTGTTACGGCATTTGTGATATGATCATTTAAAATACAACAACGCAATTAATAATAATCTTAATTGACTGCTCATGTATTTCATATTTTAATTTTTCTTAAAAAAATAAATTCCTTAATTAAGATTTCACAAATAATGAAAAAATGAATCTTATAAAAAAAAAATTATTTTTTTAATATGTCAGCTAATATTTAGAAGATGTCAAATCAGCTTATGAGCTATTATATTTTAACTGATTAGATCACACTGACTTGACAAATAAGGTTCATACAAGAACCCCACACTGGCACAGCACAGTTGCACCCTATCACTATTTTCTATTAATTAATGAAGAGTAAATATCAATTAATAACTATTTAACAATATTCTGGCAAAAAAATGTATTTGACAATAATTTTTCATTTATTTGAAATTATAAATAATGCTTAAACTTACATGCATGAATATGAATTTAATTTTATTATCTAATTTGAGTAGAATATTAATTAAAATTAGTTTGATTTTGTGAAACATATGTATTTTTCTAGAATGGGGAGTTTATATACTGTTGATCTGAGTTGACAATTATTGCATTGTGAGACACACGCACATATATTTTACTATCTCTTATCCTTAATATAAAATTCGCTCTAAAAAGAAGTATTTTGTAATGAAGGCTACGTATGGATGAAAGCCTCTTCTATACTTAGAAGATTAAGTGAATATTCCTTGTTGATTGATCACATGAAAAAATTAATATGGGCCAAGTTCATATGAGCTGAGACGAACAGCCTCTAAGCTCTAGTTTTGACTTTTGAGTTTTGACAGCTCTTTCAAAGAGTCCTCCTTCCCTCCCTCAAAGGGTTTTTTTCCTACCACAAGTTTTAAGGATTTAGATCATCTCCTTTTCCCTTACGGTTCACTCCTGTCATTTTCTCTTAGAATGCACTGTTTTAGTGTAAAATATATAAGATCCTCACTTTTTTTTTAAACCAACATTGACTATCCTGAAGTATTTTTCAGTACTAGTCAATTTCCTAAAATATTTTTTCAAGATCCTAAAAATTTAGTTTAGGATACTGGATAACACTAAAAAAATATTATAGAGTACTGACTGATACTTAAAAAATACTTCATGATGGTCAATGTTGATTTTCAAAAAAAAATGAGGAGCTTATGTATTGTATATTAAAACAGTGCATTTTGAGAGAAAAAGACGGGAGTGAACTGTAAGAGAAAAGGAGAGGAACCAAATCCGGTTATGCAAATACACTGAAACACGATTATACATATTAGAAAAAGTCTTCTGGTTTTACTGCCATATGAACAACTATTCTTGGAGCGTGTTCCTCCCTTGTGATTCCAAGAACATGATTATTTTCCTGTCATATGGTTATTGGAGTTTGTTTGTGGCATTTAATGTTCCATTCATTCATTGACCAAAAGCTAAGAGGGAAGGGAAACGAAGGTAGAGTAAAACAGCAGCAGCAGAAAAATTTTAACCATTCTTTATTTTAACAAGGGCAGAACATCTTTACAACAAGATCTGAATTCACCAAAAGAATTGAATAATCTGTCATCAAACTTACTGTTGAAAAACTTACAGCTGCGCTTTTGGGGTTCGATGATTACATACCTCCCTATGCTACAGTCAGAGGCCAGGACATACTCAAAGGAGTCAATTATGCGTCTGCAGCTGCAGGGATTAGAGAGGAAACTGGACAACATCTGGTACATTTTTTTCCCTGTTAGCTTCTATGGCTATGATATCACTTCTATTCTTCATTTGATCACGTTTAATTGATTTCCCATAATCATTTTTTTCCTCCCTCTTTTGATGGGGCAAAAATCTTCTTCTGTTTCAAGGGAGTGCGCATCAGCTTTAGTGGGCAGGTGCAGAATCACCAAAACAGCGTGTCACAAATAGTAGAAATACCAGGAGACGAGAAATCAGCAGCAAAATACTTGAGCAAGTGCTTATACTCAATAGGAATGGGAATGATTACCTTAACAACTATTTCATGCCTCAACTCTATTCTAGCAGCAGGCAGTTCTCACCAGTCGAGTATGCTGATGTTCTCATTGAATCATATGCCCAGAAACTCAGGGTTAGTCCAAAGTTCCCTCTGTTTCTTCACTCTTTGAAGACTCAGATCTTCAATTACAAGTACAAATGTCTGTCTGGCTTTTGTGTTCTTAAGTGTTTGTATAGCTATGGAGCAAGGAAAATGGCGCTATTTGGGATTGGTCAGATACAGTGCAGCCCCATTGAATTGGCCCAGAATAGCCAAGATGGCACAACCTATGTAGAAAGAATCAATTCAGCGAACCAAATATTCAACAACAGATTGAAATCCCTGGTTGATCAACTCAACAAGCAGCTGTCAGATGCAAGGTTTATCTTAACAACAGTAACCTTCCTATTCCTCTTAGGTATATATTGATGATAATTCAGTATTCCTAATCTTTCAATGTTTTGCCCCTTTGACATGGACCATAAATACACTTATTACGGCCATTTTTCTCGAGGGTATGCCCACCTGCACCATAATTTAAAGTTGGCAACAAGAGCATTAGGGTCATTGTATGGCAATATTAAATGATAATCCCTAAGATTAAATTAAACTAAATGAAAGAATATAATAAGAAAAATATTTAGAGGATACTCTGTATATTAGTGAATAAGGAATATATTACACATAGAAGACGTAATTTGCGTATGGCATCTCAAAGCACAAGAAAGTGGTTTTATCTAAACTCAGAATTTCTTGATACTTACTCGAAGATCTAGCAAAAAGGTATAAACTTGTCAAGATCAAGCTATAATCAAACAAAATATTAATGATTTATAATTAAAAAGCTATATTGAAATATTAATAATCAAACAAAATAATAAGGCTACTGGAAACCACGCTTAAATGTACAACAATCAAGAGCTTAATCATTTCCACATCGCTTCTTAAACTAGCCAAATAAACATGGAAATGCCTAATATGAACAGAAGGCATCTACTTTGCAAGAACTCAAAGTAGACATGTATCCAACTTTAATCTCAAAAACTGAATAACATGTATGCCTATGCATGCTATACAATTTTGAAATCTGGGTAAAAGGAGATATATACAGAGTTCAAGGTTTTTTCATTAAGAATATCAATATGAATTAACAGAAATAAACCATTTTGTAGTACAAACAAATTTGCCAACCTTAGATGGATCACAACATAGAAATAGAGGAGAAAATCATTGTATAACTGTATTGTTCATCGTATGTATGTAGTTTGTTTATTAGTTATTTAATTCTCTGGTTTGGGCTGTTTGGTTTTTTTGTGCTTGATTTTCATTTATTTGGGATCATACTCATTAGAATACTCATCTTTAAAATTGTTAATAATAATAATACAGTGAGGATTTGCCCTGTTTGTCGCAAGCCATCATATTTTGTGATTCCAACTCCTATATATGGTACTCCACAAAGGAAGAAAAGCAGGAAATAATCGATAACTGCAAGGTAGATTACAAGTAATTTCTTAACCTCTTATCTTTTTTCAACATTATTTTAAAACTTATTAAGTGCTTAATTTCATTTTCTCTTTAATTGTGGTTAACTAATGGCGATTTCTTGTCCGAAAACTTCCCACCCGATATCCTGGCTAGGTAACAAGCTAAGAAGATATTTAGAAAAGGGATGGTTCTAGTGGCTCTTCTTCCATGGAATTAAGATTCACTCAGGGAGCACAGTTAGTTCTCAAGCTCACGCAACAACAATTTCAAAACCAGGGAGATCCACGACGATTTAATCAAATCTTAAAATAGATTAGGGTCTAATCAACACTTACTCTTTTGCTCTGGAACAATCGAATTGACGACAAGGGAAGCCACCAGAGATCGACGAGGACAGAGGCACCATGGCGGGGACCAACGAGGTGAAGACTGATGATGGACAGAGGCGCTGAGGCAAATAGAACAGAAGGCCAAGGCGGAGTCCGACGGAAATGTCAAATGACTTGGGTGTTAGGGATTTTCATTTAGAGGCTTACATTTGGATATTTAAAAATAATAAAAAAATGTGTGTGTATATATATATATATATATTCAGGATCAAGAAGGTCATTCTCCATCCCGTCCTGAAAATTTATTTTTCCCGAGATCTGGACAGGAGGACCGAGACAAGGAAATTTTGAACACCCCTAAACATGACTAGCACTACAACTTTGAGAGGGTTGTGTAGGAACTAGGAAGAGAAGTATTTTAAAAAATTTCAATATTTTTAAAAAGTTTAAAATATAAAATCATTTATATATTTTAATTAATTATGGTTATTAAAAAATATGAATAATGTAGAAGTATGAAATAATTTTCCATAATATGCATGCTTGTAAAAATAAAATAAACTCTTCTCTTATATTAGAGAAGTTTTTAATTTGCCCGTGCACACAGTTATTCTCTCATTGGAGGTAATTTTTTTAGAGACATAATTATAAACACATCTTTTATGTGTTTTAAAATTTGGATTTGGATTTTTTCCTTTTCTCTTATAATTCGCTCTCGTCCTTTTCTCTCAAAATACACTATTTTAGTACAAAATACACAAGCTCCACACTTTTTTTTTTAAAACACCATTGACCATCCTGAAGTATTTTTTAAATACCAGTCAGTACTTTACAATATTTTTTTAGTATTATCCAGTATCCTAACCCTACATAAACCATTTTCCTCATTATGAATCTTAGCATGATAGTTGTCATCTACTAGCTAGTAACCTGATAGCTTAAGCAATAGATTATGGTCTTAAGGATCAGGTAAAGACGATCCCACTATTTCAGTGAACAATGATGATTAAAGATGAAGTTAAAGGTGCTGAGAATTGAATTCATGAGAATTGTAACACTGATATGACTTCTCAACATCAAGTCCACAAAACGTTTATAGCTGAATTAAGAAAGTGACTGAAATGTAAAGTGGAATTTTTAGCACCAACCCCACTAAACAAAGGCAGAACCACCCCCACAGCCACTGTGATGTTCATCATCCACTTCCTTATGAGCTCCTTAGCTGACATTGAATCAAGAAATGGAGAAACAAACAGTAGCAAGTGGTGGGAGTGAGAGAGATGGAGAGAGTTAGTGAGCTTAAGTAGGTAGATATGTATGGGTTCGAGGGAATGAGGAACTTCAAAAGCTAAGCATATAGAAGGTCTTAGCTTAGGGCCATCGTTGATTGCTTATACGGTTGGGAGTGTTCATTAGGAGGAGCATTTTCTGTGGGAAAAAGCTACCGCACATTCACCTCTTTCATCTAAGCTAGTGTGTTTTTGCTTCACCCTGATATGTATAGTTGTGATTTCCAGTAAAGGTATCATGAGGATTTGAGCAGACGCAACATGACAATCCAGTTCTGTGCATAGCAGCACAGATGTGTTCAATAATGTACGTGGGCGCCATCATATTATTTTGTCCTGAATTGGGATGAAATAAAATTGTCTCACTGAGCTTTTTCCTGGAACTGTGTTATTTCTTCTGTTTCCTCATAAGGTAGATCATTTATGTCAAGACTCAAATTCGTCAGCAAACACTTCGGTATTGTGATGAAATGCATTTGTCACACATGTTTGTCTTCTTCGTTAAATCAAGAACTGAAATTAGCAAAATGAAGTCGTTGGTGAGTGATCTGACAAAGTAAATGGGTGATACCCATACGGTAAGTGAAGGCTAGATTTTATGCATTATACCTGACATTTGTAATGATTCCATTCACAGCTTCTAGGGATGAAACCCATCCCAAAGTACGTACTCAGGCCCTGTTCTGCCACAGCGTCTCATTTGGTCACATAATCCAGCAGGGACAGAATTTCAGAAGGGCCAGACTAAAAAGTATATACTATCTCCAGTCCTGTAATATAAAGTTTGCATAAATTTTGAGTGCAATTAAGACAGTAATGTAGATATTCATATATCACAAAGAAAAAATTGAAACCTCCAGCCCATATTCCTGAGTCCCTCCTGCCTCTGCATACTACACAGCCTAGTATATGGTACCATTGGCAATAACAAGCGTTTCTGACATTTTTTAACTAAGCACAATTATCCCCTTGTTGAAAGCAGTTCTGGATAAGGCACTCTGAAACATTAAATGGGTATCTCTTCTGGCAGGACTTGAACTTGGTTCACCACGTTGTGAATAGCTTTAGTGTTGCAAATCCTTTGGCAATTACTATAGTACTCCTTCCGGTTCTATTTATAATAATCCAATAACTGAAGTAGACGGTTTAAAAAAATGGTTAAAAATAGATAAAAATAATAAGTATATCTTAAACTAAACTTTTTTCAAGTCTGTCATTATTTATGAGGGGCAATTAAGAGAGATAAATAGAGTAAACATAAGTGTTACCAACTCTTTAATTAATGTAATATATATATATATATATAATTAATGGGGGCATAAATGAGAAAAAGAATCTCATTAAACGTTGAAATAATTTTTATTGGGCTCTTATAAAAAGAACCAAGACAATTCAAATTTTAGGCTCATATAAAAAAGATAGAAGAGAGCAATTGCTCCATATGAAACATACAACATCCATATGAAAACAAGGCACTATCAGACACAACAACAAAGGTTGTTCTAATTGGTAAAAGATTAGCTCATAATCATAAGGTTGTATGTTCAAATCTCACCGATGTAAGAACCTTATCGGTAAGCAATCTATAAACGCTCTTTGAACCCGGAGGCTTATCCTGATCCTGATGAACCTCTTGAATCTAACTCGTCTGAATTTTTATGTATAAAAAAAAGCACTATTAGACAATAAATATGACATTTTTCCTAACATGAATTCAAATTTTAGTTGGTTACGTTAACACGAGAAACTTGCTCCTTTCTTTAAATCCAACCCGTGCTTCTTTAAAGCTCCTTTCATTATACATTAGTGGTCCACCCTTCTAATCAGACAGTTTTTCCCCCGCTTTCGGCTGGCCTCTCGCTTGTTAGCCAGAATCAGCCCAATTTGCAAATTAAGCTTACCGTTATGAGCTTTCTACGGCTTGAGAAAATTGGATCGGATTTGAATAGCCTCCAAACTAGTTTTGATGTATAACTTCGAAAAAAATTTAATTATCATAAAGTATTGTTTCCATTCATTTGATAATATATTTATTTTAAAAAGAAAATTTTCAAAAGCTTCAACATTTATGGACAAATATCTAATTTCTAATGATTCTCTTTGTATGATCATATCTACACGGTTGGTTCCTATTCGATTTACTTATTTTGATCGGGAACATTGCATTACATTATAGTTTCTCTTGAAAAAACAAAAACAGAAAAACATATAATTGTCTATAAGCATTCTAATAAAATTTAATTAACGAAAGACATACAATTATAACATTCCTGCATGGATATTTAATTCTAAGTCATGCAAAACTTATGACAATTACCCTTGGATTGGACAGCGGACCCATAAACATTGAACATTTTCATATGGAAAAAGAGAAGATAAGACATATATCTCACTATGTTCATTCAAAAACTACACACACCACAAGCACACCCTAATAGTTGCGACACATTTGATGACCCACACTAGCTTGGCGTGTCCATCATCATTCTTCAGATCTGAGCTAAGCGGCGGATATCAATCGGATAAGCATCCGACGCAGACTCTGCACTGTAAGCTCTTCTTCCAACAACAGTGTTTCCGGCCTCTGTTGGATGAAAAGCATCCCAAAACAGGTGGTCTCTCCTGTTCTGGCATGGAGTTTGAAAAGGCAGACAGGTAATCTGACCATTGTTCCTTCCTACTCCGCAGCACCCCGCATTTGTAACCGTAAATCCTGATAATTTTTATGTCCAGAGAGTTAGAATTTAGAAATCGATGGGATTCTGACGGAAAAAAATGTTTCTAGGGTAGTGGAAGACTAGACTAGTTACCGTAGGCTGCAGGCTTGCTTATTATGTCTTGAAAGATCCCGTAAGAATTAATGTAGATGGCCCTTGCATCAGGAAGCTCGTTGTTAACCTGATCAACGAGGGTTTTCAATCTGCTGTTGAATATTTGGTTTGCAGAATTGATTCTTTCAACACAGGTTGAACCATCTTGGCTATTCTGGGCCAATTCATTAGGGCTGCACCCTATCTGACCGATCCCAAATAGCACCATTTTCCTTGCTCCATAGTTATACAGATTCTGAGAGTCACAGAAAAAACAAGACATCAGTACTTCAGCTTGTAATTGAAGATGGGGTTGTCTGAAAAAATTGTGGAAGATGCAAAAAAGACAACTTTGTGACTAACCCTGATTTGCTGGCCATATGCTTCAATAAGAACATCAGCATACTCGTCTGTGGAGAACTGCCTGCTACTGGAATAGAATTGAGGCATGAAATAGTTGTTAAGGTAATCGTTGCTACCCATTCCTATTGAGTATATGCATTTGCTTAAGTGATTTGCTGCTGCATCCTCACTTCCTAGTAAATCTACTACTTGAGACACTAAGTTTTGGTAATTCTGCACCTGCCCACTAAAGCTGATACGCCCTCCCTACAAATAAAAGATTATTTGAGGAAATCAACTGAATGTTACTATATGAATAATAGAAGTGGCCACATAGCTATAGAAGCTAATAGAAACAAAATAAAATACCAGCTGTTGTCCAGTTTCCTCTCTGATCCCTGCTGCTGCAGATGCAAAATTGACTCCTTTGAGTATGATGTCTTGTCCTCTGGCTGAAGCATAGGGAGGTATGTAATCATCAAACCCCAAAAGCTCAGCTGTCCGATTTTCAGCAATATGTTAGACAGTAGGAAAAACTTGAGCACTGTAAATGCAGACTATTGCAAAATATTGGAATTCGTTATAGTAGTAAAGTTTTTCTGATGATGCTTTTGTCCCTCTTAGCCCTTTTAGTCTATGGAATAATAAATGCCAAAAGCAAACTCATGTGATTGGAATTAAAGGGTGGCACACACCCCAAGAAGATTAACTTATTTTTCCTTTCGGGTAAAATGAAGAATAACCCATGGTCTGTTTAAATTAGCGGTGGCAGAAATGGTTTTTTTTTAACTGATTTTTGTGGATAAAAGTCAGATTTTAAATGTGATTTGTGTTTGGATTAACGGTGGCGGAAGTAACTTTTTTTGAAAAAGTCCGACTTTTGAGCTTCTTCTCAAAAGTTGCTTTTGAGAAGAAAAACCCAGTTGCCAAAACGCTAACCTAAACACTCCAGTTTTCAAAAAGCTAGAAGCCAATGTGATTTAAAAAAAAAAAAAAGCAGCGAACGCCGTCCCAAACAGGCACTCACATGACAGAGTAGAACCAGAAGTCGTATTCTAGATTTATAATTTATTTACAACTATGTTCCCTCCTTTGTCTGAATTTTTTTACATTGGTAAGCAGGAATATGCTTCTTGGAGCCTTGCCTGGTGGCTGGTATTTTTTTCTGAATGTAACTTGATAATTGTCATCCAATGCCTATTAACTTTAGAGCTTACTCAATAGATAAAGGGTCAAGTATAGATATTTCAGTGAACTATGATGACTACAGATGAAGATAATGTGCTGAGAATTGCAATGATGACAGTCACAAAACAATTTCTAGAGGGACACTATTGTGACTTCTCAGCATTAAGTGCTCAAAATGTTTGTATGTTAAGTAAGAAAGTGACTGAAATGTAACATGACATGTGTTTAGAAAGTGACTGAGAAGCAAGCTTACCAATTACATCAACAGTAGTCTTCCCATTTGAAAACCTTCCAGTCGGTCCACCATTAAAGTCAATCCCATAGGGCAGGTAATTAGCTCTAGCCAAAGATTGCAGAGCATTGTTATTCCCATTATCCACCAGAGAATCCCCAAAAATGAAGTAGCAAGGTACTTGTGGTTCAGCTCCAACCCCGTTAAGCAAAGACAGAACCACCACCACAGCCACCGTGCTTGTCACCCACTGCCTTATGAGCTTCCCAGCTGTTGCCGCCATTGAAGCAGGAAGTGATGGAGAAACAAATGGTAGCTAGTAATGGGAGAGAAATGGGAAGTGGTAGTGAGTTAAGTGGGTAGATATGTCTGTTGAGTGAGTGAATGAGGCAGTACTTCAAAAACTGTTATTATATAGTAGCAGGTCTTTAGCTAGGGCCATCTTTAATTGCTTTTACGGTAGAGCGTTTGTTAGGAGCATTAAATGAACGCGGAAATAATGTGAGACTGTGTGTGAGGAGAGCAGCGGCACTATCACCTCCTCCATCTAATCTGATATGTTCTTGCCATGCCCCAACTTTAATGTATAGGTGTAATTTCCAGTAACGGTATTTATAGAAATTTGAGTATAAAATACATGACAATCGAATTCTGTAAATTGCAATGTGACGTGTCTGTTATTGGCTTTAGCAGCACGAATGTGCTCATGATGCTTAGTCCTGCCACATGAACACCTTTATAATTCTGTCCCGCATTGGGGATGGAAGCAAAATGCGTGAAAGTGATGTAACTTTGTATTTAGTCAAGTAGGGTAAAGTTTGTAAACTGTGAAAAACACCAAGTTATTAATCCTCAATGATGTTTGATATTTGCTGGCAGGTGGTTTCTGAGTTTGGTTATTCATGTGAGTATGTGACTAATTTCTTCTAATGCTTCAAAGACATCATTTTTTGTCAAAACTAAAAGATTCATAAGAAAACACTTGGGCAATATGATAATATGCTAATCTACCATTATGATTTGCCTTCACCCTAGATTAGTCTCTGAACTTAGCAATATGAAGTTTGAGCGATTGATCATGGCTTTATCAATTGATCGTGGCTGACTTTATCTTCACGTCTTTAATGGGTGTCGGTCAGCTTCTTTTACAATGACAGACTCAGATTCAGACCAGTGAAAAATTATAAAATTTAATTTTATTTTGACTGATTGAGTGTTTGGAAAATATCCAAACCGAGGTTTTCCGCAAGCCGAGATAAAACTTCTCTCACACACTTACCTCATAAATTGTAAAAGTTATTCTCAAAAATTAATTCAAACACACACTGAGTTTGTTTGTTAATTGGCTTAAAGAGAAGAGACCCTGGAAGGAAGGAAGGAAGGAAGTCAATTCAGGCCATTATTCATCTTAATTTATCTTTTAACGTGTTGCTGCATTTTATGATAATGACTCTGTTGATGGAGCTTATAGTCATCTTCAACCAATTATTATACCATATTTTATCATTAATACATTTGATGGGCCAGCTAATTATGGCTCGTGTTTTTGCCAGGAATATTTTTCTATTGTTCAAAAACTTGTTTCTTTAGCACCCAATACCCATCAATTACAGCAACTAACCGCCCTAGAATGGAAGAATTGTTGGCTCTCTCATACGTACTTTTTACATAATGATTGCAATTAACAAACTTAAACAACATTTTTAATGTGTATATGTGAATTGGTTATCACCCAAAAATTGTATGGACCCGCAGGGAGTATAGTATAGTACCTAAGTTCAAGATATAATATATACCTTTCATTGTCCCCTTAAATTGCTTTTGGTGTCGATGTAAGTGCGTGAAGACACAACCATGTGGACTTCATAATTAGTACATCATTGGTTTGTAAAATGAGCTACATCTAGACAGTAATTGGGTTTACTTTCTTCCCAGGAAAATTCTGGGATGAGCTTATTATCTGTACGAACTTCAAATTGTCCATATTTACTCTCTCTTTTTTTTCCTAGTGTCCATTATTAACTTTTTACGTGGAGGGAACTATAGGGGTCTATATATGTATAAAAGAACCTTCTTGGCAAAAAAAAATGTATAAAAGAACCTTCCTTTTATCCATCGGTGTATTTTTGTTTCAGGCAATTTTTTTCTCTATATATAAATCGAATTGAATTACTGTATTTGTTGGCACATGCATGCACTGACACTGCCTCAATGTGGTCTCATAATGAAATGACAATAATCCGTAAATCACATTGTAATGTATAAGAACATTGTTCATATAGTTGGCGTGACTTGTCAGCTATAGACAAGTGGTTGAGAAGTCTCAAATAATAAATGCGATTAATGAAAACATACAGCAAGAACCGAGTGACCAAGTCAAAGAATGTCAGAATAGTTAATCAATGAAACCGTATAGCTCACACCTAAATTTTTTGAATGATGTGTGGTTATATACCAAATGATACAAGTGTGCAAGTTGATCAGGACCAACGACCGGAGCTTAAATTTGTAGTAATACTCTAATTTTTTTTTCATCTTATTCTTAAGATGTATTTAACTAATTTGATTGTATTGAGAAAATTAATATGATACATTTTTTAAGAACGCTTTAATTAACTTTCTTAATTTTAGAAGTGGGAATAAGTTAGGCCTATGTCATGAGCTTACGGCATAGCCTAGGTTATATATTTAGTAAATAGGTCAAATTTAGGCCTATTATTAGGCCTTTTTAAGTACATAGATCAGGACTATTTTCATGAGACCTGGCTTACAGGTTTACATGTCTAACTTATTTAACTTTTTTTAAAAAAAAATTGTATTATTATGTATAATTATATAAAATTTAATCTAAATTAGTTAGATAAATTATTTATAAAATTACTAGTCTTAACCCTAAGTCTCATATCTCTTCATTCACCAATGAGCTCAACCCTTTCATTCATCAATCGACCATATATACTTCTCTTCAATTGTTCAAGATGGCAATGCTATCTTGCCCCCTCTCCCTTGATTTATGTCGTTCGGTGAATCATAATAATTGCAATAAGTTTATTTTAGTTATGCGCAAATGAAATATAATAATCCTAAGAAGATGATTTTGTCTCGGTTTCTGCAAGAAAAGCGAAAGAGGTAAAACATAGTTTTACATATCAATTGTGATGCTTGGTTGATTTTAGAAAAATGTATCTTTTAATTAATGGATGGTTAATTTTTCTTATTTCTACTTATTCAAACAACTATTACCACTAATTGTTTGTTTTATTTACCAAAATCCTATATGGCAAGTGAGAATGGATCCTAAATTTTTAAGACTTGATATAGACTTTTAAATAAGGTTAGGGATTATATATGAACTTAGAGGCATAAATTTTAAGTTTATTTTAAGGCCTACATTTTAGATAGATCCCTAAAAAGACTTCAGGCTTTATCAAGTTTTTTTAAAGGCTTAGGCTTGGGTCCAAAAAAAAACCTATATACAAACTCAGTCTTAGATCTAGGCTCAAGCATTGTATCTCCGTTACAGATCCAAACCTATTTAACTAAAGCATAACATAGCCTAGTCTATTTCTATCCTTACTAAATTCCTTTCTTCCCTCTCTTATTTAATTATTGGTGAGAGGCATTAATAGAAGTAATTTAAGAAAAAAAAATTATAAATATGTGAAATAGACCTGGGACTGTTTATCCAATGAAGCATAAATGAGATACTAGTGTTTGGAAAGGGAAAAAAAAAAGAATGAGATATTAGTGAGGTGATGGGCACGACATGGTGAGGTCAAATGTTGGATGAGGGTCACAAGTTACAACAAGCAGAGGGTCCTATTATTATAATTTTGTCTTGGAGCAATAACCCCCCAAGCGCCCTGCGTTGACTTGGATTCCACATGATGAACGTAAATGCTTACCAGAGGCTACCAGAGTACAGATATATGCATGAATTAGGAATGAAAATTAATGGTACCGTATCTTTGAGAGAGCTCACTGACTTCTACTGTGGTAATTTCTCCTGTTTTAATTATATATAATGTAAGATCGAGGGAATTTTTTTGTACTCTGATCACATGTTTACACTTATTTAGGGCTAGGTCAGGCTTTTAAACTTTGCCCCTGTAAGTAGGAGCCAACGGAGTATATACTTTAGACAAATATTGTGCTCGTATGATTTCATGATTTTTAAGTTAGATTATGTTTTGTGAATGAGTATATTCTAATCATTTTAATGTTTGTTTGGGATCATTTTTTGGACACCCCAAAAGTGCTTATTCATATAAATCGAGATAAAACTCCTCTCATATACTTATTTTATATATTATAAATCATGATTAAAAAGTTACTTTTCAAGACTTCAATCGCAATTTCAAACAAATATTTACCTAGATTATTGTCAATATTGAATTTCAATAGTTCAAAATGTATTTTACATAAAAGGTTCATCATTTATAATAATAAAATATAGAGTGAATCAAATGCTCTACAAGGAAAAGGAGAGAAGGACTTATAAAGGGTTAAAACATTTAAGAGAAGCAAGGGGACGAAAGGCTCAGAGTTGAAAGAAAAATGAATAAAAATGCTGAAAAGAATGAGGAATCAGACTTAGTACCTATTTGTATTAACAATTAAAATTATTTTTTTAATGTGATTTATGATATATGAGATAAATATATAAGAAGAATTTTATTTCAACTTCCGTGATGTGTTTTTATAATGCTAACTCAAACAAGTTTTTAATTATTGATTTATTAGCAGTTCTGCTTCTCCGACCCCACTGTATTCCTCTTTGTTTGTTTTTTATTTTGGGGTAAAAACTTTTCCGTAGTAGAGTTGAAAGTTAAAGAGTTTACCAAGAAACATGATATGATAATAAATGGGAGTACATTGGCCAAAAAAAAAAAGATAATAAATGGGAGTAGGTATGAGAATTTAATGAATATTTTGCCTAAGTCTGAGCAAGTAACATGCTTGGCCTTGGGTTCGCATTATTATGCTTTTAAAGCAAAAAGTCTCTTGTTTTCTCTACGTCGCTTTCTCCTCTTCAACTTTTCTTCTCGATCAATCGGTGACCATAATCAACGTGTGAAATTAATTACTTCATCTTTCTTGCCCCATCACCTTAAAAACAAGCATGTTACTGTATCGAGAGCGAATGTAAAATTACAGGTACAAAACTAGGTTTATTGGGCATACTCGATCTGCTATAAAATATAAGTAGTCTTCTTCAAAAATCTTTTCGTCGGTAATATATGTTCCTTGAAGAGAAATTATAGGCATCTTCCACAAGAAGTGGTTAAGTCATTAAAATTGTTGTTTGAGATGGTAACCAATCTCATCCCATAAGAAAAAAAAATACAAGTTCAAATTTTAGAAAGCACATTTATTAAAAGATGACTTATAATAAAACTTTACTCTATAGTATTTCTTCTGGTTTTAAATATAAGACAAAGTTGATTTTTTTAGAGAGATTAAGGAAGCTAATTAAAATTTTTTTTTATTTTTTTCTCAAAACTTATTAGTTTGACTAATAAACTAATATATAATCTAAAGATACACAATATATGATATAATTAAGTAATTTATTTAACTTCTTTAATCTCTCTAAAAAAAATTAACTCTATTTTATATTTAGGATCGGAGAGAGCACCATAGATTATTCTAACTGGTAGGAGCATAAATGACCCTCTATGAGTTCACCAAGTATAAAAGAAGCCACACTAAAATTATAGTGAGTGGTGTCAACAAGTTGTGAAGAAAATGGAAATCATTAAAAATAGAGTTTTTCAAACCCAAAATTACCATGTTGATCTGTCAAAAGGTAAATACTCTTCATTAATAAACAAGTATTAAAATATATAATAAAAATTACTAAACTAAGATACAGTTTTAACAATAATAAAATTCTACGTACAAAGAGGTTGAACTTATATACTAGTAGCATTAGTCCCTTCCAATTTTATGTATTTTAAATAATTTTACACAGTATAAGATAAATAGGTAATAGTGGTTTTATTTGTAGAAGTGTAAAAGTGCTTTAGAACGAGGGCTCGCAAACTGGTTTGGCATTGGTTTGCGCTAAGGTTGGGACTGGACGTCTATGGGGTCTATCCATACTTTTATTTCATCACCCACCACGTGCTCGTATTTATGACTCGGTTGTTTCAAATTTCATTTGAGCTGTCCACCTTTCAATGATTATTTAATTCGGCTAAAATTTGGCATTTCTTTATTTTAATAATTTATGTTGGAAATAACTGTTTGACCTTTTTTGCCAGAATATTTTTTCACATGGAAGGTATAAAATTTATATTTTAAAACTAATAAGTAATAACTTTAAAAGTAGCAATTAACATATGAAAAATATAATCATATAAATTTGATCTCAACAAAGCACCCCACCGCATTGATGCTTCACAAGTGCCGCTAAGCTGTGACCACTGTGTTGTTTATTTAGGTTCTGTTTGGGAAAGTTTTTGGCTATAAAAAAAGCCCATCTGTCCACCAAAAGCTCATTTGGGGTGTTTGGGAAAGTTTTTGGGTTGGTTGGGCTTATGGAAAAAATGGAGCTTTTGGGAGAAGCTGATCCAAGTAGCTTTTCATACTCCAAAAGCCCATTCATGTATTTTTTTTTTAAATAATAATTGCTCCTTTTTTATGTTATAAATTTTTTTAAAAATTTTTTATTTCAATTATCACAATATATACAACTAATATATATTTATAGTATTCAATAAAATTCATGCTATTTTCAATCATTTTCCATCTAAACGGGTTTTTCAAACGCTAATCCAAACAGATTTCAGGTTAGAAAAAAAGTCACTTCTGCCACTGCCAATCCAAACACAAATCACATCTACAATCTAACTTTTTTTCTATCTAACTTTTCCAAAAGCCCATCTACGAAAAAAGCTCCTTCTCTGCCGCTAATCCAAACACGCACTTACTTAATTGAAGTTGGATTGAAGCAGGTGATATAGGCATATTTGGGAAGGCGGTGGGGCTAAAAAGTATAGTAGGAAGCAAAACAGCACGGTGGGAGTAAAATAAAGTGTTTAAGTTGGCATTTTTTTAAATGAGTTTTTAGATTAAAAATTACTTTTAAGAAAAAGTCACTATGACCTACTTTTCACAGTGTGTAAGGGTTTCTATCACTACCAATCCAAATATAAAATCACATTTATAATATAACTTTTATCTTATTTTAAGTTTATAAAAATCATATTGAAAAAAGCCACTTCTACCGCAGCTAACTCAAACGAACCATAGCAATTCCAGTCTCAAGCTACACTTCCTTTTTGGGCGGATTAACATAACTTTCATTATTGGTGTTAAAAAAAACAGAGAAAGAAAAACTGTGACTCAATACAACATTTATTTATTTATTTATTTATTTGTACTAAACAATGACATCTTTTTATTGGAGGCAATATTATTTGAGATATTTTCGGATACTAAATATGAACACCTCTCACAACAGCCACGCAAAATTTGGTTAGCCATGTTATGGGTTATAGGGGCCTACTAGACCCAGGCAATTTTGATTATCACCCAATACAACCTAGTAAAACTAAAGCAGGAAAAATACTAGACGAGGCTCAACCAACTTTCTTTTTTTTTTTGGTAAACAACAGGTAGATAGGGCCTTTGGCCCCCTAACTCAGAATCCCCCCCGTATCCTAACACTGGACCAGATAACCTGGGGCAACCGACTAATCCGGAGAGGGGGATATTTTTAGCCCCCTAACTCGGAATCCCCCAGTATCCTAACACTGGATCAGATAACCTGGGGCAACCAACTAATCCGGAGAGGGGGATATTTTTAGACACACCGGTGCTTTGCACCAAGGGTGGGTTCCCCCTTCCAACAAGTGCTTCTCCCAGGTTCAAACTCTCGTTCGCCTAGGGGAGTGTCAGATGCCTTACCACTGCACCCAGCACTTGTTGGTGAGGCTCAGCCAACTTTATAAAATAGAAACTCATTACAAAACAAGAGAGGAGGCCTGAAATAAATGTTGAAGCTAACCATAAAACATGAAGTGAATCTTTTGATCCAATTGGATGAAGGAGATTGGTGTTCGTCACAGAGGAAGTTATGTAATACAAATGTCCGAACAGCCAAGTCTAAGTTTATATTTACATCTCCTTGAGTGAATCTTTTGATCCAGTAACCTGTTCTCTTCTTGGATTCCGGCAAAGCTATAAGCTTCATCATGTTCCAGTAATGGTTTTCCACTTCACTATTTTTCTCTGAAGCAATGCCAGACCTTTTCCTTAACCATCCAAATGGGAACCTACTTTGCATTCTCAGATATTCCCACGTGTAATATGGAATTGAAAACATAGTCATAGTGAATCAATGAATTGTTCTACATTTTATTATGCACATATAAGCTATGTGGAACTCTACTTCTTACCCCTACTCTTTTATATACTCCATATTGTTATCAATTATGAAACCCTCTCCGCACATGAGAGTGGAGTTCCCTTTTTCTCAAAAAAAATCAATTTTGTCACTCAAATTGGATTTCTTTTTCTTTTTCTATGTGTTTAAGTTGTCTTTTATTATCAGGTTAAACCCAAAGAAAGGGTTTTGATTTTGATCCCTACACAGTTCACATCAGTCTTAATTAGCAGTGTTAACGCCATATTAGCAAAGTTAATACTGTTAAGTTCCTACCCAAGTCTTTATGAAATTATAGATCAATGTTTAGGACGGCTTAAAGTATGGAGATGAAAAACAACATAGAGAAAATATAGAAATCAAGACAAAAATTTGTTAAAAATATAGGGATTTGGAGTGAGTGTAACAAAAAAAAAATTGATGTTTTTTTTTTTTGGGTTAAACTGTCTCATAGTCCTGCATACACTGTCACTATGACATGTATGTGACTCTTGATTTAATGGTATTCAGCTTTTATTCAAGTAAGAAAGAAGCAGAGCTGAGAACAAGAGTCCAAAAGCAATAGCCGTAGAGTGATATGCTAAAGATCAATATGAGGAGCGAGTGAAGAAAATGAGAGAGCAAACTCCTTCACCAGCTGAATCAAGCCTTTCAAATCATTGCTTCCCAATTCCAGGCAATCTCTCAGTAATCCACCCTCCACCACCTCCTTCTCCACCGTCTCCACCACTTCCCTCACCGTCTCCTGTCAGATATCCCCACTTCATTTCTTATCATTCACATAACAACTAATTTGTCACACCTAAACATTCTCAACAAAATTGGTGAAAACTCTTGTTGGCCACAAGCACATCACATGTTTTCATATACAAAAGACTTTTTACCCATTTTCTCAATATTCTTTAATCCTAACATGATATGCAGGCTTCCTTTATATGCATATAATAAGCATATTGCTGATGTAGCCAATTCTACGATTTTTTTCAAAAGAAAGCTCAATATCATATTATTACGAACATGAATAACACTAGAAGATTTTCAATTGTTCAAAAGTCAACTTTTATGGGTCAATTTCTTTCCGAAAATTCAAAAAAAAAAAAAAGTAATTACAATTCTAAATTTTTATATCTTTAGAATAAATTAGAAAACAGCATCAAAATATACTAAATAATTTATTTTTATATAAATAAAGAATGAATTGAGTACGAACGAATAGGGCTCGTACCGATTTGGCAAATGCTGCTAGGAGCTTTCCAGAGAGCGACTTAGAAATTCTCATTACATTGTCGTAATTCTGCCTGATCCAAGCTGCCCTCGCACCATACGATTCCAACTGACTCAACTCACTCAACTGCCCGAGCAACTCGTTCATTTTCCAAACGGCGCCGTATAGCTCCTCAAACTGCAAGTCACTCCTACTCCACGCCATGTTCTTCACGTAGTCCCACCCAGTCGACCACACGACCCTCCAGAACCCTAACCCCAGCCCCTTCTCGAGCTTCTCGGCCAGCGCTCGCGCTCGCTCAGAGCCGGCAACGTCGCCGCGCGCGGCGCGGAGGTTGGCGACCCCCATCATGATCGAGTGGGCGAGTGATATTAGGTTTCGATACTGGGAAGTCGAGAAGGGTTGCGATGGTGTTGGTGCTACTACGAGCAGAAGAGTGACGAAGAAGAGAAAGGTTGGAGTCGATCCGACGGTTCTAGACATGGATTGGAGCTTGTGCGAGCCTTTGAAGGTGGAAATTAGTGCCGATTTTTAGTGATCGTCCAAGAGGTGGGTCTTGCGGTGCCGGCGAGTACGGTGGCAAGATGGGACGAGCATCTTTCAGGTGGTAGTTACGAATTACGAAAGAGTAACGGATGGGCCGTTCGTCTGTATGATTGGGCCCATCATTTATTGGCCTGGATTTGAGTCATTATGAACCTATATAAAGGTTTCGTTGTTCTTTTTGGTCATTCTGTATTCTACGAACTTAATACTCTTCCTTTCCGGCATGTCTGAGCAGTTGAATTTAGTTATAGATATAAGTTATAACTTTTATATTTTTTAAAAAAATTTTAATTTATTTTTACTAGTGCTTTCTTAACAATAATTAAGAAGGAGAGGGAATTAACAAAGATAACTAAAATATTTTAAAAAATATATGTCATATCAATAAATTTAACTAACTTCTTTAATTTAATAAAATTAAATAAATATGTCTTATATTAAATACCAAAAAAATTATTATTAAATATTAGAGGTGGTATTTAAGGAAAAAAAGGAAAACAAGAGCTACATTAACATTAAAAAAAAAAAAGTTAAAATGCATCCCTGTAATGCTAATTAGCTTCTGAGTATCTGAGTGTGAATAATACTCGTACTCTCTCTATTTCTATTAATAAGAGCTAAATAATTAAATTACATAGTTAAAAAAAGTGATTAAAATTAATTAAAAATAATAAATATTTCTGAAATAAATTTTTGTTTTTAAATATACCCTCATTTATAAGAGGACAAGTAATAGCGAAAAAGCGTAAATAGAAACATTATTTGCCTTTTAATTAATGCAGTATTTATAATTAATGAGGGAGGAAAATAGAAAAAAAAACTCATTAAATACTTAAACAACTTTTATCAAACTCTTATAAAAAAGAACAAGATAATTCAAATTTTGGCATCTTATAAAATGGACGAGAGGAAGTAACTAAACTTATTTAATAACTAAATATGTTAAATAAACATCCGTTAGTTTACTAGGTTTTTTTTTAGGGAAAATACCAGTTAGGTCCCAAGGTATACAATTAATCCCACAAAAGTCCCTTTGCAAATTCCAATGTCAGAAAAGTCCCTAGGGACTTTTCTGACAGCAAATCCCTTTGAGAAATGACTGAAATAGCCCCCACTCAAATTTAAAAAAAGAGCCCCCAGTGAAAGATTGAGTTTCATTTTGAAAAGAAGAAAGAGGTTCGAAATCGCGGCTCTGTGCGTCGTCCTTCTGGTTCCTCCGTCTTCACCGTGGGTCATCGTCAAGCGTCGGGGGCTTCGACGCCGCGTCGCTGCCGTGCGCGTCCGTGTGGGTGAGTGCGGCGACCCCAAGCGTGGAGCGCAGTCCGCCGCGAAAGCAGCCGGTGTTCGTGGGCTCCTCTGGCGTCGGCCGGTGTTGCAGCGGCAAAGAATCCGGCGGCCGTCGAACAACGTCAGGCGCATCGGTCCAACACCCAGCGTCCCTCGAGTGGTCCTCCGACGGTCAGTCGTCCGCCCCTTTGCTGTGTGGTTTTTTTGTTTTTTTTTTGTGAAATGGCGCCAAAAATTGTTGTTGCGGTGCTGCTGCTCTTGGACTCTCCAATGGCCATTCTCTTTCATTCTGTACTTGTGAGTTCCGCATTTGTTGTTGTGCTCTCTGTCTGCGTGTCCTTTCTGTTTTTGGCTTTCATTCATATAAATTTTGTTTTGACTGGCCACTTGCCTTCGTGGACCTAGCGGTGGTGTCTTTATTTATTTTCCCTGCTTGCTCTAATTTGGCTTGAAAGAAGTAAGATATTTGGCAAAATACAACATCCGCTAGTGGCTTTGATGCATTATGACTTTTTGACACTGTTCGTTTCTTTTCTCCGCTACCAAATACCAAACAAAGGAAACGCCTCTGTGGTTGGGGTTCTTTGATCACTGCATTTATTCTATTCTGTTTGGTTTATTTATGTATATGCATGAGTATAACTTCAAAATTTATGCTGTTCCAAGATAGATGTGAATTTTGAATAGACCAGAAAATAATTGCCACTAGTTTGGGATTGGGGGAAAGTATTGATTGTTGGAATTTAGTTGGGGAAATACATTGGTTAAGGAAGGTGCTTGTCGGGTTTAAATTTGTTCTTTTTATGTGTGGCGCTGGTATGTGATGGCTGAATCAGTGTTGTTGTTCTGGGGGTATGGATGTTTGTTTATGAGTAACGTTGAAGGCCAGGGAATGTTTTATAATGTGGTTTGGTGATAATGTGCTGCTCTAGCATTGGGTTTGAGGTCAGAATCAATGGGTCTGAGGCTAATAATGTGCTTCTCTATAATTGGTGCATTTGGAAGTTAGTTACTGTTACTGTTAAAAATTGATGTCCTATTAATGCTTCATTGTTGTCCTATTAATTGATGTCCTATTAATGCTTCTCTATAATTGGTGCATTTGGAAGTTAGTTACTATTAATGCTTCTCTATAATGTGCTTCTCTATAATTGCTGCTGTTAGGTGCATTTGGAAGTTAGTTACTGTGTGTGATGAGTTGCAGAAGAAAGTTTTGTTCATGACCTTATGCTTCATTGTTGATTTATATGACTTAGTGATTGATATATATATATATAGTCTACATGACTGTGTTCTGTACATTGGTGATGTGGAATTGCAATTAACTTCGTAAATTAGTTGTTTGTTATATACAAATGATTGGTTAATGTCTTATGTTTTTGGTGGTGTGTGAATAAAGTAGTAATTACAGTCAAGGTTAAGCAAAAAATGGCAAAGAAGAAAGAAAGGAAAGATGGAGAGGCAGAGAGGGGGAAAAAAGTTTCAGGGTATATATTGTTTACACAAGATTATTTTAAGAACAAGAAAAACAAGAAGGAGGAGTGCAAGCGTTTAAAAGAGGAGACACAGTCTATGAAAGAAGCTTGGGGCGCATTGAAAGATGAGGAGAAGGAGGCATATAAGGTGAGGGCAAAGAATTTAAGGAGTGAGGCAAAAGGGCCAAAATACATGGTTCCATTCTTGACCCGATGTGCTCCTAATCAATTTATGAAAGTGTGCAACATTGTGAAAAATAGAGAAGATAAGATGGAAAGGCTAAAGAAAATCGGATTTGACAAGTTAGTTCACATAAGCTGCTCACAAATCCCCCGAGATCTATGTGGTCAGTTGATGTCTGCATTTGACCCTCCAACAAACAATGTTTTGATTCGAGGGAGGTCATTGAACATCCGCCGGGAAGATGTTCAACAATTGATGGGGTTACCATGTGAGGGGGGGACATTGAGGAAAAAGTCAACAAAGAAGAAGAAGGTTTTGAACAATTGAAGACATTGTACGGGTCAGTGCCTTACAAGACCATTGGAGCCTGGCTAATTGAGAGAGACGAGGATCCGGAATTCGAATTCCTCTTTGTCATGTATGCGTTGGGAACTCTCTTGTGTCCCGGGTCGGGTATAAAAGTGACTGATAGAGTGTTGAAAGTGATGGCGGCGACAAAAGGAGGTCTTGGGAAGTACGATTGGTCGAGTTTTGTGTTGATTGAACTATCAAATTCTATTGCACAGTACAAGAAGAAATTAGTGAAAGGGAAAGATGCAGGGAGGATCAATGTTGGGGGATGTATATATTTTCTAATGGTAAGTGCATGTTTGATCTATGTAACATTTATTGGCTTTTTTAATTAGTTGTATATCGTTGCATTACATGTTGAATTCTGCTGCTGTTAAGTTGTAATTAAATTTCTGTACAGGTGTTTTGCTTGCAACATTTTCCCCTAGGCCAACTACATGCCTCTACAAGTGAAAATGCGCTTGCGTTTTGGAATGACAACAACGTAAAGAGTAGAGTGCAGACAGAGAAAGAAAGCAACCAAGGGTTGCTACATTCAGTCAGTCATGTAGTTGGATCAGCCTCTTCTGACTTGCATGAACAAACCATGCTAACACACCCGGTAAGATGTGAAATCTGATGTCACAACAACATTCAATTGAAAGTATTGACTTAAGTTTTTGTGATGTCTAATTTGTAGGAAATCAAGAGAACATATGATCGAATTATGTCAAGGGTGGTGTCAATAGTGCAAGAGGAACTTCTTTCCCTTCAGGCGAGGCTCTTAGGCGGGGGAGAAATGGATAAAGGGGATGAAAAGGTGGAAGACGTGAAATCTTCGTCTGAAAGTGAAGATGATGAACATGCTGAGGGGGGCGACATAAGAGAAAGAGAAGACGATGAGGAGCAGTCTATAAGTGCAGACGAAGGCTCAGAGGAAGAAGTAGGAGGTGTACATGGTATGGGAGATAAGGAGGAAGTGGAATCGAAAGGAAAGGAACAGGCACAATTGAGGAAATCTACAAGGGTTAAGAAACCTGCTATTGGGTCTCCTTGGGTTACAACAATGGCTAAGAAGCGAAGTCAAGATGAGAAGGATAAGGAAGTTTTATATCAAATGTGCACTACACGATGTAAATCACCAGAGGATGAGGAGTAAGTAATCACACTTCTGCAATCTCAACTTACATGAATCACAAAAACTGACTTTGTGAGCTTGTTTGTGTATTAGGGAGTTTGTAGACATGTATGACTATTTCTTGACCCGCGGTGAACTATATTGCCTTCGTCCAAGGGGTTGGATTAGTAACAGGGTAAGTTAATTGAACAATTAACTCATACTATGTTCATTGAATTTTGCGAATTGCTGACTCTTGTTTTAATGGTGCATAGTTTATGACCATGGTTGCGAGGACGTTAGTGGGGGATCAAGTACACAATAGCAGCAGGGTGACCAGACACATATTTTCTGCAGAATTGATGCAAAAAATGGCAGCGGATCCTAAGAAGTGGTCATTGGAATCACATAATGCGGAGATCTTGCCTGAACTCATTGGTTACAACATTGGCGATTGCGACTTGATTTTTGCTCCTACCCTGCGCCTGGATCATTGGTTTTGTTATGTCTTGGAGACGAAGACAATGCGGTTTTATGTCCTGGACTCATTGGTTGACCAATTAACATATGCAAGGGCACAAAAGGTAGAAGAAGATGCAACAAAACCGAAGAGAATGAGCAAAAGCCAAAAAGAAGATATTCGAGCCAAAGAACGCCTCGCACAGCAGTGTGTAAGTGCTTGTTTCTCATATGGTTTGTGTGCATTCGTCATTGTTGTTTTCTAACATAACTTCTTTTTCCTACAACTTCCAGAGAGATTGCATTGTTAACATACTTCGTCGAGTAAAACCCGAAGTATATGACAAAGGGAAGGAAATACCAAAGGAAGTTACTTGGGCAAAAGTGCATGTCCAAGCTGATACGTTAGTGCTGTTTTTGTTCCGCCAACTCTTTCAACTATTGCTTTTTTTGACCCATTCGGTTGTTATAACATGGGAACGGTGTATGTGCCTTTTTGTTTTGCAGCGATTCGTGTGGTGTTCATGTTCTGTCATGGTTACATAGCTGGGATGGCTCTACACATGACAAGGCGGGGTACACTATGCCTAAGCTTGGTGATCATCAGATTCGGCAAGTGAAGGTAGATTGTTTATGGTGGCTAGTTGCACATGAACAGAACAAACACGCTCAAAAGGTGTTGTCCCTTCTCAACGGAAGTCAACAAATGAAGAGGAAGAAAGTCGTGTAGCATTTGACGTATTTTTCTGTGAAAATGGCTACTTACAGTGTTCTGTAGTTGATATTTTGTATGTATGCGAACTTGATGCAAAAGGCACTAACGTATAGTTAGTTTACTCCATCATCAGTTATTTTGGTGACATAATGATTTAACTTTACAACATGTACATATGAAATGGTTGACTAGGTCCCCAAACAGGTTATTTTGCTCAGGTTATTTTGCTCAGCTTATATGAACATGTACATATCAGTTATTTTGCTCAGGTTATTTTGCTCAGCTTATATGAACATGTACATATCAGTTATTTTGCTCAGCTTATATGAACATGTACATATCAGTTATTTTGCTCAGGTTATTTTGCTCAGCTTATATCAACATGTACATATCAGTTATTTTGCTCAGGTTGATGGACATGTCATTTGAACAAGTGTTTGTTGTTTTTAAGTTTACAACACATGTTGCTACGTTTACAACAACTTTAGCTATTTTTACAAGTTAGTAAGCTACGTTTACAACACCTTAAGCCCATTTTAGAAGTTTGTGCAACGTTTACAATATGTTGTGCTATATTTACAACGTCATAAGCGGCGTTTACAACTTGGGAGAAAGAAAGTGTGAATGGTTTATGTTACAACACTTGTTGCTACGTTTACAACAACTTTAGCTATTTTTACAAGTTAGTAAGCTACGTTTACAACCAAGGGCAATAGCTTGTGCAACAAGCCAACACTTAGGGTCCACTTTCTTCTAGCATCGTTTACAAGATGATCTGCAATATTTACAACATCTTCAGCTATATTAACAACGTCATAAGCGGCGTTTACAACTAGCAATTTTTAAAGAAAGTGTGAATGGTTTATGTTACAACACTTGTTGCTACGTTTACAACAAATTTAGCTATTTTTACAAGTTAGTAAGCTACGTTTACAACCAAGGGCAATAGCTTGTGCAACAAGCCAACACTTAGGGTCCACTTTCTTCTAGCATCGTTTACAAGATGATCTGCAATATTTACAACATCTTCAGCTATATTAACAACGTCATAAGCGACGTTTACAACTAGCAATTTTTAAAGAAAGTGTGAATGGTTTATGTTACAACACTTGTTGCTACGTTTACAACAAATTTAGCTATTTTTACAAGTTAGTAAGCTACGTTTACAACCAAGGGCAATAGCTTGTGCAACAAGCCAACACTTAGGCTCCACTTTCTTCTATCAGCGTTTACAAGATGATCTGCAATATTTACAACATCTTCAGCTATATTTACAACGTAATAAGCGGCGTTTACAACTAGCAATTTTTGACAGTGCAATTTTTGACAGTGTAATTTTTGACAATGCATAATATTCTTGAGCTAACATACACAACATCATGTAGCCTTGTGCACAAGCCATTATGTACGTATGTGTTCACAACAAAAAAAGTTGTTTTCACAAGGTCATTGCCCAACCCTCTTATGGTTGAACAATTTCATGTGCCTCCTGTCACAACAACATAGCATTAACTTAAACAAATTACTTCCTGTACTGTCACAACAGAATAGCTTATCATTTCCATAGATACTAAGACAATAAAATATTAAATACTATGAGTAAGTACCTTTTGTTCACTTACTCATTGCACTTAATATGATATACTAATTACATAGATACACCAAGTTGGGGATGCATTCAACAAGCAAAAGGGGTGAGGGAATGCAACTACTTCATGGTCAATATATACATCACCAGAAAGTTACTATCAAAATAATCTATATTTATGTAAATGTTTTTAGGATGGATTTGGATTTCTACAAGTTTTGATTGTGTGCCCAGCCTCATTGCATCTCCCACAATGATATATCTTTTTGTTTTGAAACTGAGATTCCCTTCTTTTCCTTTTCGGTCTCCCTGGTGGCCTTGAAGTGATTGGAGGGTCTAAGAATGTTTGTGTTAGCATATGCGTCACCGTTGGAGACTCAACCCGTGGACAATCATGAGTTGCGACTGGCCTCATGGAACTTTCATATATTTTTCTCTGTGCTTCCAGTTTGAACCAGTCATCTACAAATGTGTAGACATTACCACTAAGTACCTTAATAGTTGCACATGCATGGGCGCAAGGCACTCCACTCATTTGCCATGCTAGACACGTGCATTTTCTTTCACCAAGATCCACATTCACAAAAATGATGGCATCTCCACATCTACTTCGAACCGAGAACTGATTGTCTCCATAATATGATGCTTCCATATTTTCAGCATGTTTAACTTGTTGCAGCAATTTTTCTTCAATTCTTGGTCCCACTGCATTTTTCCAACTACCCATGGCCATCTTGCTTGCAATCAATTTTCGGGCCAATTTCTCCCAATGTTCATGAATTAAAACTGACACGGTGTGCTTCCTTTCTGTTAACATCCATGCATTAAACGACTCTGCAAGATTACTTGTTATGTTGTCCCACCTTTTGAAAGGAAACTTGCTTAGAGCCCATTTCTCAACATCCCCATGATTCTCCACCCAATTTGCCAATTGTGGATTGAACAATCTTAATGTACCCATTGCACTAGTGAAGTCTTCATCCAACCTTGCATATGCAATTGCATCAAGAAGAAGGAGTGCATTCTCCTTGCTATTCGCCGATGATCGTGTCCGACCTCTATTAATTCGTAGGAACTCGGCACTATAATTTTCCTTCACATGCCGGTAGCAAAAAGCATGTCTCTCACTGCCAAATATTTCTTTTACAGCACCAATAATCGCATTATTGCGATCAGAGACAATTGTTACCAACATTGAGCCAGTAATGTCTTTCACATTCGATAGAAACCAAGACCATTCATCATACGTCTCACCACTCACAATGGCATATGCTAGGGGAAACATCTGGTTGTCTGCATCGTATGCACTAGCTGACAACATTGTTCCCTTATAACGGCCACTAAGATGACAACCATCTACATACAGTATGGGCCGACAACCTCCTAAAAACCCTTTAATAGAACAACCGTAAGCAATAAATACCCTATGAAATCTATTGTTCGATGAGGCTGCCCATTTTGCAACTGTGTCCGGGTCACTCTCGATTAGTCTGTCACATATCCAAGGAATTACCATGTAAGAGTCTTCTACTCGACCATGTAATTCCCTTACCGCTCTTTCTTTTGCCCTATATGCTTGACGGTAGTTCAGCCGCACCCCATACTCTCTGTACATGTCTGATCGAATGACGTTAGCAGTCTTATCAATATTGGACCTCAAACCATCCATTACGATTGATGATGTCAAGCTCGACCTGTGTGGATGCAAAACTATTAGGCTATCTTGTGCTTGGTGAACGTGTTCACTTTTAAGTGTTCTAATGGTTAAAAACTCTGTATCTTGATGCTCTCCTGATGAATATGCACCCATGTACCAAGGACAACCTTCAACCTTGCACTTCACAATTATCTTGTGTTGATTGTTCTTCACAAATTGGTATGCAAACTTATGAGCAATACTATATTTGTATAGCGTTTGACGAAGGCTCACAGCATTCGGAAAAATCTGTCCTGCTCCAATAATCAAATCCCTCCATTTTCCATGATTCATTTCTGGTATAGGGGTTGGCACTATTTGCGTAGCACAAGTCAATGATGGGATCACTTGACCTTCATTTAACAAACCATGTGGGGATGTACACATTCCTCCTTCACCTCCAAACAAATGATCAATCCTGCAAGAAATTACAAGTTTTAGTGCTCTTGCACATATTCACGTTGGAAGAAATTACTTTTCTTAGGACAAATAAACTTACACTTCTTGCTCTTCCATTTGACCGTTCATTGCTGGTTCTGTACTGTCATTATCACCATCCTCTTCAATATACACATGACCATATTGTTCATTATATTTGATTAGATGATACACCCCTTCGTCATCCACAAGATCCACAAATGTTGACGTATCAAGGGCAACTTTGAACTTCATTTGCATTTCATTTCTTTCTTTTCCCGTTATGGATGCTATGATTCTTCGCAACTCCTCATATGTTGTGCCTTCCTTTACGCATCTTGTTCTTACTAAACCACCAACATATTGCATTTCATCTTCTCCACCATTTAAAAACTTCCCCCCCACATGAAAGAAACAAAATAAATTCTTCCCCGAACAACTTCCCATCTTTTATGTCAATCTGCAACACAAACTTCGTATTATCAACTTCCAAACCAATATTTACAACTTCATACGCACATATTAACAACACATTAACTACATGTTTAATTCCTGCACATATGCTTTTTTTAATTACAACAAACACACTAAACACAAGGCCAAACCTCTGTTCTCTTCCCCAAAAATAAACCACAGCTACGGTACGTATTTACAACTTCCACAGCAATATTTACAACTTCATATGCACATATTAACAACAAGTTAACTACACGTTTTATTCCTTCACATATGCTTTTTCTAATAACACCAAACACATTAAACACAAGGCCAAACCTCTGTTCTCTTCTCCAAAAATAGACCATAGCTATGGTACATATTTACAACTTTCACAGCAATAGTTACAACTTTATATGCACATATTAACAACAAGTTAACTACACATTTTATTCCTTCACATATGCTTTTTCTAATAACACCAAACACACTAAAAATAAGGCAAAACCCCTGTTCTCTTCCTAAAAAACAGAACACAGCTACGGTACGTATTTACAACTTCCATAGCAATATTTACAACTTCATATGCACACATTAACAACACGTTAACTACACTTTTTTTCCTACACAAGTGCTTTTTCTAACAACACCAACCACACTAAAAACAGGGTCAAACCTCTGTTTGCTTCACCAAAAACAGAGCACACCTACGGTACATATTAACAACTTCCACAGCTATATTTACAACTTCATATGCACAAATTTACAACAATTTTTTTTTTCATTTCAGCGTTTTTCCAGCAAAGAATACCAACTACATTCATCATCCTCACTTTAAACACAGCAGCTCCTCTGTTACCATGCCATAAAAACAGAGCACTCTAACCTAAACCCAACCCACCCAAGGTGAAATCCCAACTTCAATGATCAAGTTCATTTGTCTACCAAATTCTTAGCTTTTCTTCTCCACCACCTACCACTTACTCCATTTTTTAGCTCAAGATTCAACCTTTCATCAAACCCTCACTCTCCTCAACGAAGTATGTTACACACAGAAAGAAACAAAATTTTCGAGAGTTCGTTTCTCTATGTTGCTGCACGTACCTGGACGATGAAGAAGACGAGATTCCCAAGAACATTAACGCCACTTTGTATCCCTTCAATGTTACACCTCCTACGCTCTTCGTTCCGTGTGCGTTTTTCTGTTTTCCTTAATGCCTTGATCAGTAATACGAGCTTCACTCATCTCTCCTCTGTGCGTTTTTTTTCCTTATTTGAGTGGGGGCTATTTCAGTCATTTCTCAAAGGGATTTGCTGTCAGAAAAGTCCCTAGGGACTTTTCTGACATTGGAATTTGCAAAGGGACTTTTGTGGGATTAATTGTATACCTTGGGACCTAACTGGTATTTTCCCTTTTTTTTAACCTGTACTGGATAGTTCCATTCTATTTTTTTTTTTTTATTTCTCACAGGTAGCTTCATTCTATTTTCGTCCCTCCGTTAGCTACTATTTACTAAATCTTAATTAATTTTTTTAAAATTTTAAATCTGTAATGTTACTTTATTACAATCAAAATCCATTCATTATAAGATTAGATATTATACAAAACACAAGCACCCAGGAAAATCATCAGATTACTTACCCAACGGACTAATGTATATCATTAATTAAATTTATATGTAAATAATACGTAATTTAAATACTTAATTTTTATTCTTTTCATTTTAAAAAATACAAGTATGAGTAAATATTACCCAATGAATCAGTAGTTTATTCTCTTGGAGAGCTTTTCCCAACTAATAATAAATTAATAATACAACTCAACGGTTTTTTTTTTAAATTTTCACCTTTTTTTTAAGATCCAAAAAATATTTTCACCCTTTTTGTCGATGGAAGGAGAGTCTGATACCGTTATCTTCTTGAGCCCACTTCACAATCTGAGCCTAACTTTGATATCATTGTCTGCATAAGGCTTACTTTACAATCCACTTCTCTGCTTGGGGCCTATTTCACAATCCACCCCTAAGGGTGTGTTAGATTTGATGGGAGGGAGGGAAGGAGATGGAGATTAAATTACCTTTTTTGGATTGAAGGTATTTAAATTTTGGACAGAAATCCAAAATCTAAAAAGAATGAGAGGGTAAATTTTAGACAGGAAACTAAAATTTTAAAAAAATGAAAGGATAAATATTAGGTTTCAGTTGAACAAACTTGTAATCCGTCCCCCTCCCCTCCCCTCAAACCAAACACACCCTAAGGGAGAGCCAAACTATAATACCATTCTCTACTGCTTGGGGCCTACTTCACAATCCACCAACACACTAATACATCGAAAGCGTGTGGATTCAATGCAACTTGAGATCAGTGTAGGGGGCTTCTCAATGCAATTTTAGGCATATTACAAACTTGTCAATTTTCATTTTTTTAGTCTCAATTCTAATTCATTTGGCTTTGAAATTTGCTAATTACTTGTTTATGGTAATCCCTGACTATTTGCTTTAAAAAATTTTATAAATGTGTTTTTACTTTGAATTAAATAATCTATTTTATTATGTGTAAGGGAGTTTAATACTAGACTTATTAATTAAAGCCTCTGGACTTATCAATAGGACTATTTCTTTATTTTTTTTCCTTATGCGGGACCTGAATAAATTCTCCCAAAAAGATATTATCACAAGTTTTAGTTAGTGGGCTTTTGATCCCATTCATGCTACTTTACGAACTAGTAAATTTATCTCTATTTTCATCTCTACCCTGTTTTTATTTTTATTATCAATACAAATTTATTTTACAAATAACCAAAAAAAAAAGTCATTGCCCCCACTGAGTTAGGCCAAGAGAAAAAAGATTTTCTTATCAAAAAAAGGAAAAAAAAGAAAGAATTAGGCCAGGGATTAAAGGAGATGAGTAGTAATTTATTGATGATGACAGTTATGATGGCATATTCTATTATTCACATCACTTGCTGCGACAGGTTTTGGGATGCATAGTTGGTTTGTTGGCTTATGCATAGCGGCCGAGAGCACAGTTTGAGTAGACATATATTAAACTCAAAACTCGTAACTACATAATCTTCCTTATAACCTTATCGATCGAGTCGGGACAAAGAGTGCTCAACATTTCACACGCTGCCATATTCTGTTCATAATCAGGTTAGTATTCAACGTTTTCTGCACCGGTTATTTAATTAGTTCTAGTTACTTTTTTATACATCTTTCTTTCTTGCTCGATAAACGGAACAAACAAATAATTGTTTTAAAGCTATTGACTAAAGCTTTAACCGAAAATGTTATAACTCTTGTACACCTATCAACAGTATATAAATCTTGTACAAGACTGTTGATTATATGTTTATTGCATAGATGCATTTCAGTATTTCTTGATAAAGGGTATAGTTTATCAATATTATAATGGTTACTGCAACAATGTTTTATGACCTCTTTTTCATTACCTTGGACTTTTATGAGACAACCAACATGATACCACTCATAGTTTTCAATCTCAATTTGATGCATATAAGATAGCAAATATAATGTTTGCTGATGTGGTATATAGGCATTACTTATGTCGTTTGGTAGCACGAGTACCACCTAGTAATGGATTCATGGTATCAGATGATTATGTATGTGAATCTATTGTCTAATATTGTTTCATCATTGTCTGATAGCATCTAACCAAGATGAATTCATCATCGTCTGATATCATCCATACCAAATGTTTTTGTTATCGTTTGTCTCTGATACCATGAATCCATCATCGTCTGATACCATCCAACTCAGATATGGTACGTTATTGTCATTGTCTGATACCATTCAACCCAGATGTTTACGTCATATATTTTTATCATCACCAACTAGCATGCAACTTTTATGTTTTACGTCATCATCTGTCTTTGATACCTAAGTCGTCGTCATCTGATACTACCTTTTGTCTCTGACATCTTCTTACGTCATCGTCTAATGTAACATCCTTGTTTTTAAAATATAATTATAATTTAAAGATAATTATGAATTTAGTAGTAACTTTTTGAAAAAAAAATAATAATTAAAAATAATAATAATTAATTAATATAATATTATTATAATATTATAATATGTAAACTGTGGGTGGCCCACAGTTGGAAAGAATGAGGGAGGCACCAAAAGTGCCTCCACTCGTTCATTAATTGGCACCATTAGGCGCCAATTATTAGAGGTGAGGGAGGGGCGTATTATAAATACCCCATCTCCCTTCTCACTTCACGCAGATCGTCTGCGTGAAGTGATTGTGCAGAAGACGTATAGTGTAGGGTGTGATACTCATAGGAATATTTTCATATATTTGGGGATCAATAAGGTACTCAAATTCTTTTCTGATCACAACTCTTTTTTTATGAAAATGTTCTAAATAATTTTCTCTTTCTTATGATAGTAATTTTGTGTGGATTATAGAAAATTTTAAGATTAGGATTTTGGACAAAATTGAGTTTTGTTAATATAAGGCTATAGGAATATAGAGGAGGATTAATGGTTAATTTTAATCAGGTTACTTTTGTTATGTAGTTGGTATATAATTTTATAATGAATTTTCTATATAATTAATCTAAGAATAATTATATATTAGGCTTTTTATCCGATTAAATTTGGATTAAATAATTTATTTGGTATGTTGGAGGTATTATAGATATTCTAATCGGTTTAGTTTGGTAAATTTTGTTGTATAAGAAATTATAAATTATAATTTGATATTAAGAATTAGATTTTTTATATGATTTTAATTATGTGAGAGTTTCAATTATTGTTTAATAATTATACTATATTCATATAAATTAGAAAAAGAGATTTAGTTATTTTAGAAGGTTGATATTGATGATTATATAATAATAGATATGTTAAAGGTGAAACTTTAATTTATAAAAATTAAGTGGTTGATGAGAGAGAATGATATAGAGGTTGTTTAAGGATTGTTAAGGAAGTTAGAATATTTAAGGATAATAATAGTAGAGGAAAATTGGAGAAGAATTGTGTAAATTATTTATTTTAGTATTTCTTGAGGTTAATTGTTACTTAAATTGATAATGTAGAGTTTTCTTGGGATCGGTGATTGTTCGTATTTGGTACTCAAGATAAAGTTAAGCTTGAAATTGAGGTAACCGGGGTTAATTTATTTTATATGCTTGTTTTGGACTGTAAGGTGTTTTCTAAACCTTACTTTCATCTATACTACTTGTATGTGATTTGAAAGATTATATGTATGTTTGAGTATGAACCTAGTTTAGTGAAGCAGTATATTTTCAAAATTGTATATATGAGCATAGATATTATTAAAATTGTTACTGTTGTGATGGTTATGATGTTTGAGATGGAATGTTGTAGAAGATATGATAATTTGTATATGTTTCGAGAATTATAATGATATATTGTTTTTCTGTTATGGGATATGGTGGGTTGTGTGGAAGAGATATGGTGAAAATGTGCCTATCGACTCTCTCATTTCTGGCCCGGATTTTGAGTTGAGTGTTTTGGGCGGACAACTCCCTGTTACGGTATATTGGTGGTGGCATGAGAGGGGCAGTATTCTTGAAGTGACTAGCCAACCTTTGGCTGGGTATACTAGCACTGATAGGCTGTACCACGACCAGAAGCTATAAGGAGGAGCAGGATGGATGAGTGGGGATGGTTCTAATTGTCGAACATATTATATGAAGTTTAATTATTGAGAATATTATTAATATTATGTTAGTTAAAGCTGCTTCACTAACTTACAATCGTTTCCTGCATATTTTGTAAATTAATTTTTGGTTATTGAGACTTTATGTCTCACCCCGTCGTTTTAAATATTTTTCAGGCGAAACCTCTAATTTGGCTAGAGGCCAAAGGAAGCAACCAGAGGCATAGACGTTGAGAATCCTGTAGGCCTCTTGTGGTATTGGTGTTGTATTATTCTCTATATTGCCATTATAGGACATATTATGTTTTCAAAGATATCATATTTACTGTTTGGATAACTGTTTTAAAATCTTAATTGTGGGATTCAATGTCATAAAAATCGTGGGCTGTAAGTTCTTCTGTTGTTATGTTTGCCCTGAGTAATGAATATTTTTGTAGTGGATTTGTGGGCGAGTTTGTGCCTTGAACTCTGATATGTTTTAAATGAAAAATTGTTTTCGATTATCACTGATTAACCAAATTTTATAAAATCATTACGGTAAATTGTTGTTCGAAAAAAGGGTCGTTTCATCTAATACCACTATCTGCTTTGAGGCTTCATTGGGAGGTAACCTCTCTTTATAAGATGACCTTTGTTCTCCCCCCAGCCCATATGGGATTGGACAACACAACCATCACTTTGATCCAATCGTTGCTCTAATACCACAAAGTAAACAATTTTGAGACCCACCTCTTTATCCTTTTTGCTACTTCTTTTCCTACCACTTTGGCTCTAATACTCAGAATTAAACCTTCTTGATATGCACATTCTTTTTAAACAAATAACTAATTATGTTCAATAAAATTTTTTTAGTTTATTAATCTATTCAAATGATATTATTAAATGCAAAATAAATAATTTAGTTTTTTAAACTTTGGTAGTTTCATTCTATTTCATGATCCAAGTTACTCTTTACTAATTTTCTTTGTTAATTTTTTTATTTAAAATCCATTCACTATTGTATTAGATATACACAAAGGCCAAAAAAAATCATCAAGATTGTTTGCAGGGAAGATTAGGGGACGGACCAAGTAAAGAGATATTTGTTAATAAGAATCTTAAAAACTGTAATTAATTTAAAGGGCCAAACATCAAAATATAAAATGTCAATTACAAAATTAACCTGACCAAACTCCTTACATTTTATTTAGCCCCATCTCAACTTTTAAAGATAATTCGGTGTGCATAGGAGAAAATATCATAAAAATATTTAGTTGCATATAGATGTTTTTTTGTTATCAAAATATACATAAAATATAATTAAATTTGATAACTAATCATCAAATAGTTGAGATGGGGTTAGAGGAAATGTAGGGGGTTTAGTCAGGATTAATTTCGTGATTTAAAATTTATATTTTAACTTTTGGTATTGATAATAATTACAAATTTTAAGATCCTTACTAATAAATATTTCTTTTCATGGGTCCTTCTCCCTAATTCTCCCTTATTTGCAACAACAAGTAATATATATGATTAATTTATGTAAATAATATGCTATTCAAATAATTCATTTTTAATTTATTAAAAAATTTTAATATTATTCTATTATTAATAGCACCGGATACCATGGATAAATCTATAAAAGTCTAATATTAGCAGATATTGTTCAGTGAATCAACAATTTATTATAATTGTCCTTATGTAAACAGCTTATCCTTCTTGACAGTTTTCCCTTCTTTCCCAGCTAACACATTATTTCAACAAGTATGGAATAGGAATAACAGCAACAGCAACTCAAGGATAGGTTTTTTCAAGTTTGACTTGAAGGTCCAAAAAAACAAGAAGATTTATATTCAGGTTCCGTACAAAAGAAAAAAAAATAAAAAAGTAGTTTTCTAAACTTGTCAATGACGCCCCTAGACTTATCAATTGAAGTCTCTGGACTTATCAATAGAACTATTTCTTCTTCTTTTTTTCTTATGTGGGACCTGAATAAATTCTCCCAAAAAGATATTATCACAAGTTTTAGTTACTGGGCTTTTGAGCCCATTCATGCTACTTTACGAACTAGTAAATTTATCTCTATTTTTATTTTCATTATCAATACAAATTTATTTTACAAATAACCAAAAAAAAAAGTCATCACCCCCACTGAGTTAGGCCAAGAGAAAAAAGATTTTCTTATAAAAAAAAAGGAAAAGAAAGAAAGAATTAGGCCAGGGATCGGAGGAGATGAGTAGTAATTTATTGATGATGACGGTTATGATGGCATATTCTGTTATTCACATCACCTGCGACGGGTTTTGGGATGCATAGTTGGTTTGTTGGCTTATGCATGGCGGCCGAGAGCACAGTTTGAGTAGACATATATTAAACTCAAAACTCGTAACTACTTAATCTTCTTTATAACCTTATCGATCAAGTCGGGACAGAGAGTGCTCAACATTTCGCACGCTACCACATTCTGTTCATAATCAGGTTAGTATTCAACGTTCTCTGCACCGGCTATTTAATTAGTTCTAGTTACATTTTTATACATCTTTCTTTCTCGCTGGATGAACGGAACAAACAAGAAATTGTTTTAAAGAAACGCGAAATCTTCATTCTCATTCAATGCCAATGTACTCGATAATTGGCTCACACACTTGTTTTGTAGATTGAAACCAATAAGCATGTTCTTAGTAAGATTCCTTTCAGTGTTTGGAGAAGATTGTTTCACCCAACTGAATACATGCAAATCATTGGACTGTTTGCGTGACTGTTTCACGTGTCATGAATCATTGCAAAATGAATGACATTTGAAATGACATTGTGACAAATTAAATGGAGAGTGTCATCGGCTGTTGTTTGAGTGTGTGGTTCAGCAATTCAGCATATTGGCAATTCAATTGCTTCAAATAACTATGAGTATTTTACCTTCCCGCTTTGCTAGAAATAGTTCAGCGAGAGACTTGACTTTGTGAGTTGCAAGCCAAGGGTATGATGCCAGGGAACAATTATAACAGCAGTCATACTCCTTCTACGCCCACATCAAGATTAGAAAGGCTTCTGAGGGAAAGAGAGCTAAGGAAATCCAACAGGAATTCTCAACCAGTTGAGGAGACAAAAGACAGCAACAAAGAGCTTGAACTCCATAGTGATTTGTGTTCAAGCAGCGAGAATGACATTCGTGAGGAAGATTTATTGGAAAAGCAGGATGCAGATGCAAGATTGGCAGAAAGATTTCAGAGGCAAGATGAACAGTCAACCAAACAACGCTTACTGGTTGTGGCTAACAGGTTGCCTGTCTCTGCTACTAGAAAGGGTGTGGATTCATGGCAACTTGAGATCAGCGCAGGAGGCCTAGTCAGTGCAATTTTAGGCATGTACAAGTTTGTCACTTTTCATAGTCCCAGTTCTATTTCATTTAGCTATGAGATTTGTTAATTACCTGTTTACGGTAACCCCAGAGATGTCACAATGACAGTTTTCTGCAGAATTTTTAATAAACATGTTGTTACTTGAATTAAATAATCTATTTTATTAGGTGTGAAGGAGTTTGACACCAGGTGGATTGGGTGGGCTGGCGTGAATGTGCCAGATGAAGTTGGCCAAAAAACATTGACTAGAGCTTTAGCTGAAAAGGTTATAAATCATGTTCATCTATCAACATTGTACAAACTATTGATATCTTTTATTATAAAACATCCTCTATTTATTGTAGAGATGCATCCCAATATTTCTTGATGAGGAAATAGTTCATCAATATTACAACGGTTACTGCAACAATGTCTTATGGCCTCTTTTTCATTACCTTGGACTTCCACAAGAGGACCGACTAGACACGACTCGTAGTTTCCAATCTCAATTTGATGCATATAAGATAGCAAATCAAATGTTTGCTGATGTGGTTTATAAGCATTATGAGGAAGGTGATGTAGTTTGGTGCCATGATTACCACCTAATGTTTCTTCCAAAATGTTTAAAAGAACGTGATGCAAAAATGAAAGTTGGTTGGTTTCTCCACACGCCCTTTCCTTCCTCTGAAATACACAGGACACTACCATCCAGAACTGAACTATTGAGATCTGTACTTGCTGCTGACTTGGTGGGGTAAGTCATTTCATAGATTCACATATTCTGAAACCTAGATGATGAAATTTATTGAGAAACTTACACAAAAGGATCCAACTTCGTGTTGATTCTGATATATGGACTTCATAAATTCCTCTAATAAAGGAAGGTGCACACAGTTCTTTGTCTATAGCTCTGTATCTATCCTTATCTTCAACAAGTTTCCCTTAATTATTCTATGTGTCACCTGAACGTATCCCACATAGTTACCATTCATCATTTATGCTTTTCTAGTTATCCTTACCCATTGTATTATCTAGTGAAGAATGTAAAGTTGTATGTTAGTCTTTTCAATCATAATATGATTCTTAATTATGTATAAAATGGGGTGCCTAGTTATCTAAAGTTTGAAGTTTAATATGTTTATTGGTATACTTTTAGGTTTCATACATATGATTATGCGAGGCATTTTGTCAGTGCTTGTACTCGAATTCTTGGACTTGAGGGTACACCTGAAGGAGTAGAAGATCATGGGAGGCTGATTCGTGTTGCTGCAGTATGTAACTATTTGTACATTTTTTGTATCTTTCTTGTGAATTTTCCTCACATAGAATGTTTATCAGCATCAAATGCTGTTATCAATCAATATATTCTCTCTGATTCCCTTCTCATGATGGTATACGTCAGTTTCCAATTGGGATCGACTCTGAACGATTTATCCGAGCCCTTGAACTCCCTCAAGTCCAGGATCACATAAAAGAATTGAAAGAAAAATTTGCAGGCCGTAAGGTAAGAGCTCTATATACCTCCCTGTTTAACAGTATGATAATGATGATGCAAACGCATAAATTTTACAAATTATATGTTTTTAAACATATATTGACAGGTAATGCTGGGTGTTGATCGTCTTGATATGATAAAAGGAATCCCCCAGAAAATCTTGGCATTTGAGAAGTTCCTTGAGGAGAATCCTGATTGGCGTGATAAAGTGGTCTTGATACAAATTGCTGTTCCTACAAGAACTGATGTTCCTAAATGTATATATGTTCCTTTTTAAACTTTGGTTTCCTCTTGTAGCATGTTAATATGTAAATGCATGTGAATATCTTGCCCAAACTTAAACTGTCCATTTATCCTTCAAGTTGAGGAGGAGTGCTATAGAATATCCAAGAGTATTCTAGATTATGTAAAACATCTTTTGATTATAGGAATTAGATTAGCATGATTATAAAAAAATCACAATGAGGGAATCATCTTGTAATTAATTCTTGACGCTCCTATGGTATATGAATAAGTGCATTCACCAATAATAAAATATCAAACAATCCATTCTCTGTCTCCATTACATGATCAATTGGCATTTAAGCTACTCCTTGATTCCTTGATGTAGAATTGATCTTAGTTCTAAATATAAGACTCAGTTATCATATTTATCAATTTTTTACCAATTTACCCCATTGATACTCTCTCAATGATAGTCAAGTAATCGAGATGGAGGAAATCAAGGAAAATAATAAGGGTTTTTTATAAAAAAATGTCATATTAACTAACTTGACTAACTAATCTTAGTGCTTGTTTGAGTGAAAGTTCAAAAAGCACGTTCAAGCAAACCGAGATAAAATTCTTCCCACATACTTACTTTATACACCGTAAATCACGTTGGAAAAGTATCTTCTACTGCTAATCCAAACATGCACTTAATCTAATCAAATTAGGTATATAGGTCTTACATCAAGACTGGAGGGAGTATTGTAGTTCTAAATGATTAGGTCTGCATGTATCCTATTTATGTCACTTCTGTTCAGTTTTTGAATATTTATGGTTATTTGATTATGTATGTCAGACTAATTCCCCCCTTCTCTGTCGCATAGTTTACATCCTATCAATCATAATTTTGCTAAGCTTGTTGCTTTTGCAGACCAAGAGCTTACAAGCCAGGTGCACGAGATTGTTGCACGCATTAATGGAAGATTTGGAACACTTACTGCTGTTCCAATACATCACCTGGTAGGACTTGGAACATTTTCCTATTTATGTAGATGTTCCATGTTTTTAGCTTATTTTCCCCAATGTTCCCTATTTTCAACTTCAACTGTTACTTCTTATAATGCCCAGATTCCTGAAACATGCTATTCTCTGTTTACAGGATCGATCACTTGACTTTCATGCATTATGTGCACTGTATGCTGTTACTGGTATTCATTCTCTATCATGACGCTGCTAATTGTCACACATAGTGCCAATTAATTGATAAATACCAAATGAAAATATTTTTTAATGAACGGGAAAGATTAGGCCTGAGAAAGACCACGCTGTTGGGTATTGTTTTGTGTTCTGCATATGAAATATATTATCCAGTCATATTCTTCTCTGTATATTGTCAATAACACTAGCATGTTTATGCTTGATATTCTACACTTCTCCATAATGTATGTAGTTGATTCATATTCAACATAATGATAATTAATGTCTGAAAATCTCATATTAAATGCTTTGCCTGGCAGACATTTGTAGGTGAAATTGAAGTAGGCCAAAGTTATCTTTGTCATACTTGTTTTAAATATCAATTTCCTATATATATTGTGTGCATTTTAATTCACAAATAATGTGAAAAGGGAAAAGCAAGAACAATTTTCTTGGAAATCTCCTAATGGTGTAAGCAAACTTGGTTTCTTTGTCTTCTCATTTGCATTACTCTTCCTCTCACAAAATTTCAAGTGTAATTTCTGTGTGCCTTTTCTCCTTTTAGATACTTAGGGTGCCTGAGAGTTGATTTCTCTGCTGAAGCTTTTCCCTCTCTTCTTGTATGAGAGCTCTCTCTTTATATCTTTTATTATGATTATTTATGGTGCATGCATGTGTCTCTGACTTGTTCAGATGTAGCACTCGTCACATCTTTAAGGGATGGAATGAACCTTGTGAGCTATGAGTATGTTGCTTGCCAAGCTTCTAAGAAGGGGGTTCTCATTCTAAGTGAGGTAATTTGCCTATATTGATTGCATTTTACCTATCACGCATGATAATCATTGCAAAAATATCTTTCCTTTTACATCAAAAATTACCACTCTTGTTAAAGACCATTGATGTTTGCCTGCAATTTCAAAACTATTTGGTGTCAGTTTGCAGGGGCAGCACAGTCTCTTGGAGCAGGAGCTGTGTTGGTAAATCCATGGAATATCTCAGAGGTTTCTGCCTCTATTGCTTATGCCTTGAACATGCCTGCTGATGAAAGAGAGAAGCGCCATCAGTTCAACTTCAAGCATGTCACTACTCACACCTCTCTGGAGTGGGCTGCAACTTTCGTCAGGTGTTAGTTTTATAACATTATTACTTACGTTTTGCATTATTATTTGATTTTGAATTGCCTCAAACCATACTTGATGAGAGCCCTTGTGCACTGGACAACCCTTTTGAACTATAATTCATTGTTGTAATTATGATCATTTGATAAAAGTAACAAGTTCTTCAATATATTTCTCAAGTTATTACATGACCTAGTACATCGTTAAGTGCCAGTTATTATTATAAATTCAGGGGTTTCTCTTTTGATGCAGTGAACTGAATGACACCATTGTTGAAGCTCAGCTTAGGACGAGACAAATTCCACCCCCACTTCCTAATGAAGTTGCAGTTAATCGTTACTCAAAAGCCAATAATCGATTAATCATTCTGGTAATATGTTAAGTTATTAATGGGTAGTCCTTTGCTAGAAATTAAATTTCATTAAAGGACAAGTTTGATACAGTATCTTTTCTTTATATGCATCACAGTTTAATATTGAATTGATTTCATGTTAAATAGTTGTGTTCGGTACCTTCTTTGGGATAAGAAATCCTAAGTAGTTTTGGAAATATAAAGCTCTGATCTCTCTCTATACACACACACACATTTATGTCCTTCAGTAGAATTTGATGACAGCAATCGGTAGCTGGATAGATGCTGAAGATATATTTGGTGTAATTTCTTAAAATATTCAATGAATTATTCATTATAGGAATCTAGCTGCTACATATTGTCATTAATATAAAAATTAGTTGTGAATTAGATTTGGTCTTAAATACAAGACCTCAATCCACTTTGTCTCCCAAATTTATAATTTCTTCTCAAAGTGTCCATGTTGATTGCACACATTAAAGGATTTCTATCCAATGATAGTTATAATAAAAGATGGTATTTTAAGAAAACTAACCTATATATGTTACAAATAACTAAAACAGCTGATTTCGATTAGCCAACTAACTTTTATATTAAGAACCGAAAGTAGTATCTAATCGTTTTTAGAAAAAAAAAAAAAATTGTGATGGGGAATCGATTTTGTAAACTGTCCATTGCTTTTGTGATTCTATTGATAGCATGAAGCTGAAGCTGCTGTTTCTAATCACTATCACTTTAAACTCCGTTTCAGGGCTTCAATGCCACTTTAACTGAACCAGTGGATAACCTTGGAAATGGCGGCCAAATTAGAGAACTGGAGCTTAAATTGCATCCAAATGTAAAAGATGCTTTAAAGAAGTTATGTGATGATCCGAAGACAACAATAGTTGTACTTAGTGGGAGTGATCGAGGTGTCCTTGACAAAGTACTCTCAACAAAATTTTGTCTCTTTATTGGACTTTTAGAAGAGTTGATTTTTAACTTGGAAATTCCATATGCAGAACTTCAGCGAATACAACATGTGGCTGGCAGCAGAAAATGGGATGTTTCTACGTCCTACCACTGGTGAATGGATGACCACTATGTCTGAAATTTTAAACATGGATTGGGTTGATAGTGTGCAGGTCAGTGCATTACAGCAACATGATTGATTTTTATATAGAGTTTGCATTGTTTCCCTCTTACATTTTTAAAAGAATTGTATAATATTTCAGCAAGTTTTTGAGTACTTTACTGAAAGAACTCCTCGATCTCATTTTGATTTGCGTGAGACTTCAATTATATGGAATTACAAGTACGCAGGTACGTGCCAATTTTTCATTTAAACCTACTTGTTCCCTACAATGACTATCCCTAAAAGGCCGGTTACTGATATGTTTTATTTATGCTATTTAGATGTTGAGTTTGGAAGACTTCAAGCCAGAGATCTCCTTCAGCATCTTTGGACAGGCCCAATATCAAATGCTTCACTTGAAGTAGTCCAAGGCGGTAAATCAGTTGAGATTCGAGCAGCTGGTGTCTCAAAGGTTGCAAGTGCTCTCCAGTGCATTTTTCTTAGATGATTTCACATGCTAGTCTTATTTCCACTTACTAGAAAAACTTGATCCTCATTTTTCACTTTCCTAATTAATATTTACATGTCTATACAGGGAGCGGCAATTGATCGGATTCTCGGAGAGATAGTTCATCAGAAGGGCATGAAGGCACCCATTGATTATGTTCTCTGTGTTGGACACTTTCTGCCAAAGGTATTTTATTGGTGGTATGATGGTTAGCACTTTGTTCCTTTGACTTGTTATCACAGCCAACACATGTACCAATTTCACTTCCATCCAATGGTTTGAAGCCATACGTCCTTTAATAATGATACATTCCGAGTCTGGAAGGGGTGTGGATCGAGTTTAGTTAAAGTGTCGTAAGACACTGGTGAACTCGTTTCTGGTATCAAAGGTGCACCTCAATTTTGTGTCTGATACCAACCTAGTATTAGAGGTATAACTACATGTGCCTAATCAGATATCAGAATGAGCTCAATCCACATCCCCTGTATCATTCCCTTCCTCTTAAAGGAAGTACATCGTCAAATCTTTTGAGGGAAGTGAAATTCAAAAATGCACTGACTTTAATATCAAACTTTAGGAATGATTCGCTAGTTGTATAAAAGTTTAACATAGTAGTAACTTCAACTACTTTATTGTCTATGTTTAAAATAAAATTGGTGAACTATTAGTCCATGTTTGAGGCATGAATTCATGTAACAAATCAAAAAACTTCTAAAGAGAAAATTACTCTTTCAGGATGAAGATGTTTATACATTTTTTGAGCCAGAGCTTCCTTTTGGATCACCAACAATAGCAAGAGCTATGTTATCCAGCTCCAACAAGCCATCTTTGCCAAAGTTCTCAACTAGCAAAAGTGGGTCTAAGGCAGCTCGACTCAAGAAGCAATTGTCGATGTCAACTATAGAAAAGAGAAAAATGGATGGGATTCCATTGCAGCCAATATATCGTGATAGAGTATCAATGCAAGAGGGTTCTTCTGTGTTGGATCTCAAAGGTGATAATTACTTCTCTGGTAGTGTTGCACGAAAGAGATCAAGTGCACGATATCTTATTAAAACATCAGATCATGTCGTCGAACTCTTGAAGAAGTTGGCAGATCATGCATCATCATTATCAATGTGAATGATATCCTCATGATTTTTGTCAACAATTTGAATGCCTGAAAGTAGACGAGGGTGGTTTAGAAGTCTAATATGGTTTTAGTATACTTTTAATATTGGCAACTAGAAATGTAGGTTGGCCTATTTACTAACAAATTTATTAGTTTAATCTAATTGAAGAGTCTTTTTTTTTTTTTTTTTTGCCGGTATTAACTAGCTTAACTTGAACATATTCCAAATTAGCATGCTGGACTTGTAACATTCCTACCAAACTAACATAATGAATTGTACGATGTATTTGGCTCAAGCAAAACTTAAATTAATCTATATGGATTTAATTAAAATAGTTGAATATTTTTAAAAAATAAAATGTAAATATAATTATTCAATTTAGAATTATAAAAAATTAAGTCAAATAGAGTACTGAGTACAAATTATGTTATACCGTAGTTTGCTATTAATAAACATGACTTTTTGTTTTATATCTCTTTTTTGTTTAGCTAATTTATTATAAACAGAATTTAGGTCAAACTGCTTATATATCTCTTAGATGAATTTGTAGGTGAATTTATAAATATACGTATGCATTTAATAACTAACAATAGTAAAATAATAAGTGTCTATGTAGAATTAAATTTATCAATCCTAATTTTAACGACTAACAATAGCAAAATAATAAGTATCCACATGAAAATTTATAAATTATAATTTACATTACAAGATCACTAATACAAAATTTACGAGTGAGTCCATAGGTGAATTTACAAATGTGAATATGTGTTTTAAGTTTTAACAAGTAACAACAGGTATAATAACATATGTGATTAGAGATAATTTTTGTCCTTTTATTATATGTTGTTATTATACAAATATTAGTAGTATAAAAGATTCAAACGATTTATAACATGTAATCTCTTATATGATTAAATATATTCTATAAAAATAATAAGAGTAAAATACTCTAACCTGCCTTACATATTGTCTTAATTACACTGACTTCTCTTTTATTTTAAAAACATACAATTAAGTCCAAAATGTTAACACTGTTAAGAATATTCTACAAAAATATTTTTCAACAAAAATTTTATTAAATTAAATTTTATTTATTAATTTAACCTTCATAATACTAAATCTCTATTTTTTGCTAAAATTGTTATATATAATTTAAGGTTTTTATTTTTTTTCTTTTTCTAATATATTTGTTTAATATTTTTATCTTATTCAGATATAAGTTTAATTAATTTAATTAATATAGATATAAAAAACTTGATTGAAAACTTGATTAATTTTTTTAACAAATATACACAAATTGAGTATGCTTATAAATGTTTTAGCAGGAAAAAAATCAAAAAATATAATCTCTCCAACTTAATCATTTTATACTCTATAATAAAATAAAATATATTTTTATATTTTTTAAAATAAATATAAATAAATAAATAAATTTTAATAAATGTGATGAAATATAAAAATTATAAATTTTATAATATAATCAAAAGTAATAAATTTTATAACATCATCTATTATAAATTTTTTGGTTGTATAATTTTTTGACAAATATAAATTTTTAAATAATTTTTTTGTTAAATGGGGTGCATTTTGGTCAAAATCCAATTACGGTTGGATGAATAGAAATAAAATTTCAAAAATACAAGGGAGGTTTGTGTATGTAAGGCCCCGCTAGATCCCTCTAGATCTTGATTTTGAATCCTAGAGGAGGCACCGGTGTTGGAAGAGACAGCATCAAACCATGAACTAGATAATAATATAAAAAAAACAGAAAGGGATTTGTGTAACATACATTTTCATTTTAAGGGAGGTTTATAAAGGTTTTCAAAATAGAGGGAAGATTTCTATAATTTAAGTAAAATAGATGAGTAGTTAATGTATTTTACACAAATAATAAATTGAAAATTTTGGCATACTAAAGAAATATAAAGCAAAATTTTTATTATATCATATCGTCGAAGGTTGTAATTTCTTTCATAAATATAAGAGTGTTTTCAGGATGACTTCTCTCTAAGCTTTTATTCTTTGGAAAGCTCTATCTTTCTATGTCATCTCTTTTGTTTCTCTAAAGATTCATTTATACTTTACACTTAGTCTCTTCTAGTGGATCCTGTGTATCAGAACGGATCTTAACTTGATCCTTGAGATCAAATTTCTTTATGAATAATATGGTTTAGTCTGAGTATCTACAAATTGAAGTCCTAATGTGATCTGCATAACTGAGAAATGCTGAAAAATGACCTTAACATAGTAAGATTGGTAAATATCCTAGACCGAGTCTAAGGTTCATAAGGAGATTCACCAGCACCATAAATAAAATAATACGAGTATTATGTTATTGGTGTTATTGGAAAACATCAGATTATTTATAATAGTTAAAAAAGATTTTAGCGTATAGAGAATATTTAGGATGATAATTGACTCATTTTGACAAAGTTAGTAATTTATTATATTATATTATATAACTTGGCCAAAAAATATATATTATATTATATAATAAATTACTATGCATAATAAAAAAATATCTGATTTTTTGACGTGTTAAAAAATGAGATAGGGTTATCCATTAAATTAAAATATGCACATAACCAAGGGTTATCCATTATATTAATCCATCAATGTGATAAGAAATAAATTCAAATCAGATGACATACATATCTTGCAAAACGGTAGAAGGGAATATTTTATACAATTCAAACTGACAGAATCAGTTATGATTTTACTTGTTATTTTAATCTTAATAATTTTAAAACTAAAACATCTACAGTTGCAATATTATGATTATGAATATAATGTAAAAGTATAGGCAAAAACTAAGTCACATGAACTTATATACGTATTCTACTTTATTTTATTTTAATTAAATCAAAACATTGATTTTTTTTTTTTACAGATTATTTATTTTATAACTAACTTATATTATAAATAATTATTTTAATTGAAGTCGTTTCTCAAAAAGCATATAGAGTTATTATTAATATAATAATATAGTATAATCAATTATAAGAATTGTAATCATATCACAATCAAATATGCATGATCAGTTATGAAATCAAAATATTATTTTTTGTGCTACCTGAAGTCCTGAACGATTTTTTTTGGAAGAAATACATAGAGAATTTCATATACTGCAGGTACACTACACATATACAGATCCTCAATATGAAAAGGACCTTTGGTAACCTACCAGCAATGGCGACAAAGAGGATTTTGACGGCATGTTTGTTGCTCTTATTATTCTTTTCTCCCCTGCCTCTCTGCGTCGGCAACAAGAAGAAGGTGATGATTCAGTTTTAATTTGTTTAATTAGTCTTCCTTCTTCTCTAATTAACAGCTTATGAGATTATTTTAATTATTTGTAATCACACAGAATTACATAGTGGATTTCGGAGAGCATCATAAAGATGCGCAACCTCATGAAATAGAGCACCTACATCGTTCCTACCTGCGTGTTCTGAAAGAATCAGACGAAGAAGCAGAAGCTTCTCATATTTACAGTTACAAGCACAGCTTCAATGGCCTCGCCGCATCTCTTACCCCAGAAGAGGCCTCCAGACTTGCCAGTAATCAATTAATTTAATTACACATACGTCCTCTTTTTAATTAAACTAAGCTGTAATTAATTAATGACATATATCCCAATTATTAATTGGGGCATGCAGGAATGAGGGGGGTGGTGGCAGTGAGAGAGAGCAACGTAAGGAAGGCCTACTCTCCCCATACCACAAGGTCATGGAACTTCCTGGATTTGAAGCACTCAAATAATCCCTTCAATAATAACAAAGATGATGCTCTCTTAACCAGAGCTAAGAATGGTCAAGATGTTATAGTTGGCATACTTGATACTGGTACGTACGATCTTAATAATGATTTTATTCAAATACTACTCCCTAATCTATTATGAAAAAAATAAAAAAATTAAATAAATTACTTAATCATAATATATATTGTGTATCATTAGATCATATATCAAATAATATTAAATCTTATATTAAGGACAAGGACGGAGGAAGTAATTTAATATTAGAGCTGATCATACACGATGTTTGTGATATTGATAGGAGTGTGGCCAGAATCAAAGAGCTTCAGTGATGAAGGCATGGAGCCTGTTCCTGCCAGATGGAAAGGAATCTGCCAAAATGGAACTGCTTTCAACGAATCTACCTGTAACAGGTAATTCATTACATAGATATTGTCGTTTAAAATTTCACTGAAGATGGTAAATTGTTTGTATGACATATATATGGCTGTATGCAGAAAGATCATTGGGGCTCGGTATTACCTGAATGGATATCAAGGCGTATTTGGTCCTCTAGACGAATCCCAAGACATCTACTCAGCGCGTGACATAGACGGCCATGGCACTCACCTCGCCTCCATTGTCGCCGGACGTACGGTTCCGAACGTCACTGGCTATGGCGGATTTGCGGGTGGTACTGCGTCGGGCGGGGCCCCGCTAGCCCGGCTCGCCATCTATAAGGTGTGCTGGGTTTGGCCTGGCAGTCCTTTTCAGTCCGTGGATTACTGTAACGACATAGACATAATGAAGGCTTTTGACGACGCCATCGGAGACGGTGTCGACATCATAAGCTCCTCCTTCGGCTTCGACGATGCCCAGAATTTTGTACGCGACCCGCTCGCTATCGCATCCTTGCACGCAATGAAGAAGAACGTCGTGGTGGTTTCTACTGCTGGCAATGACGGACCTAAGGATCAAACTGTGACCAATGTTGCTCCTTGGCTCATCACCGTCGGTGCCAGTAGCATAGATCGTTCGTTCCCTGCACCTATTGTTCTTGCCGACGGCACAGAAATTCAGGTAAATAACAAAAGTGTTTTTCATCAACCCCTATAAACAAATGTTCTTATTCACCACCCTTGTATCTACACATTATCAGGGACAATCAATCACTCCAGTGCAAATGGACAACAACTTCCACAGCTTGGTGTTGGCCAGCGATGTTGAAAAACCAACGATTCCTGAAGTATTATCAGGGTGATTCTCCAATCCTAATTGAACAGTTATAAATTTTGTTGAATGAATTGAGACAAATTTGTATGAGGGTTGTGCAGGTATTGTCTGGAGGACAGCCTTGATGCAGAGAAGGTGAAAGGGAAGATAGTGGTGTGTCTTGGGGGGCAAGATAGTGGATTACATCAAAGCGAGGAAGTTAAGAACAATGGTGGGGTCGGTATCATTGTCGGAAATGATCCTGAGGAGGGCAATGATATTCCTCTTGATCCCTATCAAATCCCATCCTCTGCAGTTGCTTTTGAGGATACCAAAAAACTCATCCATTACATTAGAACCACCAACGATCCTAAGGCTCGTATTCTGCCTGCCCACACTTCCTTAAACTCTAAACCAGCACCCACCGTCACCACCTTCTCTGGTAGGGGTCCAAATCCCATTGACCCTAACTTTATCAAGGTAACTTCTCTGTCTACATGTATAATCTTCATTCTCTTTGTGATAAGATGAGTATGTGAGAGTAGTTTTATCTTATACTTGCGAAAAAGTGCTTTTAAAAAGTTAAAACTTACAATGATGTGATGATGAATTGCAGCCTGATATAATAGCTCCAGGAAGTGATATATTGGGAGCGTGGACAGAAAGGGATGGGCCAACAAGAAACGGTAATGGTGGCGATCAGAGAAGGACGAAGTACAATCTAATGTCTGGAACTTCAGTGGCTGCTCCTCATGTTGCTGCCGCAGCTGTTCTTCTCAAAGCCATTCACCCTACTTGGAGTGTAGCTGCTATTAAATCTGCAATCATGACCACCGGTAACTAACTCTAATAAATCCATCTCCAACAATCTCATTCATATGTATAAGTTACTAGAGTTAGATAACTAATTTACAAATATCAAGGAAACTGGTTAAGTTAGTTATTTGTAACAAATGTTTTATTACAGCTTCGACGATAGACAACACAGGGAATCCAATAACGGATCAGCATGGAAAACCAGCGACTCCATTTGTAATGGGATCAGGCCACTTACAACCTGTGAAGGCAGCGGATCCTGGACTGGTTTATAATACCTCTTATGACGACTACCTTCTTTATACCTGTGGCCTTGGAATAACACACGCCATGAAGCTGCCTTATCGGTGTCCAGCTTTGGTGCCTGAAGCAGTCAACCTCAACTACCCATCCATACAAATCCACAGGCTCAATGGAACAAAGACTGTTACCAGAAGAGTCACCAACGTTGGACGAAGCAATTCTATTTACAAATTTCATTCTCTGGCATCAAAGGAATATACAATCACTGCCTCTCCAAATGTTCTCAAGTTTGATCATCTTGGTCAGGAATTGAGCTTCAACATCACCATCACAGCTGTTAGCTGGAATTTCCCCACCAAGTACGATCCAGATTTTTACTATTTTGGATCCTATGCTTGGATTGATCACAAATTTGTTGTCAGAAGCCCTGTCGCCGTGTCTTTCCCATAAAGGATTATGTATATCATATTTATTTAGGTGCCTTTTTCTAGCTATTCAAAACAATGACTGTACTACTATGTCATTGACGTTAAATTTATTAGTCGTAATAAGCAGTTTTTCGTCTTTGAAATTTAGCTGAACCATCACTTAATTAGTAGTAGTCAATACTATTTAATCAACAAGCCAGTGAATTAAGCATATGCGCAAGGGACACCAATGAGTTGACATAAATGCAGAGGCAAAATTGAATATGTGTGCCTCCAAAACAATGAACTGATGACTAATAATAATACCTCAGTTCAATTTGAACTACAAAGTGGATCTTATACTAAGAACCAAAGGCAGTAGAAGTTAAGCATGCTTGAAAATCTTCATGCTCAGCCAACGGAAGTATTCCGCAACAACAACTATAGGCAGAGTCAATGGCACCAAGAAGCAGTAATACCTATAAAGAGCTGAGAGCAGATCAGGAAATGGAATACATGATCTTGAAAAAAAATATGTCTGAGGGGATATAAACCGGAAAAGAAAAAAGAAATCTGCAATGGTAATAGCAGTATTATTATCTACAGATGACTAACCCATAACTAGAGAAAATAAAACTGGTGATGGAGGAATTTCCAGACAAAACTCAAGATGATCAGAGGCTTCTCTTTACAGTTTGAGGGCTAATTTGTTTTTATGTTTACTTGACTGTAACTCTGTAGATTAGCTGTATACAAGCTACAGAACTTTCATGATCTTGGTTCTCTCTAAACATACACACTATAAATACCTCTATAGTTCTGCTCCAGAGCTGACTGTCTGAAATCTTAAGCACTTGCTTTCTCTGCCCGCAAAGCTAAATTAAAATGTAAGATCCCAATGCTAAAATATTTAACGAAATAGTATTTTCTAAATTATTGCCCAAAATTGACCCATGTCATGACATCTACATGCTCAAAATGACAAGGTTAAAACTTAAACCAAGTTATTTCCTATAATCAAAATGTTAGTATATAACAATCAGTATCAATATGAAACAGAGATAGAGATTCACGATATACGAGGTTAATATGTGAGAGGATTTTTATCTCAGCTTGCATAATAAGCACTTATATTCAAAAAATAAGTATTCCCAAACATGCAGAGTCAAACTTGTCATCCGGTAGCATGAATAATAAATCTGTATATCCAACACCCTGACAGTACATTAAGTTAAAAAAAAATGAAAAGTCAAGTACGGAACATAATTCAATGTTGAGGTCTTATGACTAATTCATGTATGGTCCCCTTCCACAATTCAACAAATCAGACAACAAATAAATAACTAAATAGGACCTTCATTTTTTGAATAATGATATTATAATTGATTACCAGTCATTTTGCAAGGCAGATATTGTGGCTACATTTGAAGGCGGGAGAAGTTTGGAAATAATTGCAGCAAGGAAGTACCCGGCAGAGAATAAAGAGCCACTGGATATGAAAATGCATCCCCAAAATATATTCTCTTCAGATGAAATCATTCCAAGAAGGGTAGCTCACAGCCTAGGAAGATTAGATACCAATCTCGAACAAAACCTTTAGGGATTTGATTCGTCAGTTTGCCAACTAACAAAATACACTATTTTCAACCCCACAAGAGTAATTGGGAAAATATCAGTTTCAACACGGCCAATTTTATGAGCAAGATGAAAGTGGGAACAAAGAAAGTACCGTATGAAGCGATTTGCTTAATATTGGATGACGATATCAAATATCAGCAAGAAAGAACGAAATTCCGATCTCCTTCACTTGGCAGGGAGTGTGAACTTGTGCGGAGAAATGGATGCAGACCGCGATTTCACAGACCCAACCCAAGACGACAGAGAAAGAAGACGCGGGAGACTATAATCCTTGAGGCAAAACGCACCGTTGCAGTTGCCTTTTTAGGGGTTTTCCCCTTTCTGTATTTCACATTTTTTTAGCCACACTCACAAAATGGACATTTCCTACTTTCTAGGATCCAACATGGCCATGGGTTTAGTGCGGTTTGGAACCCATCCTCTTTCTTTCCTGATCCTTTCTCTCTTCTTCCCTTTTTTTAACTATTAGATTAAGATTTTGAAAGGTATGGATTTGATCTTTTATTAAATTATTATTCAAATGCTAAATTATAAAAAACAAAATTAATTAAATACAAATGACTAAACTCTTATATGAATAATTTAATACTACGTACAATAAAGAAAATAAAAATAATATTTGGTATAAATCTAAATCTAGACAATTCAAATATTAATCTTATGGTTAAAAAAAGAAAAGAATGGGAAGGGAAGAGGAGGATTTCTGAACCTGTGTTTGGTCTGTTTAATTGGTTCAGCGATTCCTTCAAAATTGAAAATGCATCAATTTTACTGCACTTGCATCTGTATTTTTTTAATCTGTGTGAATGTTGCCGTATTAATTACTAGACCAAAAAGCATTAATTTGAGGTCACAACACGAGGAACTATGACCCCAAGAATCTCTATATATACACTAATTGGACATAAATGATGACAGAATTGCAAGGGAAAAAAACGGGAGAGCATCAATGAAGCAGAGGATTTCACACAAAGCATACATTAACTTGACATATATTTAAACTTAGCACAATTCATTCTGCAGCAAATCAATGAGGTATATATATTTAAAGGATCGGTATCAGGAATCTTGTAAGAATATACATAAATTCTCCTTTCGATCTACAATATAAGTCACTTGGAAAATAATTAATATTTATTTCTTATTTTTTGCCCATATAGTTATATACTTAAATGTGACTTTTTGTATGCTCTCTCTTATTTGAAACATAATTTAATATGAGTAAAATAGCAAAAAAAAAAATCAATTTAAGACATATTTAATATAAGTTAACTATCATTTCTTGGTTTTGATGAATTAGAATGCCTTATATTATTTTACTCCCTGGAGCATACAGCGATAGAACAGGACCACCAACAGACATGTAATTAATGTTTGAAAGGAAAAATAACCACTGGCAAAAAAAAAAAAAAGAAAGGAAAAATAACCCCTTTGAGCTAGATTTTTGAGTCAGCTAAACCTATAGCTTAAACACATATAGAGGAGGTTGGACACCTGGATACTAATTGGAATTGGACCCAGACCATCACAAATGGGGTCACTGAAGCACCAGAAAAATACATTTAGCAACCCACCTAGCTGGTTCTACATTTTAGTCAAGTGCATGTATATCTCATATTACAGACTAGCTGTGCTTGCTTCATCTAGGAACTGTGAAAAAGGGTCATAGGATTCTGTGGAGGGGACCATTATTTCTGGGACATTATGGTCCCATTAGACAGGAGGCACACGCAAGTTATTGGAGGTTAGGTTTCACCTGGCTGTGTTCAAAACAATTCAAAGCCCCGGTCTGCCTCTTATTTATTGCAATTTCTCACTGCACGCACTTTAATGCACCAGCAAGCCATAGCCAGCCACCTTTGATGAAGCTGCATCAACGTCTTCTGGACATATCTATGTAATATATTTGATGATGCTTGAACAACAAATTAAAATAAAAGTTAGACGTTTTGCAATTTTGTGCGATTCTCAGCATATGCATGTTCAGTTTGAATTAGTTATTCCATACTTACGAACCTTCTAGTATACCAGATGCTCAGTAAGTAAGCTGGACAACAATTTTTATATAATACCAGTTCATAGTTAGCAGTACAGGTGCAAGAATAATAGGATTGCCATGTCTACCAATACAGTATGTTTGGTTTGGGGAGAAGGAGGACTAGCTAAGGAATCTAGAAAGCATATGCCCATTTGGATTGGACGATAGCTAGCTAAGAATGAATGATGGTCGAGGGGGAAAGGAAGAGATAAGGAAAAGATCGTTTTCAGTATCTTAAATCCAGTAATAAGGGTACACTAATAATTAAAACTTTCGTACGTATAGACGACCATTCGTTAGGCATTCCCCGTGCTGTATTAATCAATTAATTAATTAGGTCTTGTCGTTCTCACCAAAAACCCTACTCCTCCTCCGTCACCTAATTGCTAATTCCCCTACTCTCCCTCATCCCTATCTCCCGGCCTCTCTTTCAGTTTCAACCCCCCACGTAATTTTTATTTTTTTATGGAAAAAAATAATCCATTATTTTCATCATCACATGAACCCAATTACTATGTTTTTAATTACCTAAAAATCCGATAATAATTAATAAGCATGCATTGTAGAAAATAACAATTTTTTTATTCTGATATATATGTCATTGAGATTTTTTGACAATTAAATCCCTTCCTTAGTATCTGATAATTCTAAGCAAGAAATGAAAACAAGCTCATGCTACTTCTTATTATTTGTCATTTGAACTTGTTGATGATCAGATTCCTCCACTTTTCTAAGACATAATAATAATTATTTTGTTCTTAATAAAATAATGCAAAATTGTAAAAACAGTAGGACTATTTGTACCAGTTAATTAAAAACAGAAGCACAATTCAGGCAAGCAAATATTATGACGTGAAAATTAAGGAACATGGATATGAATATGATTGAGAAACATAGATACCGTGGTAAGTCTAACAAAGCAAATGCTTATAATGAGTTTGAGTAATCACAGATAACTGCATAAGCAAACGAAACAAGTCACGAGAGAGAGACTTGCACGAAAACAACGGCGGGAACGTGGCACCAAAAGCAGGGCCGGGAAGTACTCCACACAAGATTCCTCCTCTCTTCACTCACGGCACCGGTACACGTGTCCCATCACTATTGGCTTGTCGTTTTCTGAGCTTCGCGCCAAGCTATGGATAAGGATTAAAGAGCGACGATTATTTGCCTCGGTAAACTCTTCAATGCGGCATCTGGACTAAACAGCCCCTCAAGCCCGAAGCATAAAATTAATTATTATATTACAGTATATTTTGAGTATGGTAGTAACAATAATCAATTAAAGGCTAATCAAGTGTTTTGTCTTGGTGCGGGACCCGCGCCGTACTGTGCGATTCTCAGAAGATAGTCTCAAGCGGATAATGGGCCGTGGGAGGCGCCGAGCCACACCTAGTAAAGCCAGATAGATCCCTTCACCACCACGCTTCCCTTTGCTTGCTTAATTACCCTCCAACCCAATCATTGTCTTCAACTTCAGAGTTCAGACCCTCGTTTCACTGCAAAAATCACTCGGCTCGGCTCGGCTCAGATATTGAGCGCGTTTGTGGACTTGTGGAGGTTTCTAGATTTCTCGCCAGGAGAAGAGAGCAAATTATATAGACTAATTGTGTGTACGTGGCCTAAGAATATACGGTTAGTTCATCTACTTATTATAAATAAATTCTCGAACTTACGCGAGTTCGTTTCTTCTTAAAATTACCCATAATTCATTTCTTAATAAATATATAATGTTACACCCGCCAATTAATCAGTGAGAAAATTATATCTTGGAGCTATTTCGCACGATAATTAAAAGTTTGTTTGACCACAATTAATAGGGGGGAAATGAGCTGTATCCCGTGATATATATATATATATGTATATATCTTTCTAGATGCCATTAGAAAGTTTGGCCTTAAAATTTTGAATAAACTGGCCGTGTGACCACAGAGAGAGAGAGAGAGTATGGAAAATATCGTGTGATAATCATGAGGAACAGGTTTCTGTGCGTTATACATGTGATTTTGTGGAAATTCATTTTTGCATGCATGAGTTTTAAATTATATATATCCGACTAGAAATAGCAAGGTCATACATATTGTTTTCTAGCTACTTGAGATATTCATTGTCAAAGTTCTTTAGCATACATGCTGACTTTTCGTCTCGTAGGTAAACAAGAAATTAGTCACAAGATCTTATCCGCCACGTATTGTCTATTCATCAAGCGCGGTTTAAAATGTTGCCCCCAGCGACTGTTATTATTATAGCCAATTAAGTATATTGCCCCACTTATTAAACCCATACGCCATGTATACGTACGTGGTTCACTGTCGTCTCTCTAAAACAAAGCTATCATCCCAACACATTAACGTGTGTGTGTGTGTGTGTAATTCCATAAATTCATGTTAGAAAAGTTTAAGATAAAAAAAATAAGATGCTGAAACAAGTTAATGGTAAAACGGGGAATGATATATATGTGGTTTAATTTGCTTAGTTTATTATCAAGGTGTGGTTTTAAGTTTAATATCAATGGAGGAGTTGGTGGCACAGATGCACATATAAGTTGCTTATTATTTTATGGTTATTTAAAAATTGTTATGTGATCACTTGAACACGAACCCCACCCAATCTAAGTACTGTAACTAACCACCATACGTGTAGTTTCAAAATTCCAAGTATAGCAGTAGTTTTGAGATTATCTCTAGATATCTAAACGTCAAAGTTTAAAGCCTGAAGCAATCGAGGGAGCCAGGTATTCACTTTTTTGACAGAAACCAGAGGCGAACAAATATTTCACGAGTAAAAGGAGTTTAATTACAGACACATTTTTACTTGTCTAGAAAAGTACTATATACTTCTCTCTTGTAAAACCAAAATACTACTATTATATCTATTCATATACATTGAATCAGGGCTTAGTCACCTACTTAATTTGAAATATATATTACTCCTTTAGTATTTAATGTAAGGCTTATTTACTTAATCTAATCAGATTAAGAAAGTTAGTTAAATTAGTTAACGTGACAAGATTTTTCTAAAAGATGTTGGAAGGGCTGGATCTTTAAGGAGTAAAAAAGGAAAAAATAAAGAAAGTAGTGCACAATGTCTTCAAGGTGTGAATAATACTTTCCTTTAGACTTAATTCACTCCCAACTATATCTATCTTATACTCTCTCATGTCCTATTTATAAACAACTTTCTCTCTCATAAGGCTGGTCCCTTTAATAAGCAACTTTCACTTTTTGTCTGAAAATGTAAGTTTCTTTTTCATATTTTATCCTTATTAAATACTCATTCTCTCTCATATCTTATACTCATTATCTCTCATACTTTTTATCTATTCTCTCTCCTATACTCTTTTCATAAATAGGGGCATATATAGAAAAAAAAATATGACATTTTTGACATACTTATTGCTTTTAACTACCAGTTCGTTTTGCGCAATTAAGGAGAAAGTTGCTTATAAATAGGACTGAAGGGAGTAAGATGCAATTTGGACTAACAGGTGAATTTCCTGCAGGATACAATGAAGACTTGAGTATGGATTGCACTCCCAACATTCAAGCCAAGACAATAACGGCTTTTACAAAGTGATAACTTGACTTTATCTTTGTGTGCACTCAAAGATAAAGGCAATGAGTTTGATCTCTTATTGTTGTATGATTTTTTATGTGTGTTCTATATGTCACAAATGAAGTGATAGTACATGATATTTATAGATCATGAAATGCCTTGACACATTGTGCCACTCCAACAAAAGAACCCTAATCATGTTTCTTAATTTCATCAATCCCTCTCTTACTTGATTAATTATTGTTGAAGGAGCATCAATAAGGGTAAATTAAGAAAAAAAAATGACAAATATAAATATAGGTATTACACTTAGAACTAAAATTAACTCCTCAATTATATCATACATTAAGGACCAAAAGAGTATTAAACAACTATTTTCTTGTTTAAATATGGGAAAATTTCACTTAACCTGCATGAAAGAGATTTTATTTCAGTCAACCCCTAAAAAATTATGAAATTTCACTACACCTTCTTGAATCAAAATGAAATTAAGTTTTGTGAGTGAAAAGACAATTATGCGCTTACTTTATATTTCCAGAAGAGCATTTACAAGACAAATATGAGAATTTATAACACAAATTAAAAAATTTACAAGATAAGTAAAGGAATTTAAAAGAAATCAATGAGTTAACAATAACATTTTATCCATTCACAAGATAAATAAGGGAATTCAAAAGATAAATAAGGGTATTCACAAGGTAAATAAAGACATTTATAAGACAAATAAATGAATTCAAAAGAATATAGGGAGATAAAAACATTTTTACAATTCACAAGATAAATATAAGAATTCAAGAGATAAATCAGTGAATTTAAAAAATAAAGTAAGGGCATCATTGTTTGTTTGTTTCCAAAAATTAATTTCATTTGACTCATGGGATGCAGTAAAATTTCAATTTTTTTTTTTTTTGGTTTAACACAAAAAAATATCAATACATCATGCTCTGTGTGAAAATGCAAAGGGTCCCCTCTAATTGTATTCAAAACCCTGTAGTTAAGTGAATCTATATAACCGATCGACAAGCAAAATAAAAATCGATAATTAATTAAGAGTAAATAGTAATCTTATGAATAAGGACGCGCCATAAGGACGGATACATGCAGTGAATCTCAAACAATGAAAAATCAGAAAAGACAATAAGTGATGAAGGCGATATGTGCCTCATGCATCGCAAATGAATATTTCTGGCTCCACGGAAAAGGCATTTTTCGATTTGTTAAATTTGTGGGATAATGGAGATCAACTTTTTCAGCACAATTTCACCCCAGTAAATTCTCAAGTTATAAGAACTACCCGGTGATTAATATAAGAGCTCGCCCAGCGTAAATGTGTAATCTACATTATAGACAAGCTTTTATATAAAAATAAGAGGTAATAGCATATTGTTTGGCCAAAAAAAAAAAAAGGAAAATTCTAAAAAACTACATTGGAAATAGTAAAAGGACAATTCAGTACATTAAAATTGTAAAAGGACAGATCAGGCAGTGTCAGACGAGCAGAGGAATCTGGCATTTTGAAATCTCGGCCAAATGACAAAAATGCCCTTCAGCCCTCCATCCCCACTTCAGAATAACAACATGATCCTCGTAATTAACACCTCCGGATTCGTTATTAACAACTTCAATTCTTCTTTTACAATTCACAAGTTTCAGGGCCAATAATACCACCGATCTCACTATTAACAACTACGGATTCGATATTAACAACTCCATTTTCTTCTTGCGCACTTAACAAAATTCAGGGCCAATAACAACACCCATCTCTTAATTAACAACTCTGGATTCGAAATTAACAACTCAAATTTCTTCTTTCACAAATAACAAGTTTCAGGGCCAATAACACCATCGATCTCGCCATTAACAACTCCGGATTCGCCATTAACAACTCCTATATTGTTATTCCGACTGAGGGCTGAAGGGCATTTTCGTCATTTGGCCGAAATTTCAAAATCCCAAATTCATCTGCCCGTTTGACACCGCCTGATCTATCTTTTTACAATTTCAATGTACTGAATTGTCCTTTTACTATTTTCAATATAGCTTTTTAAAATTTTCCCAAAACAAAAAAGGCAATAGCACATTTTAATCCACGGACTGGATGAGGGAGGGAAAAGGATAATGTAATGGAGTTAAAGAGTAAAGCCGTGGGCCAAAAGTAACGGAAGCTGTTTTAGGCAGCCGACTCACACAAAATAAGTTTATTCACTTTTTTTTTTTTTATCTTTTTCTTGTGGCAGAAACACAAAATGAAAGTTAAGTCTGACACACAAAGGAGAGAGAGAGAGAGAGAGAGAGAGAGAGAGAGAGAGGGAAGGCGGGGACCGCACTCAACTCCTTTACGGTGACGCCAACACACAAAACCCAATCAAACCTCTACTCACTTCCTTTCTGATTTCATTTGTATAAATACCAAACCCCCTAACCCCTACCCATCTTCACTGTTTTATCACAACCTTCTCGTTTTCTCGATTATGGCCGACGAATTCCAAGAATCCGACGTTATCTTCTCCGATCACTACCCCCGGCAAGCCTCCGACGACGGTGACAACTTTGATGATGACGAATCTTGCTACTTCGACAATTTCAGAGAAGTCCTCGCTCAGCCAACGCAGCATCAGCACCATCAGCATCAGCAGCAGTGCATGAGTTCGCGGAATAAGTCGAGCAAGATTCGGAAGAATTCGAACAAGATCGTGGCGAATTCGCTGCCGGTGAACATTCCGGAGAGCATATTCCGGTGTATGGACGCGGAGGAGCAGCTGGAGGAGGAATGGGAGGACGAAGGGATGGTTCCGCCGCACGTGATCGTCGGGCGGAGGATCGCCGGGAAAATGGCCTTCTCGGTGTGCACAGGGAATGGCCGGACCCTCAAGGGCCGGGATTTGAGCCGTGTCCGTAATTCTATTCTCAGAATGACTGGGTTTTTGGAGAACTAATTAAGGCTTTTACAATTTACACGTACGTGACTCAACTAGAATTTTGTTTACCCGATCCACCAGATTGAAGAAAACATGATGAGATTGTTCATTTTACCTTCATCCTCATGCTTCTTGAGATGTGTTAATTCTAGAAGTTTCCTGGATTGTAACAGCAAAACAGACAAGTGTTTTTTTTTTCCTTTTTATAAAAGCTACTCAGAATTCATAAATGGAAGTGAATTTAATTCCATTTCTTACACAATGAATTTCCTTTCTCAGAGGAATATTGAATTTGTTTTTAGCTCTGTGAAGATTGGACACAAACATATCCAACTCCCAACTGGGGAAGACGAAGCTTGCTTCAGTGATATTGAAGGAGAGGTGCGCATTGCGCCCGCTGATGTGAGACAATGCCCTGGAGCTTTGTCTGTTCACAAAGTAGCTGGTTGGTTCTCTTCTCTCATAAAAAAAAAAACCTAGAAAATAAAAGGATTTTATTATCGGGTTAATAAATTTGTGGTGTATACATAAATAACTAAAAACCGCCCCCTTCACAAATAAAAATATTCACTCCCTTTCCCATTCAAAAAATTTCATCAATGTTATTTGTTCAACTCATACCAAAAACGTGTAAACGAGTCTTTTACCTCTCATATACTGTATATAATATGAGTCATATTATCTTAATTATATATATGTCAAAGTCAGGTAATATATAAAAGTAAAATTCTTCCTGCTTTTTATTATTATCGCTTGTTTTAGGCGATTACTTGAAAACAGAACAAAAATAAAATCAGCTTTCTAAAAAAACTTTTTTAGATAGAATAACAAACGATAAAGTAGCAGATGAATTATTGCAATTCGAAAAAAAGAAAAGGGCACATTGCAATCGCTAGATAACAACGGTATTGCGTGGTAGGTTGTGATTGATAGTGATATTATAAACAAATTAGAATTAGCAGAGTAACATGGGTTTCAATTATGATTTGGAGGTAGCTAGGAAAATGATAGATAGGCATATATGTTTATAATTAATGAAACAAAACTTCAGTTTATTTATGACAAACTAAGAGCCTTATAATACAATTTTTCTTTTTCATATTTATATATAATTATTTATATGGACAAAAAAAATCAGAGTTTGAGACTGATACTGGCACCTAAATTATGGAATCAGCAATTTAGTTGGCATCTTTTAATTTGGCATGTCCGATAACCACCGATCCATGACCTCATCGTTTTTCTTTTTAAAAAAACCAACGTAGGACATTAATATTATTATAATTGTATGGAATATCGTAATTTCGGGATCAAACTGCCCTGTGAAGAATCTCAATTTAAAAATTGCATGTTGGCGATTATAAAGGATATCACAATTAATTAATTTGATGCGAACAGAAACCTCAAAAGTAAAATGGGTGTCGCATCTATCTACCTATGCATATATATGTGGTCAAAATTCAATAAGGTCTTGTCTCATTATGTCACGTACGTGTTCATCGACTATAAGCCAATGTGAATTCAAATAATATATTGAGTTTCAGAAATAATTAGAATAATGAGACAGCAATTAATGATCCTCAGTTTTGTTTAGTAAAAGCTGTAGTTGTAAAAAAAAAAGACCTGCCTCAACAAGAAAGGAAAAAAATATAGCAAAGAAGTGTCTCTCAAAGACTTTATAGAGCCCTAACACGCATAACGTTAACTAATTCAGGTACATTCATTTCATTATATTCGCCATTATTTATTCAATCTGTGCTTTAACTATATATTAAATAAAATTTAAGTTAATATAAGTAAAACATGAACCACCGCAAGTGCATGCTTATTCTATTCTTAAGAGTAGGTGCATGTGCCTCAATGCTAATTAAGCTATTAATCCGCTATTAAATGGAGCAAGATAATGATATCTATCACGTGAAATAAAAATTAAACAAGGATCGATGCATCCCAAGAAAATTAAGTGCCCTGTATTAATAATTACCACTCTCTCTGATCATTTTTATAAGAACTCAAAATTTGAATTACTTTAATTCTTTTTATAAGAGCGCTTAATAAGTAAGATTGTCAAATTCACGAGTTTAAGCAAATTCGTGACAGACATGTAAAATTATATCGTATATTCGAATCAGAAACTCATAAGATTTTACTTTTATCAAGAAATAGGTATACACAGTGTACAATTAAATAATTAAAATATAAAAAATGGCAACAATTTGATTCAAATATATTTTAAATCCAAATATTGAAATTAAATCCATTAATAATTATAATTTATTATACTCAACAAATAATTTTTTATAAAATTCACATATAAAACCATTGGACATGATGAGTTAACACGATTTTGTAAGTTAGAAACACAAACAGTAAACTCGGTGTGTGAACTCGCAAGTTTGACCGAGTTTATAATTATCACGAGTTTAAGAGTGAATCTACACGATTTTGTATGGTAGGAACGTAAAAACGTTAAACTCATAGAGTTAACTCGTGAGTTTGACAACAATACTGATAAAAGTTGTCTGAATATTTAATGAGTTTTTTCCATTTTTACCTCTAATTAATTATATGCACAGCATCAATTAAAAAATTAGTGATACTCATATTTATTTTATTTCTCTCTCTCACGCGCCATTTATAAATAAGGGTATACTTAAAAAATAAAATTTATTTCAGAAATATTTATTATTTTTAACTAACTTTAACTGCTTTTTTAGACCACATAATTCATTTATTGAGTTCTATAAAATAGGAGTGGAGAGAACAATAAGTAGACGACTCATATTGCCTAGTAAAAAATAGACTTCTATACTGGGCACTAAGTTAAAATGATTCCTTTTTCATTAGGGATTTACTTATATACTACATTCGGTCCTAATTATAAGATAAATTTAATTGTTTTTGGAGAAATTAAAGAAGTTAAATGAGTTACTTAACCATATCATATGTTACGTATCCTTAAATTATATATTAATTTATTAGTCAAATTAATTAGTTTGAAGAAAAAAATAAAAATATAAATACTCTAAAGTAATTTAATTAGCTTCTTTAATTTCTCTAAAAAAGTCAACTTTATCTTATAATTAGAACCAGAGGGAATAATATAAAACTTAATTAATATGCCAATGCTATATATTTTTAAATTAACCCAATATTTAGATAAGAAAAAATTAGGGGAGAAAAAATACTGGGAGGAAAAACTCCCAAAAATAATATATTTTTTCTCCATTTTTTGAAAAATTTCTTTGTATAGTGTTCCCTTCCCCCTATTTTTCTCTCACGCTCTTCATCCCAAATATAAGACATAATAGGTTGACATTTTTCAACTAATATAACATTATGAGCAAAGAATTACAATACTCTCTTCAATCTATAATACAAGGCACTTTAACTAATTAATGGGAAATAAAAAGTAACAGTTAACTCACTAAATATATCTTAAGTTAAAGAAATTTCACTTTTACATTATTGAAAAATGTGTTTGAAATTTTAATGGGTAGGTAAAATTGAAATTGAGCATTAATTACATGAACAAAGCTAAAAAATGAGTATTAATAATTTTACAAGTGACTTATACTCCTTCGAGTTTATAATATAAGGCATTTTAACTAATTTAAGGGAAACAAGAAGTGACAATTAACTTATTAAATATATCATAAATTGAATTTTTTTTCACTTTTACCTTTATAGAAAAATATGTTTAAAAATTTAATGAGTGGACAAAATTAGAACGAGCATTAATTATAGGAAGAAAGCCGGAAAAAGAGCATTAATTATCTTAAAAGTGACTCAAATTTTGGACCAAGCTATTCTTAAAAAGCGCCCTACCATTCTGGTCATATTTATAAGTCTCTTTTAACTAAATCTCACATATCAAGGAGAGGTAATCAACTCAATGATTATGAGGTAAATTTTTAAACTATGCCCTCATTTATGAATGGGTACTTTTCAACTATTTCTTCTCTATCTATATTTAAATTATTTCTTCATTGATATAATAAATAGAAGCAAAATTGTCACAATCTTATGTACTACACTGAAACTGGACTTATAAATAGAATTAAATTTTTTAATAAAAAATGACTTATAAATAAGATTAGAATGGTATATTATAGACATAAGGGAGAAGGGAGTATCAACATGTGTAGGAAAAGACAGACACGTGTGATGATACTATTAAAGATCTTCATTTATGTTGATGTTTTAATTAAAAGAAAAAAATCACAACGACATAAAGAACTGCAAATAACTTTAAAAATATGACTCGAATTCAAGTCTTCTCACTAAATATGCAATATGGATATATCAAGAACATGATGAAATGCTGTTTAGTGGGTTGTACTTGTGTCTCACCTCACGTTTGTATTTGCTCTGTACATAAATTAAAGAAAGACTTTCCGTACACTATCACTTTTTTTCTTTTGGGGGTCTTTCCCATAACTGAATATATAGTTTACTATCACTTTGATTTATAAATATAACAATTTGCAAATTTGTTATTCGGAAACAATGGATTATTTCAGAGACACAATGATGAAAATTTGTATATTCTTTTTCGGGGGGGGGGGGGGGGGGGGAATTTATGGCACGTGCATGCATGTTATAATTGAGTAGGGCTTTGGTATTTCTGATACCATGTGACTCTTATCCACATTTTTCAGAAATTCTCCCAAAAAAATAGAGACACAATAATTTCAATTATCAATCACAGATATTTTCATGCTTTATTTATATTTTTATCACAAATTACAGTATATGATTTTAATAAGTGCATGGTTATATTTAATAAAATTTGAGCTAAAGAATACAATACTCAATTTTTGTATTGGTATAATCATTCATTGTCGAGTTATATAACACAGACGGTTCAGACCTAATTAAAAATCAATGATTGATTTTGTCATAATTAAATATAAAAGAATATAAATAAAATTTGGATGATCAAATTTGAAACAATAAATCTCTGAAAAATTATTATTTATTAGTATGAATTAAAAATAGGAACCGGCCGGAGAGCATAAATTTCTTGAATCAATTCAAACTTTTTTATAAATTACAACACTTTAAATCCTATTTAAAAAAGAATTCAACTCCTGAATCACGCCATTCCTTTATATTTTAATTTTTTGGAAAAACAAAGTAGTTTTGGGGAAAATAATTTTTAAAAAAATAGTTTCGTCCTGATTGTGAGAGAAAAATTGTATTAACCAATAATTTTTTAACCAATAGTTTTTTAATTAACAATGATAATTTAATAGTGTGATGGTAGTAATAAATAAATAACAAAATTATGAAAGTGGCAACCAATCAGAATAAGGAAGAACCCAATGATTGGAGGTGGTGGGATCCTCATATCCAAACAAGGTAACTGTGACAACGAGGCCACGTGCGATGGGTGTGGCTGAGTGACACGTGTGTTTCATGATTAACTTGTCCCGAAAGCGCAGACCGCTTAAACCAATCCCCGATGACGTGGACTTCATCTTTGCCGCACAACCTGTCGCTCCAGAATATAGTTCACCAAATCCCATTGGGTACCGCCAATTCCACTAGATGCGCTTGGTTGTATTGGATAATTTAATATCCCCTCCCAATTTTGGCCCGTTGTGAGGTCTAACGTGATGAATATAAGCCGTGCCGTTGCACGCAAGGAATGGCGTGTTACTGTGCATACGGGAAGGGGGTGTTTTGCTGACTTTTCTCTCTACTTAATTTGTGTTTGATTGAGTTTATTTTTGGATAATATAAATCTTTATTACGTAAGTCGAGATAAAACTTCTCTCATATACTTACATCGTATACTGTGAATTACGATTTATAAGCATTTATTACATAAAAATAAGCTATTTCAAACGAGCACTTAATATCTTAATTATTGGATTATATTTTAAAGGGTAGGATTTAATGTTATGTATAAAATATAATTACTGTACTGTATATAATAAAAATATATAATTAAATCGCACCCATTAAAACATGATATAATGTTTGTAACATTAAGGGTCAGTTTGGTGTGAGAGATTTGGAAGGAAAGGGAGGGGAAAAATTTTTTTTAGTTGAATTTTAAAAGATTGAAGAAGTGGGGTAATAAAATTTTAATAAATATAATATATAAGATAAAAAAGTAAAAAAATTAATTCACTGGAAAAAAAAAATTAATTACAAATTTTTAACCCAATTTCTCTAATTTTCTTAAATTCAACTCAAAAAAATTTCCCCTCCGCCCACTTTCCCTCCCCTCCCCTCATACCAAACAAACCCTTGGTCTATTTGGTTCAACAGAGGGAAGGGGATGAGAGGGATTTTAATGAAGGGGAGGGGATGGATATGAGGGATTTTAATATTAACTCATTTGGATTAATTAAAAGGGAGGGGAGGGGAGGAATTTTAATGTTAACTTATTTGGTTGAGGAAGGGAGGAAAAGGAAAATATTTTTATTTGGACAACTTTACTCTCATTTAATTTTGCTTTTTCATACATAGTATAATGTTTAATAAAATATAATTATTAAGATTAACTAAATATAATCATAATTAAAATTTTAAAAATATAGATAATAATAATTTTAATAAAAATAGAGTAATAATAAATATTAGAGTAATGAAGGAGGGACAGTTTGAGAATAGAAATAAATAAGGGTATAATAGTCTTTACATGACAAAATATTACCCTTTCCCTCCAAATCCTTCTAATTTGGGGGGAAGGGTTTTAAGGGGAGGGGAGGGGAAATTTCAAAAAATTTCCCCTCCCTTCTTAATTTTTGTTGTTGCCAAATAAGGAGAGGGGAGCAAAATTCCTCCCCTTCCCTCAAACCAAACAGACCTTAAGTGGAGAGGAAGGCTAGTGGAGACACTCTTCCCCGCATTCTTATTATGTGTTTACTACTTTAAATGCTTGCTTTTTGATAATTGCGCATAAATATTGGTCTAATCACTACTATAAATAGGGGTTTTAATATCCCTATTTTGGTATTTTTAACGTCTAAAAACAAGGAGACGTCTATGTGAGGGGCGTAGTATATTTTAGAAAAGACGTATCTAAAAAAATGGATGTCTAAAGTGGGACTTTAGACATCCCTATTCTCAAATTTGGGACGTCTAAAGTCTCACTTTAGATATCCCTTTTCTCCATTTGAGACGTTAAAAGATTTTATTTTTTTAAAATGATTATTTATATTCTTCATTACCCAGCAAATTAAAACTGCAAAAATAGAATTGAAGATGTATTCATAAACCACAAAATGCCCTTTACAAAATGGTAAGAACATCTAGCACTGCAATCTTTTTACCATATATATATGTACAATAACAACAACTCATACAACCTAATATTATATATGTATAACAACAACCAGAAAGTGTCAAAATATTTGTCACCACACAACTACAAACTAATTGTTATTCATTTCATCAATATATATATATATATATATATGTGTGTGTGTGTATGTATGTATGTATTTCCCTCGATTTCCAAGCTCCAAACATATAAACCAAAAACATTATTAGTATTACATAATTACTAACAATTAGTTTATGATTTTGGCAAAAAAAAAAACAATCAAGGGAAAAACACTCCAATAACTATAATCATGTAAATAAATTGAAAGCATTATAATAATTTTACATTACAAATTTAACTTAACTCTTCATGTAAATTTATATTTAAAAAAAAAAGCAAACCTAATGAAAGTAGGGGAGAGGGTAACCAACGGTGTCTATGTGCTTCCAAGGTGGAGAGAAGACGTTGGAGGAGTTATGTACGCACAGTGGAGAGGAGAGGTACGCCAGAGGCTGAAAGTAAAGAAGAAGGTGGGAGGTCTACGCCGGATGATGGAGGGGGCAAAAGAAGGTGGAGGAGTTGTACTGAAGAAAAGGGAAAAGAAAAGGAAGAGAGGAAGAAGATTGAGGAAGACAAAGTATAATGAAGAAAAAGGAATAATGAAAAACTTACCCATAGTATAGAGAAGACAAAGTCACGGGAATGAAAGAAAAAAGGAAAGAAAAGTCACGAAGGATGGGAAAGATGGAAAAGGAGGGATGAGTTTCTAACATGGGAATGAAGAAAAGGGAAGAGAAGTTTCATGCATGTCAAAATTTCTGACATACCTTTAGGAGTCCCAAAAAAATTTGGGACATCTAAAATCTCAGAATTTCTGACATGCCTTTAGGAATTCCAAATTTTTTTGGGACTCCTAAAGTAAGACTTTAGGCGTCCCAAAACCATTTGGGAAGTCTAAAGTCTTACTTTAAGCTCTTATTTGGGACGCCTAAAGTTTAGGTGTTTCATATCCCATTTGAGACACCTAAAGTAAGTTAAATTTTTTTAATTTACTTTTTTGGCGCCAATGAGAATCTTTAGATGTCCTAAATAAAATTTGGAATGTCTAATGTTACGATTTTACTACTTTATTTACAAAAATGCCACCGCTTCTATGTTTTAACCTCCATTTTAAAAAAATGAACGTTTACAGGGATAATAATATTTTCAACTTATAGTAGTGAATTGACCAAAAAAAAAATGAGATTCCTATTTGAGTTCTTATGAGCAGCACTCTTTGATCAGTTGAAGGAATCGAAAACGAATTGAGTAAAATTGATAGAAATGTGTTGAGTTTAATATTGATTGGACTTAAACAACTTAAATATGAACTATTTAAGAAAATGTTTCGATTAACGTATGCAAAATTGAATTTAATTTATATTGTTTAGACCCTGCATAGGAAACGTTTGCATGTGCGAATAACGTGGGTTGAAGGAGTCGATCAATTTTGATTGACGGAAAGTAACTCTCCAAATGAATTCTCTCTACCCTTCCTCTTACTCGTTTCTCTTTTTGGTGATATTTGCTTTGAAACAAAGTCAAAGCCCAAACTTGTGATTTGACTCACATGAGATATTAGGATACTTCACCCGAATCCAAATACGTCTAGAAATCCTTCATATACGCCTTTGTAAAGAAGTTAGTTTGAATGTTATGTTCATTTAGCTTCAATGACCCCAAAAGCTCTAAAATGTGATTTAAGTGTAGTAACTTAGGTTTTTTTTTTGGGGGGGGGGGTCTTCATTTGACAATCAAAGCATAATTTTTGGGCTTGAATCAACTTTTAGGGACTTTGAGCATTTTGAGGTTACATGAGCCAATCACCAAACAAATTCTAGGTAGATAATCATAAAAGTTGTTTAATTTGGTGTTGTGGGCTAGTGGGGTGAATATAATGGAAATGATCCAAGCTTAGAAAGTTGTACGTCCTCCAAAAGTAGGAAAGTCATTGGTACGGTAGAATCGAGCCGTGTCATTTCAAAATGGCAAAGTCGGGGACATGGTATATATAAAAGGATAATTATAGGGCTTATCTAAGTTGACACTGTAAAAACATACTTATGTAAGTTGAGATAAAATTTTTCTTATATACTTGGCATACCGTAAATCATATTAAAAAAGTAGTTTCTACCATCAATTCAAACAAATACATAATGAAATGAGCGAATTGGCACATCAAAAGCCAAACTTGTTAAATTTGCATAGAGACCAGGAAAATGGTGGGAGCATATATTTCCATAATATGCTTATATGCTCTAGTTTCTTGTTCCTTTTGATGAATTCAAAATGCCCACTTTATTTTCATGATTTGATGCGGGTATAGATATAGGCTGTGTTTGGAAACACTTATTTCTGGACAATAAGTCTTTATTACGCAAGCCGAGATAAAACTCCTCTCACATACTTACCTAGTATACCGTGAATCACGATTTATAAGCACTTATTGCCCAAAAATAAGCTATTCAAAACGAGCACATACTTAGATTCTATCACAAAAAGACAGCTTCAACATTTTCGCATCAGGCTTTCATTCATTTTCTGGAAACGCATGCCAAAAGATAAAAACCTATGAAAAGCACCATCGCCTCAATCATAGTCAAGCACCAGTCTCCAATCATGGACATGCATATATAATTCTCTGGCACCATTCTTCTCGGTTATAAAAAAAATGATTTTGATTCTTAGTAGGGTTAAGTTACATTCATCACTCTTTAGAATATTTTTTCAATAGCATTAAGCATTCAAAATTAATTTTTGGTGCATCTTGGATGGCTTGGTATTTTTCCAGCAACACTTTATATCCTAAAGTAATTTTTGATACATCTAACATATCCTAAAGAATTTTTTCAATAATATTCAATACCTTGAAGTATTTCTCTAGTACTATTTATTAGACACTTCCAACATGTTTCGTACAGATAAAAAAAAAATTAAAATTCATTAATTATTTCATAAAATTCAATAACTTTTCAATTTTACCCCTATTTAATATACATTATATCTATGAAAGCAATATCAATATAATAATAAATAAAGGGTAAAATTGCATATTCATAAAAAAAATTTTCTCTCTGCCATATAAATAGGACCAAAGGAGTACTCATCTGGTTCTTAATATAAAATTTAATTAGCTAATTTGAGAAGATTAATGATGTTAATTAAGTTAGTTAAAATAATACTAATTGTATTTTTTAATTCCCTCAATCCCCGTCTAACTCAATTATTGTTGAGAAAATGTCAGTAAGGTCAACTTAGAAAAAATAGATAAAATGTGAAATAGATAGTATATTTAGGATCAACATTAACTCGCTGATTAGGTCCTAATTAAGGAATGAGTAATTTTTAGTGTAGTTTTTTTTTAATCTCCTAAAGTTAGAGTGTTCATTGCTATCAAGAAAATATTTTTAAAGTCAGAATTGGACCAAACGTTATTTCGTAGCTGTTTGGTTACCACCCACATTAGGTGGTTTTACTTTCAGCTTGTGTGTTGGTCAAAAAAGCATGTGCGTCATGTATGCTTGTGTCGTAGTGGGTGCTTAGGCGTTGCTTGGTCTGGTCCCGATTGTGGGATCTTTCCAAATCCCACATCGGCTGTGTGTGTAATATATATTGATGCATGAGCTGTTTGGTTACCACCTGCGTTAGGTGATTTTACCTTCAGCTTGTGTGTTGGTCAAAAAATATAAGGGAATGAGAAAGTGTGTGTCGCGTGGGGAAGAGAGGACTAAAGAGTAACAAGGGTGCAAGTCTTCGTAAAGTTTGGGACATTGTGATAACGACATTAATTCACTCATAAATTTGTACATTTTCATAGAATCAGTTTGTTTCGCTTGTGGTCTCTAATATGCCACCGCATTCTTCCCTCTTGTTTCACTACATCTCACTTTTTTCTCATTTCTCATCTTCTAACTATTATTCAGTGAATCCTGTTAAATGAAAAGGACAATGATTTTTTTCCCCAAGAAAAAGACATTGATGAATGCCCTTTTAATTAAGTAGTATTTTTTTGAAACCAAAGTCATTATTAGCATGTGATGATGCGAAGGTGGCTGTATCTGTATAGAGCTGGTGAGCTTACAAGAACAAGAAGAAAGTCAGCTTTATCCCGGTGGAGTCGGTTTCATGAATTGCATGATGTCATTGTACTATGTTGAAAACCATATCTTTAGGTATATTATTAATCAAAAGATCTCTCTCTATAACCTCATTAAAAGTTCGCTTCGGCCTTCTTCGATCTCGTTTTATAGGGCTCCATATTGTTTGATCAATCCTCCTCATCAGAGCATTCAATGGCCTTTGTTTAATATGTTCAAACCACTTTAAACGACTTTCTACCATTTTTTCTTCAATGGAAGCTACGCTAACTCTTTCACGTATATGAGTGTTACGAATCTTGTTTTTTCTTATATAGCTAGATATCCATCTTAATATCCTCATTTTGGCCACCTCCATTTAATGTTCAAGTTGTTCCTTTAAAGCCCAACACTTACTACCATATAATATTGCTGATCTTATAACAGTGTGATAGAACTTCCCTTTTACCTTATTAGGTACTTTCTGATCATAAATAACTTCAGTAGCTTTTCTCCAATTATAACATCTAGCTTGAATTCTGTGATTGACACCTCCATTAATTTCACCATCTTATTGTATAATTGATACCAAATATCTAAATTTTGTCACTTACGGAATGACTTATCCCCCAATTTAACTTCCACTTCACTTCAATCTTGTCTATTACAATAATTATAATGTATATATTCAGTTTTACTCATATTCAGATGAAAACCCTTCAATAGACCTGGTGAGTTTAATTTGGAAAATAATGAAATTTGATTTGGTCTGCTCACAATTATTTTGACGTCATGTTGTAGGTAGCTACCCATCACATTATCCGCTTTCATCTCATTAGAACCACACATGGCTATTTCACTCTTTCACATGTTTCCAAAATGTCAAGAATATTAGTATTCAATGTACTATGAGTATGTCAATTTATATATAGACACATGTAAACTACTGGTTGGTTTTAATTCAGTAACGATTATTACTAACATAAGTAACATTTTTTTTTAAATTAATATTAAAGCCTCAGTTAACGTGAACGCCTAGTTCCTGTTCTCTGGTTTTGATTTGCAATCTCATTTGTTACCATTTGTTCGCAGTTAATTAATGAATTTCTCACTCAAGATCTAGACATGGGTCATATGTTATACAATTACATAGATGGGCTTTTTTCAGTTACAATAGTGATTATGCAGAGTGTATATAAAAAGATATAGACAAAAAAGTGAGGAATTGATATAAAACAGTGAAGGCGAGCTTGAACTGGTTATCATACTTTTTTTCATATGTTTTATTAATTAGAGAAACAAGACACTAACAACATGGGGGTTACAATTAACAGGATGAAACACACACTCTCACTTACAGTGGAGTTTTCATTATACTGTGTTACAAGGCCATTGATTGTAGATATGTCAATTTTAATTGGATGTATAGATAATGACTGCCTAATATTTAAGTTAACTCGGATCCTCTTAAACTTAATTAAGATCACCTGAAAATCATACGTGAGCATCTGTTATATAGATTATCATTTTTTTTTTTTTTATACAAAAATTTTAGGAGAAGGGTTAGGCTCACCCACAATCTAAGAATAGAGCTTCAAATTGGGATACCTCCCAAGTGCCTCGACTAGACCACAACTAAGCATACATTTTCAGGATCGAACCCTCTCCCATTAGTGAGAGTGTCCGATCCCTTCACCAAAAACCTAAGGACGAGGGGGAGATTACCATATTCTTGTGTTACAAGTAAGTTTTTATCCATCAAAGTTCAGTTGACCAAAAAAAAAATTACTACAAAAAATTTTGGTCGTGGTGTTAGATTGTACCCAAATTATGGGCTTAAGCCCAACACCTGAAGCCCACATAGACCTGGTCCTTGCTATATTTCTCTTTCGCCAACGACCTGGTCCTTCATGTATATTATTATTAAGATCATGACATGTGTAGATTATTGTGTTAAGATCATAATATGTTCATAGAATTTTGTTTAACTCATTTATGACATTACTGATATAGATGGCACAAAAAAAAAAAAGAAAAAGAAAAAAGAAGACATTACTGATATCATCATTTAGAAAAAGTGCTATGGCGACGTAATTATTGAGTGTTATTATTTCATTTGTAAAATTGCATAATGTTTTTCATAATTCCTTGACTTGGATAAATTAACCATGTTTTCACTAAAATGTTCTGATGGTTCATTAATGTGAAATCAAGCATGTTTATGACTTTGGCTAAAACTGAAGTTTTTTTTTTTATAAATATCAAACCTTTAGGTCAAAAAAAAAAAAATCAACACTACAGGTCGGAATCTATATGGGGTGTGTTTGGATTGGAGATTGGATAAGTAACTTATTTTTACTTAGATTTATGGAATCTTAAAATTGAAAAAAAGTTAGATTGGGTAAAATGATGAGTGTTTGGATTGACGATTGGATAAGCAACTTAAGTAAAAGTGAATGATGTTTGGTTTGGCTTTTGCATAAGTGTCTTTTGTATTATTTAAGAGAAAAAAATTGTAAAAATTATAAAAAATGTAAAAACTGAAGGGATAATTGTGAAATAAGCCCTCATTAGCAACTTAGAGCCTGTTTGGTTCAACCCCATTGCATGCCTGCAATGGTAATCATGATTGCATTACCAAGAGAAGAGTGTTTGGTAGCTCTTTAGCATGGTAATAGGGTTTACCATGGTAATGAAGATTACCAAAAAATTGGTAATCCTCATTCATACCTCCCCCCCTATGAATCCTCATTACCATCCTATTGCATGGTCTAAAAAGTCCAATTTACCCTTTAGTTTCTTTTGTCTTTGTTTCACTTATTTCATTTCACTTACCGCATCACGTCACAATTGCCACCGCCACAACCTCTTCCTCTTCCACCGCCATCACCTCCACTCTCTGCCGCCACCACTATCTCCTCCACCGCCGTCACCTTTACCCGCCACCACCCTCGACGGTGGCCCACCACCCACCACCACCTCTTCCACCCACCGCCGCCACCACCACCTCCTTCTCTATCGCTGCCGCCACTACCACCTCCTCTTCCACTACCAACCTCACCCTCGCCGCCCCCACCACCACCGCCCACTGCCCACCACCTACTACCTCCTCTTCTACCGCCACCCTCACCCCCACCGCCCCACCACCACCGTCCATCGCCCACTGCCTACCACTACCTCCTCCACCCCCATCGCCCATTGCCGCCACCACCACCTCCTCTTCTACCACCACCCTCACCCCCGCCGCCCCCCACCGCCTATCGCCCACCACCACCTCCTCCACCCCCACCGCCCACCGCCACTACCACCACCTCCTCTTCCTTCCCCGCCGCCACCTCCTCCTCCACTGCCGCTGCCCCCGGCCCATCGCCCACCGCCACCGCCACCACCTCCACCCCCGCTGCCCACCGCCACCCCTATCATTGCCACCACCACTACCTCCTCCTCCTCCATCCCCGCCGTCGCCGTCTTGTAACTATTTTTTCTACAAAAATTATATTAAGGGGTAAAATAGACTTTGTGTAATATATTAATTTTAAATAATTGTTAAAATATTAACTCATTGCACATTGCTTAAAAATCAAACCAAACACTACCCTTGTAATTAATATCGCATTGCATTACCATTGCATCGCATTGCACTGCACCGCAGGGTGTAATGTGATCGAACCAAACGGGCCCTTAATTGTCAAATGAAACCTGAGAAGATATCTATACACAAAGGGATTTTTTCACAATTTTCTCAAAAATTAAATTTGAAAATTTGGCAATGGTACAATTTTAAATAAAATTATATCAAACTTTAATTTAAATTGGTACACTCCAAAAGTCTTTTCTATTATGCACCTCAAGCTTAAATTTTATAAATTATATCAAATCCTAATTTAAATATTAAATCCTAATTCATATTTTCACATAGCTCAAAATCTAACAAAATAAACCGTTTAAAACCTCAATAATACCTCCAATAATCCAAATAAATTATTTAAACTAAATTTAATAGGTAAAAACTCCATATAGAAACTAATTTATGACATGTTTATAAAAGAAATTGATTATAAAATCATAAAACAATTAAATAATAAATCTAAACTGAGAAACTCTTATCCCAAAATATTCTCTAAATAGCAGAAAATTACTATATAAAAAAAGAGAAAATTATTTAGAACGTTTTTTATAGAAGAAGTTTTGTGATTAGACGTGATTTTGAGTACCTCATTGATTCCTAAAGATATGAAAATACTCCTATCAATATTATTTTATACACACATAAGCTCCAATAAGCTTCATTTTGAGGCTTATTACTTTTTCCAATTTATGACTTTTTTTACCTTAAACCCCATCGTTGAAATAAACACCAATTTTAACTTTTTTACTGTTTAAATCCGTTTTTACACTGTTTAAATCCAATTAACTGATGCAAACGCCAAAACAAACGAACACATGGTGAATTCCTTTTTGGCCAAACCAAGGTTCAGATCACCTCCATATTAATTTTTGGGAAAATGATATGCAAATCTGCAAAATTTAACTAAAACTCTTATATTTAAATTTACATTTGGAACTAAAATATTAGTAATTTTTTTATTTATAGGAAAACACTAAAACACATGTAAATACAAACACACTCACACCGTGTATATGGTCTGAAAATATTTTTAATTGTTTCTGCAAAAATTTTTCTTGCCAGCCCAAAAGGCCATTGCTCTTTTCATTTCCCCCTTTTCTTTTCCGCTGTATACATGGAGGATAAAAATAAGGGAAAATGATATTAAAAAAAATAATATCAAAAAAATGTTATAACTTATTAATGATAATTTATTCACTTGTCAAAGGACTATTCTTTATTTGTCCTTAATAAATTATGAAATTATTTTAATTAGGATTTTGATGTCATCTTCCTTAAAAGTAAAATGATAAATTGATTTGAGAGAAAGATAAGGAGGGAGGTAAGAAAGGTAGTTCACGATTTGGCGCCGCCTTGTCGGAGATCCCAATGATTTTTCCTTTTTTAATATTAAATAAATAAAAATGGCAAACTCTATCTTCTCAGAGTAAACAAAAACGCGCGCGTCCAGAAAGAAAAACCCTAAAAATCTCTTCTCTTCAGTGACCCTCGGCTTCTAAACCGGAGCTCCCCAGTGCTTGCTCTTTCCCTTCACTCCGCGTTCGTTTGTGAGGGGGCTTTATAGCCCTCTCCCTCACTCTGTCCTTCTCCTTTTCCCTCTCTCGATGTACTCATTTTCTCCCTGATCGATCTACAGGTTCGCTGTTCTCCAGTGTCATTCAGGTAATGTTCTTTTGGAGCCCTAATTTATTTATATGCTGGGGCGCCATTTTCTTTTATCTGGCTTCAGTTGCTTGATTGTGTAGGTTGCTTAGAGAAGTGGTTCACGGGTTGGATTTGAATTTTGAGTCATTTTGTTATTTCTCGGCTTTGATTAGCAAAGCTGACGATTTTTTTTTTTAATAAATGGTTTGATCTGTTTTACTTATGTAATCCCCTAGGTCAAAGAGATCAGTGGGGCTATTTATTTTACTGATAATGGGAAACAGACTATTCTTTTCTCCTTCTCAATCGAAATCCGCACGATTATTTCCCCGTTTGTACAGGTGGTTCAGTGGTTCGGATATGTGTGTGTGGGCTTCTGAACTTGTAACTTTATCGTAGTTTATTCACGTATGAAGTTTTCAGTTTGTTTTTCACCCTCCTTTGATACTATTTTCGCTAGTTGTAGTAAGACTGACCTGTAGATACTTTTTCTGTAGAGGCTCCACCTATCCTCTTTCAATTTGGTCAATATATGGACTTGGGCAATCTAATTGAGCTGTGATCCCAGAAAATACCTCTGCTTACTGGTTGCTATCGCCTATAACTGATTGAAGTCCTTTGGTGTTTGACAACTTGGAAATATAGGCTGTGCCCTCCGGCATCTTTGGTTAGTTCATCACTATGATTGCCACAGAAACTATAGTTCCAACTAGAAAGTTGAAGATCAAGTTCTCCACCAAAAGGATAGAAGTTAATCCTGGGACAAAATGTGAGCTTGACCCGAAAGCGGACCATATTGATGACACTGGGATCTATCATTCAAAGGAAAAGTCCTCTGTACCAGGTTCCAACAAGCGAGGACCACCAGCGAGTTATGAGGACCAGAAGGAGAAGAGACAGAGGATAGACCGGAAAGCTTCTCTACAGTGTGCTACTATTCTGAAAAGTCTAACATCTCATCCATATGGCTGGGTTTTTAGTAAGCCAGTGGATCCTGTAGCTTTGAACATTCCAGATTATTTTTCAATTATATCCAAACCCATGGATTTAGGCACAATTAAAAGTAAGTTGGAGAAAAATCTGCACTCCAGCGCTGAGGAGTTTGCGGCTGATGTTAGACTTACCTTTTCAAATGCAATGAGATATAATCCTCCTGGTAACGATGTTCATCTGATGGCAAAGGAACTCAACAGGTCCTTTGAGAGAAGATGGAAAGACTTGGATAATAAATGGAAACATGGCGATGATAATAAAAAAAGTATGGCTGGAACACCTATGGAAGGTGTGAGAAAATCTGGTACGGTGGTGCCTCCTGTGCAAAAAAATATCTTGCCAAGAAAGTCTCAGTTCCCTGAACAGAAAAGTATACAGAGGAGTAATTCGTTGACTGCTAGAGATGATAAAGTAACTGCTGCTTTCTTTAAGCCTAAATACTGAATATGCAAGAATTCAAGGCGTTTGTATGAATGGATTGAATAAAATCTATGGTTTCTGCTGTGTTTTGTGCGTTCAATTTGTAGTGGCATGCATCTTTTATTTGCTATATGTTCGTTGAGAATTATTTTTCTAAATAACTCTAATTGTTTTCTTGTAGGTGGGGGTTTCTAAATCATCCCATATTCCCTGCAAATTGATACTGAAAAATTTACACAAAGGTACGGTATAAAGCTAAAGAGTGAAGTGCAAGTGTATGGTTCTGTATGGGACCTAAGAGCTTTGTGTTTTATAGGAAGCAAAGATAACAATGATGGGGAGTGCCCTTCTATTTCTATCTCTATGAAGCCTTGCCCTTCATCGAGTCCTGTCACACTCAAGGCTGATATTTCTGGTGACACTACAAGCGATGGTGTCATTTCTAGTGATTCAACATGTGTGTCATCAGGTAGCTGACGATCTTGTGTCAGCTTCTCTTTGATTATGAGCCTGTTCGGGATGGCGTACTGCCATCCCAAACGTGGCTTGTTCTTTGAAAAAGCATGGTGGTGTCTGGTTTTTTGAAAATTAGGGTGTTTGGGTTGGCGTTTTGGCAACTAGACTTTTTTTTCCAAAAGCAAATTATGAGAAGAAGCTCCAAAGTTTTGCTTTTTGAAAAAAATTTACTTCTACCACCGTCAATCCAAACACAAATCACATTTACAATCTAACTTTTATCCTATCTTAAGTTTGTAAAAGTCAGATTGAAAAAAAACCACTTCTGTCACCACTAACCCAAACGGGCCCTACGCCAATTTGTCACTTATAATCGGCTTTTATATGTTAACATTGATTTACTTAATTTGAAGGATCTGAGGGAGGGCATATGTGTGGCTTTGAAGCTCGGGAACTGGTATAGATAATGAAATTTTATAACATTTCAGTTAGCTGCAGCTTGTAAAAATCTGTTCTTCATTTAAATCTAAGAATGTTTGTATCAAATTCCAGAATTGCCTAGCAAAAGGTACACCATCGCTGGGGAAGCCTGATCCTGACATTGATGGTGAGAAGATTTTATGATTTATGATGTCATCTTCTTGGTGTTACTATCTTATTAAATATGCATGATTTTGACGTTATGCAAAGGGGATGTAAGTGCTTTGGATAGTGAACGTCTGTGTCCTAGCTCTCCGCTTACAGATTCTGCTATGGATGCTTCCTCTGTAGAAGGTCAGACTTTCTTAGATGTTTTGATGAATTGTTTCTTTTGCCTAGTAGATTTTATGGTACTAAGTGGTACTTGTTTCTGGTTCTTCTACTCCAGTTTTGAGCAGTCCCATTATTGATGTACAACTGTCACCCAAAAAGGCCCTTCGAGCAGCAATTCCGAAGCGCCGTTTTGCAGATACCATCCTGAAAGCACAGCAAAAGACTCTTCTGGATCATGTACAACTGTCACCCAAAAGGGCCCTTCGAGCTGCAATTCTGAAGTGCCGTTTTGCAGATACCATCCTGAAAGCACAGCAAAAGACTCTTCTGGATCATGTAAAAATCTTCCCGTGCCTTAAATGTAGGGAAGCTTTGGATTTGCTGTTGTCTTATTTCCTTTTCCTTGCTTTCTTAGGGAGACAAAGCTGATCATGTCAAATTGCAGCAGGAAAAGGAGAGATTGGGAAGAATACAACGTGAAGGTGAAAAAAATACAATATATTTGTATGTCTTGTAATATGTAACTTTGTCTAATTTCTATTTTGTTGTGGATTTAATATAGGTACTAGTTGAGTGACTCCAAATTGTACTTGTAACTTCATACTAGGGTATTTTAAGTGGCTAATGATTGGGTTGTTGTGCGTCACGTGTGTTGGTGGGTTAATAAGCCCTTCATGCTTGTGATTTTATCTGTTTAAGATAAAAATGCAACCTAGAACGTCCATTCAAGTTCAACCTTCTGTTTTAGTCTAGCTTAGTAGACTGATGCATAGAGTTTTCAAAGTGATATTAGCTGCGGTATTTTCCCTTGCATAGAACTGTTGGATTTGAAGGGAAAATCCCTATTTTTTGGGTTGTCTTCATTTGACTGGGATTGGTTGTCTTCAGTGGGCTTGATTGATGCAAATTATTATATAATTCATAAAATGCTGCACTTTACAAAACAGAGAGAGCCAGGATTGAAGCGCAAATCAAAGCTGCTGAATCTGCTGCAAACATGAGGGCTGGGGAGGAGTTAAAGCAACAAAGGGAGAAAGAAAGAGAAGCTGCACGAATGGCAATTCAAAAGGTTCTGTCCTCGTTCATTTTTGTAGCAAAGTTTTTCAATGATTTATCTTGAAACGAAGAATCTCACGCTGATGTACTCCTATTCAGGTGGAAAGAACTGTTGATATAGAGCATAACTTGGAGATCCTGAAAGAGCTTGAAATGCTTATTGGGTGTACCGTTGCAACAGAGAAGCCAAAACAGTCTCAGCTTGAATACTCATTGGAGCGGCTTGGTTTGTTTATAAAGGATGAGTTCAAGGAAGAAGACGACGATGAGGTTCTGATTGGAAATTGGGAAGAAGGGCAAATTTTGTTTTGATACCGCTTGTATTGTTCTTCCTGCTTTCTTTGTTAATACCTTTTTGACAGGAAAAACATAATTGTAAATGCAAAATTTTCTACCTCTACTGAAACTTAAGTTAGAAATATCTTATGAAGGAAAAAAAGAAGCAATAGTCCATATCTTATCGTAGAATGATACGTCTAATGATATGCCTGTTTTATTAGCAACAGTGCTTGCTTCAATCGAGCGGGAAATTGACATTATTTTCTGTGTAGGTTTAATTCGGGTGTTTGTTGCTGATCATGCATAACGTGCAATATCTTAATGACAAGGCTGATTGGGGCAGGTCGGACGACTGAGTGATTGCCGCATGCGGAATCTGAAATGTTAAGAAACAGGCAAGAACGTGCAAATGATATTTATTCAGATCAGATGGAGGCTTCTGGTCACTCCAGAATTCATCCATGGCACCCCGTCCCTGTTAGTCGGAACTACTGCTACACAGTAAGACCATAGTCGCAGTATCTTAGTCTTTACTCTATACAACTAGTTCTCCAAGATTCATGAGGTGAACTGATACTTTCTTTCAACAACAAACCCATGTTGTCAATAGTAGAAAAAAACAAACAAAAAAGGAAAAAGCTAGCTAGAGTTTACACGTGTGCCAATTGTAGTATGGCGTCGCCTACATAACCACTATTAAAGAAGGAACGCCATATAGATGGAAAGAAATCTCACAGAACCAGAAAAATAGAGAACCCAGAGTAAAACATCTCAAGTATGTTGGAGGCGCATCCACACCTTGCCAAGGGTAAGGTTGTAGGGTTCATACGGTGTATTTATTTTTAGCAGCTCTGTCATGCTTCTTAGCATCCTCCTGGAGAAATAGCAACCAATAAATGAAAAACTAGCCCTGACTTCTGATAAAATGCACAACAATTATAAACAGTCTTACATGGAAGATGAATCCAATTTGGTCATTGTAATCAAGAAATTCTTTCCACTGTTTTCCAATGCTCAGCTGCAATAAGACGACGTTATTCATGAACTGGCATCAGAATCGGCACATTACACACGACAAATGCAGACCCACGGGCCCGGAAAATAGAACTTTATGAGAGTTTTTCCCCCCCCCCCCCCAACTATTGCATACTATGTTATAATTGTGGAACATATCATATAGAATATTCCGGAGGCAAAGTAGAAGTTATAATTAATCCGTTCAAGATAACACACCTCCCACGAACAAGTAAAAGAATTGCCATCTACTCCTTACATTAACAGGTGACCCAGCTATTTGCTAAACCCTTCATCTATTGGCTATTAGGCTTTACCTCTGACGCTCAAACACAATTTCTCAATCTTTTTTCCAACTGCCTCAACTTTCACAATATAAACCGAATTTACATCTAAATAATTTTTCCAAGCAATCAAAGAAGAAAACGTCATCTAGCTTCAAGCTCAGCATGATCCGACTTCAGGTGATTATTAGTAATTACATTTATGAGCAACAAATGAGAACTCTTTGTTGGAATAATACTCAAATGTTTTTAAATCCTTGAAATTTGCTTTGCAAATTTACACAAGAATTGAACAATTGTAACTCATTCAGTAAATTACGCCTTTTCATCTGAAAAACAATACAACAATGAAAGCACAGTTTGCACGTGACAGCTACAGTTTACCAGCTACTTAACTAATCACGCAGACATTTTTAAACACCCCCACGCCCAAAAAAAACCAACAAAATCCTGTCCTTCAACTCCTCTCTCCCCAAGCAGGGGAAAATTTTTAAAAGTTCTTACCTGAGCTGCTTCATTTGAAGCGTTTTTAGTCCAAATAGAAATTTTTTCTTGCCTATTTCTGACATTTACAACAGCGCCACAAATTTTATCTCCATGGTCAAACTGTTCTCCAATCATTGCCAGCAACTAGATGTAACAAAATACAAAATATTAGTTTACCACAGCTTCTTGTGGACTCAGTGCGCTTAATATTAATTGTAAAATGATACATATTCCAGAGCATACCGTATATAACCAACATGTATCAGATTTTCCCCTGGAAAAGGTAACAGTCCATTTTCCACCATTAGCACAAACAGGGTCCTCCCACTTTGGCTCAATTCTGTATTTGAAACAATGGAAGTCTGCTCCCACGGCTAACTTGCTCGGATGATGTATGTTGTTGTACACACTGAACGAAGATATATAGAAGGAAATTATCAGTCAGTCAATGCGAAAACATATTTTCCTTGGATTTGAAAATACGCTACAGTGAATTTCTAGCAACAACCAAGTAACAAGAGTAATGCAGATAAGAAAATTAGATTTGGTTTCGCATAACTGATGACAAAACAAGTAATGGAGGCTGAGAATCATAGCCTAAGGTTAGTAAATGCCATAATGTATGAGATCATGCTCGATTTAATGAGAGCGACCATAAGAACATTTTTAATCAATTTTGATTCCATGTGCATAATATTCTAAGCGGATTGGATGCCATAATGTAAAGCTTGAAATTGACATTTTATCAAAAGCAAAAAGAGCAGGGGTGCATCATCTAAGATTCAAGATACCACAGTGTCGACACGATAGCACAAAGGGAACACCATAACACGGAAAAGAAGAGTCACCATCCCTTCTTCCTTTAATATTTACATACTGAATAAAGAATTCCAGTAAGGAGTTCAAATCGGTTCCTCTACATTATATGTCCTATTTCTCTCTCGTTAGCTAATTGCATTATATGTTATCAATTCTTGATCGGAGAGTGCGTATCCGAATTCTAGATGTGGTTAACAGAGGAAAATGTTCAAATTCATACAAGAATCGAGAGATGGAAGACAATTTAATTCATATTTACAAGGAAATCATGTTTAAGAAAAAGATAGGGGCGAGTAATGAAAAGAAAACTGACGTAGAAACTCAAATCAAAGAATTACGCTATAATCATCCGTAAATCTTCCAATCTGTTTTATCAGCATCCAAACAAACAATAAAATTAAAGGAAGAAAACCAGAAACCTCCAAAACTCCTCCACAGTCGCAAAGGTATAAACGGGTCGGATCGAGCTTCCCCAGGCGGCTTGCCTGGACTTGGCCGAGGGGTTATCGAACCAGAAGGTCCAAGAATGCTCAAGCGGATGAGGCTGCCGGACCATCGCAGCCGGTAGCTTGGAAGACGCAGAGCCGTCATCTCGAACGATCTCTCCTTGCTCCTCCACTTTCTCGCCGCCGCCGCCGTTGATTTGATTGCAGGTAACGGCAGGCTTTGGGGGTTTGTCCACCGCCATTTTCTCTCGCTTTCTTGGTTCAAACTGAAAATGCTTTCGCAGTTTCGCCCTTTTCCTCGCCTACTCTCGCAGCGCGCACTTCTCGCAACTGCCGCACTGTTATGTGCTCATGGTTAGTTGACAAGGGACAAAATATATGGGCTTAATTGTTTTTTAGTTTTTTTTTGCCAAAATAACTGATTTAAATTTAAAATATTATATTGAATTTAAAATATTGTAGTGGCATAATAAGGGTTATTGACTGACTGTTGTCAATATGTTATAGGAAAATTTTATTTGAGGCTTTAGTTTCGTTTTTGGATTTTTCTTGAATTTTAGTTTTATTTTCTTCATTTCATCGTCTTTCTTTCTGATTTCATCATCTGATTATATTCTAAATTGATTTTGCCATCTTACTTTAAATTTGATTGTTATCCTTTCTAAGATTATATTTGGATATGCCTATATTGTTCTCAGCTAAATAAAAAAATAAAACATCAAGGCGTGGAAATAAAGCCAGAGATATTACATTACAGTGAAGAAATTAAACTGAAACCAAATATGCAATATTAAGAGATGAAAGTGAAATTTGATAAACAATTAATTGACGCGTGAGATTTCTCCCCAATATATGTTTTCTTCATTAATTACATGTTTTCTAACTATATTTATATCATTTTTATTTATTTCACAAGCATTGTTTATTAGTTGTAACAGGAGTTTTATGTGATGTTAGTATCTATGAAGAGAATATATATATATATATATGTATATTGTAATTTAACGGTGAATTGTAATTTCTTGAAACCCAAGAAAGTTATTGCGGGCGAAGATACTACATTTGATAACCGTCGTTTGAATTCTAATAAAATTACTCTTTTTTAATAATAAATTATATCTCATTAAAGATTTAAATTAAAGAATGTTTTAAAATTCGCGCCATGAAATGTCATGTAAATTTGTTGGTGCCTCATGATCTCATTGGTAATTAAAACCTGATTCCTATATAAACCTTCAGTGTAATGAAATTCTATATAAAACTTAGATCCAAAAAAACTCTATCTAAAGCCAAACTTATCCTTCTCTGTTCTTACCAAATCGAGGTGTGGTGGGGAAAAAAAAGAAAGAGGCGGTGATTCTCTACATTAAACCTACCTTCTTCTTGTTTTGTTTTGATGTTCTAATTAAACCCTACCTTCTTCTTACAGCGTATCATTTCCCTCCAAAAATACTATTCAGCTATGATTATCAAGATACCACGTGTCCCGCCAGCCAAGAAGCAGAAGATTTCCCATCCTTCACCAAAACTAAAGATGGACATCGGAGTAACCTACTTTCCAAAGCCCAACCGCAAAAAGCCCCAGGGCGAAGACTGCTACTTTATGTTGTCCGACAGAAATACTGTCGGTGTAGCTGACGGCGTCGGCGGCTGGTCCAAGAAAGGAATCGACGCTGGCCAGTACGCCCTTGAACTCATGCAATACGCAATGTTGGCCGCACTCCGACAACCAAAAGGATCCGTCAACCCAAGAACCGTACTGAACGAGGCCTTCCACCGAACAAAAAGCGAGGGCTCCTCCACTGCCTGCATCGCCACCCTGAAACAAAACCTCGGCGAAAACCCTGACGAGGAATACTACTCCTTGCATGCTGTGAACGTGGGAGATAGTGGTAGGGGTGTTCGGGATCGGGATCGGGATCGGGAAATGCCATTCCCGATCCCGATCCCGAGAAGGGTTCGGGAATGATTTTCATTCCCGATCCCGAAAATTTCCCGATCCCGAAAATCGGGAAATTTCGGGATCGGGATCGGGAAATTCCCGATCCCGGATTTGCTTTTTTTTTTTAAAAAAAAAATCTCTATATTAAATTTTTTATTGTGTTTTCTTTAGTCTAGTATAAATATATAATTTGTTTAATATTATATTGTATCAAATAAGTCTAATATAAATATATAATTAGTCTAATATATGCTTAAAGTTGTCGATTCAGTTGTAAAAAGAATAAAAACAAGAACAAAAAATTAGAACTATTTAATAAATAATAAATTAAATTAACTAAATAAACTAAAAGAATAGATATTATCTTAAGGGTGTTAGGGATTTTCACATTTTATTTTACATTTAGTTTTATTTTCTTAAATATTTTTTAAAAAAATATATGTGTATAGATATATTTTCGGGATCGGGAAAAAGTCGGGATCGGGAAGTCCCATTCCCGATCCCGATCCCGAATTTTTCCCGATCCCGAAATCACATTCCCGATCCCGAAATTTTCGGGACGGGAAAATCCCGTCCCGATTTGCTCGGGATCGGGACGGGAAGGTCGGGACGGGAAATTGATGAACACCCCTAGATAGTGGGTTCATGCTCTTTAGGAACCTCAAGTTAGTGTTCCGATCGCCAACTCAGCAGCACAGGTTTAACGCGCCCTATCAGCTTGGGAATAGTGAGAAGAGCGACACACCGGAGAAAGCCGAGGAATTCACCGTGGAAGTGGCCGCCGGAGATATAGTGGTGTTTGGGACAGATGGGGTATTTGACAATTTGTTTCCCTGGGAGATTCAGAGATTTATAGAGTTGAAATGTGGGGGTGACGACAAAGTGACGGCTGAGGGACTGTCTTGGCTTATAGCAGAAGGCGCTGCATGGAAGGCCTACGACAAACATTCAAAAACCCCTTTTGAAGAAGCGTCTCACAAGGCTGGGAAAAAATTCACAGGAGGAAAGAAGGATGATATCACAGTTGCTGTGGCCTACATAGTCCCTTGTTGATTTATTAGGCACTTGTGTATATACATACAGATCAGTTACGTAAATATTTTGCATGCTCAAATTTTTTCAATTAAACAATTTATGTATTGTTACTCTCAACTTTTGTTAAAATATGGTATTGCAATTAATGACGATGTTTCTGGGTTCATATGTTTAAGTGTACTTCCTATTATATATATGTGTGTTCTTGATATTTGGTCAGCGTAACATCCTTACTCTCGATGTTATTCGTTTTGGGCTCCTGTCATCCCTCAGGGTTTTAAAATGCGTTGATCAAAGAGGTATCCAAACTCTTATAAGGCATTCTTTGTTCCCCTTGGCAACCGTTGTGTGTCGTATATGTTGATATTTGATCAGTGTAACATCCTTGTTCTCGATATTATTCGTTTTGGGTTTTAAAACGCATCGATATGAGAGGTATCCAGACTCTTATAAGGCATTCTTTATTCCCTTTCCTAGTCGTTGTGTGTGTATATGTTCTTGATATATTTGATCAGTGTAGCGTCCTTGCTTTGATATTATTCATTTTGGGGCTCTTGTCATCCCTTAGGGTTTTAAAATGCATCGATAGTGGATACCATCTTTTATTTCCCTTCCCGACCATTGTGTGTGTATATGTTCTTGATATTTGATGAGTGTAACTTTCTTGCTCTCGATATTATTTGTTTTGAGGCTCTTATCATCCCTCAGGGATTTAAAATGCGTTAATAGAGGAAGTATCTAGACTTTTACAAGGCATCTTTTGTTCCCCTTTCCAGGCGTTGTGGGACATCACACTCCACCCTCTTGTTGCCCAGCGTCCTCGCTGGCACATGCGCCTACATCGACTCGAATTTGACTCTGATGCCATTTGTAATTTCTTAGTGTCTCACTCTCAATATTTTCTGCTTTGGGGCCCGTCATCCTTCCCAATTTTAAAATACTTTGAGAGGAAAAATGAAAGACAACTTATAAGGGTCTAAATACTTTCCTTTTTTGAGACGTTTTATAACCATGAGGGGTGACGGTCCCCAAAGCGGACAATATTGAAAACGAGGCGCTGAGATGTTACAATAAGCTATTAAGTCACTTCTTCAATTAGATGAATAATCAAACCATTCATTTACCTATTCATCTACCTAAAAAACTTAAGTCATTTCAAACAAAAAAGATGAATATGGTATTGCAATTAAACAATTTATGTATTGTTACTCTCAACTTTTGTTAAAATATGGTATTGCAATTAATGACGATGTTTCTTGGTTCATATGTTTAAGTGTACTTCCTATTATATATATATATATATATATATATATAAATATGTTCTTGATATTTGTTGTAACATCCATGCTCTCGATATTATTCGTTTTGGGCGCTTATCATCCCTCAAGGTTTTAAAACGTGTTGATGAAGGAGGTATCCAGACTCTTATAAGGCATCCTTTGTTCCCCATTCCAACTATTGTGTGTGTGTTGATATTTGATCAGTGTAACATTCTTGCTCTAAATATTATTCGTTTTGGGTTTTAAAACGGGTTGATAGGGGAGGTATCCAAACTCTTATAAGGCGTCCTTTGTTCCCCTTTTCAGCCGTTGTGTGTGTATTTGTTCTTGATATTTGATCAGTGTAACATCCTTGCTCTCGATATTATTTGTTTTGGGGCTCCTGCCATCCCTCAGGGTTTTAAAAAGTCTCGATAGGGGAGGTATCTAGACTCTTATAAAGTATCTTTTATTCGCCTTCCTGGCTGTTGTGTGTGTGTATGTTCTTGATATTTGATGAGTGTAACATCCTTGCTCTCGATATTATTCGTTTTGGGCTCCTATCATCCCTTAGGGTTTTAAAATGCATTAATAGGGGAAGTATCTAGACTCTTACAAGGCATCCTTTATTCCCCTTTCCAGCCATTGTGGGACATCACACTTCACCCCTTTTGCCCAACGGCCTTACTGGCACATGGGCCCACATCAACTCGTGCTTGACTCTAATGCCATTTGTAATTTCTCATTGTCTCGCTTTCAATTAATATTATCTGCTTTGGGGCTTGTCATCCTTCATGGTTTTAAAATGCTTTGAGAGAAAAAAAATGAAAGATGCCTTATAAAGGCCTGGATACTTCCCCTCTTTGAGACGTTTTAAAACCGTGAGAGGTGACGGGCCCCAAAGTGGACAATATTGAGAACGAGGCACTGAGATGTTACAATAAGCCATTAAGACACTTCTTCAATTAGATGAATAATATCAAACCATTCATTTACATATTCACCTGCCTAAAAAACTTAAGTCATTTCAATTAGGGCCTGCTTGGTTCGAAGAAAGGGTTTGAAAGGCATGGAATGAATTGAAAAATAATGGAAAGAAATGAAAAATATTTTGTCACATAGGTGTTTGGTTGACATTGGAAAAGAAAATGGGTTGAGAGGAAAATTTTTGTTTGGTTGGAAGAAAATGAGGCAGAAAAATGAATCAAAAGACCATTTTGTCCCTGTGTTAAAAATATTATTTAAATGCGATGAGACCGTTGACCCCACTAATGCACCCACACCATCATCTTCAACCTCTCGACCACCCTTCCTCTCGCTCTGCCAAACTCTCCCCTCCTCTCCTCCCCAACTTCTCTTCCTCCCTCCTTCATCGAAGGTCTCCTCCACTATGGTGTTGCTGCCAACTATTCGTCGCCAAGTTCTCTTCCATCTTCGCTGCTCTGTTTCAAACGTTGGCTCCCTATTTCATAATCTTCAGCATCGAGTCACTCATTTGGTCCACCCTCAACCACCACGGTATTTTTCAGCATCACTCTCTTCCTCTCCCAATTTCCGGCTTCTCTTCCCTTGGTACCTTGCCCGACCGTCATCCTTTCTGGCGTATCTTTGGCGGTATTTTCTTCTCTGTTGGCAACAATATTCGTGACACCCATTTGTTGTGGTTTCTATTCATTGGCTAAAGAGGGGTAAATTGGTCTTAAAGATTTTTTCAAGCAAGCTGGAAAATGGGTTCCCACTATTTTTGGTGGGAAGCAATTTTCGCATGTATAATGGAAAATCTCCGACCACCGGAAATCATTTTCCTAGGAAAACGGTGAACCAAACGGCCGCCGCCGGCTTGAAAATCTCATTTTCCTATTCCGATGATGCATTTTCCTCGAACCAAATGGGACCTTATTCACCAATAGTAAGGTATTTTTGTTTTCAATTTTCATCTAAGTCATCTATTTTCTCACCACCAAATGAGTTTGTGAGAAGTTAATGAGAATAAAATTTTTGCCAACATTCCATAATTGATCAACGATAGTAACTCTATCATACATTGTAACTGTAAACTTTTGTTCAAATATGTAGTATGTGATTAATGACGTTTTGGGTTGATATGGTCAAGTGTATTTCATATTTTGAATATGTTCTGGATAATAATTGGAATATTTGGATGAAAATCTTTTGTTTTTGTATCTAAATAATTACTGGAATATTGACGGCTATTATATATATCGATTCGCATATTATTCAATTTTCTTTTAACTGCGGCTCATTAAGAATGATGAGCACCTAAGCTCATCATATTTGAACCGCTCAGATTTTTCATTTCTATTTTTAAAACACTTATTTTTAAGGACTGTTCCAATTTAATTCTGCTAAAATATTCAAAATCGAAATTAGGCCTATATTTTTAACAAACTTTTAATCCGGCAAGAGGGATAAACATTGTTAAAAGACTAGAATACCTTTATGTCCTTAAAAAGGAAAATGAGAGGATTTAAAAAATAAAGTTTCATGAAGTTAATACTATATATATATATATATCTGTATCTGTGTATGTATATATCAGCAAAGCCCAATACTAGCTGATGAACAGTACAACTTCCTTCACTGAACTTTTAAAAATCCATGGATAATAATTGATGCCCGCAAGATCGACAGTCCTTGAGCATCCTGGGTGCGCATCACAGTATATCTTCTTTAACTTCATTTAAAACATCCAAAATTGCCAAATAATGTCTTTTAAACATATCAATTTAAGTAATTGGTGCATTCTTAATTGGGTTAGAAGCTGAAATTTGATGATTGGATGTTGGCAGGAAAATGGCGGATGGAACAGGTGCAATAATAGTTTTCAACGTTCCAAGGGTATTCTTGGCATACTCATCTGGATTAATAAATTGATAAAACTTTTTTTAAAATCCCTTCCATTTTCATTTTTAATTATATAAGGACATTATAGTCTTTTAACAACATTCAAAAATTTCTTATTTACCCTCTTGGCCTGATTACTAAATTTGTTAAAAATTTAGGCTTGATTTTGGTTTTGACAAGTTTGGCAGAACTTAATTGGGATTCTCCCTTATTTTTAATGGGTATAAAATATAAAATAAAAATAATCTCAACGATAATAATTTTATAATGCATCGTAACTCCAAACCTTTCGGGGCATTGGATTCTCACCAATGTTTGCCGATAATAATTTTATAATGCATCGTAACTCCAAACCTTTGTTCAAATATGTAGTATGTGATTAACGAGGTTTTGGGTTCATATGGTAAAGTGTACTTCATTTTTTGAATCTGTTCAGGATAATAATTAGAATATTTTGATGAAAATACTTTTTTAATGGACATAATAACTGAAATATTGACGGGCTATTATTATATAATATATATAAGGATTGCGCATATTCATTGCAAAAAAAGAAAAAAAAGAAAAATTGCGCATATTACTCAATTTTCTTTTAACGTATCAAAATCGAAATCGAAGTGTTGTGATGTTATAGTTGATATCAGAATTACTAGGTTAAGGTAGATGTGGTTTAGTGTACCAACTAGAATGCTGGGCCCATAGGGGGTGAGGTCTGATGTGGATATAGGCTGAGGAGGAAAATGAAGGATGCCATATAAAGTTTGAACACCTCTTATCTCAATGTATTTTAAAACTGTGAGGGGATGGGATCAAAAGCGCACAATATCAAAAGCATGAAACTGAAATGTTACAATTGTGGCTCATTAAGGGTGACAGGCACCCAAACTCACAGATTTTGTAATTGAGCATCCTCACCCAAACTCACAGCATGCCTTCTTTAACTTCATATAAAACATCCACAATTGACATTCTGAAAAAGATTCCGTCATGAATGTGAAGTTCCCATGGTGAAGTAAATTGGCGATTGGTTTTGGGTATATATCGAAATGATAAACTACAATCATTTGAGAAAATTGACGGATTAGTCAGAACAATGAGGCGCGAAGGAATACAAGATCAAGAGTCAGAAGCTGGAATTTGATGATTGGATGTGGGCAGGAAAATATAGATACTATGGGATTAATGACGTTTCTGCTGGGTTCATATGCTTAAGTGCTCTTCATATTTTTGATGTATATGTTCTTGATAATTAACTGGAATATTTGACAACTTAATATTCATTCTTGTTGATATGATCACTACCAAAAAACATGAGATTTCTAATAGAAAAATTTTCCATGGCAAATTCTGTTGGAAAAATTTCCGACAGAATTTTTTCCGGCCACGGAAAATATTCCGTGGAAAATTCTGTCTTTTGCCACGAAATTTCTGACGAAAATTTGCGACGGAATTATTCCATCAGAAATTCAGTGGCAAAAGACAGAATTTGCCACGGAATAATTATTTCATCAGAAATTTAGTGGCAAAAGACAGAATTTACCACGGAATAAACTCAGTCGGAAATTCTGTTCGAAACTTTTCCAACGGATTTCCTCTGAAATTTCCTTCGGAAATTTAATTCCGTCAGAAATTTCTGACGGAATCTGAATTCCGTCGGAAATTTATTTGTCACACTATTATTACCGACGGAATTCATTCCGTCAGAAATTTTGTCGGAAATCTATTTCCGTCGAAAATTTCGTCAGAAATTTACATTTTTTTTTTCTAGTGATATCAAATGATTTATTCACCTACTTCAAAAACCGGTGAAGTCTTCTCCTATTCACTACTAGGAAGGTGTTCCTCTTCAATTTTCATCATCTTCAAGTCATCAATATTTTCACCGCCAAATGAGTTTTGAGCTATTGAGAAGAAATTTTTTTGCCAACATCCCATAATTGATCAACGGATAGGGGTTGCATTTATTTTCAGATAAATTGCACATATAAACAATTTCCTGTAAGTGGAGTGAATTCTTTGAAAAATAACAAATAAGAAATTATTTTCCTATAAAAAAACAAAAAGAAACTGCTTGGCCATTAAAGTTGCACACTTTTTATTTGTTGTAGCCCTATGTTTTGTGTGCGTTGTGAGTCATCAAAATTGCAAGAATGTTATTAATGATTATTTGGGATCTACTTTCTATATAGTCCGTATATTGGATTAGTTTTTCATTAAAGAAATCGCCTTAAGAAGTTGTTTTCTTTCTTTTACTTTTACATCTACGTTTGTTAGGATTAATTGACAAAAAAGTGTTGTATTAGCGGGTATTGGAAAATAAATGTAATTTATATTTGTGTTTGTACTTCTTTTATAATCAACATAATATTCTGAAGGTAGCAGAATTATCAGTTTTTGCATTTATTAAAGTATGAACTTTTCTATAGTAGTAACGGGATGCTCATCAAGAGTAATGAGTACCCAAACTCGTCATATATGAACAGTCAAGATCTAAGTTTTTAATTTTTATTTTTCTGAAAAAATTATTTTAATAGGCATAAAATTTAAAATAAAGATAATCTCTCAACGATATTTTTCAAAAAATAATGTTTAATTTTAAAAATAATTATTTGAAAATTTTAAATTTGGATTATACAGATTAGATAGAAATGAATGGTTCAAGTTTGATGAGTGATGAGCACCCAAACCGAGCACGCTAAACACTCTCATAATAGGTTCCGGGCGATTTAAGTATTCTTTTAGATTAATTTGATATACTCTCTTTGGCACTAAATGTAAGACTTAGTCTAGAAGTGAACTTTGGTTTTAAATGTAAGGCATTTTTGTACCAAAAAGAAAATGTATTTTTTTTCATTTTATCTCTTGCTTATATTTATCATTTTTTGAACTAATTTGTTTACTCAAAAAATGGTGTATTATTCAGAAGTATTTTATAAAGATAACATTATATATTCTATAATTAAATAATTTATTTAGGTTCTTTTATTTCCCTAAATTAAATAAATCTTACATTAAAGACTTAAAAGAAGTAATAAATCAAACTTTATATATGCATATCAGTATCGGTCTTTCATGAGTTTCATCTGCAGGAAAAAAAAGTATCAATCTTTCATCGACCCTTTCCTAGCTAATATACTCACAGACTACACAGGGAGAAATTTTTGTGTGATTTTGGTTTGTCACGTCATTTGTGGTCTAACTAGTTGAAATACAATAACTTAACTAATATTAATCCTAGTTGGTTGCTCATGTACTTCATATTTTTATTTTTCTTGAAAAAATGAATCGCTTAATTAAGATTGTACAAGTAATGAAAAAATGAATTTTGTAAAATCTTTTAATTTTATTAATATGCAAGCTAATATTTAGGACGTGCTAAATTGATTAATGAGTTGTTGCATTTTAATTAGTTAGACCACAAACAACATGGCAAACCAGGTTTATACAAGAATGTCTCATAAATAGGATGAGGTGGATGACGGTAAAATCATGAAAATTTAATTCAAATGTTAATTACGATGTATAATTGTATATTTAATTATATTATATAATTGGAAAGTATCTCTGTTATCTAACTTATTTGATTTAATTTTCTTAGCAATTATCCAAAAATATATAGCTATCTTTTATAACAAAAGTAATAGCATTGAGAGAGAGAGAGAGAGATATATATATATATATATTATTAATATCTCATAACATACATACATGCATATATATGTGTGTGTGTGGGTAAATTATATAAAAACCCCCTAAACTTTTGGTTAGTTGCATGTAACCCCCCGATATTTGAAAGTTTAAATCTAATCCCCTGACATTTCATTTTTTTAGCTATTAACCCCTGCTGTCAAGTAATAGCTATCTTTTTATAGGAAATTATCACGTTAGATTATGAGATAATACATGGCAACCTATGTAAATTATTAATTTCATAAAACCCCTATGAACTTTGACTAGTTGCAGATAACCCCCTAAACTTTGATCAGATACAAAAAACCCTCTTGACATTTCAAAATTTCGATTTAACTCTCTTAAAATATTAATTTATAATTTTAAACCACATGTTGTTACTTTTACCTTTTTAATAAATTTGTTAAGTTTTTTTTTACTATCATTGGTCTTTTTTTGCCAAGACTGTCATTGGTCAATTAAAATAGTTTTCTTTTATGGCAAAAACTAGAAAAATAATATTTAAAAAATATACATATAAAAATGTCATCATTTGTATAATATTTACTTATTTTCTTGGGATAATTGAGCATTGATAGTATAAAAATGTCATCATTTGAGTTAAATATATTCTTGGGATGATTGAGCATTGATAGTTTAAATATTATGTTTGTGTTAGAGGATATCTTTTGCCCTCATTAATTTTGGAGTAAAATACTTTGACCTTCCTTGTATGTTGTCTTAATTACAATGACCTCTCCTCTATTATGAAAATACATAATTAAGCCCAGACTGTTAACACCGTTAAGAATATTTTATAAATTTTTTTAATTCAAAATTTTGTTAAAATAAATATTATTTACCAAGTTACCTTCAAGATACTAAATCTCTTTTTTTGGCAAAAATTGTTATATATAATTTAAGAGTTTTCTTTTTGTACTAATTTTATTTTTTCCCCTTTTCAAATATATTCTTTAATATTTTTATCTTATCCGGTGGACACAGGTTTAATTAATTTAATTGATGTAGATATAAAAAAACTTGATTGAAATCCTGATTGATTTTCTTAACAAATATATACAAACTGAGTATTCTTATAAATGTTTTAGCAGAAAAAAATAAATATATATGTGTATATATATTATAAATGTAAATATTTTACCTAATCTCTCCAACTTGATCATTGTATACTCTATGATAAAATAAAATATAATTGAAATATATTTTTATCCATTTAAAAGAAATCTAAATAAATAATTTTTAATAAATTTGGTAAAAATAAAAAATTATAAATTTTGTAATATAATCAAAATTAATAAATTTTATAACATTATCTATTATATTTTTTTAACAAATATAAATGTTGAGATAATTCTTTTGTTAACTGGGGGTATTTTGGTCAAAATTCAAGTTTGAGGGTCAAAATTCAAGTTTGAGTGTCAAACTTAACAGTCAATTAGTGGTTAGATGGATGGAAATGAAATTTCAAAATTATAAGGGAGGTTTGTGCAACATGCATTTTCTTTTTAAGGGAGGTTTATATGGGTTTTTAAAACAGAGGGGATGTTGCTATAATTTAGGAAAAATAAAGGGGTATTTAATGTAGTTTACTCTTGATTTATTATTAGTAATGCATATTTTTTCTTGAATCAAGAGGTTTAACGTTTATTTTTTTAATATTTTTTTAAATATTATTCTTCTAGTTTTATCCATATAAAAGAACTATTTTAATTGACAAATGATAGTAATAATCTTAATAAATTAATTAAAATGATAAAAGTAAAGGCATGTGGTTTAATATTATAAATCAAAATTTTAAGGGAATTAAATTTAAATGTTGACATGTCAGGGGGTTATTTATAACTAATCAATGTCCGAAGTTCTCTGCAACAATTCAAAGTTCAAGGGGCTTTATGAAATTAGTAACTTACTCATGATGCCATGTAGAATGCCATATGTTATCTCATAATTTAACGTAACATTTTCCATTAGAAAGATAACGGTCATTTAATGGTAGGTTAATAGTTAAAAAGTGAAAAATCAGGGGGTTAAATAAGATTAAACACTATCAGTAAGCTTCGTTAGTGCTGCGAGACCATATGAAACATCTTCGTCTAGTCCTATTAGCTTCCTTCTCACTGTTCCATGTTATTAAATGGATAGAGGCCATGCAACTTGAAAGAAAAGCTCTAGAAGACAACAAGATTTGGGACATAGTCCTCCTTCCTAAAGGTAAAAGAGCAATTGGATGTAAGTGTGTGTATAAAGTAAAGTATAAGTCAAACGGTAATGTAGATAAATATAAGACAAGGTTAGTTGCAAATGGGTATACACAAAAGTAAGGCTTATAGATTACCATGAAATGCTTTCCCTTGTGATTAAAATGATTACTGTTTGTATTGTTATGAAAATGGCAGCTGTATATGGATAGGATGTTTATTAAATGGATGTTCATTAACGCATTATTGTAGGGTGATTTAGATGAAGAGGTATATATGACTATACCTCAAGGTTTTGTGAAATGGGGGGAGAGCATGGTTTGTAGGCTTAAAAAGTCATTATATGGCCTAAAGCAAGCATCAAGACAATGAAATAACAAGTTGTCTATGGCTCTAGATGATGGTGGTTTTAGTCAATGTGAAAATGATAATTCGCTATTTATTAAGAGGTTTGATGATGCTATAGTGCTTATCCTTGTATATGTGGATGACCTTCTTATTACAGGAAGTTGTAAGGAAAGAACAAGGGAGGTCCAAGAATTTCTCCATGGAAAGTTTAAGATTAAAGACTTGGAAGAAATGAAGAACTTCTTGTCAATAGAAGTGGCAAGGTCACACAAGCGAGGAGTGTTTTCCCAAAGGAAGTACATTCTAGATCTCCTATTGGATATTGGGATGGGCTGATGTAGACCCTTATCTCTTCCCATGAGATATAACTTGCAGCTTCTTGCATACATGGAAGGAAGAGATAGACAAGAGTGTTAGCTCTCATAATATTTTAATGATAACAAACCTAAATATCTAAGTATATTCTAATAAGAAAGAAGGATGGCACAAAATTGACTTGATGATTCAAGTCACTCGAGTGAAGATTTCATGCACTCGAGTGATGTGAGTGTTTATTGAAAAACTTGAATCAACAAGTTACTTGAGTGATGTTTTTCCTACTTTAAGTGATTTGAAAAACAGAAAAGTGGAACTCTGTGGTGATCTTGTCTGTCTTGGAGAAATCACTTGAGTGATGGCCAAGTAGAACCAAAATTAACTAAAGAGGATAACTCGAGTGAGAGTGGATGTACTCGAGTAATGAAGCTTCACTTACAAAATTCTAGTGAGTCACTCGATGGTGATTAGATCAGATAATGAGTTCAGAGATAAAATCACTTGAGTGATGTGGTAAGAACTAGAGTGATGAGCATCACTTGCAGGTCAATCTTAAGTGATTAGAAATTTTTTGATCTAATGAGAACAGATCACTCGAGTGACAAGTTGTGCAATCAAGTGATACACACCTCTTCATGTGTTTCTAAGTCAAGATCAATCGAGTGATAGAAGGATCATTTGAGTGATGACCATCACTTGCGAGTCACTTACAAGAGATTCTGAGGGGATGAGATCTTTTATTTAAAGATCACACGAGTGGATGGTAAATCACTTGAGTGATCCAAGGTCACTTGGAAGTCACTTGCAAGTGATCAAAAAGTGTTGAAATATTCTAAGGGAAGATCACTCGAGTGATAATCTGAGCACTCAAGTGATATGAATCACTTGCAAGTCACTTGGTAGTGATAAAAATCATTTTCAAACACAAATCTACTACGTTACTTGGTAGTGATTATTAGCATGCCTTAACACAGATCACTTGAACACTCGAGTGATAAAGTAAGCACTCGAATGATCACTTGAGTGATTTAAAGTCACACTCGAGTGATTGTCCATCAAAACTTAGAATCAACGTCTCGATAATTTTGATACCTATTGTAAACATTTTGATTAACACTACTAACCTCTTATACTAGTTCTAATGTTAGTTTCTTATGTATGAGTTTTAGGTGTTTAATCTCTAGATTAGCTTCAAAATTTCAAAAAGCAAAATGTTGTCAGAAGCATTAAATGCGAAATAGCCTCAACTATCCCTAACGTTCTCTTTCATCAATGGTTACATTTATTCTCTACTAGATAGAATTGAATGCTCTCAACGGTCATTAAAATCGTTCTACCTAAAGCATTCAAGATGGAGCAACCACCTATGACAAAAATAACTTTGTTACAATAAGTGTGCTATGTTTTTAGGATATTCTCTGATAACTCTGATATTTCTTTGTTCTTTAGTGTTCATCTATCAACTCTTTAAAAGAAAATTTGTAAACACATTTATTACTCTTGTGAAGAGAATCTCAAGGTAGTAGGACCTTGAATGAGGGTATTTGCTTACAAAGTGCAAGGGGGAGTGAGTGCCCTATTGAGGAGCTTGTTTGTACTGTGGTGCTAAGAACCCATTAAATCTTGAAACTTTAGTGGAAATCTCAGAGGCATTTTAAGGACTGGATGTAGGTCAAGTGGTTGAGACTGAACCGATATAAAACTTTTGTGTACCTTTTGGTGAAATTTCTCAAACTCTCATCTCTTGGTTAAATTTGTTAATTGTAGTTTTAAATTTTTAATATCACCCAATTCACCCCCTCTCTGTGAAACGTTGACACTAATAAATAGGACTTGTTGTAGAACTCGGACAGATATAGAAGGCTTCTAGGTAGGTTGATTTACATAACTATTACGAGGCCTTATATCTCTTTTTCCAATGTAGGTTCTCAGTCATTTTATGCAAATGCCAACGAAAGCACATATGGCAGCAGCATTTGATGTGATTAGATACCTCAAACTACTATAAAAAAACACTGAATTTCTGACAAAATTTCTGATGGAATGGATTCCGTTGCTAATAATAGCGTGACAAACAAATTTCTGACGGAATTCAAATTCTATCGCAAATTTCCGACGGAATTAATTCCATCACAAATTTCAGATGGAATTTCCTACGGGAATTTCAGTCGGAAATTCCCTCACAGTTTCCGACGGAATTCAATTCCGTCAGAAAATTAATTTTTATTTTTTAAACTTTAAAAAGCCACGTGGCAACTACGGTGGCCACTACCTCATCACCGCTGGCGGCCCGTGGCAGCTCCGGCGGCATCCTCCTTGTTGCCGGTGCCTAGTCGGCCACGTGTCGCAACCTACCTCTGCCACGTGTCTGACAAATCCCTATTTTATTATATATTTTCATATTTTATTTTGGGGTTTTGTCTTAATAATTGAGCTTAAAATGTCTCTTTTGTAATTAATTGTGATTACATGTGTTTAAATGAAATTAGGGTTGAAAAAGGTAAAAAATGTCATATATTTTATGATTTACCTTAATTGATTAATTTTTGGAATATAAGGTATTACATTTTGGGTTTATTTTAATTGCAGATCAGTTTTGGAAAAATTGCAGACAAGAACCCAGGATTTTTGGAAATTACAAGCTAAATGAGAAAGGACTCAGAGCAAATTACAAAAGAGGGAATAAAAGTTTTGAAAATCTTAGTTAAACTCACAAACATTTTTAAGTTTTCAGTTCAGTCCCTTCTCAAAGAGTTTTCAAATTATTCACTTTGACCGTTTTGACCAGGGGTTTATGGAAGTTGAGCTGAGAGACGCTGGGAAAGGATGGAATATATATCAGACAGAGATCAGAAACAGAGTTGGAGGCGGGCTGAGATAGAACCGAAATCGAGAGGGAGCAGCGGCAAGCTCAACACCATACACCGCCCCTCATCTTTCATCCACCACCATCGCTGCTCCACCACCGGCTACCTCCCAGCTCCACCACCACGTCTGAGCTGTAGCGAAGGGAAGAGAGAGTGAGTCGGACCAGGGGAGTGGCGAGAATCTCAGAATCACAGAGCTCCGTTACCACCACATCACCGTCGCCCACCATTACAGCCGTCTTCCTGCTCTACTTCTGTCCACACTACCGTATCTTCTTAATCATTCATCTTTGTCACGACCTCCGGTGAGATAACAGCAGTGGCGAGCTTGGTGAGCCAAGAGAGAAACAGAACCATCGCCGGCAGCCTCCTCTGTTTCGGACATCATCACAGTCGTGGATTCCCTGCTTCTAGGTTTTAATTTCAGCCCCAAGTCAAATTGATTTAATGCTAATTGATTTGTTTAATTAGTGTTTCATATGGCTGGATGTTTGAATTGGAAAATGATTATGTTTCTTGAATCCATGGCTGTTAGAGGCTGATTCCTTTAGTTTTTGAAGATGAATTGGAGATGGCTGAGTTTACATGTGTTTCAAAAAGGGAGTTTATTTTATCTTTAGTTTATTATATTTATGATTTCTTAGGTTTAGGAATTCATTCATATATTGAGACTATGATTTTAGTTATGTTTTATTCTATGTATTGGGTTCTTGTGATTTTGGATTTGTAATGAGGATTTGTACTCATCAATATATATGGTTATATATATATATTTCTCTATTATTCTATTGATTTCTATCTATTTAACATGGTATTGTTAGATGGTTTGATTGAAATAGAATCATAGTTCCATAGTAACTCTATAAGGGGATTTAATAATGCTTAAATTAATGGGTTCATGAGTTTAAGCATTAGACTCAATGATAATTGAGGTTTGGTATGTTAGGAAACTTAGAAAAACTCATTACACTAAGAGGCTTAATAGCATTTCAAGAGTAGGGGTCACTCTCTTGTGATACTAGACTCATTTGTTAATGAGGTTTGAAATATTAGAAACTTAGTGTATTAACTCCCCAAAATCTTAATTGAGCAAGAATAGCTATTGAAAACCATTTCCAAGAATATCTTCATCACTTACATTTCTAATCCATTTCCATTCCTCCCTATTTGAAAAATCTCAAAAATATTTATTTTAATTGCATTCAATTCATAGTTTTAAAAATCAATTAGTCATGGTTTGCCTCTATCAATTTTGCATTATAATTACTTAGTTTACTAGGAATTAGGTTCGAAATCGACTCCTCAAAGTGAAACGATCCGAGTTGTGCATTATATTGCATTAATTTGGTTTTATTCTTGATAACCTCAAGGCTGCAACTTGCCTTCCTTTAGTTCGAACCCATGCCACGACCTCGTCTGTACGCACGCGATGCCTTACCGGATGGGCTCGACTACTTTGACGTTCTGTTATTACACAATTATATATATAATCTTATTATACATAATCAATTATTTATAAATATATATTTGTTTCTTACATATAAATGTAATAGTAATATAAAATAATTTTATATATTCTTATAATTTTTAATATAAATTAACTTCAAATTAAAAATTTTACATCTTGAATAAATTTCATATGACTATATTTTTTTCTAATTTCTAAAATTAATTTTTTAACATTAATTAATAACTAATAAATAATTATTAACTAATATTAATTAATAACTAATAAGTTTTATTTTTTATAAATAAATTTTTATATGACCATTTTTCCCAACAGGGACCAAAACATATTATGGGAAATTAAAAATATTTTAAAAATTAAAAAAATAATAATTAAAAATATTAATTAATAAATAATAAAGTTTACAAAAATAATTTTTTAAAATTAATTTTAATTATAAAAATATTAATTAATTAAATAATAATATTTTTTAAAGTTTGCCACTGAATATCCGACGGAATTGAATTCCGTGGACGGAATTTAATTCTGTCAGAAATTCCCTCACATTTTCTGACAGAAAAATTATGAATTTTCGATGGAATTTTGTCGTCAGAAATTCTGTGACAAAAGAAGGAATTTGCTACAGAATATTTTCTGTGGCGAATTATTCCGTCGGAAATGTTTCCAACAGAATTTGCCACGGAAATTTTTTCTATAGCAAATTCCGTCAGAAACTTCATGTTTTTTTGTAGTGAACAAAGCATAGAACTTGGTGTGCTGCAAAGTTCAGATGATGATTTGATGCTATCTTGTTATTGCGATTCATTTTTATTTATTTCACAAGCATTGTTTATTAGTTGTAACAGGAGTTTTATGTGATGTTAGTATCTATGAAGAGAATATATATATATATGTATATTGTAATTTAACGGTGAATTGTAATTTCTTGAAACCCAAGAAAGTTATTGCGGGCGAAGATACTACATTTGATAACCGTCGTTTGAATTCTAATAAAATTACTCTTTTTTAATAATAAATTATATCTCATTAAAGATTTAAATTAAAGAATGTTTTAAAATTCGCGCCATGAAATGTCATGTAAATTTGTTGGTGCCTCATGATCTCATTGGTAATTAAAACCTGATTCCTATATAAACCTTCAGTGTAATGAAATTCTATATAAAACTTAGATCCAAAAAAACTCTATCTAAAGCCAAACTTATCCTTCTCTGTTCTTACCAAATCGAGGTGTGGTGGGGAAAAAAAAGAAAGAGGCGGTGATTCTCTACATTAAACCTACCTTCTTCTTGTTTTGTTTTGATGTTCTAATTAAACCCTACCTTCTTCTTACAGCGTATCATTTCCCTCCAAAAATACTATTCAGCTATGATTATCAAGATACCACGTGTCCCGCCAGCCAAGAAGCAGAAGATTTCCCATCCTTCACCAAAACTAAAGATGGACATCGGAGTAACCTACTTTCCAAAGCCCAACCGCAAAAAGCCCCAGGGCGAAGACTGCTACTTTATGTTGTCCGACAGAAATACTGTCGGTGTAGCTGACGGCGTCGGCGGCTGGTCCAAGAAAGGAATCGACGCTGGCCAGTACGCCCTTGAACTCATGCAATACGCAATGTTGGCCGCACTCCGACAACCAAAAGGATCCGTCAACCCAAGAACCGTACTGAACGAGGCCTTCCACCGAACAAAAAGCGAGGGCTCCTCCACTGCCTGCATCGCCACCCTGAAACAAAACCTCGGCGAAAACCCTGACGAGGAATACTACTCCTTGCATGCTGTGAACGTGGGAGATAGTGGGTTCATGCTCTTTAGGAACCTCAAGTTAGTGTTCCGATCGCCAACTCAGCAGCACAGGTTTAACGCGCCCTATCAGCTTGGGAATAGTGAGAAGAGCGACACACCGGAGAAAGCCGAGGAATTCACCGTGGAAGTGGCCGCCGGAGATATAGTGGTGTTTGGGACAGATGGGGTATTTGACAATTTGTTTCCCTGGGAGATTCAGAGATTTATAGAGTTGAAATGTGGGGGTGACGACAAAGTGACGGCTGAGGGACTGTCTTGGCTTATAGCAGAAGGCGCTGCATGGAAGGCCTACGACAAACATTCAAAAACCCCTTTTGAAGAAGCGTCTCACAAGGCTGGGAAAAAATTCACAGGAGGAAAGAAGGATGATATCACAGTTGCTGTGGCCTACATAGTCCCTTGTTGATTTATTAGGCACTTGTGTATATACATACAGATCAGTTACGTAAATATTTTGCATGCTCAAATTTTTTCAATTAAACAATTTATGTATTGTTACTCTCAACTTTTGTTAAAATATGGTATTGCAATTAATGACGATGTTTCTGGGTTCATATGTTTAAGTGTACTTCCTATTATATATATGTGTGTTCTTGATATTTGGTCAGCGTAACATCCTTACTCTCGATGTTATTCGTTTTGGGCTCCTGTCATCCCTCAGGGTTTTAAAATGCGTTGATCAAAGAGGTATCCAAACTCTTATAAGGCATTCTTTGTTCCCCTTGGCAACCGTTGTGTGTCGTATATGTTGATATTTGATCAGTGTAACATCCTTGTTCTCGATATTATTCGTTTTGGGTTTTAAAACGCATCGATATGAGAGGTATCCAGACTCTTATAAGGCATTCTTTATTCCCTTTCCCAGTCATTGTGTGTGTGTATGTTCTTGATATATTTGATCAGTGTAGCGTCCTTGCTCTGATATTATTCATTTTGGGGCTCTTGTCATCCCTTAGGGTTTTAAAATGCATCGATAGTGGATACCATCTTTTATTTCCCTTCCCGACCGTTGTGTGTGTATATGTTCTTGATATTTGATGAGTATAACTTTCTTGCTCTCGATATTATTTGTTTTGAGGCTCTTATCATCCCTTAGGGATTTAAAATGCGTTAATAGAGGAAGTATCTAGACTTTTACAAGGCATCATTTGTTCCACTTTCCAGCCGTTGTGGGACATCACACTCCACCCTCTTGTTGCCCAGTGTCCTCGCTGGCACATGCACCCACATCGACTCGAATTTGACTCTGATGCCATTTGTAAGTTCTTAGTGTCTCGCTCTCAATATTTTCTGCTTTGGGGCCCGTCATCCTTCCCAATTTTAAAATGCTTTGAGAGGAAAAATGAAAGACGACTTATAAGGGTCTAAATACTTTCCTTCTTTGAGACATTTTATAACCATGAGGGATGACGGTCCCCAAAGCGGACAATATTGAAAACGAGGCGCTGAGATGTTACAATAAGCTATTAAGTCACTTCTTCAATTAGATGAATAATCAAACCATTCATTTACCTATTCACCTACCTAAAAAACTTAAGTCATTTCAAACAAAAAAGATGAATAACTCTTATTCACCAATAGTAAGCTATTTTTTTTTTTTTCAATTTTCATCTAAGTGATCTATTTTCTCACAACCAAATGAGTTTGTGAGAAGTTAATGAGAAGAAATTTTTTTGCCAACATTCCATAATTGATCAACGATAGTAACTCTAAACTTTTGTTCAAATATGTAGTATGTGATTAATGACCTTTTGGGTTGATATGGTCAAGTGTATTTCATATTTTGAATATGTTCTGGATAATAATTGGAATATCTCGATGAAAATCTTTTTTTTTTGTATGTAAATAATTACTGGAATATTGACGGCTATTGTATATATCGATTCGCATACTATTCAATTTTCTTTTAACTTCAGCTCATTAAGAATGATGAGCACCTAAGCTCATAATATTTGAACCGCTCAGATTTTTTATTTCTCTTTTTAAAACACTTATTTTTAAGGAAAGTTCCAATTTAATTCTGCTAAAATATTCAAAACCGAAATTGGGCCTATATTTTTAACAAACTTTTAATCCGGCAAGAGGGATAAACATTGTTCAAAGACTAGAATACCTTTATGTCCTTAAAAAGGAAAATGAGAGGATTTAAAAAATAAAGTTTCTTGAAGTTAATACTCTATATATATATATATATATATATATATATCTGTATCTGTGTATGTATATATCAGCAAAGCCCAATACTAGCTGATGAACAGTACAACTTCCTTCACTGAACTTTTAAAAATCCATGGATAATAATTGATGCCCGCAAGATCGACAGTCCTCGAGCATCCTGGGTGCGCATCTCAGTATATCTTCTTTAACTTCATTTAAAACATCCAAAATTGCCAAATAATCTCTTTTAAACATATCAATTTAAGTAATTGGTGCATTCTTAATTGGGTTAGAAGCTGAAATTTGATGATTGGATGTTGGCAGGAAAATGGCGGATGGAACAGGTGCAATAATAGTTTTCAACGTTCCAAGGGTATTCTTGGCATACTCATCTGGATTAATAAATTGATAAAACTTTTTTTAAAATCCCTTCCATTTTCCTTTTTAATTATATAAGGACATTATAGTTTTTTAACAATATTCAGAAATTTCTTATTTACCCTCTTGGCCGGATTACTAAATTTGTTAAAAATTTAGGCTTGATTTTGGTTTTGACAAGTTTGGCAGAACTTAATTGGGATTCTCCCTTATTTTTAATGTGTATAAAATATAAAATAAAAATAATCTCTTAATTATAATTTTTTAAAAAATAATGTTTTAATTTATAAATAATTAGTTGAAAATTTTAAATCTGGTCCAAATCTAATGAGTGTGGGCTAAAGACTCTTGTACTAAAGTTGTGTGTCGATTAAGCAATATTTTAGATTAATTTGGTATACTCTTCCTGCCTGATAGTAAATGTAAGAATGGTTTATAAGTGAATTTTAATTCTAGATGTAAGACTTTTTTTTTTCTTTCATTTTATTTTTTATATTTATCATTTTTAAAAAATAATTTATTTTACTCACAAAATGAGATATAATCTAATGTTAAACAGAAATATATTAGCGAGATTATGTCATATATGATCTAATTAACTACTTTATTTAGTTGTCTTAATTTATTCAAATCAAATAATTAGCTCTTACATATAATATAAGACTGAAAGAAGTAATAAAGTAACCTTTATGTATTAGTATTGATGTTTCATTCTTTCCCCAGATAAATACACTAACTGACTAAGTACTAAGGATGAATTGGATGCCAGAAAAAAGCATGAAATAGCTCAGAACAGTTCGCGTTTTCTCTCTGTTTTTTATGACCGTTGCAGAGTAACGGTCATCTTCTCCGTCATTGCTTTTCAGTTTTCGACGTTGATCTGTGGCGGTGCGGCTCTTTCAACGCTGCTTCTCCGGCTTCAACGTTGCTCTTTCGTCGCTGTTTCTCCTGTCTCATCGTTTGCTGACTCTGCTTTCCTGCTTCATCATTTCCGTTGCTGAGTTTTCTGTTATGAAGTCCATCTGATTCTGGGTGGCTGTTTTAGGCGTTGCTTTCTCTGTTTCGTCTGCGAAGTCGTGTATCTCTGATGGCGTAGATCTGCAACAGGTCTGGTTTGGACGTTTGAGAGATATCATGTGTAACCGTTGATCTGTTTCGTTTTAAAAGAAGGAAAAAAAAAACAGAGTGGCTTGCTGCTTCATCGGAACGTTTTTGCCGTCATTGTAGGTACTGTCTTCCGCCGCAGCCTCCGGCAGGACGGCTTGGGGCGGCGGCTGTTTTCCTTGTCCGAAATTGTAAGCAAGTTAGTTTTCATTAAGCCAAGCTAGTTTTTTGGTGTAATTCAGAGTGTAAGAGATGAGTGAAAGAGAGAGAGATCGTAGCCTTGAGAGAATGAACTCTGTACCGATGCTGGAGCAGAATGATGCTTGGGAGCAAAGTAGAAAGAAAGTTCGTGATGATGATGTAAGGTTCACAGATAAACAATCCTTAGCCCCACGGGTTGAGGACTGGATGACTGACGAGGATATTGGAAAGGAAAACACCACACCTGAAGATCCTAAACGGTCATATAAGGATGCATGCATTGAGAATCAGATGTAAAATGATTGTTCAGATGAAGAAGAAGAATGGTGGAAAGGGGACGGATGGAAGTCTAGGATTGAGGTGGAGATAACACAAAAGGGACCGAATATAATTGTGTCTCCAGAGTTTAGAAAGAAGCTAGCACGGAAATGGTCGACATCTCTGTTCGTTAGACTCCTTGGCAGGATGGTGCGCGAGGATCAACTGGGTCGAAAATTGCAGCAACTGTGGGGACGTAGAGGGGAAGTCGAAACTATTGAGATAGGATCTGGGTATTTCTTGGTACGTATGAGCAATGAGGAGGATTATGATTTCACGTTAACAGGTGGCCCTTGGTTATACATGGATCACTACCTGGCAGTGCAACCATGGAAGTCAGAGTTTGATCCCGACACTAGTGAGGTTTCCAAAATCGCAGCATGGGTAAGAATTCCTAAATTCCCAGTTGATTTCTATGATAAGGGTATTTTATATGTGGTGGGTAACCAAATTGGAAGGGTTTTGAAAGTAGATACAAACACCCTTCGACAAACCAAAGGGCGGTTTGCCCGCATATATGTTGAGATTGATTTGAGTGCGCCCTTGCTCCCATCATTGATGATTAATGGTAAAGAGAAGAAGATCATTTATGAGGGGCTGCATTTGATCTGTTTTTCATGTGGACGGTATGGCCACGATACGGAGCATTGTCCTAATAATCAAGCAACAAATATGTCAAAGTCATCTATCATAGCGAAACCGTCAGATCCTATAACTACCACGAAGTCACCTAATTGCTCTGAGACCGACAACTTAATGTATGGGGAGTGGATGGTGGCTCCGCGTAGGAGAAGGGGTCAATGGATCTCGAACACAGGGAATGGCAGTTATGGGCGTGAATCTAGACGTGATTTAAATTCTCGAAATATGGGAGGAGGATCACGATTTGATGCTCTTAATTCTGAAGATATAGGAATTAATGATGGAGGTTATGGTGACAGCGCAAAGCAGGGGAAATTTAGTGTTAGTTCAAAGCCAACAGAAAGATCGCGGGAATCAAGGGGGAAATCTGGTCATCTACTTGATTTAAATAAAGGGAGCAAGGGGAATAATGGATTAGATACTTTGACTGTAGGGAAAAAGGAGAGAAATTGTGATACTGTGAATAGTGTTGGGTAGCTAACTAAGTTGAATAAAACTCGAGGGAACCAAGAAGCAAAGAAGAAGGGGATTGGACTTCGAACTAGGAATGCATACTATCCATCAACTGTCTGAGGATCTTGTTGAGTTACTGGAAAAGGATTGTATTAGGTACAGAGGACCCATCGGTATGAGCTGAGGTGTCTGTTTCTATTATCAAAAAAAAAAAAAAAGAAGAAGGGGATTGAGGAGGGAATTTCCAAAGGAAGCTTGCGTATGGGCCAGAAAAAGCAACAAACGAAGACACAAGGGGAATATTATATGTTGAATTCTCAGCTATCAACTAAAGAAGCAGGACCGTCGTGCAATTCAAGTGGGGATGTGGGGTTAGGAATTAATAATAATGTTATTAAAATAGATCCTAATCCTTCCACTATCCGCCAACAAGCCTCCAACCCTCTTGACCCAGGTGCAGAAGGAAAAGAGACTTTTGAAACCCGAATTAATCTACTCAGAGCGGATGATGATGTGGTGATGCATGGTGTTGGTGAGGTGCAGGAGGGACAGATGCCTCAATAATGCCCGGTTTGGTTGTGCTTTTTTTCTTTTCTATTAAGTTTTTAATGATTATTATGACTTGGAATACTCGGGGTGCCGGTGGTGCCTCTTTTTGCAGATTACTTAGGGATGTTGTTGTCAAACATGGTGTTAATCTCTTTGCTCTGTTAGAGCCCAGGCAGGCAGGGATGAAAGCCAACCTCATTGCTAGGAAACTGGGATGGACGAATACGTACGTGGTAGAAGCTCGGGGCTTTAGTGGAGGTATTTGGTTATTTTGGGATTCTGCATTTAATTTTTCTGTGACTTGTTCTGGTGATCAATTTGTTCATGGAATGGTCAACAAAGGCACAAGTGAAGAGTGGGCGCTTACTGTGGTGTATGGCCATCCTAATATAGTTGTTAGACGCCAGTTATGGCCCACTCTTGAGGGTTTTCAACAATCGATTGTTGGAGGTTGGGTTGTGATTGGAGATTTCAATGCTGTTTCATGTTCTGAAGAGCGCTGGAGTAAGAAACTCAGGGAGAATATTGGGATTGATGGGTCATTCCGAAATTGGCTATTGGGTAGCGAATTACTTGATATTGGTTTTAGTGGACCTCGATTTACATGGGGCAATTTGACTAGCCAGAGCAGAATTGACAGGGCCTTGATGAATAATTGCTAGTTTACAGAAAATCCTAATGCCACAGTGACTCATTTGCCAAAATATAAATATGATCATTGTCCGGTGCTTCTAGATACTGATTCTCATGTTCTTACTACAAAGAATCGAAGGCCTTTTAGATTTTTTGCACCCTGGGTCATGCATGATGATTTTAAGCTTTTTGTACAGTCTCAATGGGGGGTAGGAGGCGACTGGTGTAGTTCCGTAAAACATTCTACTGAGGATTTGAGGTTATGGAATAAGGAGGTTTTTGGTAACATCTCCTATATGAAAGAAATTTTATATCGACGGTTAGATGGGATTAATGCAAAGATAGCTTCAGTAGATATCTTGGAGTATCTTGAAAAATTACGAGCGGAGCTATGGGCCGAGCTTGAAAAGCTATTGGCACAGGAAGAAGTTATGTGGCTACAGTACTCTCAAACTAACTGGTATGTTGATGGGGATTGTAATACCAAATATTTCCATTCAGTGGCTAATGGCAGATGAAGAAGGAATAGAATAGAGGCCTTGAAGCTAGACTCTGGGGAATGGACATATGATGCGGCAGTTATTATGAGAATGGGAAGCCAGTTTTTTGAAAGTTTATTCACTGAGAACCAAATATATAATGGATCCTTGGTATTCGGATGCACTTATCCTGAAATTGACGATGGGAATATGCAAATTCTGGGGAGAATGGTTGAAGATCACGAGATTAGAAGAGCTTTGTTTGATATGGGGCCTTTGAAAGCGCCAGGACCAGACAGTTTCAATCCGTTATTTTATCAGAGCCAATGGGAGATGATAGGACCGTCAGTACTTGACTTAGTTAAACGAGTCTTTAATGATTCTATGTGGGTACAACAAATCAATGCTACTCATATAGTACTCATACCGAAAGTGGAACATCCTGAGACGTTTAGAGATTTCCGCCCCATAAGTCTTTGCAATGTTGTGTACAAAATTGTTACGAAGGTTATATCAAATAGACTCAAGGCAGTCATGCCTTTAGTGATAGCCCCGAATCAGTGCAGTTTTGTGAAAGGACGCCAGAGCTCGGACAATATTATCCTAGTACAGGAGATCATTCACTCTATGAAGTCATTAAAGAGGAAAAAGGGTTTCATGGCCATTAAGATCGATTTGGAGAAAGCTTATGATCGTGTCAGATGGAGTTTTATATCTGACTGCTTAAGGGAACTCAAGATTCCTGACTATCTTCTTAAAGTTATTCAAGCTTGCATGTCAACGTCACAAATGCAACTGCTTTGGAATGGTGAAGCTACTAATATATTTTGCCCTTCACGTGGGGTTCGACAGGGTGACCCAATATCACCGTATCTTTTTGTTATCATGATGGAAAGGTTGGGGCATCTCATACAAACAGCTGTAGGAGAGGGTGAATGGCAACCATTTAGGCTCTCCAAACGAGGTACTCCCGTCTCTCATATCTTTTTTGTTGATGATCTCATTTTGTTTGCAGAAGCAGATCTAGACCACGCGGGGGTTGTGAAGGCAATCCTGGATGACTTCTGTGACATTTCAGGCCAGAAAGTGAATGCTGGAAAGTCAAGAATTTACTTCTCAAGAAACGTGAATCATGTCAAGTGCAAAGAAATAAGTGAGTTCTTGAATTTTACTCCGACATCGAATCTAGGGAAATACCTGGGAATGCCTTTATTACATGATCGAAGTTCTAAGGCAACATATAATTTTCTCCTGAATAAGATGGATACTCGTTTGGCCAACTGGAAGTCAAACATGTTATCGATGGCGGCCAGGAATACTCTAGTGTCTTCTGTAATGTCAGCTATGCCTTATTATGCTATGCAGACAGTGCCTCTTCCTTTGGGAACCTGTGATGAAATTGACAAACGATGTCGGAATTTCCTCTGGGGTAGTAGCTTAACCAGCAGAAAACCTCATCTAGTATCTTGGGATTTGGTGTGTGCACGTAAGGAAGATGGAGGACTAGGTCTTAGGAAGTCTCGTTACCAGAATCAAGCATTTATGATGAAGCTTGGATGGAGTATGATTAATAGACGAGATTCGCTCTGGGTTAGGTTCTTGCGAGAAAAATATAAAGCTGGCGATGATATTATTCCTAAAGTTGAGAAGCGCAGGTCAGAGTCAAGGACGTGGAAGGGTATCCGTAATAGTTGGGAGAATGTCACAGATAGTATAACATGGAGAGTTACTAATGGTGAGAATATTTCTTTCTGGAATGACATGTGGGTGCCACACTTGGACAAGCTTCAGGGTTTGGCAATCCGAGCATTACCTAGAGATGTTACTGAATGGAGAGTACCTGACTGCATCACTCCATCCGGACAGTGGGATATGAGTAAGTTTGATTACCTACTTCCAAGACATGTACGTACAGCTATCAGCCGCATCAATATACGTCAGCGAATTGGGGAGGATTTCCCAGCATGGAGATGGTCTTCTGATAGAATTTTCTCCCTCAGCTCTGCCTATAAATACATCGTGGGTACCCCACGCCCCCTTAATAAATACAGGTGGAGATGTGTTTGGAAAATGAAGGTCCCTCAAAGGTATCGTACTTTCTTGTGGCTGTGCCTCCATGGTCGCTTAATGACAAACATGGTGCGGTTCCATCGTGGTAGTCACCCCTCGGGGACTTGTGAAATATGTCATATTTCAAGCGAGTCGATACTACATGTTCTACGAGATTGCCCAGTCACTTCTGAATTCTGGAATAGTTTTTTACCGGAGGATTGGCGTGATCTATTTTTTGGTATGTTTGACAGGAATGATTGGCTTGCATGGTGTATGGAGAGAAAGGACATAATTCAGGGATTCGAGTTTCGTCTTTGGTTTACTGTCTTATGTAGGAATATCTGGTTGGCTCGTAATGATCGCTGCTTTAACAACAATACTTGGAGTACAAAGGCCATTTTAGCTCGTGCTCGGGCATGCTTAGCATGGGGTAATACAGGCCTGTTTAAAAACCATAACGAGGAAGGAAGTCGCCCCCATTGGAAGCCACCTCCGTCTGGGTGGGTGAAGATTAATACTGATGGATCCAGGAGTGACATACTAGGGACGTGCACTTGTGGAGGTATAATGCGAGATCATAATGGTGAGTTTTTACTAGGGTTTATGTATCGGATTGGCCAAGGGACGGTGGTATCTGCTGAAGCTTGGGGTGTATTATGGGGTCTTAAGCTTGTATGGGATAGAGGATACAGACAAATTCTGATTGAGAGTGATTGTACTGAAGTCATGGAACTGATTCATACCTTGGTGCCTCAAGAACACCCAGATTTTCATCTTATCGAGGAGGCTCGCACGTTGATAGATCGAGACTGGGAAGTGGAAATGTTACATTGTACTCGAGATGTTAATACAGTTGCAGATGCTATGGCAAAGGAAGCTTGGAAGATGGCGATGGATCTCCATATAACTAATTCGCCGCCCGAAGTTATTAAGAGCTTATTACTTAATGATGAAAATAGGTTGAGACAGCATGTTGACTCAGGAGGATAGCTTCTGAGATTTTTTTTTTGTAGTTTTTCATGTACTATCAAAAAAAAAAAAGCATGAAAATTTAATTTGAATGTGAATTATGTTGTATAGTTAATTATATAATCTAATCTGAAAGCATCTCTGCTATCTAGATTATTTGATTTACTTTTCTTAACAATTATCCAAAAATATAAAAAGTTATCATTTAGAACAAATTAATAGCATTGATTAATGATAAATATATATTTTATTCTATTAATATATACACACACATATAATTCAGAGCCAGCGAATTTAAGGATAATTTCGTAAAACTCAAAGAAGTTTGGGAGAATTGCCCAAAACTACCTTTGGGACAAATTAATTGCTGTTGCTACTAAGCGTGCAATCGATATTCTGTTTTGTGCAAACCATCTTCTGTGTGTGCAAAATTCTTCCATATAAATGTGCAAACAATCTTCCGTTATATGCAAAATTTCTTCCGTTATGTGTAACAGATATTCCATGGTAGCATTCAGCAATTAATTTACCAAAAAAGTATTTATCAGCAATTCTCCCAAGAAGTTTTGGCGGAAAAAAAAAAACTCAGAAGTTACTTTGGATGATGATGTTTTTTTAACCCGTATTATGGACGAAGATATACCTTTATTTGATATCCTCATTTACATTCTAATCACATTACCCATTTTTTAAACGAGATTTATCTCGTTAAAGGTTTAAAGAATCTTTTTATAATTTTAATTTGCGCCATGAAATATCTTGTTAGTATTTCAGTATCTCATCATAACTAACACCCAAACCCTATATAAACGCTTACTGATGAAGGAATTACATGCTTTCTAAAACCAAACTCATCTTTCTCTACTCTTTCCAAAGGCTACACCCCAAACCTTCCTTTACACCGCGTGCTTTCTCATCCAAAAATACTATTCAGCTATGACTTTACAGATACCGATCTCCGATCCTTCCCTAAACCTGAAGGCAATCAACAGTTGTTTGAACTTGGACCAGAACATAGATCAAACAATATTAGCCCTGAAACAAGGCAGCATAATCTGCCTAAAACTAGTGAAACTTTAACTCCTATACGACTTAACGATAGACCACTTAGGAATAGGCAGCCCCTTAGGTGGACTAAGGACTATGAGTGTGATTTCTTACCTACTAATGATGGTCAACATGAACTTGACATTGATGTGATTCGCAAAACCATACTGCTTTGTTTCATTTTATTGCCTATGACGATTTGTCTTCTTCTTTTTTTTGATACATAAAGGAGAAATATCTCAAAACTTAACCTACATCAGTAGGAGTGCGCTGATCCAGCTCCAAAATAGCCGCTAACTCCGCTGTTGGATACATGATAGGGTGAAAACCCGTTACAGTTGATAATGCCTCTTTCGCAAGATAGTCGGCAACCCGATTTGCATTTCTAGGAACAAACTGCAATTCTATTCTCCATTCACGTTGCACTATCAAACGAATTTCTTTTATGATAGCAGCTTCTGGATGATTTTGGCAGTTCCCACTATTAATCAAATTAAGGACCTCTTGTGCATCCGATTCTAATACCACTCTACGCTTCCCTTGATCCCAAGTTATCTTCAAACCCAGAAGAATACCCCATAGCTCAGCAGTAACATGATCCCCAAATTCCAATTTATGCATGAAGGACATGATAAACTTCCCATTAGCCTCTCGAATAACTCCTCCGCACCCAGCACCCGTGTGCCTTGCAAATGCTCCGTCGACATTTACTTTAGTCCATCCCTCCGCTGGCTCCATCCATATAGCCCCCCTATCTATTACTATTGTGCCTTGTAAGTTAATTCCTGCTAGTTTCTTACTTGCCTTCTTCATGCTGGATAAAATTACATGAGCACGATTTCGAAGGTTCTCATTGATCTCATTCTTGTGCTCAAATAAACGTTCATTTCTCCTTTTCCAGAATAACCAACATAACGTTGCAAACCAGTCACCCCACTCTGGGCGTCGAACATTAACATTCAACCATTCCTCTATGTTAAGATTAAAGAATGAGCGATCCCGTGGTAATGTTATCGTCTCCATCCACAAGCGCTTGGTTTCTATGCAGTCCCTCAACACATGTAAAACTGTTTCTGGGGCTTTCTTACACCAACCACACACATCATCAACATTCATACCTCTTCTACATCTTTCAACATTAGTAAGGAGCTTATTGTGAGCCACAAGCCACATAAAGGTTTTACACCTAGGGATAACATTCAGCTTCTAGATCTTCTGCCATAAGACTTTCTGGTTAACAGGTTCATTTGCAATAACTTGATATGCAGATTTCACCGAGAACTCCCCATTTCTTGTGTGCTTCCATCTGACGTTCTGTCTTTCCTGCTCAACTTCAGTACCCTCCTGCACAAATCTCCATGCTGCCTTGATCCCTGCCCATGTATTTGACCCCATCCTTTTCAGGTCTATTTGAGGAATTAGATCATTTCCACATTTATATTTGCTTCTAATAATTCTTACCCACAAATAATCTTTTTTCTTGATGAGATTCCATCCTAATTTGGCCATAAATGCTTGATTTTGGGTTCTAATATGTCTCAACCCCAAACCACCATTGATCTATGAATTACAAACCGTGTCCCAAGATACAAGATGATTTTTCCGCTTTTCCTGTGTTGTTCCCCACAAAAAACTCCGATTCTTCCGATTAATCATATCACACGAGCTGATAGGAAGAGAGGCTGTTTGCATTATATATGATGGAATAGCTGATGTGACAGACCCTACCAAAGTAGCACGACCAGCTAGAGATAATGAATTTGCTTTCCAACTAGATAACCTCTTCTTCACTTTGTCTACTACCTCAATGAAGCTCTCTTTCGTCACCCTTTTATGATGCAAAGGAACTCCCAAATATTTACCTAGATCTGCCGCCATTTGGAATCCCAGAATATTGCTTAGCTCAGCGCGTCTATTATGATTCACGTTCCTGGAGAAGAAAACTCTAGTCTTCGTAGCATTAACTTTTAAACCTGAGCTTGCACAGAATTCTTCAAGACAAGTCTTAACTTCATATGCCTGAAAAACAGAAGCTTGGCCAAACAAAATAATATCATCAGCAAAAAATAAGTGAGAAATAGGTGGCCCATTCTTACATAACCTGATAGGAAGCCAAGTTTTTGTCTTCATCCTATCTTGAATCATGTGTGCCAGCTGTTCCATACAAATCACGAATAGATATGGAGATAAAGGGTCCCCTTGTCTAACTCCACGGGAAGTTTTAAACATATCAGCTTTTTCTCCATTCCATAATAGTTGCATTGACGGTGTTGTAACACAATTAAGAATAATTCTGACTAGATTTGAAGGAAATGAAAGATCATTTAAACATTGTTCCAAAAAACGCCAGTTAACTCTGTCATAAGCCTTCTCCAGATCAATCTTGATAGCCATGTACCCACTTTTACCATGCATATTTCTCATGGAGTGAACTACCTCCTGCGCTGCAATAATATTATCAGAGCTGTGTCTCCCTGGAACAAAACTTCATTGATTAGGACTAATAATTTTAGGAAGGACAGCCCTAATCTGGTTGGCAATCACCTTTGTAAGGACCTTAAAAATCACATTACATAAACTAATTGGACGAAAATCCTTTAACTCCTCAGGAGATTCCTTTTTAGGAATAAGAACAAGAAAAGTATTGTTGATACTAGCAATCTCCTCCGGATGAACCCAAAGTTTTTTAACAAAACTATAAATGGACATATCAACATGTTTCCATTGACTTTGGTAAAAGAGAGCATTAAACCCGTCCGGTCCCCGCGCTTTCAACGCTCCCATATTAAAGATGGCCTCCTTTACTTCTTCATCCTGTATTTGCTTTCCTAGGAGATAAATATCATCATCTTCAATTCTTGGATATGAAGTCTGACAATTAATTTTCTCCCTCTGAATTCCTTCATCTGTAAACAAATCAACAAAATAAGAAGTAGCCATCTCTTTAATTTCCTGCGCTTCATATATCCATTCACTATTATTATTCTGAATAGCTCCAACAAAATTTCTTTTCCTTCTTCCATTAGCTTGAGCATGAAAAAATTTTGTATTTCTATCTCCATTCAACAACCATTCTGTACGAGCTTTTTGCTCCCACAATAAAGATTCTTGTAGAAGAACGGCCTCTAGTTCACCGCACAAGGTAGTTTGAAGATTTTGGAGTGCCAATGATAGGCCATAATGTTGCTCAGCCTTGGTGATTCCACTAAGACGTCTCATTAGCTCTCGTTTCCTCTTATCCATATGACCGAACACTTTCTTGTTCCAACTTTTACAATCTTCGGTAAATACAGTAATTGCCTCCTTCCATTCTTCACCTCTCCTCTAATTTTGCTTGACAAACTCTTCAAACTCATCATGCAACACCCAAGCTGTGATAAACTGGAATGGTTTATTATTCTGCTTTGTCATTCGTAACCCTTTCAATCGCAGTAGAATAGGACGGTGATCAGATTTATACCAAGGCAAATAAGTTACACTTACATCTGGAAACATTTCCATCCAATCATTAGATCCAAGAACACGATCAATTCTGCTATGAGATTCCGTTTTATGCCATGTGAATTCTGGTCCATTAAATCCGAGATCATTTAGAGCGGCAGCATCAATAAAATTAATGAACTCTTTGTCAGGACCCCTATTCTCACCCACAGACCGTCGTTCATCCATCGTCAAAGTAGCATTAAAATCTCCGCCAAGAGCCTATAGCACATTAATCTGGTCACTCAACTCGAATAACGCCTGCCACAATATACGTCTCTGCATTAAATTTGGGCTAGCATAAATAAGAGTCAATTCCCATGTTCTATGATCATACCCACAAATCCTCATATGCACAAACTGTGGATGCTTCACTAATACATCAACTCTTCCCACTTTTTCGGACCACAAACACCAAATCCCTCCTTTAAAACCTTCGGCATCAATAATTTGCATAAATTGAAACCCCAATTTACTAGCAATCTTGATTGCTTTATTCCCACTGCATCTAGTTTCAAAAATAGCCATAAAATCCACATTATGAAATCGTGACATTTCCCTAATTAGATTAGGAAAGAGGCGAGCTCCTGTGCCCCGTGTATTCCAAAAAAGGAAATTCATTTAGATAGATTAATATTTTTTGGGGTAGAATCCCCCATCAAAACATCCTCATCTTCTCTAACCATCCCAACTTCACACACTGTTACTGTTAGAAGACCATTATCTTGATCCATAATGACCATACCTTTATCTGTGATGTAGTTTCCTTTTTCCCTTTCGATAGCCTGCATCGTTTCCCCTTTTCCCATTTCCATGCTTTTAATTTTTGTTTGATCAACCTGTGATTCTTTGCTATTCTTTAAAGATTCACTAGGCTTGTCTGTCAACACAGAAAATGGATTTTGTGAGAAAACATTGACTTTATCCTGGTCCCTACTCTCTCCCCCTTCTGTCATAACCTTCGTCGGAACTTTTCCTCTAGCCATGTTCATTTTTTCTCGTGCACGTCTCTTAATCCCAGTCAATCTTTTTTCTCCCACTGGGACCCACCTCTGTTCTGTACCAGTCTTTTTACTTTCCATTCCAATTTGACCCCTGTCTTCATTCACTCCCTCATTCACGTCCTTCCTTTCTACCGTCTAGCCTTTCTCCTTGTACCAATCTAGTCTTTTTTCTTCTAAGGACCCTTCTGACTTATATCCCCTTTTTTACCTCCTGGATTAGAACTTGATCCAACCAAATCCAGTTTATTACTGTTCCTACTGATATCATGTCTTACCAACATTTGTGGCCCAAAAATGCCGCCCTTTAATTCACTCTTCTCAGTATCCTCGACATTCTTCCTCGGATTATCCATCTCCTTGTTAGTGGATTTTCCTGGCACATTATCCGGACGAGTCTCCCCATTTTCCTTCATTTGAACAGGATTTTTAATATGACATATCCCAATATGATGTCCATACTGCCCACAATGAAAGCAAACAAGATGTAATCCCTCATACTCAATCTTCCTGTCCTCACCAAAATGGTTAAAGAAAGGCAATAAAGGTTTCTGCAAATCCAACTCCACACAAATCCTAGCAAAACCTCCTTTCTCTGAAAAAGCAGTAGTTCTATCAATTTTTAGAGTTTTTCCCACCAGGTTTCCAAGCCTTCTTAAAGATTCTACACTATAAAGTTCCACAGGTAAATCTGGAAATCAAATCCATGCTGCTATTTTCTTCTGGTGATCTGCTTTCCATGGATTAAAAATTGGTCGCCAACGTTGAACCATCAAATAATGGTCAGCAATCATCCAAGGTCCTTCCAACAGAGCGTAATCTCTATCCTCTCTTGTAGAAAATGAAACAATAAAATAACCATTACTCAGAGGGGTAACTTTCATCGGGCTCTTAGGATTCCACATTCTTTCCATTCTCTGCCTCATAAAACCCACTCTAAATGACTTCGTCAAAAGTTTAACAATTAGAGAATTTATATAGGGTTTACACCAAGCCTCATACTCTTCTTTAGTAAATTTCAACTTTGGATATTTCCCTCCTTTTTGCCAATTATTGCATGCTTCATCACCATATTGATCTTCCTCTTCACCCTCCACATCCTCATTCGTATTTTTACTACTTATTTTCGCGAAATAATCCTTCCAGCCATTAAAAGCATCACATGCTGACATGTTTACTTCCAGGAATCCAGAGTCTCCAAGACTCAACAATTTATCTCGGTATGTGAATTGGGTCCCTGGATTCTGGTTTCCATACCCGCCATCCTTTCCTTCCTTCCTTAATCCCGAATTCTCAGCGTTACTACTAAAAATTAGAGATTTCCCCCCACTTCCATTCTGATTCCAAACACCCCTACTTTCATTCCCCTTCCCTCCGCCACTCGCCCCACTCTCTCTTTCATCGTTCTCCCTCATCAAAGGTTCAAACTCTTACAACTCCATAAGCAGACAATCAAATTCAAAAGAACAACTATGAAACAGAGAGAAAAAAGAGAAAACTGACCGAAAATGATAGGCAAAATCAGAGCTGGAAGCAGAAATCAGAGTTGATGTTAAACTTCTCCGGCCACCACACAAGATCCGGCGAGGACTACAAGAACGCACAGATCGCTACACCCAACCACGGATCTCCCCAACAAACGGCAACACCAACAGATCGGCAGCCACCAAGCCCCGACGGACTCCGACCAAACAAGCCTCGATGAACTTTTCAACGGCTCGAGAATGATAGACGAAATTCACAGCAGAAACAGAAATCAGAAATCAGAACCAGACACAGCGATCCGTTCCAGCAACGAAGCAGATAACTAGCACCGGAACAGCACCGTCGGCAGTGACCGTTGCAAATGCAACGGTCGACTTTCTCTCTCAAACTTTCGTGATATGGTGGTCTTCTTCGGTGACTTCAACTATCGACTCTTTTGGTTCTTCCGTGATAGTTATCACCAAACTCGACCTTTTTTAGCGAGAACTGAGGACAGGAGCAATATCCTTCTATAATCAGATGTCGATTTGTCTTCTTCTTGTAAAGCTTTTCTATCTGCCATTGACAAAGAAATTGAACCATACACTTATAAGGAAGCTTCCAAAGACCCTAGATGGGTTGATGCAATGTAAAATGAAATTAAGGCCTTGGAAACTAATAAAACATAGAAGATAGTTACTCTCCCTAAAGGTAAGAAGCCAATAGGTTGCAAATGGGTGTTTAAGGCTAAGTATAAAGTTGATGGCAGGTTAGATAAGTTTAAAGCTAGATTAGTTGCAAAAGGATATAATCAAAGAGAAGGAATTGATTTCTTTGAAATATTTTCTCCAGTTGTGAAAATTGTAACTATTAGAACTATCTTAAAATTGGTTGCTGCTTATAATTGGCCTATACACCAAATGGATGTAGAGAATGCATTTCTGCAGGGAGATCTACATGAGGAAGTATATATGACTATCCCTCAAGGATTTGAAACCAAGGGAGAGCATTACAATGTATGTAAACTTGAGAAATCGTTGTATAGCTTGAAGCAAGCTTCAATACAATGGAATGAGAAATTGACCCAGTCATTAATTAAAGGTGGTTTTCAACAAAGTAAACATGATTATGCTCTTTTTCAGAAATGAACCAATGGTAATATAATTATTGTGCTTGCTTATGTTGATGATTTGATGATCACTAGAAATAGTCTAAAGGAAATAGATGCTGTAAAGAAATACCTTCACAGTGAGTATAGAATTAAAGATCTAGGAACATTAAAATACTTCCTTGGTTTAGAAGTTTTAAGGTCTAAGTATGGAATCCTACTTAATCAAAGAAAATATGCAAGTGAATTAATTTCTGAGACAGGTATAAGTGAAGAAGAGATCTTCATGACTCCTATGGAACAGAATTTGAAGCTTACAGCAGCTAAAACAAAGTCGGACCATTTCTTACAAAATCTGGGAGTCTATAGAAGTTTGGTTGGTAAGTTACTTTATCTTACTTTGACTAGACCTGATATTTCTTTTTCAGTGCAGGTGCTGACTCAGTTTATGCAAGAGCCCAAGGAGTCTCACATGCGAGCTGCACTAAGACTAGTAAAGTATCTCAAAAAAGACAACCCAGGGAGAGGAATATATATTTCAGTAGAAAATTCACTAAAAGTGGAGTGCTATTGTGATTTTGACCATGAAGCTTGTCCAGACATGAGGAAATCTGTCACCGGGTTCGTGGTAAAGCTGGGAGGATCTTTAATTTGCTGGAAATCCAAGAGGCAAACTGTGGTATCCATCTCTTCTGCTGAAGCAAAATATAGAGCATTGAGAATGGCGGTAGCTGAGCTTACTTGGATCGTAGGTTTGTTAAAAGAGTTGCACATTCATAAAGTAGTACTTGTGAAGATATATTGTGATAATAGAGCAGCTGTTCACATTGCAACAAATCCAGTTTTTCATGAGCGTATCAAACATATCGAGATAGATTGTCACTTTGTGAGACAAAAGTTGGTAGAGGGTATGATAGAGTTTGGACATGTTCGATCAGAAGAGCAACTTGCTGATATATTAACCAAATCACTTGGAACTTCACAGCATGATTATATATTGTGCAAGTTGAGAACTAGTGAATATAGAGTTCCCAACTTGAGGGAGAATGTATAATAATTAAATATGTAATTATGTGGATATACTATGGGTAAAATTGTAAATGTCCTATCTAAGGACCGGCATACAGTGCCTATATATATGAGGCCGTGATTCATATTATATAGAGACTTTTCATTCTGATAATAAAATGTTGATTTCTCAGTCATTCCTGGACCCATTTTAACAATCCTTCCTGGACCCATTTTAACAATCCTTTCCGTCTTCGGAATTGCTTTCAATGCTCCACGGGTTTTCTTCGTTTGTGTATATGTAATATATGGATTAATAAATTGATAAAACTTTTTTAAAAAATCCCTTCCATTTTTCGTTTTAATTAAAGAGGGATATTATTGTCTTTTGACAAAATTTATAAATTCCTAATTCAGCTTTGACTATTTCAATAGGACTTAATTGGGATTCTCCTTATTTTTAATGATTTTAGAATTAAAATAAAAATAATATCTTAATTATATCATTTAAGAATAGTGTTTTAATTTAAAAATCATTAGTTGAAATTTTTAAATCTGGACAATCCAAATCTAATAAGTTTGGGTGAACACCCAAACCAGGTCCGCTAAATACTCTTGTACTGTGTTCCACACGATTTAGACAATCTTTTAGATTAAGTTGATAGTGTCCCCATTTGTAAATGTAAGGCATATCAAAGAAGTGGATTTTGAAACTAAATGTAAAACTTTTTTCGTTTTATCCTTCATATCTATCATTATAATCTAATGTTGCACCGAGATATTTTAGAGAGATCAAGTCATATAAACTATAATTAAATACTTTATTTAGTTCTTTTAATTATTTTAAATTAAATAGTTAGCCCTTACATTTATGATTGAAAGAAGTAATAAATTAACCTTTATGTATGAGTATCGATCTTTCATTCTTTCCCTAGCAATTAAATACACTGACCGACTAAATACTATGAGTGGGATGACAGTAAAAAACATGAAAATTTAATTTAAATGTTGATTAATATGTATAGTTAATTATATAATCTAATCTGAAAGTATCTCTGTTATCTAGATTATTTGATTTAATTTTCTTAACAATTATCCAAAAATATTAATCGTTATCTTTTAGAATAAATTAATAGCATTGATAAATCATGAATATATACTTTATTCGATTAATATATATACACATATAATTCAGAGACGCCGAAATTAAGGATCAAATGTAATTTCCTGAAATTCAAAGAAGTAATTGCGGGCGGACGAAGATTTACCTTTATTTTATATCCTCATTTAAATTCTAATCACATTACCCGTTTTTTTAAAAAAGACTTATCTTGTTAAAGATTTAAAGTATCTTTTTTTAACTGCTCCAAGAAATATCTTGTTAATAACTAACACCCAAACCTATATAAAAGCTCACTGACGAAGGAATTATATCGTTTCTAAAACCAAACTCATCTTTCTCTGCTCTTTCCAAAGACTCTGGCTCCTTTGTACCGCGCACGTACAATTTAATCCAAAAAAACTATTCAGCTATGACTTTCAAGATACCATGTTTCCCGTCAGCCAAGAAGAAGCCCAAGACCTCCGATTCAGCCAAGAAGCCCAAGGTCTCCGATCCTTCACCAAACCTGAAGATGGACGTCGGAGCAGTCTACTACCCAAAGGCCAACCGCCAAAATCCCCTAGGCGAAGACTCCTACTTTGTCTGCTCTGAACTAAATACAGTCGGTGCCGCTGACGGCGTCAGCAGCTGGTCAGAGAAAGGAATCGACGCCGGCCAGTACGCCCGTGAACTCATGCAAAACGCAATGTTGGCCGCACTCCGACAACCAAAAGGATCTGTGAACCCTAGAACCGTACTGAACGAGGCCTTCCGCCACACAAAAAGCGCGGGCTCCTCCACCGCCTGCATAGCCACCCTGAAACAAACCCTCGGCGAAAACCCTAACGAGGAATACTACTCCTTGCATGCTGTGAACGTGGGAGATAGTGGGTTCATGCTCTTCAGAAACCTCAAGTTAGTGTTCCAATAGCCCGCTGCACGGGTTCAACACGCCATATCAGCTTGGGAATGGTTGGAAATGCGACAAGCCGGAGAAAGCCAGGGAATTCACTGTGGAAGTGGCGGCCGGAGATATAGTGGTGTTTGGGACAGATGGGTTATTTGACAATATGTTTCCCGGGGAGATTCTGAGCTTTATAGAGCGGAATTGTGGGGATGACAAGAAAGTGACGCCTGAGGGACAGTCTCTTCTTATAGCAGAAGGTGCTAAGAGCAATTCCTACAACAAATCTTCAATAACCCCTTTTTCAAAAGCTTACGGTCGCAAGGCTGGGATAAAATTTACAGGAGGAAAGATTGATGATATCACCGTTCTTGTGGCCTATATAGTCTGTTGATGATTTATTAAGCACTTATGTTTATGCATACAGATCTATTACGTAAATATTTTGCTTTGAATGCAGTACTTTCGAATTTTTTCAATTTGATACCAACGATTGTGTTTATGTGTACTTCATAATGTTCTCCATAACATTTCACAGTTTAAATAAATCTTCTATTTATTTGATGGGATGGTTACGAGATTATATGGTTAAACAATTCACAATAATTCGTAACTTATCCATAGATATAACCCTTTTTGAACTTCTTGTTTACTTTATATCACATATTTTGATCTACTGGTTTAAGTCTTTTTTTTTTTTTTTTTAACATATATAGGAGGACTATATTTTATCTCTTCACATTCTAAGAATGATACATATCATACAACTTCCTATTTATTTTCCCTATTCATTCTTGCCAACATTCCATAATTGATCCACGGATGGAAATGCATTTCTTTTCAGCTAAATGGCACGTATAAGCGATTCCCGGCCGTAACAGGAGTGAATTCTTTGAAAAATAACATATACAAAACTATTCCCCTATATATTAAAAACAAAAAGAAAGTGTCTAGCCATTAAGTCACTTATTATTCCTTTTCAATTTTTATCATCTTCAAGTCATCAATTTTTTCACCACCAAATAAGTTTGCAAGAAGTTAATGAGAAGGAAAATTTTTGCTTAACATTCCATAATTGATCAACGATAATAATTCTATATGCATCGTAACTCTAAACATTTGTTCAAATATGTAGTATGTGATTAACGAGGTTTTGGGTTCATATGGTAAAGTGTACTTCATTTTTTGAATCTGTTCAGGATAATAAGTAGAATATTTGATGAAAATACTTTTTTAACGGAAATAATAACTGAAATATTGACGGGCTATTATTATATAATATATATAAGGATTGCGCATATTCATTGCAAAAAAAAAAAAAAAGATTGCGCATATTACTCAATTTTCTTTTAATGTATCAAAATCAAAGTGGTGTGATGCTACTGTTGATATCATAATTACCAGGCTAAGGTAGATGTGGGTCAGTGAACCAACTAGAATGTTGGGCCCATAGGGAGTGAGGTGTGATGTGCATATAAGCTGGGGAGGAAAACGAAAGATGTCATATAAAGTTTGAACATTTCTCATTTCGATGTGTTTTAAAACCGTGAGGGGTGGGATCGAAAGCGCACAATATCAAGAGCATGACACTGAAATGTTACAATTGTGGCTCATTAAGAGTGACGGGCACCCAAACTCACAGATTTTGTAATTGAGCATCCTCACCCAAACTCACAGCATGCCTTCTTTAACTTCATATAAAACATCCACAATTGACATTCTGAAAAAGATTCCGTCATGAATGTGAAGTTCCCATGGTGAAGTAAATTGGCGATTGGTTTTGGGTATATATCGAAATGATAAACTACAATCATTTGAGAAAATTGACAGATTAGTCAGAACAATGAGGCCAAGGAATACAAGATCAAGAGTCAGAAGCTGGAATTTGTGATTGGACGTGGGCAGGAAAATGGAGGATGGTGGAAGCAGGTGCTATGATCGATGTTCAAGAACAATCCTTTCCGTCTTCGGAATTGCTTTCAATGCTTCAAGGGTTTTCTTAAAAACAGCCTAGTATGGTCATCAGATTTGATTTGGATAGTCTACATTTAAGTTTTTAAAATTTTTTATTTTTTTAAAAAAATTATTTGAATGAGTATAGAATCTAGAATAAAAATAATTTGTTAACTACTATTCTTTCGGAAAATGTTTTTTTATTTAAAAAATAATCATTTTAAAAAAACTTAGATCTAAACTGTCCAAAATTAGATGTGAATGGCCCAGATCTTATGAAACCAGGTCCGCTAAATACTCTCGTAGTAAGTTCCGTGAGATTTAGACATTCTTTACATTGCTTTGATATACTCACCCCGTTACTAAATGTAACACATATCAAAGAAGTGAATTTTGAATCTAAATGTAAAACTTTTAGATAGTGGGTTCGTGCTCTTCAAAAACCTCAAGTTAGTATTCCAATCGCCGACTCAGCAGCACGGGTTCAACACGCCATATCAGCTTGGGAATGGTGAGAAAAGCGACAAGCCGGAGAAAGCCGAGTAATTCACCTCGGAAGTGGCGGCCGGAGATGTAGTGGTATTTGGGACAGATGGGTTATTTGACAATATGTTTCCCGACGAGATTTTGAGCCTTATAGAGCGGAATTGTGGGGGTGACGAGAAAGGGACGCCTGATCGAGCGACTGCCTTGGCTTGTAGCAAAAGCTGCTACAGGGAATTCCTACAGCAAACATTCAAAAATACATTTCTTTTCAGCTAACTTGCACGTATAAGCAATTTCATGTAAGTTGAGTGAATTCTTTTAAAAATAATATATATTAAACTATTTCCCATAAAAAATAAAATGAAAGTGTTTAGACATTAAAGTTTTGCACATTTTTTGTTCGTTGCAGATTTACAGCCACGTATTTTGTGTTGTGGTTCATCAGAATTGCAAGAACGTTGTTAATTATCATTTGGGATCTACTTACTGTGCAGTCCATACTTATGCTTTGGATTAATTTTTCATCAAAATCGTCAAGGAGTTTCTTTCTCAAGAATCACAGTAGATACGCTCGACAGTATAATAATGAAGAAGACGAGATGTGAGGCAAGAGCAAAATAACCCAGGAAGTTTGGTAAAAGCAGAATAATTTTGGCTAACGCTGATTCAAAGAGCAGATCAATTATGTAGTCCCTTGTTGATTTATTACGCACTTACGTTTATACATACAGAGCAATTACGTAAATATTTTGCATGTAATGCAGTACTTCCGAACGTTTTCAATTCGATGCAAACGGTTTATGCATCGCAACTCTCAACTTTTTTTTAAAAATATATTTACTATGGGATTAATGACGTTTCTGCTGGGTTCATAAGCTTAAGTGCTCTTCATATTTTTAATGTGTATGTTCTTGATAATTAACTGGAATATTTGACAACTTAATATTCATTCTTGTTGATATCAAATGATTTAGTCACCTACTTCAAAAACTCGTGAAGTCAGCTCCTATTCACTATTAGGAAGGTGTTCCTTTTCAATTTTCATCATCTTCAAGTCATCAATTTTTTCACCACCAAATGAGTTTTGAGAAGTTATTTAGAAGAAATTTTTTTGACAACATCATCCCATAATTGATCAACGGATAGGGGTTGCATTTATTTTCAGATACATTGCACATATAAGCAATTTCCAGTAAGTGGAGTGAATTCTTTGAAAAATAACATATAAGAAATTATTTTCCTATAAAAAAACAAAAAGAAAGTGCTTAGCCATTAAAGTTGCACACTTTTTATTTGTTGTAGCCCTATGTTTTTTGTGTTGTGAGTCATCAAAATTGCAAGAATGTTATTAATGATTATTTGGGATCTACTTTCTACATAGTCCGTAGTTATACGCTTGGATTAGTTTTTCATTAAAGAAATCGCCTTAAGAAGTTTTTCTTTCTCTCTTTTTCTTTTACATCTACATTTGTTAGAATTAATTGACAAAAAAGTGTTGTATTAGCGGGTATTGGAAAATAAATGTAATTTATATTTGTGTTTGTAATTCTTTTATAATCAATATAATAGTCTGACGGTTGCAAAATTATCGGTTTTTGCATTTATTTAAGTATAAACTTTTCTATAGTAGCAACGGGATGCTCATCAAGAGTAATGAGTACCCAAACTCGTCAGATATGGACAGTCAAGATCTAAGTTTTTAATTTTATTTGTCTACTAAAAATATTAAGATAATCTCTCAACTATATTTTTTCAAAAAATAATGTTTAAATTTAAAAATGAGTATCCAAACTCGTCAGAAACTAAAAAATTATTTTAATAGGCATAAAATTTAAAATAAAAATAATCTCTCAACTATATTTTTTCAAAAAATAATGATCAAATTTAAAAATAATTATTTGAAAATTTTAAATTTGGATTATCTAGATTAGATAGATATGAATGGTTCAGGTCTGATGAGTGATGAGCACCCAAACCGAGCATGCTAAACACTCTCATAATAAGTTCCGGGCGATTTAAGTAGTCTTTTAGATTAATTTGATATACTCTCTCTGGCACTAAATGGAAGACTTAGTCTAGAAGTGAGCTTTGGTTTTAAATGTAAGGAATTTTTGTGCCAAAAAAAAAAATGTAAGCATTTTTTTCTTTATTTTATCTCTTGCTTATATTTATCATTTTTTTGAACTAATTTGTTTTACTCAAAAAATGGTGTATTATACAGAAATATTTTATAAAGATAACATTATATATATATATATATATATTCTATAATTAAATAATTTGTTTAGGTTCTTTTATTTTCCTAAATTAAATAAATCTTACATTAAAGACTTAAAAGAAGTAATAAATCAAACTTTATGTATATCAGTATCGATCTTTCATGAGTTTCATCTGCAGGAAAAAAAAAAGTATCAATCTTTCATCGAGCCTTTCCGAGTTAAAATACAACAACTTAGTTAATATTAATTCTAGTTAGTTGTTCATGTACTTCATATTTTTATTTTTCTTAAAAAAATGAATCCCTTAATTAAGATTTTACGAGTAATGAAAAAATGAATCTTGTAAAATCTTATAATTTTATTAATATACAAGCTAGTATTTAGGAGGTGTTAAATTGACTAATGAATTATTGTATTTTAATTGGTTGGATCACAAATAACAAGGTAAACTAGATTTATGCAAGAATTTCTCATAAATAGGATGAGGTGGATGACGGTAAAAATCATGAAAATTTAATTCAAATGTTAATTACGATGTATAGGTAATTATATTATATAATTGGAAAGTATCTCTGTTATCTAGTTTATTTGATTTAATTTCCTTAGCAATTATTGAAAAATATATAGCTATCTTTTAGAACAAAGTAATAGTATTGATATATATATATATATATATATATATATATATATGTTATTTTATTAATATCACATAACATACATACATGCGCATATATATATATATATATATATATAATATGGTTAAATTATATAAAAAACCCTGCACTTTTGGTCAGTTACATGTAACCCCCTGATATTTGAAAGTTTAAATTTAATCTCCTGACATTTCATTTTTTTAGCTATTAACCCCTACTATTAATAAGTAACCGCTATCTTTTTAAAGGAAATTGTAACATTAGATTATGAGATGATACATGACATCCTATATAAATTATTAATTTCATAAAACCTCTCTGGACTTTGACTAATTGCAGATAACCCCCCTGAACTTTGATAAGATACAAATAACCCTCTTGACATTTCAAAATTTAAATTTAACTCTCTTAAAATTTTGATTTATAATATTAAACCACACTTTGTTTCTTTTACCATTTTAATAAATTTGTTAAGTTTTTTACTATCATTGGTCAATTAAAATAGTTTTCTTTTATGGCAAAAACTAGAAGAATAATATTTAAAAAATATAAATATAAAAATTTCATCATTTGTATAATATTTACTTATTTGCTTGGGATAATTCAGCATCGATAGTATAAAACTGTCCTCATTTGAGATAAATATATTCTTTGGATGATTGAGCATTGATAGTTTGAATATTATGTTTGTGTTAGAGGATAGCTTTTGCCCTCATTAATTTTTGAACAAAATACTCTGACCTCCCCTCTAATACACAATTAAGCCCAGACTGTTAACATCGTTAAGAATATTCTATGAATTGTTTTAATTAAAAATTTTGTTAAAATAAATATTATTTACTAAGTTACCCTTCAAGATACTAAATCTCTATTTTTGGTTAAAATTGTTATATATAATTTAAGAGTTTTCTTTTTTTTTCTTTTTTTGTATTAATTTTATTTTTTTCCTTTTTCAAATATATTTTTTAATATTTTTATCTTATCTGGCGGACACAGGTTTAATTAATTTAATTGATGTAGATATAAAAAAACTTGATTGAAATCCTTATTTATGTTTTCTAACAAATATATACAAACTGAGTATTCTTATAAATGTTTTAGCAGAAAAAAATAAATATATATGCATATATATTATAAATTTAAATATTTTACCTAATCTCTCCAACTTGATCATTGTATACTCTATAATAAAATAAAATATAATTGAAATATATTTTTATCCATGTAAAAGAAATCTAAATAAATAAGTTTTAATAAATTTGATAAAAATAAAAAATTATAAATTTTGTAATATAATCAAAAGTAATAAATTTTATAACATTATCTATTATAAATTTTTGGTTATACAATTTTTTAACAAATATAAATGTTGAGATAATTCTTTTGGTAATTGGGGGAATTTTGGTCAAAATCCAAGTTTAAGAGTCAAACTTAATGGTCAACTAATGGTTAGATGGATGAAAATAAAATTTCAAAAATATAAGGGAGGTTTGTGTAACATGCATTTTCATTTTAAGGGAGGTTTATATGGGTTTTTAAAATAGAGGGGATGTTTCTATAATTTAGGGAAAATAGAGGGGTAGTTAATGTAGTTTACTCTAAATCTTTTATCAACAAAATATTTACATCCATAACAATATTTGAATCCACAAATTATTAACAAAATCTAAACCAAATAGAAAAATCTTTATTAATTTATGTGTGGGTATGTTATATAAACTGCAGAAATATGGACTTTAGAATTGGTACAAGCACTTTAATTAATCCAAGCAAAGTGGAATCATGTACTTTTGGGCTTTGGCCAATTTCCCCATTTCTTCAACGCAAAAAGGGGGAGAAACAGAAAAAAGGGATGAAGGCAATTTCGCAATTGAGACCACGTACGTATGTTACGGGAGAATGATGAAGAGTTAACTAAATTCAAACAATGGAAAATAGGAATCCAATTAAATGGATCCATAACTTCATCCCGATTTAATTATTGAAAGAAAAACATATTATATAAAAATTCAAATCTGTAATAAAATAACCAAAAAGTGGTTCAAATTAACATGAAATTTATTATCGTTCACCAATAAAACTACAAGAGGTTCACCTAGATCTATATTTACAACTTCAGTCCACCTCATTTTCCAAGTTTATATTTTTTTTCTTCCTAAAATATCCTCATTCATTACACCTATTATGTGATTTTATCAAAGGGTAGTTCCAATGCATTCAATTAAGAAGGGTATTTTTAGGAAATCCAGCATTCATTTATTACAAATAACTAATTTAATTAATTTTGTTAAATTAGTTATCTATAAGGATCGATCAATTAGGTTTTATTGTAAGGGGGGAAAATTGAAAGTGTATACATTGAGGAAAGAGAGGTGTAAGTTTAATGCCTCTTACGTGATGTTTTGTGGGTTTCATAATAGGTGTGAAATTTCTTGGTTGGATCAAACCAAAGATAAAATTGTTGCTCTCCGGAACCTCGGCCCTGTGTGCAAACATTAAATGAACTATGTATGGCTGTCCACTAACGTTTTCCAGGAACTCAAAAACTACCTCGTCATGGTTTGGCCGTTCTGAAGACAATTAAACCCAATAACACGAAACAACCTCAATCAACAACGCTCTAAAAGTCAAAAGACACTGTAAAATACCAGGCCAAAGTCTCACAGACAACAAAGAGTGTTTGTTTTTTTCTTGCTCTTACATAGTACGTTATAACAGTACCAGCTGAATTGCCAGAGACAAGCTTAATCCTCATATCAAATCTTCCAAACAAGTATTCTCTATTGGATTGCAATCCAGAGCCAGAAGCCTCATCAAGAGAGAGTTTAGAAGATTCCCTCCTTTAAGTATCTTTGCCCTATGGTCGCCCCAAGTGATGTCTGTGTCATCATAGAAATTACCAGCTTCAATGGCTGAACACAGCACTATGAAACACAACGTAAACAAATCTGAAACTCTCATTTCAAATATTGCCATTTCACTTTAGCATATATTTCTCTTCATCTAATGGCCTTTATCTCTTAAATTGCAAAATTAGTTGCGTGAACTTTCTTGACACTACTAGAAAAACGTCCTTTAAGACTGTCACATCTAAACCTCTTATAGGCAGAAACGGTTTCAAAACTATAAACATGCATTTTTGTAAATATTTGTAAGATTTTATACCAGTTTCGTATACGACAGGTCTAAAATATACTGTTAAAACCGGTTGCTTTTGCAACCGGTTTAAAAGGCATTAAAATATTTTTTATAAGAATAATCTTTATATGCTTTTAGACATGTTCTGCATACAACCGGTCTAAAGTATACTGTTTGAACGTGAAGTTTGTACAACCGGTCTAAACAAATATCAAAAATATTTTTAAAAAAAGACATTAACAATTTTTCTAATTTTATTAAATCTCGTCTATAAAATGATCTAAACCCTACAAACAATTATATAGACTTCACTCGACCGCCCTTTCAAAACCGAATTTCCCGATCTTTGTGTCTTTTCATCTTTCTTCGCCATTTTTTTGAAGCTCTCCCCTTCCTCATCACTTATGATCTCCTCCTCAACTACTTCAAGAGCAACAAGTTCTCCTCCTTCGTTCAACAGTTTCCTCGACACTAGTTTTCTTCTTTGTGCTTGTTGGCATCAATTTATGTTCATTGGCCTCCAGATCTGTGCTGTTGGCTTCTTTGTACTCATTGGCTTCCAGATCTAAGCTCATCATGTCTAGATCAGTGTTCATCAAGTCCATATCTATGCTCTTCATGTCTAGAATGTGCAATCTCAAGCTCTCATCAAGTCATCACCCAAATCTACGCTTGTCTGAGCCATTGCCAAATTTTTTCTAAGGTAATGCCAAATTCCTTTTTCTCTTTATTTTAAGTTTATTGAATATGTTATTGTTATTTAGATTTGGAAAACTTGAATGTATCGTTTGATCTAATATTTTCTACTCTTCTACTATTTTTTATTGTTAGATGGTTTGTTGCGATTTTATTAGATATGCTTTTTTCTTTTTTGTTTTTCAAATTTATCTTCTTCTATTTTGTTGATATATGGATTTTATTGTGAGATCTTATAAAATCAAAGATACTCTTCTGCAATTTTATGGTATTTTATCCAAATCTTAAAATTCATATCTCAATCTTCATAGAAGAAGCTATTCTAAAAAAACTTTAAAAAAAATCTAGATCTCAAAATCATTTCTTCATTGCAATTTTGAAATTTGGATTTTTTTTAAATTTTATTGTTTAGACCGGTTATTTATTATCCGGTCTTAAAAGTGTCAAATTTCTTAAACCGCTCGATATAAGACTGAACATCAACCTGGTCTAAATAGCCATTTTTTACTAGTCTAAAAGCCTTTTTCCTAGTACTGTGAACTAGCCCATAAAATGAGATATTTTATTGATAATAATGACTAGGATCCATACACTACCATGTAACTAGACCTCAACATATATATACACATTGGGCTTAAGTAGCCTTAAGGCACAACAGCATTATCTACCTACCTAACTAATAACTTGCTTACTAATGTTTCTATAGATAAAAACATGATTATAATTAATCTTTGGACATTTCAATACTCCCCCTCAAGTTTGGGGTTGAAACATATTAACAGTTCCTAACTTGTCAAGTAATCGGGTTTGTGCCTCCTTGCTGACAGCTTCAGTTAATATGTCTACTTCTTAATCTCCTGATCATACATGTTGTAATTCTATAAGACCTTACTGCAACTTTTCCTGAATGAAGTGACAGTCTATTTTAATATGCTTTGTCCGCTCATAGAATACCAGGTTCAAAGCTATATGTATCGCACCTTACTATCACAATGTACACTCACTAGCTCATTCTGGTGAATCCTAAGGTCTCTCAAGATGCCATGTACCCACATAAGTTCAGAAACTATCGATTCCAATGCTCTATATTCAACCTCGGCTGATGATTTTGCAATAATTTCATGTTTCTTTGCTTTTTACTTAATGAAAGAGTCATCGAGCTTGAGTAAGTAACCAGTCACTGATCTCCGAGTCATCTCACAAGCTGCCTAGTCTGAATCGCAATAACAAGATAGCATCAAATCATCATCTAAACTTAGCAGCACACCAAGTTCTTTGCTTTGTTTGAGGTATCTAATCACATTAAATGCTGCTACCATATGTGCCTTCGTCAGCATCTGCATAAACTAATTGAGAACCAGCATAGGAAAAGAGATATTAGGCCTTGTAATAGTTAAGTAAACTAACCTAGCCAGAAGCCTTCTATATCTGTCTGAGTTCTGCAACAAGTCCTCCTTGTTAGTGTCAATGTTTCACCCAAGATGGGGATAAATTGGGTGATACTAAAAAGTTAAAACTACAATTAACAAATTTAACCAAAAGATGAGAGTTGGAAAAAGTTCACCTAAGTGTACACATGAGTTTTATAGTGGTTCAATCTCAACCACTTAACCTACATCCAGTCCCTATTATGCCTTTGAGATTTCTACTAAAGTTCCAAGATTCAATGGATTCTTAGCACCATAGTACAAGCAAGCTCCTCAACAGGACACTCACTCCTCCTTACACTTTGTAAGTAAATACCCTCACTCAGGGTTCTACTACCCTGAGATTCTCTTCACAAGAGTAATAAATATGTTTACAAATTCTCTCTGAAAGAGTTGATAGATGAACACTGAAAAACAAAGAAATATCAAAGTTATTAGAGAACATTAGGAAAACAAAGCACACTTATTGTAACAGAGTTATTTTTGTCATAGGTGGTTGCTCTGTCTTGAATGCTTTCGTAATTATAGGTACAATGATTTTAATGACCGTTGAGAGCATTCAATTCTATCTAGTAGAGAATAAATGTAGGCATTGATGACAGAAAACGTTAGGGTTAGTTAAGGCTATTTCGCAGTTAATATTTCTGACAACATTTTGCGTTTTGAAATTTTTGAAGCTAATCCAGAGATTAAACACGTGAAACTCATACATAAGAAATTAACATTTAGAAGTAGTATAAGAGGTTAGTGGTGTTAATCAAGATGTCTACAATAGGTATCAAAATTATCGAGACACTGATTCTAAGTTTTGATGGACAATCACTCGAGTACGACTTTAAATTACTCGAGTGCTTACTTTATCACTCGAGTGTTCAAGTGATCTGTGTTAAGGCATGCTGATAATCACTACCGAGTGACCTGGTATATTTGTGTTTGAAAATGATTTTTATCACTACCAAATGACTTGCAAGAGATTCATATCACTCGAGTGATCTTCCCTAAGAATATTTCAACACTTTCTAATCACTTGTGAGTGACTTGCAAGTGACCTTGGATCACTTGAGTGATTTACCATCTACTTGAGTGATCTCTATATAGAAGATCTCATCACCTCAGAATCTCTTGTGAGTGACTTGCAAGTGATGGTCATTACTCGAGTGATCCTTCTATCACTCAAGTGATCTTGACTTAGAAGCACATGAAGAGGTGTGTATCACTCGAGTGCACAACTTGTCACTCGAGAGTGATCTGTTCTCATTAGATCACAAACTTTCTAATCACTTGAGATTGACCTGTAAGTGATGCTCATCACTCGAGTACTTACCACATCACTTGAGTGATTTTATCTCTGAAGTCATTATTTGATCTGATCACTATCAAGTGACTTGTTGGAATTTTGTAAGTAAAAATTCATCACTTGAGTACACCCACTATCACTTGAGTGATCCTCTTTGGTTAACTTCGGTTCTACTTGGCCATCACTTGAGTGATTTCTCCAAGACAAACAAGATCACAATAAAGTTCCCCTTTCTATTTTCAAATCACTTGAAGTGGGAAAAACATCACTCGAGTGACTTGTTGATTCAAGTTTTTCAATAAACACTCACATCACTCGAGTGACTTGAATCATCAAGTCAACTTTGTGCCATCCTTATTTCTTATCAATATACTTAGATATCAAGGTTTGTTATCATTAAAACATTGTGAGAGCTAACACGCTTGTCTATCTCTTCCTTCCACGTATGCAAGAAGCTGCAAGTTATGTCTCATGGGAAGAGATAAGGGTCTCAACCGCCTATCCCAATATCCAATAGGAGATCTAGAATGTACTTCCTTTGGGAAAGCACTCCTCCCTTTTATGACCTTGCCACCTCTATTGACAAGAAGTTCTTCATTTCTTCCAAGTCTTTGATCTTAAACTTTCCATGGAGAAATTCTTGCGGGTCCCTTATTCTTTCCTTACAACTTCCTATAATAAGAAGGTCATCCACATATACAAGGACAAGCACTATAGCATAATCAAACCTCTTAATAAATAGTGAATGATCATATTCATATTGACTAAAACCACCATCAACTAGAGCCATAGACAACTTGTTATTTCATTGTCTTGAGGCTTGCTTTAGACCATATAATGACTTCTTAAGCCTACAAACCATGTTCTCCCCTATTTCTCAAAACCTTAAGGTGTAGTCATATATACCTCTTCAACTAAATCACCCTACAAGAATGCATTAATGAACATCCATTTAATAAACATCCTATCTATATACAGCATGCCATTTTCAAAACAATACAAACGGTAATCATTTTAATCACAGGAGAAAACTTTTCATGGTAAGCTATATGCCTTCCTTTTGTGTATACCCCTTAGCAACTAACATTGCCTTATATTTATCTACATTACTGTCTGACTTAAACTTTACCTTATACACCCACTTACATCCAATTGCTCTTTTACCTTTAGGAAGGGGGACCATGTCCCAAATCTTATTGTCTTCTAGAGCTTTTATTTCAAGTTGCATGGCCTCTATCCATTTAATAACATGGAACAGTGAGAAGGAGGCTAATAGGACTAGAGGAAGATGTTTCATATGGTCTTGCAGGACTAACGGAGCTTACTGATAGTGTTTAATCTTATTTAACCCCCTAACCTTTCATTTTTTTAACTATTAACCCCTACCATTAAATGACTGTTATCTTTCTAATGGAAAATGTCACGTTAGATTATGAGATAACACATGGCATTCTACATGACATCATGTGTAAATTACTAATTTCATAAAACCCCCTCAACTTTGAATAGTTGCAGAGAACCCTGGACATTGATTAGTTACAAATAACCCTTGACATGTCAAAATTTAAATTTAATTCCCTTAAAATTTTGATTTATAATAGAATAAAATACCCTAACCTCTCTTGCATTTTGCCTTAATTACACGGACCTCCCTTCTATTTTGAAAGAATACACTTAAGTTCAAACTACTAACTCTGTTAAGGATTTGTATTTTTTAATTAAAATTTATTAAATTTATATTAAAATAAATTTTATTTACTAATTTATCCTTCATCATTACTAATTTCCTAATTTTGACTAAAATTGTTGAAGTAATTTAAGAGTTTTTGTTTCTTTTTCTTAACTTATTTTTTACTTTTGCAAATAATTATATGTTAAATTTTTTTCATATTAAGATAAATACTTAATTGATTTAATTAATGTAGACATAGAAAACATAATTAAAAATATGATTAATCCTATTAATTGATGCATACTAAAATAAACATGTTTATAAATGTTTGTGCAAAAAATGTATTTAAAAAATTAAAAGTTTAAAATTAATATAAGTCATATATTGTATCAAATTTACATTATTAATATCATATTATAAATAAAACATATTTCTTTCTTTCTTTCTTTCTTTTGCCTTTCATTTGAAAGACATATTTTTTTAGTCATTTAAAAGAATACTAAATAAATAAGTTTTGATAAATATGATAAAAAATTATATTTTTATAATATAATAAAAATTAAAAAAATCTTATAATATATTGGAAATTTTGAACATACATGTATTAGAATTATTTTTTTATATAAAAATTTATTTTTAGCAAATATAAATGTTTATTCATTTGTTGAAAAATGGGTATTTTGATCAAAGTAAATGTTTAATAGTCAAACTTAACAGTCAATTAACGGTTGGGTGGATGGAAATAATGAAATATCAAATATGTAAGGGAGGTTTCTGTAACTTGCATTTTCATTTCAAGGGAGGTCTATGTACGTTTTCAAAATAGAGGGGTAGTTTGTGTAATTTAGGTAAAATAGAGAGGTGGTCAATATATTTTACTCACAAATTTATAAGTACCTCGGTCGGAAGCTGCTCTTTAAATAAGAGGATATATTTTGGTATTGATAAACACTCGAACCAAACTCACCAAAACTTTTCTTTATTTAAAAAAGATAGATTTAATATATTAATAATAAATATTCATTACAATAATGAAGTTATAAAAAGACGTACTATAACTCATTTATTTCGACTTCCTTCTTTAATTTTTATTTTTCCATTTTCTCTCTTCAAATTACATCATTTAGTTATATGTGAGAGTCCCTTTTAACTGGAAAGAAGAAGCATCTTTGTAGGACTTGAAAAGAAGAAAGGTTGAATTAGAAGGAGGGTAATATGTGGGTGGAGCCTTGTTTAAGGCCCTGTTCTTCTCTTCTGACTTCAATTAGTTAACAGCAGCAGCAATGGGTGAGTTTAGGATGGATTTTTGTTCTTTGAGTGCAATTCAGGTGCCTAAACGTGGGGTGGCTTATTTTGGGCTTTTTGAGAGTGTTTGGATGGGCTTTAAACGTATTAAGTTCTTGACTTGTTCACTGATTAGCTTACAGCAAGCGTACGAGTCGCAAGTAGTATAAAAAGTTATCGTTTCCACGGGGACTAAGGCAAAAGTGAGCTAATCAATACAATTATGCTTTCAATTAGCTAGGTTGAGTTCCATTTGAAGAGTTTTGTATTTTCAAATTTAATTATATCAAAAAGATGAAAAATTAATTGACAAAGACTAAATTGAAACTCTACTTGAAAACAAGAGGAGCATAGGATTATTCATCACCACTGCAATTCATGAGACTTAAGTAATTACCACTCCATTAGAAATTAAATCACTTAATGTGTTAGTCTAAGGTTTAAAGGTATTTGATTAAGTTTTCTCAAGTCAAAACCAAATTTATATCTTCAATTACATGCACAATCTCTTACTACAGTTAAGAGAAAATAATCATTAAGCAACAACCTTAATTTAACAATGCTAGGTTAGTAACTATATCTCTATATTACTAACAAACCATTAATTTAATCCTAAGCTTCAAGTCTAGCATAATTTTACCTAAGTTCTACAATTAAATTAACTTTATCAAGCTTAATTTAATTGAACAAAACAATCAAGTGATAGCCAGTCACATAAAAGCATTAGGGACAAGATAAAATTAACACATAATTGCCATTAACAACTAAAGAGAATAATAATAAGTTTCAATCCTTGCAATGGTATGAAATAATCCAAATGCAAACTAACTAGCTACTCATAATCATCTTTAATCTCATACCAGCAGCAAATTCAGAGTTGTTAATCATAGGAAAAATCAAAGGGAAATTGAATGAAAGCTAAAACAAACAGCCCAAATAGAAGATCAATGAAGTGAACAGCTTGCTCTTCTCTCCTCTGAATCCTTGTTGGCAGAGATGATGATAATTTCAGTTCACAACCCTTTCATTTTTTTCCTGCTCAAGTTCCCACAATAATCTCTATCCAAACTCCGCTACTCCAGACAGTTCTGTCTCTTCCTTCCTCCTCTTCAATCTCCGTCGAGCTTGCTAGAAGTAGCAGCAACAATAGTGCCTCCTTAAAGAACAAAGCACCAGACACGCGCTTGGCTCCTTCGATTCTTCTCTGGTTTGGACGGTGTCGATGCAGAAGAACCAGTCACGACAGCACCACTAGTCCTCGATTCAATCACCTCTACAAGTCGTGTCGTCTTCCCTATGCAGACGATGACAAACTAGAGGTGCCCAATGCTTTCCTCTTTTTTTTCTTTTATCTCTCTGTTTTTGTAGATTAGATCTGCCTCAAAAGAAAGATGATGAATATCAGAGGAGCTCAAGTAGTGTGGTCAGCCGCCTCCTCTCCCTCTCTTTGCCTTGCTCTCTGTGTTTTTCTGATTTTCTCACGGCCTGACGAAGAAGAACCTCTACAGTAAACTTGTGGTTCTGCCTTTTTTTCCTTGTCGAATTCCTTCTTTTCTTTCTCTTCAACTAGTTTAGGACCCGCGCAATGCGCGGGCACACAAGCATGAGATTAAAAGATGTAGCATGATAGTAATTTAGTATTTTGTATATAAAATAACAAACTCAAACACAATATCTATTTATATAATCTAGGGTAAAAAGTTGTAGAAAACCTCCTTATAAACTATATTAGAAGTTTGACTTGTCGGTTTTCCTTCTGCATCTAAAATAAGAATCTTCAACCCCTCGTTTAGTTTCACACGTGAGACTGTGACATATAATTGGCCATGTGTGAAGATTGGACGTAGTAAATATAATCCAACATTAAGCAAGCTCTGACCTTGGCTCTTATTAATTGTCATGGCAAATGCAAGCATAATTGGAAACTGTCGCCTGCACAAGGTGAATGGAAAAGTTGAATCTGAAGGTGTGATGGTGATTCATGGGATGAGCACATTGGTTAAGAGACTGTCTCTAGATATAATGTTAGCTTTAATGATATATTTTTCTAATCTTGTGACAATCAATCAAATTCCATTGCATATTTGGATTTATCAATGTTCCTCATTAATATAATGGGGGCACCCACCTTCAGTCGAAGCTCATGGTTTGGAAGACCTGAGATGAGATTGAATTCAATAACTCAACTAAGTGCATATTTGTAATAGAGCTAAGGGCACCATCTTGTTTAGATACTCTATCAACACTTAAATAAATCTTTTCTTTACCAGGAAACATCTAAAGCATTGCATTATTAAATTCATCTACTACAGATAATGTAGATGTCAAAATGGCTATATCACGGAAGTACGACTTATCATGTAAATGAAGTAGCAAATCTGGATAAGTTGAATGTATAATGCACTCCAATGCATTTGTGGTGGGTTGCAACAGAAATTCACTCAGGATAGTGATTAAATCATCAGTATCATCTTCTGCTGGCACACTACCATCACCAACCACAAGAATCCAATTTGCAAATTCAGCAAGCTCTGTAGTAGTACTCGAAGATTCAGCTGTCAACAAACGCATGTTTTGTGTCAATGTAAAGACTCTACAATATTTCCACAAATATGAGGCATTAATGGCTGCAAACACAATATCTTCACAAGTACCCCTCGGAACAATTGATAGTATTTGTCTAAAATCTCCGCCAAGAACTACAACTTTACCACCAAACGGCTTATCTCCTGCACCATTCACATATCGACCAGTTATATCTCGCAATGTCTTGTCAAGTGCTTTAGAGCAATACGTATTAGCCATTGGTGCCTCATCCCATATAATCAAAGAGGTTTGTAGTAGTAGTTCTGCTAGATGTGTCCCCTGCTTAATATTGCAAACAGAATCTTCATTAATAGAAAGAGGAATAGCAAATTGAGAGTGAGTTGTTTTTCCCTTTGGCAAGAGAAGGGATGCTACACCACTGCTGGCAACATTAAGTATGATTTTACCCTCAACCCTTAATGAAGTTGATAGTGTTTTCCATTGATATGTTTTCCCACTACCACCGTATCCATAAACGAAGTAGAAACCTCTTGCAGAATCATTAACAGCAGTAGTTATGTTGTCAAAAATGGCATTTTGCTCTAGTATGAGGTTACATAGTAATTCATGTAACTCTTCCAATAGAGCATTCCTATCAAAATTCATCTCCTCTAGTATAAATCTATTCCCAACCAAAGTAGAGGTTGCAGTGTCAAAAGAGGGTATTGTTGGACATTCACACAATCTTCTCCCATTTTTTTTTTCATAACATGTTCCAGCTCAATCAAAGTAAGATTGTGCAATTTAGACTCAGGCAGATTAAAACTTGAGGAAACATGATTGACATAAGTACTAAGATATTGTGTAAGCATGATAAGAAAATTAAGACAAACAATTCCTTGCGCATGTAAGCAAACACTCGTGGTTAATGGAAACTATTTCTCTAATAAAAATCATATGCATGTAGGTACTTATTTGATAAAATATTATCGAATTGAAAGGAATACAAAATTGATGTCTTTGAAACAAATAAGAAAAAATCCAAGTTGGACTGTTGTGAGTTTTAGAATAATAGATACTTAGGTATTAAGAAACTCTTAGCTTTTACTATAAATTGTATAACTTTTATGGGAGGGAGTACATTATAATAATTTAGTTGTTAATAATTGAATTAATATCTTTTCCCAACTTCAATATGATCAACATATAATATTATCATGGATAAAAGTTATTGATTTCATAAAAGTACATATTAATTTGAGTAGGAAAACAATGTATGTTTTAAATATAAATACTCACCTGGATGACCAGTCAGTTGTCAATGTCTATAGACTATGTCATTTGCCATTAAGTGCCATGATTGTTTCCATGCTACCTCAGGGCGACCAAGGCAATTACAAAATAGCAAGGTTCCAAAAAGGCACGCAAGTAATATGGTGATGCCCACTAGCTAGCCTCTCTAATTGCATCTATATATTCCTTATCATCTTCAAGCAAACCCTTAGCATAGCAAGCATCTCGAAAAGTGTTGTGCTGATGCTACTAAATTTTAAATATGCACCGCAAGTGTACGGGTCGTAGAATAGTATAGTAGCAAATCAAGGTCATCCCACAGAGATCCAAGGTAATAGATAATTAGGCATTAAAATTCCCATTTTCATTTAAGTTGAGCAAATCAATGGAAGAGATTGAAAGACAATTTAAACAAATGCAAAAGAAACAAATCTAATGATTTAAAGATTTCAATTGATAAAAACGACCTAGAGTGGCTAATCCCTTCTTTAAGTTTTAGAGCATGCATTTACCCAATTAAAAACATTTAATGTTAATTTGTTAATCTAGAGTTTAAATGAATATAAGTATCTTCCAATCACTTATACTTCTCTCTCAAGTTAAAATTGTTATTCCTAACTAATTTACTCAAGAGGCGATAAATGTCCAAATTCACTCTAATATGATTATATGGGTCCAATAGGTATATTCCTATCCTATTGGCAAATTAGAATAAATTCTAATCCCACATTACTTAATCCTATGGTCCAATTAAGATCTCTCTTCCAAGGATAATCTAAATTCCCCAAATTCATACTTAGTGGTGATCAAGCACAAAGTAGATAAATTAATACAAGATTAAGTAAACAAAAATTAACACTAAACACAATTAAATAGTTCATACATGCTCAAATCCTTAAATTAGTTCATAGCTACTCTAGGTTCAAAAGAAATTAGCCACACATGATACCTATGGACAGAATCCTCATCTTGGCAACAAACCAATATGATCCAGAGCAACAACAGAGCAAAGGAAAATTCAAAGTCATCACAGCAACAACAATGAAATCTAAGCTCAGAACCATATTGGAAATCAAAGGCAAGGGAATAACACAGAGAAGTGAAATTAAGCACAGTATGAGTTTCCTCTGCTACAGATCAACGGAAGTGACGATCCAAGTGAAGGCTACAGCTCTTGATCTCTGGCTCTCTCAATAGGTGAAGACGATGAGAAATAGTGCCGCTCCTCTCTGCTGATTTCACTATGGATGTCCGCTGCTCTGTTCTTTTTCAGTCCCTCTTTCTGTGCGCTGTGTCTTTTCTCCTTTCTCACTCTCCGCTGATCTTTCAATGTATTGCGGCTGTCCTCTCTATTTCAGTTAGCTCCTCCTCTATTTCAGGAATTGCGGCTAGCCTTTTTCTGTGTCTTCCGTCCCCCTTTTTCCCGTGGCCTCTCCTCCCTTTCTTTCCTTTTTTTTTCCTTAGGTCTTCATTTCAGCTCCAATTCCCATAGCTCCTCGGCCCAGGTCCATTCGTCCTCTTCTTCAGATAGTAATTTGACAATAAAAAGCACAAGCCCAATACCAATGCAAACCGCTGGCCCTGAATCCATTCCTTCCACCAAAGCCTCTTGTTTTTTTTTTTTTAATTTGTTTGGCAAGTGATTCAAAATACTCAATTGTGAAAGCCCAAACGTGTAATAATAATAACAATAATAAAAGCTGATTTTGTTTTATTTGAGAAATCTTCCCATTATTATTTATTCTTAAACTCAAAAGCTTCCATTTTAAATTGAAATCCCATAAATAATGCATCCATTGATATCTCATAAAATCTCATTGAATCTTCCAAAATTATATAGATAACTCTCCAATTATCTTCAAAATATTCTTTAAATGTACAAAATATGGAGAGTTATCACACCCCCACACTTGCATCAAATCTTGTCCTCAAGATTTCAAAAAGTTCAAAACAGTCAAAGACAATCATGGAAGCAAGAATTTTAAAGCAAACATCATAAAATTGGATTTAATTCAAATTTTCAAGAATGAAGCTTTCTTAAAACTCTTTTCCACCTTCTAAAAATATAAGTAGAAATGCAAGTAATTTAGCAAGGATAAATGACAATAGAATGTTCCTCACAAGTGAAGTGTTTGCACTCTTCCCTCAAGACAATATAAAGGGCTTGTGTTTCACTCTCTTCCACTTATTGCAACCCATCTACCATAAGCTTGTTTATTATCTCCATCTCTACTACATTATCCCCTTGCTCACACAAATCAAAAGGACTTTTCTAAAGGTTGTAATGAATAGGGTAGGATAATGAAATGAAAGTAGTCAAATGATATGGAAGTGTACTCTAATTAGTGCTAAGCAACTTAATAAGACTCATGAAAAATGAAGAAATATTCACTTAAAGAAAACAAACTCACTCACACTATAAATAACCTTTGTTAAATTGAACTCAACCATCTTTTTCTTTCTTTTCCATTTTCTCTTTTTTTTTTTCATTTGTTTTTTTTTTTCATGTTTCTCTCTTTTTCTTTTCTTTTTCTCTCTTTTTCTTTACACCTTTCTTTCTAACTTTCTTCTCTTTCTTTCTATTTCATTTTTTTTTCTACACAACTCACATAATAGACTTTCTAAACCCTTCACTCTTTTCTAAAATTATTTTCCTTAGCACTAATTAAAGTAGCAAATGAATAGGAAAGAAAGGATATAAAAATTGCATTTATCAAATAAAGGGCTATTTACTCCATGCAATTTTCTTTTAAAAGCAAAGCAAGGCTCAAATGGGGTAAAGCAAAGAATTTTTATATGGCAAGGATAGACATTTGGCCAAACTAGCTATGAAATGAATGCCTAAATCATCTTTGTGAATGCAAAGGGATTTAAAGCTTCAAAGGAGATTCAAGACAAGTTCTAGAGATAAAATCACAATAAGTGTACTCCCTGAATCCATTCCTTCCACCAAAGCCTCTTGTTTTTTTTTTAATTTGTTTGGCAAGTGATTCAAAATACTCAATTGTGAAAGCCCAAACGTGTAATAATAATAACAATAATAAAAGCTGATTTTGTTTTATTTGAGAAATCTTCCCATTATTATTTATTCTTAAACTCAAAAGCTTCCATTTTAAATTGAAATCCCATAAATAATGCATCCATTGATATCTCATAAAATCTCATTGAATCTTCCAAAATTACATAGATAACTCTCCAATTATCTTCAAAATATTCTTTAAATGTACAAAATATGGAGAGTTATCATGCGCATAACACCATCAACTGTTCATATATCCAGAAAAGATTCAGGACCCCTGATTGACGTTAATAATAGTCTCAAGTAAAAGGCCTCACCAGATCCTGGGGGAACATAATACAATCTCCCAATTGAGAATCTAGATTTTCCTAAATCCCACTCCTAAGTATCTCTCTTGAATACAAATTTTGTGGGGAATTCGGACTATGTCAATTGTTTAGCTTGCTTGTATTTTTTGTTTGCAGCCATCTATGCCTAGAACATTGTTTGCTTGTAGGTATTTTGGTTCAACACATTAGCCAAGTCATCTATATCTTCATATATTATTGTTTGCTAGTCTGGTAAATGGAAGGAAAGCCTTTCCATGGAAGGTTTTCTATAGTCAATGTCAAAACCAAAAATCCTCCATACAGTCTTATACGGTGACAAATATCTTACATCATGATACATCTTTATCTCATCATTAATGATAATACCGTCTGATGAAGAAGATGTTGCATAGAAAGCTATGGTGGCCCGATCATGTCCCTTGCTAACATAAATAAATACTTGATGGACTCCCCTTGGTTGCCCCTCTCAATGTTTATATGTGCTTGATACTTCAAGAGCAAGTATGGATTATATGGTGTGACAAATCTGTTATCTAACGGTATTTCATTCTTTAAAACTTCTCTACCATTATCCAATCTTTTATATCACGGGAAACCATCTTCATGAATGACTGTGGTTGAATTAAAAGACTTGAGAAAATGCTTTCTACAACTGCCATTATTCATACCAGGTGATCTAGGGTTTGGTACTCCACATGGCCCATGCATCATGAAGTCACTTATTGCTTCATAAAGTTCTGGATGTTCCTCTTTGTCTGGCTTCAACACTCAATTCAAATGAATCAGCCAATTTTAATAGGAAGGCATATAAAATTGTGGCACTCAAATAAATTGGGAACAGGTTTGAGAAGTTTCATAATATGAAATTGATTTAATTTTCTTAAAAATATTTAATCTATATCTTTATTATAAATCGAAGAAAGAAAATTTAAAAAATAAATATAAATGATTTAAATAGAAATTCCTGAGAACATTGACAAGACAGAATCAAAGTGAGAATTAAAAACATATAAAAAAGATAAATGACCAGATGAAAGAATTAAATTTATCTATTTCATTTTTTTAAAAATTTGTACTGTTAATTTAATATTGAGCTATGATCATGGTTACTAAAATTATTCTTTTATTATTTGATTGTCTTATATAAAAAGTGATTATTATATATGATAGATAACAAAACTATTAAACACACAAATTTCATTAAACTCGATTGTTATACGTTAAAAAAATAAAGAAATTGAAATTAAATTAAAATTTGAAAATTTTAATTTAAATTCTAAATTAAATTAAAATTTGAAAATAGCCTTTAATGATTGCATACTTCTTCATCCCACAAGTATACTCATCATACATACACCAATTGTAACCCACCTATTTTTTTTATTTAATTTTTTTTAATAAGAGACTTAAATCAAATAGGAAGAAGGGCTGACATCAAATCATATAATAATTTCAAAAAATATGACATAAAATAATCTTATGAATATGAAAAAAGAGAGAATCCAAAAATAATTTGAGAGTATTTTTTTTTTTTTTTGGAATTTAAAAGTTGTAAGCGCTGGTTAATGAAGCTTAAGGTTATGAAAAAAAGAGAAAGCAAGATATTTGAATGACTATTTTATTTTTAGTGCATTTGACTTAGACGTTCATAACAACCTAATTGGGAATATTGATGACACCAGTAAGTTTTAAGGCAGAAGTTTAAGGAAGAAAATGATGTCAAATTATATGATATTTTTCTTTCATCATCAAATGATTCTTAGCCTTCCAAAGAAGAAAATGACATTGAGTTTTATTTGGGTTTATAGCGTTTATGTTTTCAATTCATATTTATAATAATACTAAAACACTTATGGAGTTCTATTTCATAATAATATAGTACTTCTAAATCGAAAAAAGGGTAAAACAATGGAAGAAGATGATAAAGCAAGTCACTAGAATAAGGCGGCAGACACATAATTATTAGTGTTGAAGAAGATGATAATTTATGAAAATAGGCTTACTGTTAGTACGTGAACTTAGTGGTTGTCGATTAACTACAACACCCTTTGATTTCACACGACGCCCAATTGCATGTTCATTTTCTGTGAGACACATAATACTTGGTGAGGTCATAGAATTACAATAAATCATAATGCTTCAGTATTAAACAAAGGAGTATATGCTTTGAATATCACCCTTACTAAAGGATATTAACGCTTTCTAATTTGTCGTGACTCTTTCCTTTGTTGGTGGCTTATCTCTAACCTCCAAGCCCTTGCTAGTATGGGATTTGAACCTCCAGAGTAGACAAAACAGAACATAAAGTCATATTCTTCCGTCATCTTTTAACTAATCAGAATCTCAAGCACAATTCATGAAGCAAAAATGGATTCACATAGAATAGAGTATGGTTATGCTGGGTCATGAAGGTTGGAAGAATAAATGAATACACAACCTCACACCTGATATGGCAGATTGATGTGGATGCTGAGGCGAGATTTCATGAAACGCCAATAAAGTCGAAGCCTCTGCTCCAATGTTGTCAGAAGTCATACTAATGTCCCAAACGAACTATTCTTTTCTATGGCTCCATGCATAAATTTCTCGCAAATTAATGGGTAGGTGGGTGATATTCTAATGTGTAATCAAACTCATCCGCAAATTCAATTGCATGAACCAAATATTGCAATGTACAGACACAGTTGCGAAGACTGTTTTTATGAGTATATAAACACGCACGTACAGACCCACGTAAGCTCATGATGGCAGTTTTTAGTATGCAATCAAACCAATGGTGTGAAAAATGGGATTTTCGGTTTTTAAATATTGTTAAAATAAAAAATCTGAATAAAACAATGTGACCAGAAATAATGATAGATCCAGGGGGAGGTAGTTGCAAAATGATCAAAAGGTTAAATTAAGTGATTGAAAAATCAAAAAAGTGTTACGAAAACTTTTTTCAAATGAAGCCAATCAGAAAGAAAAAGAGGTAATGGAGATGTAATTTAATTTTAATGCTTAAGTGTGGAAATATCTTAATTTAATTTAATTTCTATTCTTAAGTGAGGAAATATGTTAGTTCCATAATATTCTCGCTAGTTTAAATTCAAATTCAACAATATCCTTTAGTGGTTAACCAATAAAAATAGTGGGACGTTTTTAGGAGGTAATACTGGAATGTGGGTATTGGTTTCATAGTAGTTATTATCTTGGACAAATTTTTTAAATTTGTAATTAAATTTAAATTCAAAAATATCCTTTAGCGACTAACCAATTAAAATAGTGGGAGGTTTTAGGAGGGTAGTTATTATATGGAGGAATTGTTTAAATTCATAATTAAATTAAAATTCAAAAATATCCTTTAGCTAGCGAGTAACCAATAAAAATAGTGGGAGGTTTTTAGGAGGCAATATTGAAAAGTGGGTATTGGTATCACGGTAGCTATTATCTAGAAGAATTTTTTAAATTCTTAATTAAATTAAAATTCAAAAATATCCTTTAGTGATTAACCAATAAAAATGTGGGATGTTTTTAGGAGGCAATACTCGAATGTGGTAACCAATGCTGTGAAAAATGGGAATGTCGGTTTTTAAATATTGTTAAAATAAAAAATCTGAATAAAAAAATGTGACAAAAAATAATGCTAGATCCAGGGGAGGTAGTTGCAAAATTATCTAAAAAGGTTAAATTAAGTGACTGAAAAATCAAAAAAAGTGTTACGAAAACATTTTTCAAATGAAGCCAACCAGAAAGAAAGAGAGGTAATGGAGATGTAATTTAATTTTAATTTAATTTTAATGCTTAAGTGTGGAAATATCTTAATTTAATTTAATTTCTATTCTTAAGTGAGGAAATATGTTAGTTCCATAATATTCTCGTTAGTTTAAATTCAAATTCAAAAATATCCTCTAGCGATTAATCAATAAAAATAGTGGTACGTACGTTTTTAGGAGGCAATACTAGAACGTGGGTATTGGTTTCATGATAGTTATTATCTTGGAAGCGACTAACCAATTAAAATAGTGGGAGGTTTTTAGGATGCAATATTGAAACATGGGTATTGGTTTTACGGTAGTTGTTATATGGATGAATTTTTTAAATTCATAATTAAATTAAAATTAAAAATATCCTTTAGCGAGTAACCAATAAAAATAGTGGAAGGTTTTTAGGAGGTAATACTGAAACGTGGGTATTGGTATCACGGTAGTTATTATCTGGAGGATTTTTTAAATTCGTAATTAAATTAAAATTCAAAAATATCCTTTAGTGATTAACCAATAAAAATAGTGGGATGTTTTTAGGAGGCAATAGTGAAACGTGGGTATTGGTATCACGGTAGTTATTATCTGGAGGAATTTTTTAAATTTTTAAATTTATGCAATTGAATTAGAGAGAATTGCAAGGTTGACGTGGCACGCTATGATGCCCGCTCTCAACCCTGCTTTTAAAAATAAGATAGATTAGGTCTCCAATTTTCTCTACAAATGGTGTTGCATGATGCTCTCTGGAAAAAGAAAGAAAATGGATGTATAATATTCTAATAAAACCAATAATAATAGAGCTAGGTAGCTGCCACCGAAACTTGCTTCTCTTTATATATATATTTATATATATATATATTAACAAAACTTTTAAACGATTATAGTTTATTTATTCTTTTACCTAAATCTAAATATTCCTATTTAATATAAAATTATGATATTTTATTTAAAATCCTCTAAATAATGTATCAAATCGATATCTTATTAAAATATCCAATAAATCCCTTTAATTTAGTATTGATGACTCTCAAAATACACCAAAATATATCTTTTTTTTTTTATCGAACCAAAATATATTTCAATATCTATTAAAAATGACGAGTCATCAGTGCTACTTTATGTCACAAGCCAAAGTAAAGTGCTTATAGTTGTGCGTTTTGCTTATAGAAATACTATTTTTAATGGGTCCCATCTTCCTTTTTAAGGGACAATTGACAAAATTACCAAAAGGCTCAATAATTTTCTATTTACAAACAATCAATCTATCCTTGACCACCCATCACTTTCGTATCAGGAGACAGTATTAGGTAAAGGATAGTAGGTTGGGATTTGTTTTCTGTTTGTATTTATATTTGCTCTTTCAAATTTCATTGATGTGATTCCAGTTTTCATTCAAAAAAAAATCTAAAGAATAAAAAGAGATTAAGTAAAACATTTTAGAGAAAATTGGGGAAAAGTTTCGATTAAAAATTAAATTAGAGAGAAGTATCTAATAAATTTTTATACTGTGCAAATTTTGTATCCACAGAGTATTAGTATTCAGTACTATAATTTAGTTTCTTCTTACCAATTAAATTTTTAATAGATAATTTTCCCAGTTTTTCCTGACATATAGGTATGCTACTATTTTTCAAATTTTATCAATAATAAATTAAATTTATTTTTTTTATAATTTTAATTTTAATATTTCTCTTAAAATTATCACAGTATATACAGATAATATATATACTTATTATTTAATAAGATTTATGTCCTTTTTAGTCTTCATGCTCTAAACTTACTTTTTAAATAATCATCGAAACAAGTTTTAATTTAAACAAAGCCATTTCTGTTGCCGCCAATTCAAACATAAATCACATTATATTATCTTGCTTTTATCTCATCTTGAGGTTCCAACAATCAGATTGAAAAAAAAAAAAAAAGTCATTTTTGTCACCGCCAATCCAAACACTCATAATAATAATTTAGATATCGCCACTTCCCTAACTCACAATGGCTGAATAGGTCCTCTCTCCAACCAATCAATAATCAGGACCCAAATATCCCAATATCAATAAAACCATCGTTTTTTTTTTAAACCTTTGAGTCAATGCCAACAACTGCGTGCTCAATTATGGTATAAATATATAAGCGGGTGAAGGTGTAAATTTAGCAATAAACTATTTTCTAATGTGCACCCCATATACTTAGTTTTTATTGAGTCTACAAGGAGGCATAATCAATTTTCTAAGTAGCAGATATAGCAAGGCCGTTAATCCTGATTAATTTCCGATACTTTTGTATTGTGGGTCCCACAAGTCTTCTCATTCTCTACTACTTTAAAATTTTTTTAATAGGAAAATTTCACTTAAACCTATGTAAAATTTATGTCAGTCAACTCCAAGAGATTCTAAAATTTCATTGCACCTATTGGATCAAAATGAAATTAAGGTTCGGTTACGAGACAATTTTACCCTGAAAGTGTAATAAAGAGAGCAATTTTGCTTTGATCGTTATCCCAATTAATTTTGATTGATAGCTGATCAAATATGCCGAGCTAGTAGTCCACATGTCATCTACGTCCATTAACAAAACTTTATTGCATTTTGATCCAAGGGGATCAATGATTATGTTTACTTTTAGACCTAACAAAAGTTAATTGTATTGGGTACACGTTGAGAAATAGTTCATTGCTAAATTTATACATTCACCCTGTATAAATCAATCACTATTTGAGATTCATGTAATAATATGTTCTCTTATTTTGTTTGTGCTTAATCTGTTTGTTGAAGTTATCATGTTCCATTCTTTAATTATGTGCCTTTCAACAACTCCGTTCTCTAACATGTCCCGTTTATAAATAGAACAGTCTGATCTATAAGCAATGTATTATTTATTGAGAGCTTTTCATTTTTCTTTTAATTTTTGACCTCTTTTTTTTTATACACATGGATCTTTCTATTGAAAACACTCATGTTCACTATCAGATAATAAATGTGAGCTTCTCTTTCAACAAAAATTTAATTAAACATTAGTTTGTTACATTATGAAAGATTAGCCCATTTTCCTAGACTTAACTCTTTATTGGTTGGCTTCAACAATTTTTTGTCAGTGTTTCTTTCTTTTTATTTTTTATTTTTTGGCTTCTTGGCAGAGTGTATTTCTTCTATTATCCACACTCATTCCAAAAAGTCAAATTCTTTGAATTTCACTTCCTTTTCCTCTAGTTAAATAGCCACTTATAACTCCAAGAGAACGTGAAGTGGTATGATATGGTAACAACCACCAAAGCAGCCACTAATTTTTTTTACCCGAAAGCAGCCACTAAATTTATTGAGAAAATGACATTCAATTCGAAGACATAGATGGTGTGTGTATAGAAAATACTTAGTTCAAGTTGCTTATATCCATTTCATCAAGTTTTCTAATTATATATGACGATGTGTCCTATGTTTGAATTATTATCATTTAACAATAAATCTATATGAAAAAAAAAATATAACCTCAAAATTTCAAAAATCAAAATTTATGTAATGAACCAAAATTTAAAGCTAGACACGCATATATTTAAAAATTGGCACATAATATAATATCTTTAACTTTTCTAACGATTTAATGATGTAATTATATACTTATAGAGTTATATGTACCCAATTATCACCCACGTTTTTTGAATATTTTTCAATTAGTTTGGGTATAATTTAAAATGCAGGCTTAAAATTTTCAAATAAGTTAAAAGTCTGTCAAGTGTTTGAAAGTGTGTGTGGTGATATATATATATATATATATAGAGAGAGAGAGAGAGAGAGTAAATATAAAGGGAATTATTGAATGTCATACACACTTATAATTTGTGTTACTCTTAATTTACCCCCTTTTATTTCTATTATAGGGCATTTCTGGAAAGTTTTTTGATATTTTTTTATAAAGCATTTAGTGTTTAAAAAAGTATTAATTTTTTTCCCATATTTACCCATATATTTGCTCATATTTGATAAGAATACTAGAATAATAAGAGATAGTAGAAATTAATATGATGTTGGAATTTAATTAGTGTTTTTAATAAGGATAATATATTGAAAATCACTTTACATTTTATAGCAAACTCTTTTACCAAAAAAAAATTTATAGCAAACTCAGTGCTACTTTTAACAGTTATTATTGGTATGTGTGGATTAATTAAAAATGGCTTATATCAGAGACATAGGGGGACGCTATTAATTTAATTAACTTAAAACAATCAAATTATTTAGAATGTTAGAAATTAGAATTGGTCAACTATATCGCCCTCAACTCTTTGTAACTTACCAACGAGAGTTGGCTCAAATGGTAGTGGTTTGAGCCTCCGTAAGGATGAGGACCAAAGTTCGAGTCCCAGGAAGCGCTCTCGCTGGGAGAGGGCGTACCCTGTCCACAATCGAGTTTGGCAGCACTCTTGTCTCTCGGACCCGGACGTAGTCGGTTGCCATTTGGCGCCGGATACCGGAGGATCCCCAAGGGATAAAAAAAAAAACTCTTTGTAACTTATTATATAGTTTTGATTCAACGTTGTCGGCTCTTTGGGATTGAAAAAAGTAAGTCGGCTCTATTACACTTATTCTAATAATTTTATCGTAGAAAAAAATTGCTTGATCAATTTTATATGTGGTATATATAAGATGGATATACGGGGTGTGCCGGATAATTATTAAATCAGTCAAGTCTTACAGCCAATAATTCCACATATTGATGGACAAATTAATAATTTTATAGTAGAAAAAAATTGCTTGATCAATTTTATATATGGTATATATGCTGGATATACAGAGTGTGCCGGATAAATATGAAATCAGTCAAAACAACTTACTGCCAATAATAATTCCACATATTGATAGATAAATAAATGAAAAAAAGACAGAAAAATAATTTTTGAAATTGTAAAATTCTAAATTAGGTATTTCTCAAAAAATGAGTTGTGAATTATTTATAAGTTTTATCATTCGCTTAACAATTTTTAGTAACAAATTTGATTTGGAATTTTACAATTTTAATTTTTTTTCTGCCTTTTTCCTTAAATAAATAAATAATATTGGTCGCAGCGGACTATTTATTCTAAATTTTGGAATAAATTGGGTTAGTAGCATTACCTTGTGTTTTTGTTTTTAAGATGTACGATTATGATTGAATAAAAGTGGTATGTATTAATTAGATTCCTGTTTATGCGAAGAAAAATTCAAGAGAGCTAGAGAGAGAAATGATATTTTATAAATATATTCAAGGTCCTGGGAACATGGCATTCCAACTTTGACCGAAATATCCTAATGGCAGTTTTCTGTCTTTTTCTCTAAATAAATAAATAATGTTAGTCACGGCGGACTATTTATTCGAAATTTTGGAATACACCTCTATAAATATGCCTGTTTTGTTGTGCATATCATAGCATCCATCTAGCCTCCCAAACTTAATAGTGACTTGGTTTTACAGTGTGTGTGGAGAAGAACCATGGCATCTTCTGTGCATGAAAACTTCATAATCTTTGATCCGTCTTCAATGAGCGTCCAAGAGCTCGCGAAGAATCCTCCTCCCTCTATTCCTCAATGCTACATTCATGAAGATCAACATATTCCTGATACAGAACCAGAAACGGTACCCGTTATTGACATGAACCACTTTCTTTCTGAAGAACACAGAGAGGCTGAGCTCCAGAAATTGGACTCAGCTTGCAGAGAGTGGGGTATTTTTCAGGTTAGAATCCGCCTTCTGCTCTGTTTGTTTCAACAGATCCTGTTTTTAGTTTAGTGTTTCTTGTTTTGATTTATGTTTTTATGTGTGTGATCGAGCAGCTGGTGAACCATGGAATGAGTGAGGAGGAGTTAGAGAAGCTCAGAAATGGGGTTGAAGGATTCTTCAGTCTGCCACAGCAAGACAAGGCGAAGTATAAGATAAGGCCAGGTGACATTGAAGGCTATGGATCCGTAATTAGAGCAGAATCTGAGAAACAAGATTGGTCTGATAGGTTCTATATGACCATCAATCCCGTTCACCTACGAAAGCCACATCTCTTCCCAGAGCTTCCTCCACCCTTGAGGTTCTCTCTCTCTCTCTGATGTTTAGTTCACCCCAAATTGAATCTTAATCGTGATATCTTAAATATACCAGACCATCCTCTGATCTTGATTACTGTATATTACTTTCATGAGCAGGACTCCATTGGATATGTATATAGAGAAAGCGCAAAATCTAGGAATGACACTGGTGGGTTTGCTGGAGAAGGCTCTGAAAATGGAGGAAGGAGAGATGAAGGAGGTGTTTGAGGATGGGTTCCAATCAATGAGAATGGTGTATTATCCGCCATGCCCAAAACCAGAGCAGGTGATGGGGCTTAAAGAGCATTCAGATTATACAATAATCACTATCCTTAGCCAGATCAATGGAGTGAATGGCCTCGTTGTTAATAAAAATGATGCCTGGATTCCTGTCAACATCCTCCCTAATTCGCTTGTTGTCAATGTTGGAGACATTCTAGAGGTTTATTTCTCATTACCATCTTGTTTATCAACTCTGTATTTATGAAGCTAAACTCATTTCACATATTTTAACTTTTGTAACACAAAATCACTTAAAATAAGATAATCTAAACATTACTAAGAGTAAAGATGTCTACGTGGTTGTGCAGATGATAAGCAATGGCGTGTACAAAAGCCCGGTGCACAGGGCAGCAGTGAATACGGGCAAGGAAAGAATCTCCATCGTTTTGTTCTTCCTGCCTAAACTTGATGCTGAAATAGGGCCTGCAAAGAGTTTGATTAGCCCAGAAAATCCTCCACGGTACAAAAGGGTTGAAATGGAAAATTTTTTGAATGATTACTTCTCTATCAAGCAGCAAGGGAGGTCACTGTAAGAGTACATGGGGATCAACAAAGAACATGTCACCACTAGCACCATGTGAGATGTATGATTATGATTGAATAATGAGTGATTCTGCGTATATCTACAGTATCACCTTGTGTCTATGATTTTAAGATGTACGATTATGATTGAATAAAAGTGGCATATATTAATTAGATTCCTGTTTATGCAAAGAAAAATTTCAAGAGGGCTAGAGAGAGAAATGATATTTTATAAATATAGTCCACGGCCTGGGAACATGGCATTCCAACCTTGATTGAAAAGGCCCACCCTATTGAGCATCTCTTTTTCAGGTGTAGTTGGACCGTTGTGTTTGGTTTGGATGTAGTCTCGGTGTAAAGTTAGATATGTGCAGCACTGCAAATTTTACGTCCTGGTGGCAAAGGATTAATGATGCTAATAGTGGCCTTAAGGATGTGGATATTACATTGATTTGCTGGTTATTATGGTTGATCTGGAAGTAAAGAAATGATAGGATCTTTAATGGGGCGCAACTAAATCCTTCATTGGTGATTGAATTAGCTACTAGAAGGAATAATGAATGTTTGTCTGTTAATGGGGAATCCTCTAATGTTACTATAATGCCCAATTCAGAAAATGCGAGTTGGTGCCCACCCTCTCCAGGTTTTATCAAGATAAATTGTGATGGTGCTTATCAAGAATTTTCAGGCCAATCGTCGTTGGGGATTGTTTGTCGTGATGATAAGGGCAGTTTCTTATGGGGTTTTGTGGATAAAATTAAATCAATATCTGCTTTTATGACCGAGGCACTGGCTCTAAAAAGAGCTCTCATGTTAGCTGTTGATTTGGGAAATGATAAGGTTGTGTTTGAAACTGATTCCAAACTTCTGCAATCTTGTGTCGAAATGCAACTGCCGGATCTTTATGACTGGAAAAGTAGGGGTATCGTGCATGATATCATTAATCTCATTTCATCCGAAGTTGGGTTCTCCGTTTCTTTTACTCCTAGACTTGGAAATGCTGCAGCTGATTTACTAGCAGCAGATGCTTTTAAGGGAGTGTACCCGATAGGGTGGGTATCACAACCGTCACTCTCTTTGTCTTCAATTCTAACCTCGGATGTTCATGAAGTGCAATGGTCTCCTGCAGAGAACGTGGTGCCAGTAGCTAGATCGGGAGTTGGCTAAAGCACTATGAATTGATTTGTGTTTACGTTGCTTTGTTTTTGCTTTATGTTAATGTTGTTTTGGTTTTGCTTTGTGTTCACATTGTTTTGGAATTACTTTGTATTTTTCCTTATCTATGAGAAATGCGCATTTGTCCAAAAAAAAAAAGGCCCACCCTATTAGACTTTTCCACCTTTGACATTGATTGTAAGGCTAAGGAGGGCATATCACTCGTGTGCAAATATCCCAATACCAGTTTTCTAAATTGATTAGTAATATCTGCATAGTGAGACATATACTTGTGGTTTTTTTTTTTTTGGGACTGATATACTTGAGGATTTTTATTTTAGAAATCAACTTCGTAAATTACTCTGCAAAATAGAGACTAGTTTAAAATACTTTTGAGAACCAGGAGGGTAAATTGGTTACGTAATATTTGCATGGTGAGACAAATGCTTGAATAAAAGTGGTATGTATTAATTAGATTCCTGTTTATGTAAAGAAAAATTTAAAAGATAGAAATGATATTATATATATATATATATATATTCCACGTGGCTATTCCTGAGAACATGGCTTTCGAACCTTGACTCAAGAGTTCTACCTGTAAGACTTGTCCACCTTTGACTTTGAGGGCTTGTTCCGTATGAGAGGAGGGAAGGTAAAGTGGGCGAAGGTAAAAATTTTTTGAGTTAAATTTAAAAAATTAGAAAAGCGGGGTTAAAAATTTTTAATTAATTTTTTTTACTATTTTATCTTATATATTCTCTTTATTAAAATTTTATTATCCCACTTCTTCAATATTTTAAAATTCAACTTATAAAATTTTTTCTTGTACTTCCCTCCCTCCAACTCCCTCACACCAAACAGACCCTGAAGGTGAAGCCTGGGAAGGTATATCGCTCTTGCGTGCAAATATCCTAATAGCAATTTTCTGGATAGGTTACATAATATCTGCATCGCGAGACAGTTACTTGCAGATTTTTAATGTCGAGATAAGTTTCGTACGAATTCTGAAATTACAAGGAATCTCTCCAAAATACCGTACAAAACAGAGACGAGTTTTAAATACTTCTATGTAACAACGTGTTAGGAAGAGCGAGCTGGATATTAAATCTTTCCAATAAAAAATTGATCGTATGGAGTAAATTAAAATAGAAAATAAAATGAGCAATAAAATAATAGATAAAGATATAAGAATTTAAAGTAGAAAAACCTCTCCCTCAATGTGAGTGAGAGCAAACGACCACGGCCCAAAGCTAAAAGATTTTACTATATTTAAAAGGAATATAATGTTTAATGCTCTAATACAAAGCACAACTATAGGATGACAACAAATTCACCCCATCCACAAAAATTTCCAAGAATAGAGTAAGAAAATGCGTATCTCTTGGGCGAAGATACAATCTGCATGTGCCGGAAATCAATAAACACAAAAGTTGTAGTCACAGAACGTATATGAAAGTTTACACAAAATTTGGAGAAGGTAGGAAGCTTCAATCCACGATCCCACTATTCAGATTAAATATCTATACATCTTGAACATATCCACCAAATTTCAGGGCTAGCGGACTAGAAATGACATTTAAAGGTCTTTAGATGTCCCCATTTTTACTGGGGACGTCTAAAACATTACTTGACAGCTCTTGGCGTGAAATTTAATTATTTAGACACGCCAATCTTTATAATTTCAACCTGACTATATTTTGGGCGTCCATTTTTTGAAAAGGGATGTCCTTTAGGGTAATTGTAGATATGTTCTATAGTAGTGTCACTTGAGTGATGTGGTAAAAACTCGAGTGATGATCATCACTTGCAGGTCACTCTTAAGTGATTAGAAATTTTTTGATCTAATGAGAACAGATCACTCGAGTGACAAGTTGTGCACTCAAGTGATACACACCTCTTCATGTGCTTCTAAATCAAAATCAATCGAGTGACAGAAGGATCACTTGAGTGATGACCATCATTTGCGAGTCACTTACAAAAGATTCTGAGGTAATGAGATCTTTTATTTAAAGATCACTCGAGTGGATGGTAAATCACTCGAGTAATCCAAGGTCACTTGGAAGTCACTCGCAAGTGATCAGAAAGTGTTGAAATATTCTAAGGGAAGATCACTCGAGTGATAATCTGAGCACTCAAGTGATATGAATCACTAGCAAGTCACATGGTAGTGATAAAAATCATTTTCAAACACAAATCTACTAGGTAACTCGGTAGTGATTATTTGCATACCTTAACACATATCACTTGAACATTCGAGTGATAAAGTAAGCACTCGAATGATCACTTGAGTGATTTAAAGTCACACTCGAGTGATTGTCCATCAAAACTTAGAATCAGCGTCTCGATAATTTTGATACCTATTGTAAACATTTTGATTAACACTACTAACTTCTTATACTAGTTCTAATGTTAGTTTCTTATGTATGAGTTTCAGGTGTTTAATCTCTAGATTAGCTTCAAAATTTCAAAAAGCAAATTGTTGTCAGAAGCATTAAATGCGAAATAGCCTCAACTATCCCTAACGTTCTCTTTCATCAATGGTTACATTTATTCTCTACTAGATAGAATTGAATACTCTCAACGGTCATTAAAATCATTCTACCTAAAGCATTTAAGATGGAGCAACCACCTATGACAAAAATAACTCTGTTACAATAAATGTGCTATGTTTTCCGGATATTCTCTAATAACTCTGATATTTCTTTGTTCTTTAGTGTTCATCTATCAACTCTTTCAAAGAGAATTTGTAAACACATTTATTACTCTTGTGAAGAGAATCTCAAGGTTGTAGGACCTTGAATGAGGGTATTTTCTTACAAAGTGTAAGGGGAAGTGAGTGCCTTGTTGAGGAGCTTGTTTGTACTGTGGTGCTAAGAACTCATTAAATCTTGAAACTTTAGTGGAAATCTCAGAGGCATTTTGAGGACTGGATGTAGGTCAAGTGGTTGAGATTGAATCGATATAAAAATTTTGTGTACATTTCGGTGAAATTTCTCCAACTCTCATCTCTTGGTTAAATTTGTTAATTGTAGTTTTAAATTTTTAATATCACCCAATTCACCCCCCTCTTTGGTGAAACGTTGACACTAATAAATAGGAGTTGTTGTAGAACTCGGACAGATATAGAAGGTTTTTGGGTAGGTTGATTTACATAACTATTACGAGGCCTTATATCTCTTTTTCCAATGCAGGTTCTCAGTTAGTTTATGCAAATCCAATGAAAGCACATATGCCAGCAGCATTTAATGTGATTAGATACCTCAAACCACTATAAAAACACACTGAATTTCTGACGGAATTTCTAATGGAATGGATTCCATTGCTAATAATAGCGTGACAAACAAATTTATGACGGAATTCAGATTCCATCGCAAATTTCCGACGGAATTAATTCCATCACAAATTTCAGATGGAATTTCTGATGGGAATTTTCGTCAGAAATTCCCTCAGTTTCTGACAGAATTCAATTCCGTCGGAAAATTAATTTTTATTTTTTAAACTTTAAAAAGCCACGTGGCAACTACGGTGGCCACTACCTCATCACCGCCAGCGGCGCGTGGCAGCTCCGGCTGCGTCCTCCTTGTTGCCGGTGCCCTGTCGGCAACGTGTTGCAACCTCCCTCTACCACGTGTCTGACAAATCCCTATTTTATTATATATTTTCATATTTTATTTTGGGGTTTTTTTTAATAATTGAGCTTAAAATGTCTCTTTTGTAATTAATTATGATTATATGTGTTTAAATGAAATTAGGGTTGAAAAAGGTCATATATTTTATGATTTACCTTAATTGATTAATTTTTGGAATATAAGGTATTACATTTTGGGTTTATTTTAATTGCAGATCAGTTTTGGAAAAATTGCAGAAAAGAACCTAGGATTTTTGGAAATTACAAGCTAAATGAGAAAGGACTCAGAGCAAATTACAAAAGAGGGAATAAAAATTTTGAAAATCTTAGTTAACTCATAAACATTTTCAAGTTTTCAGTTCAGTCCCTTCTCAAAGAGTTTTCAAATTATTCACTTTAGTCCCGTGGTCAAAACGCCCGTTTTGACCAAGGGTTTATGGAAGTTGAACTGAGAGACGCTGGGAAAGGATGGAATATATCAGACAGAGATCAGAAACAGAGTTGGAGGCGGGCTGAGATAGAACCGAAATCGAGAGGGAGCAGCGGCAAGCTCAACACCATACACCGCCCCTCATCTTTCATCCACCACCATCGCTGCTCCACCACCGGCGACCTCCCAGCTCCACCACCACTTCTGAGCTGTAGCGAAGGGAAGAGAGAGTGAGTCGGACCAGGGGATTGGCGAGAATCTCAGAATCACAGAGCTCCGTTACCACCACACCACCATCGCCCACCATTACCTCCGTCTTCCTGCTATACTTCTGTCCACACTACCGTATCTTCTTAATCATTCATCTTTGTCACGACCTCCGGTGAGATAACAGCAGTGGCGAGCTTGGTGAGCCAAGAGAGAAACAGAACCATCGCCGGCAGCCTCCTCTGTTTCGGACATCATCACAGTCGTGGATTCCCTGCTTCTAGGTTTTAATTTCAGCCCCAAGTCAAATTGATTTAATGCTAATTGACTTGTTTAATTAGTGTTTCATATGGCTGGATGTTTGAATTGGAAAATGATTATGTTTCTTGAATCCATGGCTGTTAGAGGCTGATTCTTTTAGCTCTTGGAGATGAATTGGAGATGGCTTGAGCTCACATGTGCTTCAAAAGGGAGTTTATTTTATCTATACCTCATTATATTTATGATTTTTTAGGTTTAGGAATTCATTCATATATTGAAACTATGATTTTAGTTATGTTTTATTCTATGTATTGGGTTCTTGTGATTTTGGATTTGTAATAAGGATTTGTACTCATCAATATATATGATTATATATATATATATATATATTTGGGAGAATTGCTAAAAAAGACCTCATGGACAACTTATTTGCTAAATGGGACCTGGGAAGATATCTTGCACATGGAGGGAAGATATCTGCATACGGAGGGAAGATTTCTGCACATGTAGGGAAGATTTTTACACACGTATAGAGAAGATCATCTGCACACCAAGGAAAATATTCTGCACACGTGGAAGATAATCTGCACGCGAAAGTCCTATTTTACAAATAAGTTGCCAATGAGGGATTTTTTCACAATTTTCCCTATATATTTCTCTATTATTTTATTGATTTCTATCTATTTAACATGGTATTGTTGGATGATTTGATTGAAATAGAATCATAGTTGAACCTAAATGCATTATTTATTCCATAGTAACTCTATAAGAGGTTTTAATAATGCTTAAATTAATGGGTTCATGAGTTTAAGTATTAGACTCAATAATAATTAAGGCTTGGTATGTTAGGAAACTTAGAGAAACTCATTACACTAAGAGGGCTTAATAGCATTTCAAGAGTAGGGGTCCCTCTCTTGTGATACTAGACTCATTTGTTAATGAGGTTTGGAATATTAGAAACTTAGTGTATTAACTCCCCAAAATCTTAATTGAGCAAGAATAGCCATTGAAAACCATTTCTAAGATCATCTTCATCACTTGCATTTCTAATCCATTTCCATTCTTCCCTATTTGAAAAATGTCAAAAATATTTATTTTAATTGCATTCAATTCATAATTTTAAAAATCAATTAGTCATGATTTGCCTCTATCAATTTTGCATTATAATTACTTAGTTTACTAGGAATTAGTTTCGTAATCGACTCCTCAAAGTAAAATGACCCGAGTTGTCCTGAGGCGACTAAATAACTATTTCAAGTTGCAACCTTCTTTTTCCTGGAAATGCAACTCAACTTGCCCTCCTTTAGTTCAAACCCATGACCTCATCTGTACGTGCGCGATGCCTTACCGGATGGGCTCGACTACTTTGGCGTTCTATTATTACACAATTATATATATAATCTTATTATACACAATCAATTATTTATAAATATATATTTGTTTCTTATATATAAATGTAATTGTAATATAAAATAGTTTTATATATTCTTATAATTTTTAATATAAATTAACTCCAAATTAAAAATTTTACATCTTGAATAAATTTCATATGACTATATTTTTTTATAATTTCTAAAATTAATTTTTTAACATTAATTAATAACTAATAAATAATTATTAACTAATATTTTATTTACTAATATTAATTAATAACTAATAATTTTTATTTTTTATAAATAAATTTTTATATGACCATTTTGCCCCACAGGGACCAAAACCTATTATGGGAAATTAAAAATATTTTAGAAATTAGAAAATAATTATTAAAAATAAATTTTAAATTAAATTAAAAAAATTAATTATCAAATAATAAATTTTACAAAAATAATTTTCTAAAATTAAATTTAATTAAAAAAATATTAATTAATTAAAAAATAATAATTTTTAAAGTTTGCCACTGAATATCCGACGGAATTGAAATTATGAGGGAATTTCCGACGGAATTTAATTCCATCAGAAATTCCCTTGCAATTTCTGATGGAAAAATTCTCACTACTACAAAAAACTAAAGCTGTGGCGCTAGAGAAGTGTCACATATCTATACGCTACTAAAAATAGCTGTGGCGCTTGGAAGCGCCACAGCTATTTAAATTTTTTTTTTTCAATAGCCTCCTGTGGCGCCTAACCAGCCAGGCGCCACAGGAGGCATCCCTCCTGTGGCGCCTGGTTGGCCAGGCGCCACAGGAGGGATGCCTCCTGTGGCGCCTGGCTGGTTAGGCGCCACAGGAGGCCCTTTTTTTTTTTTTTGCTTTTTATTTTTATTTTTCTTTTCTTTCTTGTGGCCTTTTTTTTTTTTTGCTTTTTACAACAATAATGTTCTTATATTAATACTCTCCAAAGCTAACATAAAAAATATCACAATACAAGAACTTAATATGTGAACACAGTACATCAACAACTGATGATTAAGTAAATTAAAAGATTACTAAAAAACGCAAGCTTGTCGGCCAAAAAATTTAAACAAAGCAAAAAGGAAAACGTTATATTACGGTTTATCTTGACTGTACTAAAAAAAATTTAAACAAAGCAAGTTAGAATGAAACAATCTTCTTCTTACGTTGGTGACGCTAGCTTGAGTGACGAGGATGAGCAAATGTGAGCTGTGGAGTGGGGACTAACGAAGAAAGGGGAACAACTAGGAACAAAAGTGGGGACTAACGAAACAAAGTGGAAAAAGGGATAAGAGAATTTAATGAAGAAGACGAGTGTGTGTTTTTGTTGTGCAAGAGAAAGTGATATCTTTTACAGGGGGAGAGGCGTCAACGTGAGCTAAGGAAGAGGGAATAAAAAGGAAAAAGGGAGGGAAAAGATAAAAAGTAAAGTTAAAGGAGGGAAATCTGATTGGCGGGAGAGTTGAAAATTCATATTCAGCCAATTGTGGCACTTCTTTAAAGAAGTGCCACAGCTGCTCCTTTTTTTTTCTATTTAATTTTTTTTATTTTTAGGACCCAATTGTGGCGCCTGCCAAGGCAGGCGCCACCCTTGGGTAGGAGCAGTTGTGGCGCCTGGTCCACCAGGCGCCACAGCTGGCCAATTGTGGCGCCTGCCTTGGCAGGCGCCACAATTGGCCCCACCAGCTGTGGCGCCTGGTGGACCAGGCGCCACAGCTGGTCCCAAAAATTAAAAAAAAATTAAATAAAAAAAAAGGGGCAGCTGTGGCACTTCTTTAAAGAAGTGCCACAAAATGTGCGCCACCTTTCAATCTTTTTGTAGTAGTGTCTGAATTTCCGATGGAATTTTACCGTCAGAAATTCCGTAACAAAAGAAGGAATTTGCCACAGAATATTTTCCGTGGCTAATTATTCCGTTTGAAATGTTTCCGACAGAATTTATCATGAAAATTTTTTTTTGTGATAAATTCCGTCAAAAATTTCATGTTTTTTTTTTGTAATGAACAAAGCATAGAACTTGGTGTGCTGCAAAGTTCAGATGATGATTTGATGCTATCTTGTTATTGCGATTCATTTTTATTTATTTCACAAGCATTGTTCATTAATTGTAACAGGAGTTTTAAGTGGTGTTAGTATCTATGAAGAGAATATATATATAAAATATTCAGAGCCAGCGAATTTAACGGTGAATTGTAACTTCTTGAGAGCCAAGAAAGTTATTGCGGGCGAAGATACTTACATTTGATAACAGTCGTTTGAATTCTAATCAAATTACTCTTTTTTAATAATAAATTATATCTCATTAAAGATTTAAATTAAAGAATGTTTTAAAATTCGCGCCATGAAATGTCATGTAAATTTGTTGGTGCCTCATGATCTCATCGGTAATTAAAAACTGATTCCTATATAAACCTTCAGTGTAATGAAATTCTATATAAAACTTAGATCCAAAAAAACTCTATCTAAAGCCAAACTTATCCTTCTCTGTTCTTACCAAATCGAGGTGTGGTGGGGAAAAAAAAGAAAGAGGCGGTGATTCTCTACATTAAACCTACCTTCTTCTTGTTTTGTTTTGATGTTCTAATTAAACCCTACCTTCTTCTTACAGCGTATCATTTCCCTCCAAAAATACTATTCAGCTATGATTATCAAGATACCACGTGTCCCGCCAGCCAAGAAGCAGAAGATTTCCCATCCTTCACCAAAACTAAAGATGGACATCGGAGTAACCTACTTTCCAAAGCCCAACCGCAAAAAGCCCCAGGGCGAAGACTGCTACTTTATGTTGTCCGACAGAAATACTGTCGGTGTAGCTGACGGCGTCGGCGGCTGGTCCAAGAAAGGAATCGACGCTGGCCAGTACGCCCTTGAACTCATGCAATACGCAATGTTGGCCGCACTCCGACAACCAAAAGGATCCGTCAACCCAAGAACCGTACTGAACGAGGCCTTCCACCGAACAAAAAGCGAGGGCTCCTCCACTGCCTGCATCGCCACCCTGAAACAAAACCTCGGCGAAAACCCTGACGAGGAATACTACTCCTTGCATGCTGTGAACGTGGGAGATAGTGGGTTCATGCTCTTTAGGAACCTCAAGTTAGTGTTCCGATCGCCAACTCAGCAGCACAGGTTTAACGCGCCCTATCAGCTTGGGAATAGTGAGAAGAGCGACACACCGGAGAAAGCCGAGGAATTCACCGTGGAAGTGGCCGCCGGAGATATAGTGGTGTTTGGGACAGATGGGGTATTTGACAATTTGTTTCCCTGGGAGATTCAGAGATTTATAGAGTTGAAATGTGGGGGTGACGACAAAGTGACGGCTGAGGGACTGTCTTGGCTTATAGCAGAAGGCGCTGCATGGAAGGCCTACGACAAACATTCAAAAACCCCTTTTGAAGAAGCGTCTCACAAGGCTGGGAAAAAATTCACAGGAGGAAAGAAGGATGATATCACAGTTGCTGTGGCCTACATAGTCCCTTGTTGATTTATTAGGCACTTGTGTATATACATACAGATCAGTTACGTAAATATTTTGCATGCTCAAATTGTTTCAATTAAACAATTTATGTATTGTTACTCTCAACTTTTGTTAGAATATGGTATTGCAAAACACTACAAAAAAAAAGACTTTCAGCGGCGACTTTTGTCGCCGCTGAAAGTCTAAAAGTCGCCGCTGAAAGACTTTCAGCGGCGACAAAAAGTCGCCGCCTATGCGACTGTCGCTGAAAGTTTTAGCGGCGACAATTTTTGTCGCCGCTAAAAGTATACTTTCAGTGGCGACAAAGGTGACTTTCAGCGGCGACTTTTGTCGCCGCTGAAAGTGTTAATTTTTTTTAAAAAAAATTCAAAAATTAAATTTTTTTAAAAAAAATTCGAATTTTTTAATAAAAAATTTAATATTTTAATTTTTTTTTTTAAAATTAACACTTTCAGCGGCGACTTTTGTCGCCGCTGAAAGTGTTAATTTTAAAAAAAAAATTAAAAAAATTAAATTTTTTATTAAAAAAATTAGAATTTTTTTTAAAAAAATTTAATTTACAATTGCCACGTGTCTCCTCGCCGTGCTGCCACGTGTCGCCTCGCCGTGCTGCCACGTGTCGCCTCCTCGTGCTGCCACGTGTCGCCTCCTCATAATTCCTCCATGTGACTCTCCTCCAGTTCGAACCCGCGACCTCAGAGAGCAGATGCCTTAGCGCGCGAGTCTCTACCAGTTGCGCCGGAATAAACCTATGTCATATTATTACATATTATTATATATATATAATATTATGATATATATAAACATACATACATATAATTAATTAATTATATACATATAATTAATTATTAATTAAATATAATATTATTAAAAGTAATGAAAAATAAAATAAAAACGAAAAAAATATTGATATATTTAAATTTAAAAATTTTTTAATTAAAATTACTTAATAAATAATAATTTAATATCATAAATATTATTTTTAATAAAAAATTATAAATCTAATATTAATAAATAATAATATAATTTTAATAATTAAGGTTAAAAAGAATTATTTAATAATTAATAGTTTAATTTTATAAATATTATTTTAATTTTATAAATATTATTTTTTAAAAATATTATTAAAAAAAATATGAAAAAGAGTTTCAGCGGCGACACTAAAGTCGCCGCTGAAACTCACTTTCAGCGGCGACTTTTAATAGTCGCCGCTGAAAGTGTTTTTAAAAATTTTTTTTTTTTAAATTTTCGAAACTCACTTTCAGCGGCGACACTAAAGTCGCCGCTGAAACTCACTTTCAGCGGCGACTTTTAATAGTCGCCGCTGAAAGTGTTTTAAAAATTTTTTTTTTTAAAATTTTCGAAAAGCACTTTCAGCGGCGACACTAAAGTCGCCGCTGAAACTCACTTTCAGCGGCGACTTTTAATAGTCGCCGCTGAAAGTGTACTCAAAAATTTTTTTTTTTAAAATTTTCGAAAAGCACTTTCAGCGGCGACACTAAAGTCGCCGCTGAAACTCACTTTCAGCGGCGACTTTTAATAGTCGCCGCTGAAAGTGTTTTAAAAATTTTTTTTTTTTTTAAATTTTCGAAAAGCACTTTCAGCGGCGACATTAAAGTCGCCGCTGAAACTCACTTTCAGCGGCGACTTTTAATAGTCGCCGCTGAAAGTGTTTTAAAAAATTTTTTTTTTTTAAATTTTCGAAAAGCACTTTCAGCGGCGACACTAAAGTCGCCGCTGAAACTCACTTTCAGCGGCGACTTTTAATAGTCGCCGCTGAAAGTGTTTTAAAAATTTTTTTTTTTAAAATTTTCGAAAAACACTTTCAGCGGCGACACTAAAGTCGCCGCTGAAACACACTTTCGGCGGCGACAAAACAATGTCGCCGCTGAAAGTCTGACTTTCAGCGGCGACAAAAGTGTCGCCGCTGAAGGTGACACCTTCAGCGGCGACTTTAAAAGTCGCCGCTGAAAGTCTCACTTTCAGCGGCGACATTAAAAGTCGCCGCCAAATGTCGCCGCTGAAAGTGATTTTTTTTGTAGTGAATTAATGACGATGTTTCTGGGGTCATATGTTTAAGTGTACTTCCTATTATATATATATATATATATGTTCTTGATATTTGATCAGTGTAACATCCATGCTCTCGATATTATTCATTTTGGGCGCCTATCATCTCTCAGGGTTTTAAAATGTGTTGAGCATCCTTTGTTCCCCTTCCCAACTGTTGTGTGTGTGTTGATATTTGATCAGTGTAACATTCTTGCTCTCGATATTATTCGTTTTGGGTTTTAAAACGGGTTGATAGGGGAGGTATCCAGACTCTTATAAGGCGTCATTTGTTCCCCTTTCCAGCCGTTGTGTGTGTATTTGTTCTTGATATTTGATCAGTGTAACATCCTTGCTCTCGATATTATTTGTTTTGGGGCTCCTGCCATCCCTCAGGGTTTTAAAAAGTCTCGATAGGGGAGGTATCCAGACTCTTATAAAGTATCTTTTATTCGCCTTCGTGGCTGTTGTGTGTGTATATGTTCTTGATATTTGATGAGTGTAACATCCTTGCTCTGGATATTATTCGTTTTGGGGCTCTTATCATCCCTTAGGGTTTTAAAATGCATTACTAGGGGAAGTATCTAGACTCTTACAAGGCATCCTTTGTTCCCCTTTCCAGCCGTTATGGGACATCACACTTCACCCCCTTTTGCCCAATGGCCTCGCTGGCACATGGGCCCACATCGACTTGTGCTTGACTCTAATGCCATTTGTAATTTCTCATTGTCTCGCTCTCAATATTATTTGCTTTGGGGCCTGTCATCCTTCACAGTTTTAAAATGCTTCGAGAGAAAAAATGAAAGACGCCTAATAAAGGCTTGGATACTTCCCCTCTTTGAGACGTTTTAAAACTGTGAGAGGTGACAGGCCTCAAAGCGGACAATATTGAGAACAAGGCGCTGAGATGTTACAATAAGCCATTAAGTCACTTCTTCAATTAGATGAATAATATCAAACAATTCATTTACCTATTTACCTACCTAAAAAACTTAAGTAATTTCAATTAGGGCCTGTTTGGTTCGAAGAAAGGGTTGGAAAGGCATGGAATGAATTGAAAAATAATGGAAAGGAATGGAAAATATTTTGTCGCATAGGTGTTTGGTTGACACTGGAAAAGAAAATGGGTTGAGAGGAAAATTTTTGTTTGGTTGGAAGAAAATGAGGCAGAAAAATGAATCAAAAGACCATTTTGTCCTTGTGTTAAAAATATTATTTAAATGCGATGAGACCGTGGACCCTACTAATGCACCCACACCATCATCTTCAACCTCTTGACCACCCTTCCTCTCACTCTGCCAAACTCTCCCCTCCTCTCCTCCCCAACTTCTCTTCCTCCCTCCTTCGCTAAAGGTCTCCTCCACTATGCTGCTGCTGCCAACTGTCCGTCGCCGAGTTCTCTTCCATCTTCACTGCTCTGTTTCAAACGTCGGCACCCTATTTCATAATCTTCAGCATCGAGTCACTCCTTTGGTCCACCCTCAACCACCACGGTATTTTTCGGCATCACTCTCTTCCTCTCCCAATTTTCGGCTTCTCTTCCCTTGGTACCTTGCCCGACCGTCATCCTTTCTTGCGTATCTTTGGCGGTATTTTCTTCTTTGTTGGAAACAATATTCATGACACGCATTTGTTGTGGTTGCTATTCATTGGCTAAAGAGCGATAAATTGGTCGTAAAGATTTTTTCAAGCAAGCTGGAAAATGGGTTCCCACTATTTTTGGTGGGAAGCAATTTTCGCATGTATAATGGAAAATCTCCGACCACTGGAAATCATTTTCCTAGGAAAACGGTGAACCAAACTGCCGCCGCCGGCCTGAAAATCTCATTTTCCTATTCTGTTGATGCATTTTCCTCGAACCAAACAGGACCTTATTCACCAATAGTAAGGTATTTTTGTTTTCAATTTTCATCTAAGTCATCTATTTTCTCACCACCAAATGAGTTTGTGAGAAGTTAATGAGAATAAAATTTTTGCCAACATTCCATAATTGATCAACGATAGTAACTCTATCATACATTGTAACTGTAAACTTTTGTTCAAATATGTAGTATGTGATTAATGACGTTTTGGGTTGATATGGTCAAGTGTATTTGATATTTTGAATATGTTCTGGATAATAATTGGAATATTTCGATGAAAATCTTTTGTTTTTGTATCTAAATAATTACTGGAATATTGACGGCTATTATATATATCGATTCGCATATTATTCAATTTTCTTTTAATTGCGGCTCATTAAGAATCATGAGCACCTAAGCTCATCATATTTGAACCGCTCAGATTTTTTATTTCTCTTTTTAAAACACTTATTTTTAAGGACTGTTCCAATTTAATTCTGCTAAAATATTCAAAATCGAAATTAGGCCTATATTTTTAACAAACTTTTAATCCGGCAAGAGGGATAAACATTGTTAAAAGACTAGAATACCTTTATGTCCTTAAAAAGGAAAATGAGAGGATTTAAAAAATAAAGTTTCATGAAGTTAATAATATATATATATATATATATATATCTGTATCTGTGTATGTATATAATTATATATCAGCAAAGCCCAATACTAGCTGATGAACAGTACAACTTCCTTCACTGAACTTTTAAAGAGTTTTTAACTCCACAGAACAGTACAACTTCAGTTAAATGAAAGAGATTTAAGAGTTTTTAACTCCACAGATATCTCTATTGAGCTTGTCTTCATAAGCTCAGTCAAATAGATTTGGTCATAATTGGTCACTTAGATGATTATGGTATACAAATCTTAGTTGTTCAAATAAGACAAAGGATAATTAAATAATAAGTTCACTAGTTTCATGTTCATGAGACAACTATGTTGACTCCCATCCCAATCATACTAGTTAGTTCATCACCCTTTTAACCACAGTCTTCATTTGAACACTTTCCCCTTTGGATTTCTAGACGTATTCCAAAAAACTCCCACTCAATCAAAGAGCAGTTATATTAACAAGATAATAACACAATATTATCTAACTAGCATGAATGTTCAAGAAAACAACAAGAGAATATACTGAATTCAATTCTAAGAACAAACAGAGAATTTAATCTTAAATTCAATGGAAAAACAAGAACATTCAAAGAATTTAAGCCTCATATCATTGTCTCTTAACTAGGTTCTTCTTCTCATAGGCCCTTCTGACCATATTAACTCATATAGCATCTAGCTACAATGTCAAGCTCCTCTTTGCCATGTTTACATCCACTCATTTGGATGTATTTGCAGCATACCTCCCACTTGATGAGATGATTTTAACATCTCTATCTCTCTTGTCCTTTGTCACAACATATGTGATAAAAGGTTGACTTTTAGAAGTCATTGCTTCAATCCAAGTGGATCAATGTGGTTAGAAGCATGGGAAGACTTATTATTATTCAATAATTATTGAATAGTTTTAAGTTACTGCAATTTTTCAGATTTTATCTCTAAGAGTTTGAGTCAAGGTTGGATAGGATTTTATATTCAAAAACTCATTTGAATAATCCCTTACTTTTAAAGAATCTTTCAGCATTTAACCTTATGTTACAACTGAAAATACTCTTAAAAATAAGCCAACCTATCCCAAAAAATAATAGAACCAACATTGATTCAATTCCATCGTTTTTGGGACCCTCTAAGTGCACATAAGCACCTTTTTGACTCAAATCATATCCAAACATGCTTCAAATATATGCAAATTATATATCAAATTGAAGCCCTCGAATTTAGGGATTTTTAGGAACCAACCACATCTCAATCGGAGGTCCCATGCACTCTCACACGCCCCTAGAAGGTGTCTGGATGGAAAAATCCTGAAAAATTGGAAAATTCCTGCGTTGGCCACTCTCGGCGGTGGCGCGTGACGTACACGCGCCGCCTTGCGGCCGTCCGCCGGAGACACGCGCTGGCTCCCAAGACTCCTCGCGCCGTCCTCTCTTCGACGGTGCTTGCCACGTGTCAAACGGAGACCCCAATGGGCCCCACGCGCCATGTGTCCCCTTTTTTTTGGTCAACAGTCAACGAATTACTGTTGACCGTTGACCGGTCAACGTTGACGGTCACCGCTGTCGTGTCAGTGACGTGGCGCTGACGTGTCTCGGTCAACGTGGCTGGTCAATGGATGATGTGGCATCGTTGACCGATGCTGAAGTGGCGGTTGGCACTGACGTGGCGGCCGCTCATTGGCGCCACGTGTCATTGGTTGACCGATGATGTGGCGTTGACTGCCACATCATCTTCAACCTCCAGCCGAGTCAACCCGACCCGATTGGAGCTCCATGGGTCATCACGACCCGCCAACTTCGGGAGGCCATATCTCCCTCGTTTTAGCTCCGTTTTTCGCGTTCTTGGTGTTGTTGGAATCGTAGTTCAGTGAACTATAAATCCATGGCATTTATTTGATCTTAAAATCTCTGTTTCATTGATCAAATCACGAGTGAAGTTGCGACGGTGACTAACGACCCGCGAACTTCTTTCCTTTGTTTCTCCCTCATCCGGACTCCGTTTGACGCGTTCTAAGTATCGTTGGAATCGTCTCTTCGAGATATACACATCCATGTCATTACTTTGGGCAAAAACACTGAGTTTCAAACACCCAATTTTCTCGACGTTGTAGGCGCGACGTAAAACGGATCGGATGTGTGTCTCTGTGTATCTCAGAAGCTTTCCTAACCTTTGAGAGTCAAAGGCTCTTGTTTTTGGTTCCACATAGGTTCCAAAAAAAACTCAACCTTTAAGGAATCGAAGAAGAAGGAAAAACGGCGCCTTGAAATATATATATATATATATATATAATGATTAGAGGAGCAAACAATCAAGAACCCAGTATCATATGTGTGCATATTAGGCTCAGTTCGAATAGCAAAATATGAGAAGATGAATTTGAATAGTTGCACACAGACACACATACAGCAAAGGCAAAAACAAAATATATACATATATATATATATATATATACATGTTCATATTTTGGAAAACATACACCCAGATTCCCAAAAGAATTCACATATGAACCAGAAATTTCAAGCAATAGAGGCTACAGATATAAAGCTTGAAAAAAAAAAATACAGTAGCATAGCGGAAAATATGATGGAGAGATATAAACAAATTATATCACATTATTATTCACATAGAATAATCACAGCCTCAAGGATCAAATGGCTCTGATGCCAATTTTGGAAAATTATTAAACTAAAAGAAGATTAGGCGTACCTGGACGAATCCATGTTCGGATCCAGGTCAAAGCTCCACTACTCCATACTTGTGCCCACACAATTATTAGACTACTAGAGCCTAATTGTGATTTGCACAACAGATCACCAGAACCAGAAAGATGGTAGGAGAGAAGAGAATTGCCAGAAAACTCAATGGCAGGGCGAATTGCAATTGAGGAGGCACACCCTATTTATAGTGGTTTATGGAGGCCACTAATTAGGAAACGTGTGCACTCCTTCTTGCCCTCCAAGACAGCAATTAATTGTCCTTCAATTAATTCCATAATCTGCAATTAATGCTGATTTTTATTCTTATTTGATTAGGCTACTTATTTCCTAATCAAATAGTCCGGCCCATCAAGGGCGGACTTGGACCCAAAATCCAACAAAATCAAATAATTAGCTCTTACATATGATATAAGACTGAAAGAAGTAATAAAGTAACCTTTATGTATTAGTATCGATGTTTCATTCTTTCCCCAGATAAATACACTAACTGACTAAGTACTAAATAGGATGAGTTGGATGTAAAAAGCATGAAAATTTAATTTGAATGTGAATTATGTTGTATACTTAATTATGTAATCTAATCAGAAAGCATCTCAGCTATCTAGATTATTTGATTTACTTTTTTTAACAATTATCCAAAAATATAAAAGGTTATTATTTAGAACAAATTAATAGCATTGATTAATGATAAATATATATTTTATTCTATTAATATATACACACACATATAATTCAGAGCCAGCGAATTTAAGGATAATTTCGTAAAACTCAAAGAAGTTTTGGCGGGAAAAAAAAACTCAAAGAAGTTACTTTGAACGAAGATGTTTTTTTAACCCGTATTATGGACGAAGATGTACCTTTATTTGATATCATCATTTACATTCTAATCACATTACCCATTTTTTAAACGAGATTTATCTCGTTAAAGGTTTAAAGAATCTTTTTATAACTTTAATTTGGGCCTGAAATATCTTGTTAGTATTTCAGTATCTCATCATAACTAACACCCAAACCCCATATAAACGCTTACTGATGATGGAATTACATACTTTCTAAAACCAAACTCATCTTTCTCTACTCTTTCCAAAGGCTACACCCCAAACCTTCCTTTTATACACCGCGCGTTCTCTCATCCAAAAATACTATTCAGCTATGACTTTACAGATACCGATCTCTGATCCTTCCCTAAACCTGAAGATGGACGTCGGAGCAATCTACTACCCAAAGCCCAAACGCCAAAATCCCCTTGGCGAAGACTCCCACTTTATCTGCTCTGAACGAAATACTGTTGGAGTCGCTGACGGCGTCGGCGGCTGGTACGGGAAAGGAATCGACGCTGGCGAGTACGCCCGTGAACTCATGCAAAACGCAATGTTGGCCGCACTCCGACAACCAAAAGGATCCGTCAACCCTAGAACCGTACTGAACGAGGCCTTCGGCCACACAAAAAGCGCGGGTTCCTCCACTGCCTGCATCGCCACCCTGAAACAAAACCTCGGCGACAACTCTAACGAGGAATACTACTCCTTGCATGCCGTGAATGTGGGAGATAGTGGGTTCATGCTCTTCAGAAACCTCAAGTTAGTGTTCCAATCGCCGACTCAGCAGCACGGGTTCAACACGCCATATCAGCTTGGGAATAGTGAGAAGAGCGACAAGCCGGAGAAAGCCGAGGAATTCACCGAGGAAGTGGCGGCCGGAGATATAGTGGTGTTTGGGACAGATGGGTTATTTGACAATGTGCTTCCTGGGGCGATTCAGAGAGTTATAGAGCGGAATTGTGGGGGTGACGAGAAAGTGACACCGGATGGACTGTCTCTTCTTATAGCAGAAGGTGCTGTGAGGAATTCCTCCAACACATTACCTTCAGTAACCCCTTTTTCAGAAGCGTGTCGCAAGGCTGGGATAAAATTTACACGAGGAAAGAAGGATGATATCACTGTTCTTGTGGCCTACATAGTTACTTGTTGATTTACTATTCCCTTACGTTTATACATACAGAAAAATTATGTAATCCTTCTGTCCTAATCATAAGATAAAATTGACTTTTTTAATGAAATTATGGAAGCCATTTAAATTACTTTAGAATATTTATATTTATATTTTTTTCTCCAAACTAATTAGTTTGACTAATAAACTAATATATAATGTAAAGATACATAATATATGATATGATTAAGTAACTTATTTAACTTCTTTAATCTCTAAAAAAAATCAATTTTGTCTTATATTTTAGGACCGGAGGTAGCAAATATTTTGCTTGTAATGTTGTACTTTCAATTTTTTTTTTTTAATTCGATGCCAACGATGTGAATCTTCTGGGTTCATATGTTTAAGTGTACTTCATAATGTCCTCGATAACATTTCTGATTATAAATGAATCTGGTTACGATGGTTAAACAATTCACAACTTATCCATTGATTTAACTCTTTTTGCTCAATCCATAGTTATCAGTTTAGGTGTCCATGTTCTTATTTGGATTTTTTTTTAAAAACTTTATATCACATTTTGACCCAAAATCTCATTCAATTTAGTCAATAATTTCCTCCATATCTTAATCTAGTGGTCTAAATCTTTTAATTCATAACATAGGTAGGAGGACAATATTATATTTCTTCACGAACGATACCTATCATACAACCATTATTATTCACAATTTTTAGTTTTATTTCGCTACTAAAACTTTCTATTTTTTTTCCCTATTCATTCTTGATAATATCAAACCATTTATTCACCTATTCACCTACTTCAAAAACTCATTAAGTCACCCCATGAAGGAACAAGAAAGATAAAGAATTCTTATTCACTGGTACTAATGTATTCTTTTTCAATTTTCATCATCTTCCAGTCATAAATTTTTTCACCACCAAATGAATTTGTGAGAAGTTAATGAGAAGAAATTTTTTTTGCCAACATTCCATAATTGATCCATAGATAGCAATGCATTTCTTTTCAACTACATGCATGGCACGTATAAGCAATTCCCATACGTGGAGTGAATTCTTTGAAAAATAACATATACAAAACTATTCCCCTATATATAAAAAATGAAAAGAAACTGTTTAGCCATTAATCACTTATTATTCTTTTTCAATTTGGAGTTTGGGATAGCTTATTTTTGGGCAATAAGTGTTTATTACGTAAGTCGAGATAAAACTCCTCTCACATACTTATCTCGTATACCATAAATCATGATTTATAAGTAAAAAATAAGCTATACCAAACAAGCTTATAATCTTCAAGTAATCAAGTTTTTCACCACCAAATAAGTTTGCAAGAAGTTTGCCAACATTCCATAATTGATCAACGATAATAATTCTATAATGCATCGTAACTCCAAGCTTGTTTTTTTTTTTGATAGACCCAAACTTGTTTTTTTCCAACAAAACTTTTGTTCAAATATGTAGTATGTGATTAATGAGGTTTTGGTTTCATATGGTAAGGATTACATCAACTTTTTGAGTCTGTTCTGGATAATAATTAGAATATTTTGACCGGCTATTATTATATATATGGATTTCCCATATCATTCAATTTTCTTTTAACTTACCGAAAGCAAAGTGCTTGGATGTTGGTATTAGAATCATGCTAGAGTAGATGAGGTTCAGTGTACCAATTAGGACATTGGGCGCATAGGAGTGGAGTGCGATATCTATATAGGCTGGGGAGGCAAACAAAAGACGTTGTATAAGGGTCTGGATACCTCTCTTCTCGACACGTTTTAAAACTGCGGGGATGAGACCGAAAGCACACAATATCAAGAGCCAGACATTGAAATGTTATTATAATGGGTCATTAAGAGTGACAAGCACCCAAACTCGTAGATTTTTTATCTGAGCATCCTGTATATCATAGTATGTCTTCTTTAACTTCTTATAAAACATCCACAATTGACATTCTGAATAAGATTCCGTCATGAATGAGAAGTTCCCATGGTGATGACGTAAACTGGTGATTGATTTTGGGTATATATCAAAATGTTAAACGACGATCATTTGAGAAAATAGAAAAATCAGTCGCTTTCATTGAACAATTAGGTGAAGGAATGCAAGATCAAGAGTCAGAAACTGAAATTTGATGATTGGATGTGGGCAGGGAAATGGAGGATGAAGCAGGTGATATGATCGATGTTCAGGAACAATCCCTTCCGTCTTCGGAATTGCTTTCAGTGCTCCACGGGTTTTCTTGGTGTGTGTTTATATATATATATGGATTAATAAATTGATAAAACTTTTTTTATAAAATCCCTTCCATTTTTCGTTTTAATTTAAGAGGGATATTATTGTCTTTTGACAAAATTTATAAATTCCTAATTCAGCTTTGACTATTTCAATAGGACTGAATTGGGATTCTCCTTATTTTTAATGAGTTTAGAATTAAAATAAAAATAATCTCTTAATTATATTGTTTAAGAATAGTGTTTTAATTTAAAAATCATTAGTGGAAACTTTTAAATCTGGACAGTCTAAATCTAATAAGTTTGGGTGAACACCCAAACCAGATATGCTAAATACTCTTGTAATGAGTTCCGTGCGATTTAGACAATCTTTTAGATTAAGTTGATAGTGTCCCCATTTCTAAATGTAAAACATATCAAAGAAGTGAATTTTGAATCTAAATGTAAAACATTTTTCATTTTATCTTTCATATTTATCATTATAATCTAATATTGCACTGAGATATTTTAGAGAGACCATGTCATATAAACTATAATTAAATTCTTTATTTAGTTCTCTTAATTATTTTAAATTAAATAGTTAACCCTTACATTTATGATTGAAAGAAGTAATAAATTAACCTTTATGTATGAGTGTCGATCTTTCATTCTTTCCCTAGCAATTAAATACACTGACCGACTAAATACTATGAGTGGGATGACAGTAAAAAACATGAAAATTTAATTTAAATGTTGATTATTATGTATAGTTAATTATATAATCTAATCTGAAAGTATCTCTGTTATCTAGATTATTTGATTTAATTTTCTTAACAATTATCCAAAAATATAAATCGTTATCTTTTAGAATAAATTAATAGCATTGATAAATCATGAATATATACTTTATTCGATTAATATATATATACACATATAATTCAGAGACGCCGAAATTAAGGATCAAATGTAATTTCCTGAAATTCAAAGAAGTAATTGCAGACGAAGATATACCTTTATTTTATATCCTCATTTAAATTCTAATATCATTACCCGTTTTTTTAAAAAAGACTTATCTTGTTAAAGATTTAAAGTTTTTTTTTTTTTTAACTGCGCCAAGAAATATCTTGTTAATAACTAACACCCAAACCTATATAAAAGCTCACTGATGAAGGAATTATATCGTTTCTAAAACCAAACTCATCTTTCTCTGCTCTTTCCAAAGACTCTGCCTCCTTTGTACCGCGCACGTACAATTTAATCCAAAAAAACTATTCAGCTATGACTTTCAAGATACCATGTTTCCCGTCGGCCAAGAAGAAGCCCAAGACCTCCGATTCAGCCAAGAAGCCCTAGGTCTCCGATCCTTCACCAAACCTGAAGATGGACGTCGGAGCAGTTTACTACCCAAAGGCCAACCGCCAAAATCCCCTAGTTGAAGACTCCTACTTTGTCTGCTCTGAACTAAATACAGTCGGTTTCGCTGACGGCGTCGGCAGCTGGTCAGAGAAAGGAATCGACGCCGGCCAGTACGCCCGTGAACTCATGCAAAACGCAAAGTTGGCCGCACTCCGACAACCAAAAGGATCTGCGAACCCTAGAACCGTACTGAACGAGGCCTTCCGGCACATAAAAAGCGCGGGCTCCTCCACTGTCGCCACCCTGAAACAAAACCTCGGCGAAAACCCTAACGAGGAATACTACTCCTTGCATGCTGTGAACGTGGGAGATAGTGCGTTCATGCTCTTCAGAAACCTCAAGTTAGTGTTCCAATCGCCCACTCAGCTGCACGGGTTCAACACGCCATATCAGCTTGGGAATGGTTGGAAATGCGACAAGCCGGAGAAAGCCAGGGAATTCACCGTGGAAGTGGTGGCCGGAGACATAGTGGTGTTTGGGACAGATGGGTTATTTGACAATATGTTTCCCGGGGAGATTCTGAGCTTTATCGAGCGGAATTGTGGGGATGACAAGAAAGTGACGCCTGAGGGACTGTCTCTTCTTATAGCAGAAGGTGCTAAGAGAAATTCCTACAACAAATCTTCAATAATCCCGTTTTCAAAAGCTTACGGTCGCTAGGCTGGGATGAGGAAAGATTGATGATATCACCGTTCTTGTGGCCTATATAGTCTCTTGATGATTTATTAAGCACTTATGTTTATGCATATAGATCTATTACGTAAATATTTTGCTTTGAATGCAGTACTTTCGAAGTTTTTCAATTTGATGCCAACGATTGTGTTTAAGTGTACTTCATAATGTTCTCCATAACATTTCACAGTTTAAATGAATCTTCTATTTATTTGATGGAATGGTTACGAGATTATCTATGGTTAAATAATTCACAATAATTCATAACTTATCCATAGATATAACCCTTTTTGAACTTCTTGTTTACTTTATATCACATATTTTGATCTACTGGTTTAAAAGTTTTTTTTTTATAACATATATAGGAGTACCATATTTTATCTCTTCACATTCTAAGAATGATACCTATCATACAACTTCCTATTTATTTTCCCCATTCATTCTTGCCAACATTCCATAATTGCTCCACGGATGGAAATGCATTCCTTTTCTGCTAAATGGCACGTATAAGCGATTCCCGTAAGTGGAGTGAATTCTTTGAAAAATAACATGTACAAAACTATTTCCCTATATATAAAAAACAAACAGAAAGTGTTTAGCCATTAAGTCACTTATTATTCCTTTTCAATTTTTATCATCTTCAAGTCATCAATTTTTTCACCACCAAATAAGTTTGCAAGAAGTTAATGAGAAGGAAAATTTTTGCCTAACATTCCATAATTGATCAACGATAATAATTCTATTATGCATCGTAACTCTAAACTTTTGTTCAAATATGTAGTATGTGATTTACGAGCTTTTGTGTTCATATGGTAAAGTGTACTTCATTTTTTGAATCTGTTCAGGATAATAATTAGAATATTTGATGAAAATACTTTTTTAATGGAAATAATAACTGAAATATTGACGGCCTATTATTATATAATATATATATGGATTGCGCATATTCTTTGCAAAAAAAAAAAAAAAGATTGCGCATGTTACTCAATTTTCTTTTAACGTATCAAAATCAAAGTGTTGTGATGTTATATTTGGTATCAGAATTACTAGGCTAAGGTAGATGTGGGTCAGTGTACCAACTAGAATGTTGGGCCCATAGGGGGTGAGGTGTGATGTACATATAGGCTGGGGAGGAAAATGAAAGATGTCATATAAAGATTGAACATCTCTCATCTCGATGTGTTTTAAAACCGTGAGGGAATGAGATTGAAAGCACACAATATCAAGAGTATGACACTGAAATGTTACAACTGTGGCTCATTAAGAGTGACGGGCACCCAAACTCACATTTTGTAATTGAGCATCCTCACCCAAACTCACAGCATGTCTTCTTTAACTTCATATAAAACATCCGCAATTGACATTCTGAAAAAGATTCCATCATGAATGTGAAGTTCCCATGGTGAAGTAAATTGGCGATTGGTTTTGGGTATATATCGAAATGATAAACTACAATCATTTGAGAAAATTGACAGATTAGTCAGAACAATGAGGCGAAGGAATACAAGATCAAGAGTCAGAAGCTGGAATTTGTGATTGGATGTAGGCAGGAAAATGGAGGATGGTGGAAGCAGGTGCTATGATCGATGTTCAAGAACAATCCTTTCCGTCTTCGGAATTGCTTTCAATGCTTCAAGGGTTTTCTTAAAAACAGCTTAGTATGATTGTCAGATTTGATTTGGATGTCCAGATTTAAGGTTTTTAAAATTGTATATTTTTTTAAAAAAAATTATTTGAATGAGTATAGAATCTAGAATAAAAATAATTTGTTAACTACTATACTTTCGAAAAATATTTTTTTATTTAAAAAATAATCATTTTAAAAAAACTTAGATCTAAACCATTCAAAATTAGATCTGAATGGCCTAGATCTTATGAAACCAGGTCTGCTAAATACTCTCGTAGTAAGTTCCGTGCCATTTAGACAATCTTTTACATTACTTTGATATACTCACCCCGTTACTAAATGTAACACATATCAAAGAAGTGAATTTTGAATCTAAATGTAAAACTTTTAGGTAGTGGGTTCGTGCTCTTCACAAACCTCAAGTTAGTATTCCAATCGCCGACTCAGCAGCACGGGTTCAACACGCCATATCAGCTTGGGAATGGTGAGAAAAGCGACAAGCCGGAGAAAGCCAAGGAATTCACCTCGGAAGCGGCGGCCGGAGATGTAGTGGTGTTTGGGACAGATGGGTTATTTGGCAATATGTTTCCCGACGAGATTTTGAGCCTTATAGAGCGGAATTGTGGGGGTGACGAGAAAGGGACGCCTGATCGAGCGACTGCCTTGGCTTGTAGCAAAAGCTGCTACAGGGAATTCCTACAGCAAACATTCAAAAATACATTTCTTTTCAGCTAACTTGCACGTATAAGCAATTTCATGTAAGTTGAGTGAATTCTTTTAAAAATAATATATATTAAACTATTTCCCATAAAAAATAAAATGAAAGTGTTTAGACATTAAAGTTTTGCACATTTTTTGTTCGTTGCAGATTTACAGCCACGTATTTTGTGTTGTGGTTCATCAGAATTGCAAGAACGTTGTTAATTATCATTTGGGATCTACTTACTGTGCAGTCCATACTTATGCTTTGGATTAATTTTTCATCAAAATCGTCAAGGAGTTTCTTTCTCAAGAATCACAGTAGATACGCTCGACAGTATAATAATGAAGAAGACGAGATGTGAGGCAAGAGCAAAATAACCCAGGAAGTTTGGTAAAAGCAGAATAATTTTGGCTAACGCTGATTCAAAGAGCAGATCAATTATGTAGTCCCTTGTTGATTTATTACGCACTTACGTTTATACATACAGAGCAATTACGTAAATATTTTGCATGTAATGCAGTACTTCCGAACGTTTTCAATTCGATGCAAACGGTTTATGCATCGCAACTCTCAACTTTTTTTTAAAAATATATTTACTATGGGATTAATGACGTTTCTGCTGGGTTCATAAGCTTAAGTGCTCTTCATATTTTTAATGTGTATGTTCTTGATAATTAACTGGAATATTTGACAACTTAATATTCATTCTTGTTGATATCAAATGATTTAGTCACCTACTTCAAAAACTCGTGAAGTCAGCTCCTATTCACTATTAGTTTTTCATTAAAGAAATCGCCTTAAGAAGTTTTTCTTTCTCTCTTTTTCTTTAACATCTACATTTGTTAGAATTAATTGACAAAAGAGTGTTGTATTAGCGGGTATTGGAAAATAAATGTAATTTATATTTGTGTTTGTAATTCTTTTATAATCAATATAATAGTCTGACGGTTGCAAAATTATCGGTTTTTGCATTTATTTAAGTATAAACTTTTCTATAGTAGCAACGGGATGCTCATCAAGAGTAATGAGTACCCAAACTCGTCAGATATGGACAGTCAAGATCTAAGTTTTTAATTTTATTTGTCTACTAAAAATATTAAGATAATCTCTCAACTATATTTTTTCAAAAAATAATGTTTAAATTTAAAAATGAGTATCCAAACTCGTCAGATATGAACAGTCAAGATTTAAGTAATGAGTACCCAAACTCGTCAGAAACTAAAAAAATTATTTTAATAGGCATAAAATTTAAAATAAAAATAATCTCTCAACTATATTTTTTCAAAAAATAATGATCAAATTTAAAAATAATTATTTGAAAATTTTAAATTTGGATTATCTAGATTAGATAGATATGAATGGTTCAGGTCTGATGAGTGATGAGCACCCAAACCGAGCATGCTAAACACTCTCATAATAAGTTCCGGGCGATTTAAGTAGTCTTTTAGATTAATTTGATATACTCTCTCTGGCACTAAATGGAAGACTTAGTCTAGAAGTGAACTTTGGTTTTAAATGTAAGGAATTTTTGTGCCAAAAAAAAATGTAAGCATTTTTTTCTCCATTTTATCTCTTGCTTATATTTATCATTTTTTTGAACTAATTTGTTTTACTCAAAAAATGGTGTATTATACAGAAATATTTTATAAAGATAACATTATATATATATATATATATATTCTATAATTAAATAATTTGTTTAGGTTCTTTTACTTTCCTAAATTAAATAAATCTTACATTAAAGACTTAAAAGAAGTAATAAATCAAACTTTAAGTATATCAGTATCGATCTTTCATGAGTTTCATCTGCAGGAAAAAAAAAAGTATCAATCTTTCATCGAGCCTTTCCTAGCTAATATACTCACCGACTAAATAGGGAGAAATTCTTGTGTGAATTTGATTTACCATGTCATTTGTGGTTTAACTAGTTAAAATACAACAACTTAGTTAATATTAATTCTAGTTAGTTGTTCATGTACTTCATATTTTTATTTTTCTTGAAAAAATGAATCCCTTAATTAAGATTTTATGAGTAATGAAAAAATGAATCTTGTAAAATCTTATAATTTTATTAATATGCAAGCTAGTATTTAGGAGGTGTTAAATTGACTAATGAATTATTGTATTTTAATTGGTTGGATCACAAATAACATGGTAAACTAGGTTTATACAAGAATTTCTCATAAATAAAATGAGGTGGATGACGGTAAAAATCATGAAAATTTAATTCAAATGTTAATTACGATGTATAGGTAATTATATTATATAATTGGAAAGTATCTCTGTTATCTAGTTTATTTGATTTAATTTCCTTAGCAATTATTGAAAAATATATAGCTATCTTTTATAACAAAGTAATAGTATTGATATATATATATATATATATATATGTTATTTTATTAATATCACATAACATACATACATGCGCATATATATATATATATATATATATATAATATGGTTAAATTATATAAAAAACTCCTGCACTTTTGGTCAGTTATATGTATCCCCCTGATATTTGAAAGTTTAAATTTAATCTCCTAACATTTCATTTTTTTAGCTATTAACCCTACTATTAATAAGTAACTGCTATCTTTTTAAAGGAAATTGTAACATTAGATTATGAGATGATATATGACATCCTATATAAATTATTAATTTCATAAAACCTCTCTGGACTTTGACTAATTGCAAATAACCCCTGAATTTTGATAAGATACAAATAACCCTCTTGACATTTCAAAATTTAAATTTAACTCTCTTAAAATTTTGATTTATAATATTAAACCACACTTTGTTTCTTTTACCATTTTAATAAATTTGTTAAGTTTTTTACTATCATTGGTCAATTAAAATAGTTTTCTTTTATGGCAAAAACTAGAAGAATAATATTTAAAAAATATAAATATAAAAATTTCATCATTTGTATAATATTTACTTATTTGCTTGGGATAATTCAGCATCGATAGTATAAAACTGTCCTCATTTGAGTTAAATATATTCTTGGGATGATTGAGCATTGATAGTTTGAATATTATGTTTGTGTTAGAGGATAGCTTTTGCCCTCATTAATTTTTGAACAAAATACTCTGACCTCCCTTGTTGCCTTAACACAATTAAGCCTAGACTGTTAACATTGTTAAGAATATTCTATGAATTGTTTTAATTAAAAATTTTGTTAAAATAAATATTATTTACTAAGTTACCCTTCAAGATACTAAATCTCTATTTTTGGCTAAAATTGTTATATATAATTTAAGAGTTTTTTTTTTGTATTAATTTTATTTTTTTCCTTTTTCAAATATATTTTTTAATATTTTTATCTTATCTGGCGGACACAGGTTTAATTAATTTAATTGATGTAGATATAAAAAAAGCTTGATTGAAATCCTGATTTATGTTTTTTAACAAATATATACAAACTGAGTATTCTTATAAATGTTTTAGCAGAAAAAAATAAATATATATGCATATATATTATAAATTTAAATATTTTACCTAATCTCTCCAACTTGATCATTGTATACTCTATGATAAAATAAAATATAATTGAAATATATTTTTATCCATTTAAAAGAAATCTAAATAAATAAGTTTTAATAAATTTGATAAAAATAAAAAATTATAAATTTGGTAATATAATAAAAAGTAATAAATTTTATAACATTATCTATTATAAATTTTTTGTTATACAATTTTTTAACAAATATAAATGTTGAGATAATTCTTTTTTAATTGAGGGAATTTTGGTCAAAATCCAAGTTTAAGAGTCAAACTTAATGGTCAACTAATGGTTAGATGGATGAAAATAAAATTTCAAAAATATAAGGGAGGTTTGTGTAACATGCATTTTCATTTTAAGGGAGGTTTATATGGGTTTTTAAAATAGAGGGGATGTTTCTATAATTTAGGGAAAATAGAGGGGTAGTTAATGTAGTTTACTCTAAATCTTTTATCAACAAAATATTCACATCCATAACAATATTTGAATCCACAAATTATTAGCAAAATCTAAACCAAATAGAAAAATCTTTATTAATTTATGTGTGGGTATGTTATATAAACTGCACAAATATGGACTTTAGTATGATTGGTACAAGCACTTTAATTAATCCAAGCAAAGTGGAATCATGTACTTTTGGGCTTTGGTCAATTTCCCCATTTCTTCAACGCAAAAAGGGGGAGAAACAAAAAAAAGGGATGAAGGCAATTTCGCAATTGAGACCACGTACGTATGTTACGGGAGAATGATGAAGAGTTAACTAAATTCAAATAATGGAAAATAGGAATCCAATTAAATGGATCCATAACTTCATCCCGATTTAATTATTGAAAGAAAAACATATTATATAAAAATTCAAATCTGTGATAAAATAACCAAAAAGTGGTTCAAATTAACATGAAATTTATTATCGTTCACCAATAAAACTACAAGAGGTTCACCTAGATCTATATTTTCAACTTCAGTCCACCTCATTTTCCAAGTTTATATTTTTTTTCTTCCTAAAATATCCTCATTCATTACACCTACTATGTGATTTTATCAAAGGGTAGTTCCAATGCATTCAATTAAGAAGGGTATTTTTAGGAAATCCAGCATTCATTTATTACAAATAACTAATTTAATTAATTTTGTTAAATTAGTTATCTATAAGGATCGATCAATTAGGTTTTATTGTAAGGGGGGAAATTGAAAGTGTATACATTGAGGAAAGAGAGGTGTAAGTTTAATGCCTCTTACGTGATGTTTTGTGGGTTTCATAATAGGTGTGAAATTTCTTGGTTGGATCAAACCAAAGATAAAATTGTTGCTCTCCGGAACCTCGGCCCTGTGTGCAAACATTGGTATGAACTATGTATGGCTGTCCACTAACGTTTTCCAGGAACTCAAAAACTACCTCGTCATGGTTTGGCCGTTCTGAAGACAATTAAACCCAATACACGAAACAACCTCAATCAACAACGCTCTAAAACTCAAAAGACACTGTAAAATACCAGGCCAAAGTTTCACAGACAACAAAGAGTGTTTGTTTTTTTCTTGCTCTTACATGGTATGTTATAACAGTACCAGCCGAATTGCCAGAGACAAGCTTAATCCTCATATCAAATCTTCCAAACAAGTATTCTCTATTGGATTGCAATCCAGAGCCAGAAGCCTCATCAAGAGAGAGTTTAGAAGATTTCCTCCTTTAAGTATCTTTGCCCTATGGTCGCCCCAAGTGATGTCTGTGTCATCATAGAAATTACCAGCTTCAATGGCTGAACACAGCACTATGAAACACAACCTAAACAAATCTGAAACTCTCATTTCAAATATTGCCATTTCACTTTAGCGTATCTTTCTCTTCATCTAATGGCCTTTATCTCTTAAATTGCAAAATTAGTTGTGTGAACTTTCTTGATACTACTAGAAAAACGTCCTTTAAGACTGTCACATCTAAACCTCTTATAGGCAAAAACGGTTTCAAAACTATAAACATGCATTTTTGTAAATATTTGTAAGATTTTATACCAGTTTCATATACGACAAGTCTAAAATATACTGTTAAAACCGGTTGCTTTTGCAACCGGTTTAAAAGGCATTAAAATATTTTTTATAAGAATAATCTTTATATGCTTTTAGACATGTTCTGCATACAACCGGTCTAAAGTATACTGTTTGAACGTGAAGTTTGTACAACCGGTCTAAACAAATATCAAAAATATTTTTAAAAAAAGACATTAACAATTTTTCTAATTTTATTAAATCTCGTCTATAAAATGATCTAAACCCTACAAACAATTATATAGACTTCACTCGACCGCCCTTTCAAAACTGAATTTCCCGATCTTTGTGTCTTTTCATCTTTCTTCGCCATTTTTTTGAAGCTCTCCCCTTCCTCATCACTCATGATCTCCTCCTCAACTACTTCAAGAGCAACAAGTTCTCCTCCTTGGTTCGACAGTTTCCTCGACACTAGTTTTCTTCTTTGTGCTTGTTGGCATCAATTTGTGCTCATTGGCCTCCAGATCTGTGCTGTTGGCTTCTTTGTACTCATTGGCTTCCAGATCTATGCTCATCATGTCTAGATCAGTGTTCATCAAGTCCATATCTATGTTCTTCATGTCTAGAATGTGCAATCTCAAGCTCTCATCAAGTCGTCACCCAAATCTACGCTTGTCTGAGCCATTGCCAAATTTTTTCTAAGGTAATCCAAATTCCTTTTTCTCTTTATTTTAAGTTTATTGAATATGTTATTGTTATTTAGATTTGGAAAACTTGAATGTATCGTTTGATCTAATATTTTCTACTCTTCTGCTATTTTTTATTGTTAGATGGTTTGTTGCGATTTTATTAGATATGCTTTTTTCTTTTTTGTTTTTCAAATTTATCTTCTTCTATTTTGTTGATATATGGATTTTATTATGAGATCTTATAAAATCAAAGATTCTCTTCTGCAATTTTATGGTATTTTATCCAAATCTTAAAATTCATATCTCAATCTTCGTAGAAGAAGCTATTCTAAAAAAACTTTAAAAAAAATCTAGATCTCAAAATCATTTCTTCATTGCAATTTTGAAATTTGGATCTTTTTTTTTTTTTAATTTTATTGTTTAGACCGGTTATTTATTATCCGGTCTTAAAAGTGTCAAATTTCTTAAACCGCTCGATATAAGACTGAACATCAACCTGGTCTAAACAGCCATTTTTTACCAGTCTAAAAGCCTTTTTCCTAGTACTATGAACTAGCCCATAAAATGAGATATTTTATTGATAATAATGACTAGGATCCATGCACTACCATGTAACTAGACCTCAACATATATATACACATTGGGCTTAAGTAGCCTTAAGGCACAACAGCATTATCTACCTACCTAACTAATAACTTGCTTACTAATGTTTCTATAGATAAAAACATGATTATAATTAATCTTTGGACATTTCAATACTCCCCCTCAAGTTTGGGGTTGAAACACATTAACAGTTCCTAACTTGTCAAGTAATCGGGTTTGTGCCTCCTTGCTGACAGCTTGAGTTAATATGTCTACTTCTTAATCTCCTAATCATACATGTTGTAATTCTATAAGACCTTACTGCAACTTTTCCTGAATGAAGTGACAGTCTATCTTAATATGCTTTGTCCGCTCATAGAATACCAGGTTCAAAGCTATATGTATCGCGCCTTACTATCACAATGTACACTCACTAGCTCATTCTGGTGAATCCTAAGGTCTCTCAAGATGCCATGTACCCACATAAGTTCAGAAACTATCGATTCCAATGCTCTATATTCAACCTCGGCTGATGATTTTGCAACAATTTCATGTTTCTTTTCTTTTTACTTAATGAAAGAGTCATCGAGCTTGAGTAAGTAACCAGTCACTGATCTCCGAGTCATCTCACAAGCTGCCTAGTCTGAATCGCAATAACAAGATAGCATCAAATCATCATCTAAACTTAGCAGCACACCAAGTTCTTTGCTTTGTTTGAGGTATCTAATCACATTAAATGCTGCTACCATATGTGCCTTCGTCAGCATCTGCATAAACTAATTGAGAACCTGCATAGGAAAAGAGATATTAGGCCTTGTAATAGTTAAGTAAACTAACCTAGCCAGAAGCCTTCTATATCTGTCTGAGTTCTGCAACAAGTCCTCCTTGTTAGTGTCAATGTTTCACCCAAGATGGGGATGAATTGGGTGATACTAAAAAAATTAAAACTACAATTAACAAATTTAACCAAAAGATGAGAGTTGGAAAAAGTTCACCTAAGTGTACACATGAGTTTTATACTGGTTCAATGTCAACCACTTAACCTACATCCAGTCCCTATTATGCCTTTGAGATTTCCACTAAAGTTCCAAGATTCAATGGATTCTTAGCACCATAGTACAAGCAAGCTCCTCAACAGGACACTCACTCCTCCTTATACTTTGTAAGCAAATACCCTCACTCAGGGTCCTACTACCCAGAGATTCTCTTCACAAGAGTAATAAATATGTTTACAAATTCTCTCTGAAAGAGTTGATAGATGAACACTGAAGAACAAAGAAATATCAGAGTTATTAGAGAATATTAGGAAAACAAAGCACACTTATTGTAACAGAGTTATTTTGTCATAGGTGGTTGATCTGTCTTGAATGCTTTCGTACTTATAGGTACAATGATTTTAATGACCGTTGAGAGCATTCAATTCTATCTAGTAGAGAATAAATGTAGGCATTGATGACAAAAAACGTTAGGGTTAGTTGAGGCTATTTCACAGTTAATATTTCTAACAACATTTTGCTTTTTGAAATTTTTGAAGCTAATCCAGAGATTAAACACGTGAAACTCATACATAAGAAAGTAACATTTAGAAGTAGTATAAGAGGTTAGTGGTGTTAATCAAGATGTCTACAATAGGTATCAAAATTATCGAGACATTGATTCTAAGTTTTGATGGACAATCACTCGAGTACTTACTTTATCACTCGAGTGTTCAAGTGATCTGTGTTAAGGCATGCTGATAATCACTACCGAGTGACCTGGTATATTTGTGTTTGAAAATGATTTTTATCACTACCAAATGACTTGCAAGAGATTCATATCACTCGAGTGATCTTCCCTAAGAATATTTCAACACTTTCTGATCACTTGCGAGTGACTTGCAAGTGACCTTGGATCACTGGAGTGATTTACCATCTACTCGAGTGATCTCTATATAGAAGATCTCATCACCTCAGAATCTCTTGTGAGTGACTTGCAAGTGATGGTCATTACTCGAGTGATCCTTCTATCACTCAAGTGATCTTGACTTAGAAGCACATGAAGAGGTGTGTATCACTCGAGTGCACAACTTGTCACTCGAGTAATCTGTTCTCATTAGATCACAAACTTTCTAATCACTTGAGATTGACCTGTAAGTGATGCTCATCACTCGAGTGCTTACCACATCACTCGAGTGATTTTATCTCTAAAGTCATTATTTGATCTGATCACTATCAAGTGACTTGATGGAATTTTGTGAGTAAAAATTCATCACTCGAGTACACCCACTATCACTTGAGTGATCCTCTTTGGTTAACTTCGGTTCTACTTGGCCATCACTTGAGTGATTTCTCCAAGACAAACAAGATCACCATAAAGTTCCCCTTTCTATTTTCAAATCACTTGAAGTGGGAAAAACATCACTCGAGTGACTCGTTGATTCAAGTTTTTCAATAAACACTCACATCACTCAAGTGACTTGAATCATCAAGTCAACTTTGTGCCATCCTTCTTTCTTATCAATATCCTTAGATATCAAGGTTTATTTTCATTAAAACATTGTGAGAGCTAACACGCTTGTCTATCTCTTCCTTCCACGTATGCAAGAAGCTGCAAGTTATGTCTCATGGGAAGAGATAAGGGTCTCAACGGCCTATCCCAATATCCAATAGGAGATCTAGAATGTACTTCCTTTGGGAAAGCACTCCTCCCTTTTATGACCTTGCCACTTCTATTGACAAGAAGTTCTTCATTTCTTCCAAGTCTTTGATCTTAAACTTTTGATGGAGAAATTCTTGCGGGTCCCTTATTCTTTCCTTACAACTTCCTGTAATAAGATGGTCATCCACATATACAAGGACAAGCACTATAGCATAATCAAACCTCTTAATAAATAGCGAATGATCATATTCATATTGACTAAAACCACCATCAACTAGAGCCATAGACAACTTGTTATTCCATTGTCTTGAGGCTTGCTTTAGACCATATAATGACTTCTTAAGCCTACAAACCATGTTCTCCCCCTATTTCTCAAAACCTTAAGGTATAGTCATATATACCTCTTCATCTAAATCACCCTACAAGAATGCATTAATGAACATCCATTAAATAAACATCCTATCTATATATAGCATGCCATTTTCAAAACAATACAAACAGTAATCATTTTAATCACAGGAGAAAACTTTTCATGGTAAGCTATATGCCTTCCTTTTGTGTATACCCCTTAGCAACTAACATTGCCTTATATTTATCTACATTACTGTCTGACTTAAACTTTACCTTATACACCCACTTACATCCAATTGCTCTTTTACCTTTAGGAAGGGGGACCATGTCCAAAATCTTATTGTCTTCTAGAGCTTTTATTTCAAGTTGCATGGCCTCTATCCATTTAATAACATGGAACAGTGAGAAGGAGGCTAATAGGACTAGAGGAAGATGTTTCATATGGTCTCGCAGGACTAACAGAGCTTACTGATAGTGTTTAATCTTATTTAACCCCCTAACCTTTCATTTTTTTAACTATTAACCCCTACCATTAAATGACTGTTATCTTTCTAATGGAAAATGTCACGTTAGATTATGAGATAACACATGGCATTCTACATGACATCATGTGTAAATTACTAATTTCATAAAACCCCCTGAACTTTGAATAGTTGCAGAGAACCCTGGACATTGATTAGTTACAAATAACCCTTGACATGTCAAAATTTAAATTTAATTCCCTTAAAATTTTGATTTATAATAGAATAAAATACCCTAACCTCTCTTGCATTTTGCCTTAATTACACGGACCTCCCTTCTATTTTGAAAACATACACTTAAGTTCAAACTGTTAACTCTGTTAAGGATTTTTATTTTTTAATTAAAATTTATTAAATTTATATTAAAATAAATTTTATTTACTAATTTATCCTTCATCATTACTAATTTCCTAATTTTGACTAAAATTGTTGAAGTAATTTAAGAGTTTTTTTTTCTTTTTCTTAACTTATTTTTTACTTTTGCAAATAATTATATGTTAAATTTTTTTCATATTAAGATAAATACTTAATTGATTTAATTAATGTAGACATAGAAAACATAATTAAAAATATGATAAATCCTATTAATTGATGCATACTAAAATAAACATGTTTATAAATGTTTGTGCAAAAAATGTATTTAAAAAATTAAAAGTTTAAAATTAATATAAGTCATATACTGTATCAAATTTACATTATTAATATCATACTATAAATAAAACATATTTCTTTCTTTCTTTCTTTTTGCCTTTCATTTGAAAGACATATTTTTTTTAGTCATTTAAAAGAATACTAAATAAATAAGTTTTGATAAATATGATAAAAATTTAAAATTTTTATAATATAATAAAAATTAAAAAATCTTATAATATATTGGAAATTTTGAACATACATGTATCATAATTATTTTTTTATATAAAAATTTATTTTTAGCAAATATAAATGTTTATTCATTTGTTGAAAAATGGGTATTTTGATCAAAGTAAATGTTTAATAGTCAAACTTAACAGTCAACTAACGGTTGGTTGGATGAAAATAATGAAATATCAAATATGTAAGGGAGGTTTCTGTAACTTGCATTTTCATTGCAAGGGAGGTCTATGTACGTTTTCAAAATAGAGGGGTACTTTGTGTAATTTAGGTAAAATAGAGAGGTGGTTAATATATTTTACTCACAGATTTATAAGTACCTCTTTCGGTAGCTGCTCTTTAAATAAGAGGATATGTTTTGATATTGATAAACACTCGAACCAAACTCACCAAAACTTTTCTTTATTTAAAAAAGATAGATTTAATATATTAATAATAAATATTCATTACAATAATGAAGCTATAAAAAGACGTACTATAACCCATTTATTTCGACTTCCTTCTTTAATTTTTATTTTTCCATTTTCTCTCTTCAAATTACATCATTTAGTTATATGTGAGAGTCCCTTTTAACTGGAAAGAAGAAGCATCTTTTTAGGACTTGAAAAGAAGAAAGGTTGAATTAGAAGGAGGGTAATATGTGGGTGGAGCCTTGTTTAAGGCCCTGTTCTTCTCTTCTGACTTCAATTAGTTAACAGCAGCAACAATGGGTGAATTTAGGATGGATTTTTGTTCTTTGAGTGCAATTCAGGTGCCTAAACGTGGGGTGGCTTATTTTGGGCTTTTTGAGAGTGTTTGGATGGGCTTTAAACGTATTAAGTTCTCGACTTGTTCACTGATTAGCTTACAGCAAGTGTACAGGTCGCAAGTAGTATAAAAAGTTATCGTTTCCACGGGGACTAAGGCAAAAGTGAGCTAATCAATACAATTATGCTTTCAATTAGGTTGAGTTCCATTTGAAGAGTTTTGTATTTTCAAATTTAATTATATCAAAAAGATGAAAAATTAATTGACAAAGACTAAATTTAAACTCTACTTGAAAACAAGAGGAGCATAGGATTATTCATCACCACTGCAATTCATGAGACTTAAGTAATTACCACTCCATTAGAAATTAAATCACTTAATGTGTTAGTCTAAGGTTTAAAGGTATTTGATTAAGTTTTCTCAAGTCAAAACCAAATTTATATCCTCAATTAACATGCACAATCTCTTACTACAGTTAAGAGAAAATAATCATTAAGCAACAACCTTAATTTGACAATGCTAGGTTAGTAACTATATCTCTATATTACTAACAAACCATTAATTTAATCCTAAGCTTCAAGTCTAGCATAATTTTACCTAAGTTCTACAATTAAATTAACTTTATCAAGCTTAATTTAATTGAACAAAACAATCAAGTGATAGCCAGTCACATAAAAGCATCAGGGACAAGATAAAATTAACACATAATTACCATTAACAACTAAAGAGAATAATAATAAGTTTCAATCCTTGCAATGGTTTGAAATAATCCAAATGCAAACTAACTAGCTACTCATGATCATCTTTAATCTCATACCGGCAGCAAATTCAGAGTTGTTAATCATAGGAAAAATCAAAGGGAAATTGAATGAAAGCTAAAACAAACAGCCCAAGCAGAAGATCAATGAAGTGAACATCTTGCTCTTCTCTCCTCTGAATCCTTGTTGACAGAGATGATGATAATTTCAGTTCACAACCCTTTCATTTTTTTCCTGCTCAAGTTCCCACAATAATCTCTATCCAAACTCCAATGCTCTAGATAGTTCTGTCTCTTCCTTCCTCCTCTTCAATCTCCGTCGAGCTTGCTAGAAGTAGCAGCAACAATAGTGCCTCCTTAAAGAACAAAGCACCAGACATGTGCTTGGCTCCTTCGATTCTTCTCTGGTTTGGACGGTGTCGATGCAGAAGAACCAGTCACGGCGGCACCACTGGTCCTCGATTCAATCACCTCTACAAGTCGTCTCGTCTTCCCTATGTAGACAATGACAAACCAGAGGTGCCCAATGCTTTCCTCTTTTTTTCTTTTGTCTCTCTGTTTTTGTTGATTAGATCTTCCTCAAAAGAAAGACGATGAATATCGGAGGAGCTCAAGCAGTGTGGTCAGCTGCCTCCTCTCCCTCTCTCTGCCTTGCTCTCTATGTTTTTCTGATTTTCTCACGGCCCGACGAAGAAGAACCTCTACAGTAAACTTGCGGTTCTGCCTTTTTTTCCCTGTCGAATTCCTTCTTTTCTTTCTCTTCAACTAGTTTAGGACCCGCGCAATGCACGGGCACACAAGCATGAGATTAAAAGATGTAGCATGATAGTAATTTAGTATTTTGTATATAAAATAACAAACTCAAACACAATATCTATTTATATAATCTAGGGTAAAAAGTTGTAGAAAACCTCCTTATAAACTATATTAGAAGTTTGACTTGTCGATTTTCCTTCTGCATGTAAAATAAGAATCTTCTACCCCTCGTTTAGTTTCACACGTGAGAGTGTGACATATAATTGGCCATGTGTGAAGATTGGACGTAGTAAATATAATCCAACATTAAGAAGCTCTGACCTTGGCTCTTATTAATTGTCATGGCAAATGCAAGCATAATTGGAAACTGCCGCCTGCACAAGGTGAATGGCAAAGTTGAATCTGAAGGTGTGATGGTGATTCATGGGATGAGCACATTGGTTAAGAGACTATCTCTAGATATAATGTTACCTTTAATGATATGTTTTTCTAATCTTGTGACAATCAATCAAATTCAATTGCATAGTCCAATGGATTTATCAATGTTCCTCATTAATATAATGGGAGCACCCACCTTCAGTCGAAGCTCATGGTTTGGAAGACCTGAGATGAGATTGAATTCAATAACTCAACTAAGTGCATACCTGTAATAGAGCTAAGGGCACCATCTTGTTTAGATTCTCTATCAACACTTAAATAAATCTTTTCTTTACCAGGAAACATCTAAAGCATTGCATTATTGACTTCATCTACTATAGATAATATAGATGTCAACATGGCTATATCATGAAAGTACGACTTATCATGTCAATGAAGTAGCAAATCTGGATAAGTTGAATGTATAATGCACTCCAATGCATTTGTGGTGGGTCGCAACAGAAATTCACTCAGGATAGTGATTAAATCATCAGTATCATCTTCTTCTGGCACACTACCATCACCAACCACAAGAATCCACTTTGCAAATTCAGCAAGTTCTGTAGTAGTACTTGAAGATTCAGCTGTCAACAAATGCATGTTTTGTGTCAATGTAAAGACTTTGCAATATTTCCACAAATATGAGACATTAATGGCTGCGAACACAATATCTTCACAAGTACACCTCGGAACAATTGGTAGTATTTGTCTAAAATCTCCGCCAAGAACTACAACTTTACCACCAAACAGCTTATCTCCTGCACCATTCACATATCGACCAGTTATATCTCGCAATGTCTTGTCAAGTGCTTTAGAGCAATACGTATTAGCCATTGGTGCTTCATCCCATATAATCAAAGAGGTTTGTAGTAGTAGTTCTGCTAGATGTGTCCTCTGCTTAATATTGCAAACAAAATCTTCATTAATAGAAAGAGGAATAGCAAATTGAGAGTGAGTTGTTTTTCCCTTTGGCAAGAGAAGGGATGCTACACCACTGCTGGCAACATTAAGTATGATTTTACCCTCAACCCTTAATGAAGTTGATAGTGTTTTCCATTGATATGTTTTCCCACTACCACCGTATCCATAAACGAAGAAGAAACCTCTTGCAGAATCATTAACAGCAGTAGTTATGTTGTCAAAAATGGCATTTTGCTCCGGTATGAGGTTACATAGTAATTCATGTAACTCTTCCAATAGAGCATTCCTATCAAAATTCATCTCCTCTAGTATAAATCTATTCCCAACCAAAGTAGAGGTTGCAGCATCAAAAGAGGGTATTGTTGGATAGTCACACAATCTTCTCCCATTTTTTTTTCATAACATGTTTCAACTCAATCAAAGTAAGATTGTGTAATTTAGACTCAGGCAGATTAAAACTTGAGGAAACATGATTGACATAAGTACTAAGATATTGTGTAAGCATGATAAGAAAATTAAGACAAACAATTCCTTGCGCATGTAAGCAAACACGCGTGGTTAATGGAAACTATTTCTCTAATAAAAATCATATGCATGTAGGTACTTATTTGATAAAATATTATCGAATTGAAAGGAATACAAAATTGATGTCTTTGAAACAAATAAGAAAAAATCCAAGTTGGACTGTTGTGAGTTTTAGAATAATAGATACTTAGGTATTAAGAAACTCTTAGCTTTTACTATAAATTGTATAATTTTTATGGGAGGGAGTACATTATAATAATTTAGTTGTTAATAATTGAATTAATATCTTTTCCCAACTTCAATATGATCAACATATAATATTATCAAGGATAAAAGTTATTGATTTCATAAAAGTACATATTAATTGAAGTAGGAAAACAATGTATGTTTTAAATATAAATACTCACCTGGATGACCAGTCAGTTGTCATTGTCTATAGACTATGTCATTTGCCATTAAGTGCCATGATTGTTTCCATGCTACCTCAGGGCGACCAAGGCAATTACAAAATAGCAAGGTTCCAAAAAGGCACCGCAAGTAATATGATGATGCCCATTGGCTAGCCTCTCTAATTGCATCTATATATTCCTTATCATCTTCAAGCAAACCCTTAGCATAGCAAGCATCTCGAAAAGTGTTGTGCATAACACCATCAACTGTTCATATATCCAGAAAAGATTCAGGACCCTTGATTGACGTTAATAATAGTCTCAAGTAAAAGGCCTCACCAGATCCTGGGGGAACATAATACAATCTCCCAATTGAGAATCTAGATTTTCATAAATCCCACTCCTACGTATCTCTCTTGAATACAAATTTTGTGGGGAATTCGGAGTATGTCAATTGTTTAGCTTGCTTGTATTTTTTGTTTGCAGCCATCTATGCCTAGAACATTGTTTGCTTGTAGGCATTTTGGTTCAACACATTAGCCAAGTCATCTATATCTTCATATATTACTGTTTGCTAGTCTGGTAAATGGAAGGAAAGCCTTTCCATGGAAGGTTTTCTATAGTTAATGTCAAAACCAAAAATCCTCCATACAGCCTTACACGGTGACAAATATCTTACATCATGATACATCTTTATCTCATCATGAATGATATTACCGTCTGATGAAGAAGATGTTGCATAGAAAGCTGTGGTGGCTCGATCATGTCCCTTGCTAACATACTTAAATAAATACTTGATGGACTCACCTTGGTTGCCCCTCTCAATGTTTATATGTGCTTGATACTTCAAGAGCAAGTATGGATTATATGGTGTGACAAATCTGTTATCTAATGGTATTTCGTTCTTTAAAAATTCTCTACCATTATCCAATCTTTTATATCACGGGAAACCATCTTCATGAATGACTGTGGTTGAATTAAAAGACTTGGGAAAATGCTTTCTACAACTGCCATTATTCATACCAGGTGATCTAGGGTTTGGTACTCCACATGGCCCATGCATCATGAAGTCACTTACTGCTTCATAAAGTTCTGGATGTTCCTCTTTGTCTGGCTTCAACACTCAATTCAAATGAATCAGCCAATTTTAATAGGAAGGCATATAAAATTGTGGCACTCAAATAAATTGGGAACAGGTTTGAGAAGTTTCATAATATGAAATTGATTTAATTTTCTTAAAAATATTTAATCTATATCTTTATTATAAATCGAGGAAAGAAAATTTAAAAAATGAATATAAACGATTTAAATAGAAATTCCTGAGAACATTGACAAGACAGAATCAAAGTGAGAATTAAAAACATATAAAAAAGATAAATGACCAGATGAAAGAATTAAATTTATCTATTTCATTTTTTTTAAAAATTTGTACTGTTAATTTAATATTGAGCTATGATCATGGTTACTAAAATTATTCTTTTATTATTTGATTGTCTTATATAAAAAGTGATTATTATATATGATAGATAACAAAACTATTAAACACACAAATTTCATTAAACTCAATTGTTATACGTTAAAAAAATAAAGAAATTGAAATTAAATTAAAATTTGAAAATTTTAATTTAAATTCTAAATTAAATTAAAATTTGAAAATAGCCTTTAATGATTGCATACTTCTTCATCCCACAAGTATACTCATCGTACATACACCAATTGTAACCCACCTATTTTTTTTTTATTTAAATTTTTTTAATAAGAGACTTAAATCAAAATAGGAAGAAGGGCTAACATCAAATCATATAATAATTTCAAAAAATATGACATAAAATAATCTTATGAATATGAAAAAAGAGAGAATCCAAAAATAATTTGAGCGTATTTGTTTTTTTTGGAATTTAAAAGTTGTAAGCACTGGTGAATGAAGCTTAAGGTTATGAAAAAAAGAGAAAGCAAGATATTTGAATGACTATATTATTTTTAGTGCATTTGACTTAGACGTTCATAACAACCTAATTGGGAATATTGATGACACTAGTAAGTTTTAAGCCAGAAGTTTAAGGAAGAAAATGATGTCAAATTATATGATATTTTTCTTTCATCATCAAATGATTCTTAGCCTTCCAAAGAAGAAAATGACATTGAGTTTTATTTGGGTTTATAGCGTTCATGTTTTTAATTCATATTTATAATAATACTAAAACACTTATGGAGTTCTATTTCATAATAATATAGTACTTCTAAATCGAAAAAAAGTAAAACAATGGAAGAAGATGATAAAGCAAGTCACTAGAATAAGGCGGCAGACATATAATTATTAGTGTTGAAGAAGATGATAATTTATGAAAACAGGCTTACTGTTAGTACGTGAAGTTAGTGGTTGTCGATTAACTACAACACCCTTTGATTTCACACGACGCCCAATTGCATGTTCATTTTCTGTAAGACACATAATACTTGGTGAGGTCATAGAATTACAATAAATCATAATGCTTCAGTATTAAACAAAGGAGTATATGCTTTGAATATCACCCTTGCTAAAGGATATTCACGCTTTCTAATTTGTCGTGACTCTTTCCTTTGTTGGTGGCTTATCTCTAACCTCCAGAGTAGACAAAACAGAACATAAAGTCATATTCTTCCCGTCATCTTTTAACTAATCAGAATCTCAAGCACAATTCATGAAGCAAAAATGGATTCACATAGAATAGAGTATGGTTATACTGGGTCATGAAGGTTGGAAGAATAAATGAATACACAACCTCACACCTGATATGGCAGATTGATGTGGATGCTGAGGTGAGATTTCATGAAACGCCAATAAAGTCGAAGCCTCTGCTCCAATGTTGTCAGAAGTCATACTAATGTCCCAAACAAACTATTCTTTTCTATGGCTCCATGCATAAATTTCTCGCAAATTAATGGGTAGGTGGGTGATATTCTAATGTGTAATCAAACTCATCCGCAAATTCAATTGCATGAACCAAATATTGCAATGTCCAGACACAGTTGCGAAGACTGTTTTTATGAGTATATAAACACGCACGTACAGACCCACGGTAGTTATTATCTGGAGGAATTTTTAAAATTTTTAAAATTTTAAATTTATGCAATTGAATTAGAGAGAATTGCCAGGTTGACTTGGCACGCTATGATGACCGCTCTCAACCCTGCTTTTAAAAATAAGATAGATTAGGTCTCCAATTTTCTCTACAAATGGTGTCGCATGATGCTCTCTGTAAAAAGAAAGAAAATGGATGTATAATATTCCAATAAAACCAATAATAATAGAGCTAGGTAGCTGCCACCGAAACTTGCTTCTCTTTATATATATATATATATATATATTAACAAAACTTTTAAACGATTATAGTTTATTTATTCTTTTACCTAAATCTAAATATTCCTATTTAATATAAAATTATGATATTTTATTTAAAATCCCCTAAATAATGTACCAAATCGATATCTTATTAAAATATCCAATAAATCCCTTTAATTTAGTGTTGATGACTCCCAAAATACACTAAAATATATCACAATATCTATTAAAGATGAGGAGTCATCAGTGCTACTTTATGTCATAAGCCAAAATAAAGTGCTTATAGTTGTGCGTTTTGCTTATAGAAATACTATTTTTAATGGGTCCCATCTTCCTTTTTAATGGACAAATGACAAAATTACCAAAAGGCTCAATAATTTTCTATTTACAAACAATCAATCTATCCTTGACCACCCATAACTTTCGTATCAGGAGACAGTGTTAGGTAAAGGATAGTAGGTTGGGGTTTGTTTTCTGTTTGTATTTATATTTGCTCTTTCAAGTTTCATTGATGTGATTCCAGTTTTCATTCAAAAAAAAAAAAAATCTAAAGAATAAAAAGAGATTAAGTAAAACATTTTAGAGAAAATTGGGGAAAAGTTTCGATTAAAAATTAAATTAGAGAGAAGTATCTAATAAATTTTTATACGCACAGTACACTGTGCAAATTTTGTATCCACAGAGTATTAGTATTCAGTACTATAATTTAGTTTCTTCTTACCAATTAAATTTTTAATAGATAATTTTCCCAGTTTTTCCTGACATATAGGTATGCTACTATTTTGCAAATTTTATCAATAATAAATTAACTTTATTTTTTTTTATATAATTTTAATTTTAATATTTCTCTTAAAATTATCACAGTATATAGAGATAATATATATACTTATTATTTAATAAGATTTATGTCATTTTTAGTCTTCGTGCTCTAAACTTACTTTTCAAATAATCATTGAAACAAGTTTTAATTTAAACAAAGTCATTTCTGTTGCCGCCAATTCAAACATAAATCACATTATATTATCTTGCTTTTATCTCATCTTGAGTTTCCAACAATCAGATTGGAAAAAAAAAAGTCATTTTTGTCACTGCCAATCCAAATACTCACAATAATAATTTAGATATCGCCAATTCCCTAACTCACAATGGCTGAATAGGTCCTCTCTCCAACCAATCAATAATCAGGATCCAAATATCCCAATATCAATAAAACCATCGTTTTTTTTTTAAACCTTTGAGTCAATGCCAACAACTGCGTGCTCAATTATGGTATAAATATATAAACGGGTGAAGGTGCAAATTTAGCAATAAACTATTTTCTAATGTGCACCCCATATATTTAGTTTTTATTGAGTCTACAAGGAGGCATAATCAATTTTCTAAGTAGCAGATATAGCAAGGCCGTTAATCCTGATTAATTTCTGATACTTTTGTATTGTGGGTCCCACAAGTATTCTCATTCTCTACTACTTTAAAAATTTTTTAATAGGAAAATTTCACTTAAACCTATGTAAAATTTATGTCAGCCAACTCCAAGAGATTCTAAAATTTCATTGCACCTATTGGATCAAAATGAAATTAAGGTTCGGTTAAGAGACAATTTTACCCTGGAAGTGTAATAAAGAGAGCAATTTTGCTTTGATCGTTATCCCAATTAATTTTGATTGATAGCTGATCAAATATGCCGAGCTAGTAGTCCACATGTCATCTACGTCCATTAACAAAACTTTATTTCATTTTGATCCAAGGGGATCAATGGTTATGGTTTACTTTTAGACCTAACAAAAGTTAATTGTATTGGGTGCACATTGAGAAATAGTTCATTGCTAAATTTATACATTCACCCTATATAAATCAATCACTATTCGAGATTCATGTAATAATATGTTCTCTTATTTTGTTTGTGCTTAATCTGTTTGTTGAAGTTATCATGTTCCATTCTTTAATTATGTGCCTTTCAACGACTCCGTTCTCTAACTTGTCCCGTTTATAAATAGATCAGTCTGATCTATAAGCGATGTATTATTTATTGAGAGCTTTTCATTTTTCTTTTAATTTTTGGCCTCTTTTTTTTTATACACATGGATCTTTCTATTGAAAACACTCATGTTCACTATCAGATAATAAATGTGAGCTTCTCTTTCAACAAAAATTTAATTAAACATTAGTTTGTTACATTATGAAAGATTAGCCCATTTTCCTAGACTTAAACTCTTTATTGGTTGGCTTCAACAATTTTTTGTCAGTGTTTCTTTCTTTCTTTTTCTTGGCTTCTTGGCAGAGTGTATTTCTTCTATTATCCACACTCATTCCAAAAAAGTGAAATTCTTTGAATTTTACTTCCTTTTCCTCTAGTTAAATAGCCACTTATATTTTTTTTGCCCATAAAGCCACTTGTAACTCCAAAAGAACGTGAAGTGATATGATATGGTAACAACCACCAAACCCCCCCCCCCCGGAGCAGCCACTAATTTTTTCCCCCCAAAAGTAGCCACTAATTTTTTTTACCTGAAAGCAGCCACTAAATTTATTGAGAAAATGACATTCAATTCGAAGACATAGATGGTGTGTGTATAGAAAATACTTAGTTCAAGTTGCTAATATCCATTTCATCAAGTTCTCTAATTATATATGACAATGTGTCCTATGTTTGAATTATTATCATTTAACAATAAACCCATATGAAAAAAATATATAACCTCAAAATTTCAAAAATCAAAATTTATGTAACGAACCAAAATTTAAAGCTAGACACGCATATATTTAAAAATTGGCTCATAATATAATATCTTTAACTTTTCTAACGATTTAATGATGTAATTATATACTTATAGAGTTATATGTACCCAATTATCACCCACGTTTTTTGAATATTTTTCAATTAGTTTGAGTATAATTTAAAATGCAGCTTAAAATTTTAAATAAGTTAAAAGTCTGTCAAGTGTTTGAAAGTGTGTGTGGTGATATATATATATATATATATAGAGAGAGAGAGAGAGAGAGAGTAAATATAAAGGGAATTATTGAATGTCATACACACTTATAATTTGTGTTACTCTTAATTCACCCCCTTTTATTTCTATTATAGGGCATTTCTAGAAAGTTTTTTGATCTTTTTTTATAAAGCATTTAATGTTTAAAAAAGTATTAATTTTTTTCCATATTTGCCCATATATTTGCTTATATTTGATAAGAATACTAGAATAATAAGAGATAGTAGAAATTAATATGATGTTGGAATTCAATTAGTGTTTTTAATAAGGATAATATATTGCTGGCAAAAAAATAAGGATAATATATTGAAAATCACTTTACATTTTTTTTTTTGTTGATAATAAAAAGTTTAGGTAGGTTCGGCACCAGTCCCCTACCAAGGCCAGGGCACGGCCCCAGGGCTCTTCGAGCGCTTACAAGGGACTTACGAGATCGCCTACCAATGAGGTCTCCCCATCGGTCAGAGGGTTCGAACACACTCCCTTATGATCGGGGTGGCAAGACCTTAACCAACTGTGCCAAACCTCATTGGTAAAATCACTTTACATTTTATAGCAAACTCTTTTACCAAAAAAAAAAAAATTTATAGCAAACTCAGTGCTACTTTTAACAGTTATTATTGGTATGTGTGGATTAATTAAAAATGGCTTATATCAGAGACATAGGGGGACGCTATTAATTTAATTAACTTAAAACAATCAAATTATTTAGAATGTTAGAAATTAGAATTGGTCAACTATATCGCCCTCAACTCTTTGTAACTTATTATATATTTAGTTTTGATTCAATGTTGTCGGCTCTTTGGGGTTAAAAAAAGTATGTCGGCTCTATTACACTTATTGTAATAATTTTATCGTAGAAAAACATTGCTGGATCAATTTTATATGTGGTATATATAAGATGGATATACGGGGGGGTGCCGGATAATTATTAAATCAGTCAAGTCTTACAGCCAATAATTCCACATATTGATGGACAAATTAATAATTTTATCGTAGAAAAAAAAGGCTTGATCAATTTTATATATGGTATATATGCTGGATATACAGAGTGTGCCGGATAAATATGAAATCAGTCAAAACAACTTACTGCCAATAATTCCACATATTGATAGATAATAAATAGGAAAAAGACAGAACTTTTTTTTTTGAAATTGAAAAATTTTAAATTAGGTATTTCTCAAAAAATGAGGTGTGAATTATTTATAAGTTTTATCATTCGTTTAACAATTTTTAGTAACAAATTTGATTTGGAATTTTACAATTTTAAAATTTTTTTCTACCTTTTTCCTTAAATAAATAAATAATATTGGTCGCAGCGGACTATTTATTCTAAATTTTGGAATAAATTGGGTTAGTAGTATTACCTTGTGTTTTTGTTTTTAAGATGTACGATCATGATTGAATAAAAGTGGTATGTATTAATTAGATTCCTGTTTATGCGAAGAAAAATTCAAGAGAGCTAGAGAGAGAAATGATATTTTATAACTATATTCAAGGTCCTGGGAACATGGCATGCCAACTTTGACCGAAATATCCTAATAGCAGTTTTCTGTCTTTTTCTCTAAATAAATAAATAATGTTAGTCACTGCGGACTATTTATTCGAAATTTTGGAATACATGGGGTTAATAGTATTAAATAATCGTGGCAGATGGATCTCAAGGTTACGTTGGTTATACTTTCCAATTTTTGTGTGGGCCAACTAGGCATTTTAACCAGGTCCAAAAAAAAAAAACACTAGGCATTTTAAAATACACAAATACTGTTATGAAAGTATATGTTATAAGAAAGAAGATTGATAGGATTCAAAGAAAATTGATAGAATTTCTAGAGAGAAGTTAGAGAGATGTTCTCATTCAGTTCAATTGAAACAATCGATTACAGCCCTTTATATAGAGGCAGAAATCTAACCCTGGTTGTATTACCATGGTTATATTTAAATGACCATGGTTACTTTATATCGTCTTTATGTCCTTGTCTTCTTTTCTTTATGTTCTTGTCTTCTTTTGCTTTTGCTTTGTGTCATGTCTTCTTTTCTTCTTTATATCAAGTTGACTGGAAGATTAATATGAGTCAATGGACATCCACATATTTAATATTCATAACACTCCCCCTTGGATGTCCATTATGAATGTGCCTCATTAAAAACTTTAACTAGGAAAAACCTAGTGGGATAAAAACCTAGCTAAAGAAAAGAGTACATCATTCATTGATACACCGTCGAGTGCTGCCTCATTAAAAACCTTTCTAGGAAAACCCAGTGGGACAAAACCTAGATAAGGGAAAAAGAGTACAGCGTGTATCGACTCCCCCTCTTGATAATATCAGTTGAAATCTTTGAATCTCCGAAGACCAATATCATGAACAAGTTTTTCAAAGATTGTACCTGGAAGTGACTTGGTGAATAAATCTGCTAGATTTTCACTTGAACTGATTTGCTGGATATCTATTTCACCATCCTTTTGAAGATCGCGAGTGAAGAAGAATTTTGGTGAAATATGCTTCGTTCTATCGCCCTTGATATAGCCTTCTTTAAGTTGAGCGATACATGCAGCATTATCCTCATAGAGGATTGTTGGGATCATTTTGTAGGAAGATAAATGACAAATTGTACGTATATGATGTATTACTGACCTCAACCACATACATTCTCGACTTGCTTCATGTATTGCTAGAATTTCTGCATGATTAGATGATGTGGCTGATATAGTTTGTTTCATAGATCGCCATGAAATAGCTGCACCTCCACATGTAAATAGATAGCCCGTTTGTGATTTACCATTATGTGGATCTGATAAAAATCCAGCATCTGCATAACCAACCAGTTCATGTTTGGCTACATTTGAGTAGTATAACCCCATGTCTGTTGTACCTCTGAGATAACGAAAAATATGCTTTATTCCATTCCAATGCCTTCGTGTTGGTGAAGAACTATATCTTGCTAGTAAATTAACAGCAAATGATATATCAGGACGTGTATGATTAGCAAGATACATTAGTGCTCCAATAGCACTAAGATATGGTACTTCTGGACCAAGTAGTTCTTCATCACCTTCTTCACTAATTTCTCGAGGTCTGAATGGGTCTTTATTCACCATCAAAGATCTTACAATCATTGGGGTACATAATGGATGAGATTTATCCATGTAAAATCGCTCTAGGACCTTCTTTGTATAAGTTTCTTGATATACAAAGATCCCTTTCTTGAAGTACTCGATCTGTAATCCAAGACAGAATTTTGTTCTTCCCAAGTCCTTCATCTCAAATTCTTTCTTCAAACAATTAATTGCCTTTTGGAGCTCTTCAGGAGTTCCAATGATGTTGATATCATCAACATAAACAGCAATTATAGCAAACTCACTATTAGATCTTTTCATAAAGATGCATGGGTATATCGGATCATTTTTGTATCCTTCTTTCAACAAATATTCATTAAGGCGATTATACCACATGCGCCCTGATTGCTTCAGGCCATACAGGGACTTATTTAACTTAACTGAGTATTGTTCTTGAGAACTTGAATTAGATGCTTCTGGCATCTTAAGTCCTTCAGGGACTTTCATATAAATATCACTATCAAGTGATCCATATAAATAGGCAATCACAACATCCATTAGATGTAAATCAAGTCCTGCATCTACTGCTATACTGATTAAATAATGAAAAGTAGTCGCATCCACTACTGGTGAATACGTTTCTTCAAAATCAATGCCAGGTCTTTGTGTAAAACCTTGGGCTACTAGATGTGCCTTATATCTAGTTATTTTGCCCTTTTCATTTCTTTTTCGTACAAAGACCCATTTGCATCCAACTGGTTTTACATCTTCAGGTGTAAGGACTACAGGTCCAAATACTTTTCGTTTTGCCAATGATTTTAATTCTGCATTAATGGCATCTTTCCATAGGGGCCAGTCTTTTCTTTGTTGGCTCTCACTAATGGATTTTGGCTCATGATCCTCATTATCATTCATTACATCATATGCTATATGATAAGCAAAGATGTCATCAACGTTGACTTCATTTCTATCCTATCGGATTTCATTCATAACATAATTTATTGAGATCTCATTATTTTCACATATATCAGGTACCTGGGTCTCTTCTGGGACTACAATGTTCTCTTCTGGAGATAATATCTCTTCAGGAGAAGGCTCTTCTGGAGCTACTAATTTTTCTTCATTATCCTCGACTTGACCATCTATATTCTTTGCTCCTTTTCTTTTTCGAGGATTTTTATCTTTGGAACCGATGGGCCTGCCACGCTTCAGGCATGCTTTGGATTCATTCATAGCAGGTTGTCCTTCAGGGACATCAATTTTAATAGGAGCATTAGCAGCTGGGATATGTGACTTTGTCACTTTTTTTGGGTCAGTAAATGCTTCTGGCATTTGATTAGCTAAATTCTGTAAATGAATTATCTTTTGAACTTCAAGTTCACATTGTTTTGTACGAGGATCAAAATGAGCCAATGATAATTCATTCCAACTAATTTCTTTACCCAGCTGCTTGTTTTCTCCCCCTAATGTTGGGAAAAATAATTCATCAAAATGACAATCGGCAAATCGTGCCGTAAATAAATCTCCTGTGGATGGTTCCAACCATTTTATAATTGATGGAGATTCATACCCAACATATATTCCCATCTTTCTTTGTGGGCCCATCTTGGTGCGTTGTGGCAGTGCTACAGGCACATATACCGCACACCCAAAAGTTCTTATATGGGAAATATTAGGTTCCTGACCAAAAACCATTTGTAAGGGGGAAACCTTTAAATAACTTGTTGGCCTGATGCGAATTAACATTGCTGCATGCAAAATGGCATGGCCCCAAGCAGAAATTGGTAGATTAGATTTCATAAGTAAAGGTCTTGCAATAAGTTGCAACCTTTTAACCAATGATTCTGCAAGTCCATTTTGCGTGTGAACATAAGCTACAGGATGTTCAACATCAATTCCAAGGGACATACAATATTCATTAAAAGCTTGTGATGTAAATTCACCAGCATTATCAAGACGTATTTTCTTGATAAGATAATCAGGGTAATGTGCTCTTAATCTAATCAATTGAGCAAGTAATCTCGCAAACGCCAGGTTGCGAGAAGATAATAAGCAAACATGCGACCATTTAGTTGATGCATCAATTAAAACCATATAGTACCTAAATGGTCTGCATGGTGGGTGTATTGGCCCACAAATATCTCCCTGTATCCGTTCTAGAAATGTGAGAGACTCACTTTCTACTTTGCTTGATGAGGGGCGAATAATTAACTTTCCCTTGGAACATGCAGCACATGAGAAATCATGGGATTGTGGTATTTGTTTACACTTCAGGATATGTCCACATGAATTCCCAATTATTTGTCGCATCATTATTGAACCGGGATGGCCTAACCGGTCATGCCAAACATTAAATTCATTAGTAAACTTCTGGTTTACATTATCAAACTGCTGGTTTGTATTGGCAAACTTCTGGTCTGCATTATTGAACTTCTGGTTCACAATAGTATGTGTTTCAATTGTGCTTATACATGTGTAATACAAACCAGAAGAAAAAATAGGAAAATTTTCTAGTATGCATTTTCTACCAGCAACTATATTTGTAATGACAAGATATTCCTTATTATCTTTAGTTGTTGTTTCTAAATGATATCCATTTCTGCGGATATCTTTGAAGCTCAGTAAGTTTCTTTTAGACTTGGTAGAATAAAATGCATTATCAATGCATAATTTTGTTCCTTCAGGTAACAAAATATTAGCTCTTCCGGAGCCTTCAATTAAATTTATACTACCAGATATAATCTGAACATTGGCTTCTCGTATTACCAGGGAAGAAAAATATTTATCATGTCTGAGTATGGTGTGGGTTGTTGCACTATCAACGAGACATAAATCTTTAGGATTGATGCCAATAGAATTCATTCTTCATAAAAACATAAATAAAATTAATACATATGATAGAAACAACTGTAAATAAAATATAACAGTTTAAATTATATTAAGAAATCTGCAACATCCAAATAGTTATTATCTATATCGGCATACTCAGAATTTTCGCCTTGATCAACATGATTAACTTCAATATTTGATCTTTTACCAGTATTTTTTTTTTATTCTTGGTAAAGATCAACTAGGTGCCTTGGTGTACGACAGGTACGAGACCAATGGCCCTTTCCACCACATCGATAGCATGGATTATCAGCATATTTGTTATGCCTACTGCTTTCCCCTTTTTGGTTCTTATCAGTCTTTTCCCACTTCTGGTAGGAATTTGAACCTCCATGATATCGACCACGACCATGCCCACGGCTGTAGCCACGCCCACGTCACGTCCATGTCCACGTCCACGGCCACGGCCACGGCCACAATAAGATTCATTAGTGACTACATTCACTTCAGGGAATGGAGTTGAGCCTGTTGGACGGGATTCATGATTTTTCAATAAAAGCTCATTAATTATTTTGTTTAGCCACAAGGAGACAAGAAATTAACTCAGAATATTTCTTGAAACCTTTTTCACGATATTGCTGCTGCAGGAGCAAATTGGATGCATGAAATGTGGAGAATGTCTTTTCTAACATATCATCATCAGTAACATTTTCTCCACATAATTTCAATTTAGAAGTAATTCTGAACATAGCTGAATTATATTCGCTTATAGATTTAAAATCTTGCAAGCGTAAATGCATCCAATCAAAATGAGCTTTTGGAAGAATGGCCAACTTCTGGTGATCATATCTTTCTTTCAAATTGTTCCAAAGGACAAGTGGGTCCATAACTGTCAAATATTCAGTTTTTAAATCTTCATATAAGTGGTGGCGAAGAAAAATCATTGATCTGGCTTTATCTTTGTTGGATGCCTTATTCCCTTCTTTAATCGTGTCTTCCAGACTTTTGGCATTCAAGTGTATTTTCGCATCCAATTTCCAAGATAAATAATTTTTCCCGGTAATGTCAAGAGCCACAATTTCAAGTTTTGTCAGGTTTGCCATTGTTCAAACTAATTAAAGAAATAAATGAACATAATTAAAATATGAAATGTAAATGTGCCATATAATAACTGTAAATTCATAAAGACAATAAATAATTTATAAGGCAAGATAAGAAAATTAAAACATGTATGGCTTCGGGCCATTTAATCTCATGACTTCAGGCCATGTATGGCTTCGGGCCATTTAATCTCAAGATGAGGAATTAACTATTATCTTCAGGATAAAAATTGTACATGACTTCTGGCCGTACAATAAGATAAAAGATAAAAATATATATAGCTTCTGGCCATATAATAAGATAAAAGATAAAATATATATAGCTTCTAGCCATATAATAAGATGAAAAATGTATATAGCTTCTGGCTATATAATAAGAATGGATATGGCTTCTGGCCATATTATTAAAATATTACGACTTCTGGTCATAATTTCAAGAATCAGATATGTATGGCTTCTGGCCATAATAACAATAATAATAATAATATAAAAGAACTTGTATATAAAAACAATAACGATCTCCAATCTTTAGCCATGGAACCCGATGTTATATAACAATCGGTAAAAGTATCTCTCTAATTTCATATAGTGGCTCAGATTATCCTAGATCTATAAAATAAAACAACATATATATAATTACTAAAGAAATCATAAGAAGATCATACCTTCTTTTAGAGCTTCGTGCTGATAACGTGTTATGAAAGTATATGTTATAAGAAAGAAGATTGATAGGATTCAAAGAAAATTGATAGAATTTCTAGAGAGAAGTTAGAGAGATGTTCTCATTCAGTTCAATTGAAACAATCGATTACAGCCCTTTATATATAGAGGCAGAAATCTAACCCTGGTTGTATTACCATGGTTATATTTAAATGACCATGGTTACTTTATATCATCTTTATGTCCTTGTCTTCTTTTCTTTATGTTCTTGTCTTCTTTTGCTTTTACTTTGTGTCATGTCTTCTTTTCTTCTTTATGTCAAGTTGACTGGAAGATTAATATGAGTCAATGGACATCCACATATTTAATATTCATAACAAATACTAAGATTTTAAGCACCTTTTAATTTATTAAGGATATTAGAAAAACACTCATCCTGTTCCACAAGCAAGTGGCTGAAAAGAACATGTATTATGTGGGACATTTGGACCTATTCAATCAAATATATATAAACACCCTTTTTTTTCTGACCTTGTACAGCAAGGCCAGAAAACAGCATTTATATACTCTTGCAACGACTATCTTACTATTAATAGATAATAATTGACTTTTAATTTGTAAGTGTTCATTGAACTTGAATATGAGGCACACCTTGCTGTTATATAGTTTACATAATTCTCTTATATACGGATTTAATTTATTGCAGCAAAAATAAGTCCTATCATTTAAATGAAGTTTACATAATTGGAAGATAAAACCGAACGGTACGTATGCACCTCTATAAAGAGGCCCGTTTTGCTGTGCATATCATAGCATCCATCTAGCCTCCCCAACTTAGTAGGGCCTTGGTTTTACAGTGTGTGTGGAGAAGAACCATGGCATTGTCTGCGCATGAAAACCTCATAATCTTTGATCCATCGTCCGTCCAAGAGCTCGCAAAGAATCCTCCTGCCTCTCTTCCTCAAAGCTACATTCATGAAGATCAACAAATTCCAGATGCAGAACCAGTATCAATACCCGTTATTGACATGAACCACTTTCTCTCTGAAGAACACAGAGAGGCTGAGCTCCAGAAATTGGACTCAGCTTGCACAGAGTGGGGTATTTTTCAGGTTAGAATCCGCCTTCTGCTCTGTTTGTTTCAACAGGTTCTGTTTTTAGCTTCGTGTTTCTTGTTTTGATTTATGGTTTTTATGTGTGTGATCGAGCAGCTGGTGAACCATGGAATGAGTGAGGAGGAGTTCGAGAAGGTCAGAAATGGGGTTGAAGGATTCTTCAGTCTGCCACAGCAAGAGAAGGCGAAGTATAAGATAAGGCCAGGTGATTTTGAAGGCTATGGATCCGTAATTAGATCAGAAACTGAGAAACAAGATTGGTCTGATAGGGTGGTTATGACCATCAATCCCATTCACATGCGAAAGCCATATCTCTTCCCAGAGTTCCCTCCATCCATCAGGTTCTCTCTCTCTCTCTCTCTCTCTCCTCTCTCTCTCTCTCTCTCTCTCTCTGATGCCAAATTAAATCTTAATCATGATATCTTAAATATACCAGACAATGATCTTGATTACTGTATATTACTTTTATGAGCAGGACTGTATTGGATATGTTTATAGAGAAAGCGCAAACTCTAGGAATGACACTGGTGGGTTTGCTGGAGGAGGCTCTGAAAATGGAGGAAAGAGAGTTGAAGGAGGTGATTGATGAGGATGCGTGGCAATTATTGAGAATGATATGTTATCCGCCATGCCCAAAACCAGAGCAGGTGATGGGGCTTAAAGCTCATTCAGATTATGCAACAATCACTATCCTTAACCAGGTCAATGGAGTGAATGGCCTACAAGTTAAAAAAAATGGTGTCTGGATTCCTGTCAACATCCCCCCTAATTCACTTGTTGTCAATGTTGGAGACATTCTCGAGGTTTATTTCTCATTACCATCTTGTTTATCAACTCTGTATTATATGAGGCTAAACTCATTTAACATATTTTAACTTGTATAACACAAAATCACTTAAAATAAGATATCTAAACAGCTACTAAGAGTAAAGATGTCTACATGGTTGTGCAGATAGTAAGTAATGGCAAGTACAAAAGCCCGGTGCACAGGGCAGCAGTGAATACGAGCAAGGAAAGAATCTCCACCGCCGTGTTCTTCATGGCTAAACTTGATGCTGAAATAGGGCCTGCAAAGAGTTTGATTAGCCCAGAAAATCCTCCACTGTACAAAAGGATTGAAATGGAAAAATTTATGAGTGATTACTTCTCTCTCAAGCAGCAAGGGAGGTCACTCTGAGAGTACATGAGGATCAAAAAAGAACATGTCACCACCAGCACCATGTGAGATGTATGATTAGGATTGAACAATGAGTGATTCTGTGTATATCTACAGTATCACCTTCCGTCTATGTTTTTAAGATGTACGATTAGGATTGAATAAAAGTGGCATGTATTAATTAGATTCCTGTTTATGCTAAGAAAAATTTCAAGAGAGCTAGAGAGAGAAATGACGATATTTTATAAATATAGCTCACGTCCTGAGGACATGGCATTCCAACCTTGACTGAAAAGGCCTATCCTATAAGAATGAAAAGGCTAAGGAAGGCATATCACTCTTGTGTGCAAATATCCTAATAGCAGTTTTCTAAATTGATTAATATTTGAATAGTGAGACAAATACTTGCAGATTTTTAATTTACAAATCAACTTCGTACTAATTCTGAAATTACAAGGAATCTCCCCCAAATACTCTATAAAATAGAGACTAGTTTAAAATACTGGTTACGTAATATTTGCATGGTGAGACGGATGCTTGAATAAAAGTGGTATGTATTAATTAGATTCATGTTTATGTAAAGAAAAATTTAAGAGATAGAAATGATAATATCTATATATATTCCACGTGGCTGTTCCTGAGAACATGGCTTTCGAACTTTGACTCAAAAGGCCTACCCTATAAAACTTGTCCACCTTTGACTTTGAAGGTGAGGCCGAGGAAGGTATATCACTCTTGTGTGCAAATATCCTAATAGCAATTTTCTGGATAGGTTACGTAATATCTGCATCGTGAGACAGTTACTTGCAGATTTTTAATGTCGAGATAAGTTTCGTACGAATTCTGAAATTACAAGGAATCTCTCCAAAATACAGTACAAAACAGAGACGAGTTTTAAATACTTCTATGTGACAACGTGTTAGGAAGAGTGAGGTGGATATTAAATCTTTTTAATAAAAAATGATAGTATGAAGTCAATTAAAATAGAAAATAAAATGAGCAATAAAATAATAGATAGAGATATAAGAATTTAAAGTAGAAAAATCTCCCCTTTAATATGAGTGAGAGCAAATGACCATGACCCAAAGCCAAAAGATTCTACTATATTTAAAAGTAATACAATGTTTAATGTTCTAATACAAAGCACAACTATAGGATGATAACAAATTCACCTCATCCACAAAAATCACCAAAAATAGAGTAATAAAATGTGTATCACTTGGGTGAAGATACAATCTGCATGTGCCGGAAATCACTTTTTCGAATTACAATTGGTAAGCATACGCTTGAAAATCAAAAGAAACGCCACCTAGGACGTAGAACTAGTGTCATCTCTAACACTTCTCTTATCAAGCATGAACCGAGTTCTGCATCTAGGATAAACCTCCAAGAATAACCTTAACTGAGTAGCCTGCTCATGTGCAGATATTGCTAAAATGTTGGCACATTGAATGGCCTCTCTGTATGCATGAAAAAGCTCAACTTGCCAGTCCTCATATAACAGTTGACGGGAGCCTCTATAACAGACTGAAAAGGATGATCTACCCCACAGTCTCTGATCAACAGACCAATAGCTTCAATTGAATCTGAGAAGACCTGAATATTTCGAAGCTTAAAATCTTGACACACCTCTAGGCCTGTTTTAATAGCAATTATCTCTGCAACTGCTACAGGTACCGTCCCAATGTTCTTCATAAATCCAACTAACCAGTTTCCTGCTTCGTCCCGAATCAAACCACCAACGGCCGCTAGGTTATTATCCTTGACTGATGCATCCACATCTAACCGGACATACCCAGGTGCTGGTACGCTCCATGAGGATGCTGAAGACAGATTATTCACAAAGATAGAATGCTGAAATCTTCCCTTCAGAGTAACCTCCATGAGATGAAATAGAACCTGCTGAATAACTTCATTCGATGTAGCTATATGATTATCAAACAACTGAGAGCATCGAGTCTTCCAAATACACCAACACACATGAGAAAAAACACGCATCCACGGCCAACGTTGATAACGTGATCTTCCTGGATTTCTGGTTGCATTCCACCATAGCCACTCCTGCAAATCAGAAAAGAAAAAAAAGTACATATTTGTTAGGATTTATAATTTCCTTACATACAGATTTTGCTCTCTCACAATCCCTCAGCGTATGTAACACTGTTTCCTCACAATGACATCTTAGGGGACACTCGTCATTCTGTGAAAGACCTATTCTAGCTCTCAAGGAGTTTGTCATTAATCTCTCATGGGTTGTTTGCCATAGGAAGAACTAAATTTTCTCCGGCACTTGCCAGCGCCAAAATCTCCACCAAACCTGCCCTGAATTGTTAACCTGAGGCCTGGTTAAGAAATTATAGGCTGCTTTGACAGAAAAGATCCCATCAGGCGAATTCCGCCATGTAATAACATCCGACTGACTTCCACTTGGGGGGTGGGTTTTCATCAATTGGGTTATAACCCATAATGGTAAATGATCCCTCCACTGTTGAATATCCCAATCCCCACTAGGAGTTACAAAATTACAAACCAATGCATCTGGATTTATCATATCCACATTTCCTGTAACATATTCAATTAAAGGTCTATCCAATGATGACCATCTATCCCACCAGAATCTTGTAGACTTCCCATCATTCACTTTCTTGTGCCGGAAATCACTAAACACAAAAGCTGTAGTCACAGAACGTATATGAAAGTTCACACAAAATTTGGAGAAGGTAGGAAGCTTCAATCCACAATCCCACTGTTCAGATTGAATATCTATACATCTTGAACACATCCACCAAATTTCAGGGCTATCCGACTAGAAATCACAGTCTTATCATTGGCTTAATCAAAGTTGCTTAGAAAAATCTGCAACTGACATGAAAGGATGGTCACAAAAATTCTGGGGAAAATAGAAGACTCCAATGAAGAGAAAAAATTACCAATCATGGTGCAAAATTAGCATTTTCACCTTTCTTTTCCATTTCTTATTTGAGAAGAATAAGCTGATATGGAAATCAGAGATGGCATACGTTTGTAGTTATGGTTTACACTTTACAGTTTGCAGAATGAACTTCGAGCATGCATGGTTTACACTTTACAGTTTGCAAATTGAACTTTTGCCATATTGAACCGACTTATGCAAAAATCTATAATGTGTTTGGCATACGTTGAAAATGTCAAAACTGACTTTTTCACCTGAAAAAGTCAGTTTAGATGCAAAATAAAAAAATTTGGCATAACTTTGAGAGTAACTGACTTTTTCTCAAAAACTACTTTAAAGTTCAAGTAGCTTTTTTTGGCTCGTGGCTTTTGATTTTTCCTTATATTTGAATATCTGAAACTTGTTTTTCATTATATCATATTCAGGTAAATCATAATATATTAACTGACTTTTATTCCAACTTCAGTATATAAAAAGATAAAAGGGTGTGTTTGGATTATCAGTGATAAAAGTGACTCTTATTTCATTTGATTTTCATAAACTTAGGTTTGAATAAAAGTCATATAGTACATTGTGATTTATATTTGAATTAGCTTTATATTAATTTAGATATCGCCACTTCCTTAATGCACAATGGCTGAATAGGTCCTCTCTCCAACCAAACAATAATCAAAACCCAAATATCCCAAGTAATCAGAGTGACTTACTTCATAGCCTTTTTATCAGAGTCCGCAGAGAAAGCAAAGGCAGTCAAAGAGGAAGCATGAATAATTTCCTGAATGACAGTAGTTAGAGAAGCCCTACTATTTTGATGAATGATCTGATTCCATGTCATCCAGATAATGGGAATAAGGTTTATGATTTTGATGATCATAAACATATCGCCATCTCGATGAAGAGAGACTAATGAATGTTTCAGCTATCTTTTAAAAGATTCCAAATCAGAGAAACCAAATTGAATGGACAAACCTCCAAACCACACAGCCTTAGTAAAAGGGCAAGTAATTAACAAAAAGTTGCTCCAAAGATTCAGGATATGAACAGCCAAAGGGGCAATCTCCTGAGACATTAAGGACGCTTTGCTAAGACATCCATGGAAGGCAGTGCTCATTTAGCAATTTCCATATTAAAAGAATATCTTTAATAGGCAAAGAGAGAGACCATACAAATTTCCAGAAGGAATCATTTACATTCTGCTGGTTTGAAGAAGTTAAAAGACGAAAACAATGGTTAATAGAATACTCTCCCTAAGAGTTATGACTCCAAACTAATCTATCTTGGACATTTTATGAAAGGGATAGGAATCCTCAGAATAGAATTAGCAGTTTAAGGAGGATAGATTGATCGCACAAGCTCAGAACTCCATCTAACTGGACACCAGGTTGATGAAAGATGTAGCAATAGGTCCGCTACAGTCTGAAGGGACTAGGGGAACTAGATTGTATGGGCCATTACAAAGGGTGGTTTAAAGGAATAGAGGTTCCTGATCCAACCTTCCACTTTAGATGATCAATAACTATCTGGGTGCATTTACTGATACCTTTTCACATCCAAGAAGAATTATAAGGATTCTTTACCAATTCAGCACTATTTATGTCAATATATTTAGTCCTCAGAGTTTCATATACCAATGTTCCAAGTTCATATGTGACAATTCTCCATATTTGCTTATCAAGAAAGGCATTATTGCCTTGATTGATAGATCGGATTCCCAAACCTCCATATGAGGTAGACCTGAAAATAAAATCCTTACTTGCCAAGTGACTGTTTTTCCTATCACTATTGGTTCCCCAGAAGAAATTTGAACATCTAGAATCAATTTGATTATAGATATATTACGGAAGTTTTATACAAGAGACCACATGAAGATTAACTCTAGAAGCACATATCTAATAAGAGTAAGTCTGGAAGCTTGAGATAGTAGTCTGGCCTTCCAACCTACAGTCCTTAATTCAATGGAATTAAGGACTTGCAAATATACATGTGATTTGTTTCTATCAAGATTCACCAATGTTCCAATATATTTCCCCACTCTATCTCAAAAGTTGATTCCAAAGAAATGAGAATAGTGTATTTTCTGAGTACGTGGGATATTAGGGCTGAAAATGATTGAGGACTTCGAAAAATTGATGGCTTGACCATATTGCTTGGATTAATTAAAGTACCAATCATACTGTTTTTTTCTTGCCAAAAAGTACCAATCATATTGAAGTCCATATATGTGCCGTTGATATGACACACATTTAATATTCATAAGCATTTTTCTATTTAGTGAGGATTTTGCTAATAATTTGTGGGTTCAAATTTGGCTATAGATATGAATATCTTGTTAATGGATGATTTCACTATAAAAAAACACCCAATTTCTAACGGAATTTGTGACGGAATTTTTTCCGTGACAAATTTTGACAGAAATTCCGTCGCAACTTTTTCCGACAGAATGTTCCGTGGCAAATTTAGCTATGGAATTTCCGAAGGAATTTTTTTCGTAGCAATTTCTGATTGAAATTTCCGTCGCAAAGTTTTCCGACAGAAATTTCCTTTACAATTTGCCATGGAAAATTCCATCAGAAATTCCGTTTGAAAAATAAAAAAGTATTAATTTTTTAAAAAATAATATTTATAAAATTAAAATAATATTTATAAAATTAAAATATTAATTATTAAATAATTAGATTTAAATTTAGTTATTAAAATTATATTATTATTTAGTAATATATATGTTATTAATATTATATTTATAATTTTATATTAAAAATAATATTTATAATATTAAATTATTATTTATTAAATAATTTTAATTAAAATTATTTAATTTAAATATATAAATATTTTTTTCCTTTTTTATTAAATTTTGTTCATTATTTTTAATAATATTATATTTAATTAATAATTAATTATATGTATGTATGTTTATATATATATACATAATATTATATATATATATATATATATAATAATATGTAATAATATAACGCATATTCATTCCGGCGCAACTGGCAAAGACTCGGGCACAAATACCTCTGCATTCTGAGGTCACGGGTTCGAACGGGAGGAGAGGTGGCCTCTATGAGAGAGGGACACGTGGCCTCTATGAGAGAGGGACACGTGGCACTCTGAGGAGCAAATACGTGGTATTTGTAAATTAAAAGAATTTTTTTATTTTTTTTAAAAATAATTTTCGATTTTTTTAAAAATTGCGACGGAAACGAATTCTGTCTGAAATTCCGTTGGAAATTTACGACGGAATTGGATTCGGTCGGAACTTCCGATGGAAAATTTCGTCGGAATTTGCGACAGGACAAATTCCGTCGGAAATTCCGTTGTAAATTTCCGACAGAATTGAAATTCCATCGCAAATTTTTTTGTGGCGCTATTATTACCGATGGAATCCATTCCGTCGCAAATTCAGTCGGAAACGCTAATTCTGTCACAAATTCCGTCAGATATCATATGTTTTTTTATAGTGTTTGCATATATCTTGGTAGCCACTTTTTGAACACAAAGAAGGCGTGCCTTTGTTTTGATGAACTCCCCCAACTAAACTCACCAAAACTTTTATTTATAAAAATATATTTAATATTCCATATATTAATAACAAATATTTGCGACAATAAAAAATTTTATAAAAAGACATGCTATAACCCATTTACTTCTATTTCCTTCTTCAATTTTTATTTTTCCATGTACATTTTTTTTCCATTTTCTCTTTTCAAATTACTCCATTTAATTATATGTTTGAGAGTCCCTTTTAACTTGAAAGAAGAAGCATCTCTTTAAAAACACCAGTTAAAATTGGAACGGCACAAGAGAGTTGAAAAGTTAATTAAGCACACCAATAAAATTGGAATGATAAAAGGCACTTGAAAAGAAGAAAGGTTGAATTAAATTAATCATATTCAAGATAATATTAGCTGGCGGGTAATATGTGTGAGTGGAGCCTTGTGTATTTAATACCCTCTTCTTTTCTGTTGACTTCAATTAGTTAATAATATCCCGATCAAAAAAATTAGGGAGATTTACACTTAGGTCCCATGCAAGAAATAAAATGAAGAAATGGTCCCTATAGATTGCAAAATGAAAAAATGGTCCCATGGAGTTGTCAATACAGGCTCCTGGAGTTGTCAATGACAACTCCAGGAGCCTGTATTGACAACTCCATGGGACCATTTTTTCATTTTGCAATCTATAGGGACCATTTCTTCATTTCTCCTCTTCCTTGGGACTTCACTGTCATTCTCCCAAAAAATTAGTTAATAATAAAAGCAAACGAACATTACTTTAGCATATATGGGTCCCACAATGTTTTTTTTTAATAATTGCTTAATCGCTTTTTTCTCCTACTCTCTCTCCTCTGCAACCTCTTCCCAGAATTCCCTCTCTCTTCTCCCACCCGACCACTTTCCTCTTCCGAACAGCCTGCGATACTCCGGTTTACATCGCATCAGAAATATTCCGACGATGAAGTTACTATAGTGAGGAAAAACTCCGATCAACGTTCTTCTCTCATGCCCTCTCTAATCCTCTCTCTTCAAGCCCTCTCAACACCTCCACAAGGTCGCCAAGCTCCTTCATCTTGTTCAGGTGGTGAAAAAGAACATTGAGTGACTCGCTAGAACTCACCAAAAACAGCCTCTATGTGCTTCACGATCAATTAATTTTTCCCCCAAAAAATAGGCGAAGATCAAACCTCTTCACATCTTGATATTTAGTGAGTAATAAATACATAATTTAGAGGGCATATAGAAATAACAGAAAATATACTGATAATAAGTAATTATTTACATTATAAGAAATCCCTATAGAATTTAAAAAATATATACAAAGTTTAAAAAAAATAAAATTTATAATTAAAGATAAGCAACTGTATTCCTGCTTGAACCGGACCCTCAATCGCTGGTAATTATGGCTTTGCTCTTAGAGCTGTTATCTTTTGCTGAAATATTTTTAAATGTTGAAAAATGGTGAGATTCGAGCGAATTTCAATAGTGACATACAATCAGTCATATAAATTGCGACAGATCACCATATAATACAACATAATAATAACACAAATTATACGGCATGTGCGCATGAGTTAGGGTTACTCCCCTACTATCTGTAAACCTCAGTTGAGTTCTTACTTACAACCAAATAAATATGCCTCCTCGCACGATGCTCTATTTGGCAATACGATGTTCATATTACAGAAGATGTCATACATAAAGCACATAAACATTCGCATAGTTTATGAAAGATAGAGTTACTATCTGAGTTCTTTTTCAGTTCCAATATTTGTCCTATACCCTTGTTTCATCTCGGGCTATTTTCAGTTCCTATAAAAATTAGAGTTACAAATAACTGATTATTACTTATACTATTACTGCTTTTAAATCAAATTCTGCTAGTTATCTAATGTAGTTATAATAGTTTCTGCGCAGTGCAGTTTCATTGTTTCCAGAAACTGGCAGATTTTTAGTCAACTTTGGAAATTCATAATTAATTCCAGGAAATTCCACATTAACTGGTTCCAAAGCCTAAGTGAAGATCTTTAAATGTATTTTTGTAGAAAAATACTTAATTCTGGCTAGTTTAACCACATTGTTCTAAAAAATTCGCCAACTATCCACTGTTCCAGAATGTATTCTAGAAACAGGGCTTAACTTCAAAAATTCATATCTTTTAATCTACTAGTCCAAAAATTATGTTCTACCCATAAAATTAAAGCCCTAAATGTCTATTTCAAATATGGAAAGTTTCATAATTTTTTTGTAAAGGTTTAGTTTTTTCAAAATTTCGCCACAACCAATCTGACTTCTTGAAACATAATTTGACAACAATTAACTTCAAAAATTCATATCTCTTAATATATTGATCTAAATAACACATATTATATATCAACTTAAAGCTTATCATGTGCATTTTTGTTCGGAAAAATTTCGTGGCCATTGGATAAGATTATATTACTCAAAAACACATGACAACCAAACTGTCAAAACCCTGACTTCCAAAATTTCCCCTGTTTCTTGACCTATATGTCAAAAATCATAACTTTCTCTATAGGTATTCTTCAAATGACACATTCTAGGACTCATTTTAAATCTATGAACTATTTCCATGTAAAATTTCATAAATATTGGATAAGTTTTGTTTGGTCAAAATGCAGCATGAAATTGATTGGCTTTCAAAAACATCAGTTTTGACAGTTTGAGTTTAAAAATCAAGAACTCATTCATTTTTTACTCCAAATTATACTCTTCTTGATTCTATCACCTACAACACATCCTAAACTTTCTATACCAAAAATTACCAGACAAAAGCTCCACCTATAGCCTCAGTTTAAGCTTCTGAAACTTTTTGGCAGATACTCTATATTTTGAGCATCTAGAACAAGGTGAAGAAAACAACATACAATCATGAATTTATACTCTAAACCTCATGAATTTTAACTCTATATTCTCCTACACATATGTCCTGAGGTTAATGATCCAATTTCATAACCAAAGAGACTAGAAATCCCACCCAAAATCAATGTACAAACTCTGGTTTAAAATTCATCAGTTGACAATTTTTCTGGCGAATTTTCTTCCTTCCAGCCATCCAAACACCCTCGAAAATCACTCAAATCCAACGGCAAAACAAAGATAAACATGTAGGAGACTCACCTATACCTGAATATGTGGTTGCTTGTGGCAATCCAACCTTCTTTCTTCCTCTGCTCCGATCATGTTCTTTCTCCGGTTTCACTCTTTCTCACTCACGTCTCTCTTTTTCTTTCTCTATTCTGTTTCTTCTTTTTTTTTTCTTTGGCTGACTTGCACAATTGAGAGAGTGAGAGGGAGTGCTTTGTTTTTTTTTTTTTTTGTGTGTTATCCGTATTGAGGTGGATTGTGTGTATGAATGAGAAAGTATCGTGTGAGTGTTTATGTGTGCCACGTGTCTTTCAATGTTGGAGTGTGGATGTGAGTGTCGGTGAGAGTGTTTCGCTGGCTTTTGAGTGGGTGTTTTTAATATATATAAATATAGTTTTATCTTATTAGTTACAATCACTATACCCTAATTTTTTCCCTTATTTAATTTAAGATTCATTAAATATTTCGTAGGTTTCATAATTTATAAACTCTAAACCTTTATTTAATTCCATAAATCAATCCTTAATAATTTTAAATGATTCTCCTTTTTAATTAATTTTATAGAGTATTAAAAATAATTTTTCAGAAATTTTTAAGTCAAATCGTGATATCTAATTATTGTTCCCCAAATTTTTTAAAAAAATAGGTTTTTAATATTTAAATTTTCTTTTTAAAAAAATTATCTTTTTATTAAACTTTGAGATATTACACTACTAAATTTCTCTATCTCTCCCAGCTTAAGAACCCCTGAACTGTGAGCAAAATTCATATCAGAATGATCATAAGAGCAAAGAAGGAAGGTCAACTCGAGGTGAGAAGGAAGCGAAGGAGATTCAATCGCCATTTTAGAGCAAAGCTTGAGAAGTAGAGAATTAAAACTCAACTAAGCTAAAAAATTGAAATAGAGAGAGCAAAGCTTTAAAGAGGAGATCAGACTTCATTTAAGCACTTCTTCTCCCCCAAAATTGAGGCCATTTATGGCGCCAGGAAACAGTGATGATATCGAAGTCTAAGAAAACGCATCAAAACTAGAAGACAGAATCACCAAACGAATGCTAAAATCATACTGGAAATAGAGTAGACATGAGGTCAAGCAAGTAAAGAAAGGGGGCAAAGGAAAACCTGAGCAAGAACTCGAGTTTCTCCATGAACATACTTCCAACTTCTCCTTGCAAGACGTTGTTGAGCATATTGCCGAGCAACCTATAGTCATTGGCGAAGCTCTAAAACGAGAGATGAGTGATGAGTGGATATTGGTGACTTCACAGTTCACACAGAAGGGGGGAGCCACCGTGAGGCCACCATTTACTGCCCTTTAATGAACACTGTGGGGACGCGTGTGTACACTGAATTGACACCGTTTGCATCATGTTAACGGTTGTATTAAAATTGTTCCATTTTAATTTTATAATGTTTATTTAGTCAATGGTATCAGATGTCCTGTCAAAACAAATTTATTGTTAAAATGGCACCTATACCCTATTATTATTATTATTATTATTATTATTATTATTATTAAGTTACTTCCTTAAATTACAAATAGCCAAGTAGGTCCTGTCTCCAACCAAATAATAGTAGGACCTATATTTTTTAATATAAATAAAATGATTAATATAATCTTTGGTCTTATAAGTTTATCCTCGTTTTGATTTTCATTTCTTTTAAAAAATTGATCTCTATAACTCAATAAAAACTTAAATCATCTTACTCATACAGGGACTGAAATCAATGATTTGAAACTTGATAGGCTAAAACCAAAATGAGAGTAAACTTGAGGGACTAAATATTATATTAACCCTAAATAAAACCATCATTTTGTAAAACATTTGGCCCTATTTGGTACATGGTACTGCATTTTAAGGGATTGAGATTGACATTGGTACTGCGATTGTAACTTGGACTAGGAATATGAATAGGGCTTTAAAATTACATTTGGTAATAGATAATGTTTAGGGCAGGAAAATGGAGGATGGAAGGTGCTATGATCTATGTTCAGGGACAATCCTTTTCGTCTTCGGAATTGCTTTCAATGCTTCAAGGGTTTCCTTGCTACGGTCCTCTTCTTTAATATTCACTTATGGTCCTCTTCTCAATCTGGACCGTTGGATTAAGATTTTAACGGCCCAGATTTTTTTTAATATAAAAATATTATTATTATAATAATAATATTTTTATAATATATTAAATCTGACCCGTTGAGATCTTAATCCAACGATCCAGATTGAGAAGAGGACCATAAGTGAATATTAAGGAAGAGGACCGTAGCCACTCCCGGTTTCCTTGGTGTGTGTATATATATATGGATTAATAAATTAATAAAAATGGAGGATGGAAGCAGGTGCTATGATCTATGTTCAGGGACAATCCTTTTCGTCTTCGGAATTGCTTTCAATGCTTCAAGGGTTTCCTTGGTGTGTGTATATATATATGGATTAATAAATTGATAATTTTTTTTTTAAAAAATCCCTTCCATTTTCCTTTTTAACTAAAGAGGGATATTATTATCTTCTGAAAAAAATTATAAATTCCTAATTCAGCTTTGGCTATTTCAGTAGGACTTAATTAGGATTCTCCTTATTTTTAATGAGTTTGGAAGCTAAAATAAAAATAATCTCTTAATTATATTTTTTTATAGAACAATGTTTTAATTTAAAAATCATCAATTGAAACTTTTAAATGTGGGCAATCACTACTACAAAATATAGATTTAACAGTGTTAATCTTATGACACTTCTTCAAACAAACGCTAGAGGAAACTTTTATTTTGTTTAAAAAAATACATGTGGCAGCTATGACACTTTCTTGGTCAAGCGCCATAGCTGCCTAACACCTTTTATGGCGCTTGCTTGGAAAGCGCTATACAAAGGGTTATTTTTTTTAAAAAAAAAACCTAAACCCCTTGTATGGTGCTTACCCGGACAAACACCATAGCTGATCTTATTTTTTATAAAAAAATATAGGCCTTATATGATGCTAGCTTAGTCAAGAGTCATATAAAACCACCCTTAAAAGTTTTAAGGCGTCATACAGAGGTAGGTTAAAGACTTCAAAACGTTGAAACTAAAGGCCTTCAAAGGCGCTTGATGATGAAGTGCCATTGAAGGCATTTGCTAATGCCTTCAATGGCGCTTGATGAATCAAGCATCATTGAAGGCCTTGACTTTTTAATGCAGCTTGTCTTTAGCTTTTTTTATTTTTTTTTAATTATTGAAAGCTAGGCAAGCACCACAGCTTTCCTTTCCCGCTTTATTTTTAAAAATTTGTCTAGCTCATAATATATTTTCTTCTTTGTATTTTCACTTATATGTACAGATCTAGATGTAGAAGTTATCGCTGTGTTGTCTAAGTCTCTCATGTTCGAAGAAATACACAGTCCAATTCAATTGAAAAGCTTACACCAAAGCTTGCGGTAGTGGAAGTTATTGTTCTATTTTTTAAGTCTCTCATGTTCGAAGAAATATGCAGTTCAATCCGATTGAAAAACTTACACCAAAGCCTGTGGTACTAGAGAAAATAAGTGCGACTATGGTGCCTTCTTCTCTAAGTACATGCTGAATTCCCAAATCTCAGAAGCTTTTTTCTTTTTATTGTCTCCTTCTACAGAAACTCCCTTGTAAGTATTTTTTCTTTTTTTAATACAGAAGTTTTCATCGATTGGCACTATAGTTTCCTTTTTTATATTTTAAGTTTAAAATCTGTCGTGAAATTTAGCTTGTAGTTTTATGTGTATTTATAATTTTTTTTTCTAGTATTTGCTTGAAGTTACAACTTTCTCTTGTTAAACTTCCTATACATTGTAAATTTTTTAATTTTTGAGCTTACAACTATAATTTTATTAGTTGTTACTAGCTTAATTTGCTTAATGTAGTTCTCTTTTTGGAGTTATTTCATTCTAGTTTGGTTTGATTTTATTCATTTTGCTATGAATTTGTACTGTAAAATACAGAGTTCATTAGAAAAAGAAAAAATTACGTAAAATTATTTTTTTTTGAAAAAAAAAATACTTCCTATGACACTTCTTTATACTTCCTATGACACTTCTCCAAAGAAGCGCCTACGGCACTTCCTTGAGGAAATGCCATAGGAAACTTTATTTTTTTTTTAGAAAAGAAACAAGCTATGACGTTTTCATAGATTTAAAAAGTGTCATAACTTTCTTTTATGGCGTTGGAAGTTATGACGCTTTTCAAACACTATAATATTCTTAAAAATAAATGTTGTTTATTGTGTTTTTTGTAGTAGTGAGTCCAAACCTAATAGGTTTGGGTGAACACTCAAACTGGGTCCGCTAGATACTCTCGTTCTAAGTTATGTGCGATTTAAATTTTAATTATTATGTATAGTTAATTATATAATCTAATCGGAAAGTATCTCTGTTATCTAGATTATTTGATTTAATTTTCTTAATAATTATGAAAAAATATAAATAGTTATCTTTTAGAATAAATTAATAGCATTGATAAATAATCATGAATTTATATTTTATTCGATTAATATTTATACACATATAATGCAGAGACGGCGAAATTAAGGATCAAGTGTGATTTCCTGAAATTCAAAGAAGTAATTGTGGATGAAGATATACCTTTATTTGATATCCTCATTTAAAATCTAATCACATTACCCGTTTTTCTTTTAAAAAGACTTATCTCGTTAAAGATTTAAAGTATCTTTTTTCACTGCGCCAAGAAATATCTTGTTAACAACTAACACCCAAACCCTATATAAACGCTCACTGATGAAGAAATTATATCCTTTCTAAAACCAGAATCATCTTTCTCTACTCTTTCCAAGGACTCTTGCTCCTAATTTGTACCGCAACGAGCAGTGCTCTACTACTTGCATGCTATGAACGTGGGAGGTAGTGGATTCATGCTCTTAAGAAACCTGAAGTCAGTGTTCAAATCGCCGACTCAGCAGCACGGGTTCAACACGCCATATCAGCTTGGGAATGGTGAGAAGAGCGACCGGCCAGAGAAAGCCGCGAGAGTGGCGGCCGGAGATATAGTGGTGTTTGGGACAGATGGGTTATTTGACAATATGTTTCCCGGGGAGATTTTGAGACTTATAGAGCGGAATTGTAGGGGTAACGAGAAAGTGACGCCTGAGCGACTGTCTTGGCTTGTGGGAAAAGCTGCTACAAGGAATTCCTACAGCAAACATTCAAAAGCCCCTTTTGTTGTTGTAAGCCCCTGCACCATAAACAGTAGTAATTATGATTCAAAAATGCATAAATAAAATGAATTAAAGACCAACGGATGATAAAATTTCGTTTTTAATCCCATTCTTCAGATAGGGATTTACAAATTTCTTTCAAAATCGATATAATCTAGTCTCCTATTCACATTTCAAATATAACTACCCTGTGTAGTTAAATCACATTCATACATACCAGAGTGTACAGCAAAAATTTTGGCAACCCCCGGATTTCATACATATCAACAAAGAGTTTATAAATTCCCCTTTAGGGGATTACACAAAATCATGTCAAAATTTACATCCCAAAATATATATACAGTAATCCCAACCAAAATGGATAACCAATAACCAAAATTTAGACCTCCCTAAGGAGTCCTATCTGCCCTTGGTTGTTTCCTTTCCCTTGGAGCCACTTGCCATATTTGAAGGTTAGTCAAAGGAAAGAATGAGATTTAAAAGAATCTCAGTAGTAACCAATCACTCATCCCATATACAATCACAAAGCATGCAAGTACATCATCATGCAGCACAACAGCACAAATACAGCATACAAGCTGTCACATATGCACATAATCACATAGTCTCATCCCTCGTATTTCCGCCGCCCCGAAGGTACAGCTCTCCCACCGGAACCACCGATGGGCCGCAGGTGAAGGGTTCACAAATAGCCTTTCGGTGTTCACATAATCACATCCCCCGTATCTCCACCGCCCCGAAGGTACGGTCCTCCCACCGGAATCACCAATGGGCCGCAGGTGATAATCTCACAAACAATGATAAATTAAACATACAATGTATCACACATAGTATAAGGAAAAGCGTCACTACCTTGTTCTTTCTGAGCCCGGCACAAATGGCTCATGAACAAGGCAAATATCAAAGCCTATAAACCAAAATCAAGGACAACGGATTAATTCTTATTCCAAATTCTTACTTTCATAATACTTAAAGTTGGTTATCATTTGAACTCTTCAGATGGCTACTAGAAGCCTAGATACATGCCTAAAGGGTTGAAAAAACGTGACCAAAAACCCCCCTTTTTGGAAGTGAAAACATTGATTTTAACTCATGCACTCAAGTAATGGATGACGCACTTGAGTGATGAGATGACTCGCACCCAAGTGAGGATGGCTCACTCGTGTGAGTGCTTGGCCGAGAGGAACAACTGAGATAGGAAATGATCATGGCACCTGAGTCCTGAACTCAACACTCGAGTGGTAGCCTCATACACACCCAAGTCCTACAAAGTGAGGCACAGGAAATGACTACCTGAGAGCACAAGAAAAATCCTAGAATGAGAACTGCACTCAAGCACTAGTTCTGGCACTCGAGTGATATTAAAGCACTTGCGAGTGCTTATACACACTCTTGAAAAATGGTTTGCGAGTGACAACCTGAGACGTGAGTTCATAGTGCAAAATACATGCACACTCGAGTGGAACCAGATGCACTCGAGTGATTACCCATATCACTCATAAGTGTGAACATGTACTTTTGCTTTCTTTGCATAGGAGTGCAACTGAAACTTAAAGGAAAAGAGAAAACATGATGCTGCACTCAAGTGAGACCCCAGATCACTCGAGTGAGGCTTATTAGAAGCCAAAACGCGGCAGATGACAAAATTTTCCAGATTTTACCCAATATGCTTCCAATGGTCCCAAAGTTAACAAATAACCTATTCCCACACAAATTTTCATAAGGAGTCCATTGGAAACACCAAAACAATCAAATTCCCATCACAATAACACATTTCACACTTCCCAAATACATTGAAGTCCAAAACCACTAAATGACCAACTTGGCTTCCAAGATTTCAAACTAATTCCAATGACACAAAGACACAATATGACACCAAATCCTCCACAGCATACTAGGCAATTCATGCAATTCCAAATTATACCAAAATCAGGGCACAAATCACAAATTTCAAAACTTAACCAATGCTCTCAATATTTAAGCCAAAATGCATCAAATACTGACCTCTACCTCTTCCCAAGGATGGTTCCTTGATTCCTCAACTTTCAAATTTCTTCAAGTACTCAAACACCACCTTTCAAAAATCTAAAACCATAGCAATGAAGCTCTCATTACTATGAACAATATTAATGAAAAGCATTTGAGCATTAGAGGTCACATGGAACACTAACCTTAAGCTTTCTTGAGCTTTGGACGAAAATGGAGGCAAGTAAGAGAAGATGAGATGATGAAGATGAAACAGATTTTTGACTCCCCCAAGTCCACTTGGTTGACCTAAGGGAGAGAGGAGAGAGGAAGTTGTTAACCTCATGAAATTCTTGTCAGAATTGCACATTTCCTCTTATTTCTTCCACATTTTGGCTGTACTAATGAGCATTTGGGAGTGCTAAAGTAGAGGAAATGTGTTCTATACATGCTTGGCACAAAAAGAGTATAAATGTGGGGGAAATATGTTACTAACTATCATAATTATTCAACTGTGATCTTTTGTGAGTTCTTTGTGTTGAAAGGATAAAGATTCAGTCATAGCTAGACCAGAGAAAGCCAAATTCAATGAAAAGAAGGTGAAATGAAGTTCAAGCCATCAACCGTGCTAGGGAAATGCAAGAAGGGATGAGAACAAAGCTTAGAAGAACAAAAATTGGCACTGCAGGGTTACTGGCCACGGCCAACAGATCCACTGGCCATGGCCCACAGGAGCACAGAAACATACTGGTTGAGGCCCAAAAGTGGTCAGTAAGTCATTGGCCGCGGCCAACACAAACACTGGCCACGGCCAACGAAAGCACAGAAGCTCACTGGTCGCGGCCCATAGATCCCCTGGCCGCGGCTAACCCCCGATAAAGGTGCTGTGCGTTTTGACATTCAGGGGGTATAAAAGTGGAAACCAGAGGCTGAAAGTGGGGATCTGATCCGAAAATACCTAGAGAGGTGGCTGTGACACTCCTCTAAGCTTGGGTTCACCATAAAGCAAGGGAAATCAAGTGGGGATTGAAGATTTGCAGAGATTTTAGCTGGTTTTCCTTGGTTATCCTGATTTCTTTCCCTTTCTCCTTCCTTGTGCTGATATGATAGTTCATGTTTTGTATTTCTGTATCCATTTCTTGAACATAAGTAGCTAAACTTTCATTCTAGGATTGTTTATGAACCTCTGTATGGATTAAACTTGATTTCTTCTATCTTTAAGTATCTAATGGCATATGCATGTTGATTTTACCCTGTTTTCACTGCTATTCGTGACTGGCCATCACTGTGGATGATTTGTTCATCTAAGTTAAGCCTGAGAGAGTTAACTTATTTGTAGAACTTTGGTAAAATTATGCTAGACTTGAAGTTTGGAAGCTAAATGGATAGTTTGTTAGTAACATAGAGATATAGTTACTAGCCTAACATTGTCATATTGAGGTTGGTGCTTACTGCTTATTTTCTCTTAACGGTAGCAAGAGATTGTACATTTTAAAAGAAGATATGGAGTTGGTTACGACTTGAGAGAGCTTACTCAAACGCTTGTGAACCTTAGACTAACAAACATATATCCCATAGAATGATTCTCTAAGAGGAAATACATCAAGTTTAAGAAATACAAAGAGGATGAATAATCCTAGGTTTATTACAACTGTTGAAATCACAAGGATCAAGTTTTTGTTCAGTAATTTTCAGTTTTTACAAATATATCTTTTGAAACTTCTTTTTCCACACAATAACATGTTTTGACTCAACTTAATTGAATTCACCAAACCTATTGCTTGACTAATTTGTTACTCAAATCCTCGAGGGAATGATCTTACTTATCACTTTATTACTTGGCGTGACCCATGCACTTGCGGTGGGGAACAGGAGTGAAGTTTGAAACTTTGACCATCATCTAAGGCTCATGTAATGCCACTTGTCAAGATCTTAGGACATTATCCATGAGCACATGCACATGCAATTCCATTCTCTTGCTCATTAAATCCTAACCATTGATCTCCAAATTATCAATGAGTTTTCTCTTTGGTAACTGACCAATTGGTTAGTAACTTTCCGTTTTCCCATTTTGCCCCTGATTATGGCAGTTCTTACTGACTCACCACCGAACACATTTTATCATTCCATTCTTCATTCATGCGCCTTCCCCTACCCTTAGGATTCATTTTAAGCTTTATCACACAATTAAGCTTAAATGCAGGGTTTAGGCATTGATCAAAACACATCCGGATCAAGTTTCACATCTTATTCTTCAAAAGTGTTTATTCAACAATAATTACCCCACTTTTGAGGTCGTTAACCCTTAAGCCCTTTTTGGGGCATTACAGTTGTGGCCTACATAATCGCTTTTGATTTATTACACTTATGTTTATACGTACAGAACAATCACGTAAATAGTTTGCATGTCATGTAGTACTTTTAAATTTTTTTAATTCGATGCAAACCATTTATGCATTGTAATAACTCTCAATTTTTGTTAAAACAACCGTGCGCATAGCTATGGACCTAAAGGTGGGGTCGACCGTTATGTCCCATAACACAATTGGGGATGAATGACGCCTTATAAGAGTCTGAAAACCTTCCCTCTTACCATATTTTAAAACGTGAGGGGTGACGGTCCTCAAAGTACAATTTTTATCATCTCCAATTCATCCATTTTTTCACCACCAAATAATTTGTGAGAAGTTAATGAAAAGGAAAATTTTTGCCAACATTTCATAATTAATCAATGGATAGAAAGACATCTCTTTTCAGCTAAATTGCACGTATAAGCAATTTTCATGTAAGTGGAGTGAATTCTTTTAAAAATAATATATATGAAACTAATCCCCATAAAAAATAAAATGAAAGTGTTTAGCCATTAAAGTTTTGCACGCTTTTTGTTCGTTGCAGACTTGCAGCCACATATTTTGTGTTGTGGGTCATCAGAATTGCAAGAACGTTGTTAATTATCATTTGGGATCTACTCACTGGGCAGTCCATACTTATACTTTTGGATTAATTTTTCATCAAAATCGTCATGGAGTTTCTTTCTCAAGAATCACAGTAGATACGTGCAACAGTATAATAATGAAGAAGACGAGATGTGAGACAAGAGCAAAATAACCCAGGAAGTTTGGTAAAAGCCGCATAATTTTGGCTAACGCTGATTCAAAGAGCAGATCAATTATGTAGTCCCTTGTTGATTTATTACGCACTTAGTTTATACATACAGATCAATTAGGTAAATATTTTGCATGTAATGTAGTACTTCGAACTTTTTCAATTCGATGCAAACGGTCTATGCATCACAACTCTCAACTTTTTGTTAAAATATATATAGTATGGGATTAATGACGTTTCTGCTGGGTTCATAAGCTTAAGTATACTTCTTATTTTTAATGTATATGTTCTTGATAATTAACTGGAACATTTGACAACTTAATATTCATTCTTGATGATATCAAACGATTTATTCACCTACTTCAAAAACTCGTGAAGTCAACTCCTACTCACTACTAGGTAGGTGTTCCTTTTCAATTTTCATCATCTTCAAGTCATCAATTTATTCACCACCAAATGAGTTTTGAGAAGTTATTCAGAAGAAATTTTTTTGCCAACATCCCATAATTGATCAACGGATAGGGATGCATTTATTTTGAGCTAAATTGCACATATAAGCAATTTCCTGTAAGTGGAGTGAATTCTTTAAAATAACATATATGAAATTATTTTCCTATAAAAAACAAAAAGAAAGTGCTTAGCCATTAAAGTTGCGCACTTTGTATTTGTTGTAGCCCTATGTTTTTTGTGTTGTGAGTCATCAGAATTGCAAGAATGTTAGTAATGATTATTTGGGATTTACTTTCTATATAGTCCATACTCATACTCTTAGATCAATTTTTCATTAAAGAAATCGCCCTAAGAAGGTGTTCTTTCTTTCTTTTACTTTTACATCTACATTTGTTAGGATTAATATAATTGACAAAAAAGTGTTGTATTACGTTGTATTGGAAAATAAATGTAATTTATATTTGTGTTTGTAATTCTTTTATAAACAATATAATAGTTTGATGGGAGCAAAATTATTGGTTTTTGCATTTATTTAAGTATGAACTTTTCTGTTAGTAACGGGATGCTCATCAAGAGTAATGAGTACTCAATCTTGTCAAATCTGAACCGTCAAGATCTAAGTTTTTAATTTTTATTTTTCTAAAAAAATATTTTAATAGGCATAAAATTTAAAATAAAGATAATCTCTTAACTATATTTTTTCAAAAAATAATTTAAAATTTTAAAAATAATTATTTGAAAATTTTAAATTTGGATTATCTGGATAAATTAGATAGATATGAATGGTTCATGTATGATAAGTGATGACCATACCCAAACCAAGCTCCCTAAATACTCTCATAATAAATTCCGGGCGATTTAAATAGTCTTTTAGACTAATTTGATATACTCTCTCTAACACTAAATGTAAGATTTAGTTTAGAAGTGAACTTTGGATTTAAATAGGAAAAATGACACATAGGTCCCAAGGACCAAACAAAACAACAAAAAAGTCCATGAGAAAAGTCAAAGTGTTATGAATATTGTGGTAGTGGATGTTCATAGTCTCTTAGTATTCCATAACCTTCCAAGATGAGTCTTTTGGAATTCTACACTTAAAGCCATATAACTCATGAATGGCTTAGTGGGAGTTTTCTATTATTAATGTAAATAACCTACAAAGACTTTATATTATACCATTATGTAGATGTACTCTTTTGTTGTAACTCTTGTAATGGAAGTTAAGGATTTGTGGCCTATAAATAGTAGGCATGTATCAAAGGTTGTAAGCTTGAAATGAAATAAGAATCACTCCCTCCTTGCTCTCTATATTTCTCTCTTGTATTTCTTCATTTCCTTCATCTCAATCTCTTATACTTTCTTGATTTTATAACACGTTATCAACACGAATTAGCTCAGAAGACCTATGGTCTAGTTTTCTATCTCTTTTACTCTCTAACTTTCTCATTTACATACTTTGTTTTATATTGTTTATTCTCTATGTTATTTTATCTTTCTAGTCTACATTATCAATCTATTGTTCTATATTATTTTTATTATTTTTCTTTTACGCTATCTATTTTTATCCATCCTATTGTTATCTTTTATATATATCTGGGATAATCTAAGCCATTACATGGAATTAAATAGACTCTTTTACCGATTGTTTTATACATCGGGTTCCATGGCTAAGATTTGAGATTATATTATCCTCCGCAAGTTTTCTTTCTTTTAACTTTTATTTATCGTTTTCCATTAATCTCTTATTATGCAAAATTTATATTTATTTGTTTTATATTCTAGTATTCTTTACATTTTATGTTATTATATTATGTTATTTCATTTTATTACACTTATTTAATATTTATATTTCTTTATTTTATTTACATTTTATGTTATATATTATTGTTTGTTTCTTTATTTTATGTCATTTATTTCATCTTGTTTTATTGTTATTTTATTTACATTTCATTTATTTATATTAATACATTATTGTTATATCATTATGTCAATCTTTTATTTTCATTTGTTTATTATATTACATTAATATATAATAGTATTATATATTAGCATGTAATGTGGTCTATATGATCATGGGCTTATCTATTATTTATTTTTTTATTATGAATTTGAATTTATTTAATTTATTTTCTAGTATTTTGATTTAATTGAGAGGCCAGAAGCCATAATATTCTTAATTTCGTGATTAGATGACCAGAAGTCACATCACTTTTGTACTAGCTCTTATGAGAAAGAACGCTATTGGTTTCATTAAATTGCAAGATTGGCAAGAAAAATTTTGGCACTTTGATGATTTAATTGTTACAAATATCAAAGCCCTGAAGGCTAAAGGTTCAAATATCAAACTACTAAAGACCAATATTTGGAGAAATTGATGATACTATTGAAAGTAAAGAAAATATGTAAGAGTGAAAATTAACATGATCACATTACATTTGTAGAATTGATAGTTGAAAGCTGAGAATACTTTGTCTTAGCTATTGAACTACAATCATGGAAATAATAACATTTCTAAGGTGATCAAAATTATGAGCAAATATCAAACTACTAAAGACCAATATTTGGAGAAATTGATGATACTATTGAAAGTAAAGAAAATATGTAAGAGTGAAAATTAACATGATCACATTACATTTGTAGAATTGATAGTTGAAAGCTGAGAATACTTTGTCTTAGCTATTGAACTACAATCATGGAAATAATAACATTTCTAAGGTGATCAAAATTATGAGCAAATATCATACTATGACTAGAAGTCATATGGATAGAAAAAAAATGGTATAATATGACCAGAAGTCATATAGACTAATATGTACTAATTTATTGAAAATAAAGATCAAAATGGCTGTGAAGCCAAAAATACCATGAAATATTGTGAAAAATATAAAAAATAGTTATGATGCTTAAAGCAATAAGTTACGGAGAAAGATGATCAACTTGTATAGCCAAAAGAAATAATTGTAAGTTCTGAAGGCTATATAATTTTGATTAAGGAATAATTGTAAGCCTTGAAGGCTATATGATTTTGATTCTTTATGTTTAAATTTAAATTGATTGTGATTAATTTGTGAGAGAGAAATTATTATTTAACATTGTGATATCAACATGAGTGATATATGAAATCAAATAGATAAAAAGGTAATGATTGGTCATTTTAAAATTTCAGTATAGTGCCAATTTATTTACAAATTTAAACATTATTGGTAATTATTGGTATATTTTGATTTCATGGCCTTTTAGGATTCTAACTACCTCATGGTTAATCCTTATAACTCCCATATCAAATGGTTTTCAATATTTATTCATATAACCTTCAATTATAAAGTTAAGTTGTTTAATTATCTTCTTTATGTATAATTGTACAATTTATTTGTAATTTTAAGTATATTGTGTATGTGAATACTATTCATACATCAATGGAGTTTACCACCTCTATTTTCTTCTTGGGACTTGTATTTCTCTATTGCACCAAAGATTTCCCAACAAACATTCAACTCATATACCTCAACATCAAGGTACTTTCTTTCATTATTAGTCATATTTTTCATTTTAGCCTTGTCTTCCATCTCTTTTCCCTTCTTGAGCACTATTATGTTGCCTTACATATATATGCAATTTTTCTTAGTTCCAAACTTTCATTATTGAAAGGCATACAAATACTCTTCAATTTATATTTTATTTTAGTATTGATAATTTATTGCCTCATTTCCCAATTCATTGTATTAACATTTCTTCTACTCCTTAGTATTTTTATATGATATGTGCAAGTTTCATACATTAATCATGATATAATATATAATATGATATATATTGGAATTAAATTAGTTTTATGTGACATTTGTGAATAGAAAAAAAAAATCATATGTCATATTTGAATTAAGAAAGTGAGAATTTATTTAATTTTATGAGAAAATTCATAATGAATAGTTTATGATTTGTTAGACAAAATCATTTTCGTAATGTGCATGAATTATATAGTGTAAGTCAAATTTATGGATGATCAAACAGTAAGGAATATTTGAAAGAAGACTATGTATATAATAAATATTTGTTATTTTATATTATAATGCATTTGTCTTTACATTTCTCTCAAATTAATTTTAGCCCCTAAACATTAGAATTCATTGCAATAAGATCTTTATGTATTTTGACTATGGATCTCCTCATATTTCTTTATGTAGTGAAAAATTCTAAACATTTCATATTTTAAACATGCATCAAAAGAGGCAAATTGAAGCATATTATTATTAATAAGTAACAAAATTATATGCAAGAATATATGTTAGTTTCTGAAGAACATAAATGTAACAAAGTCGATATAGTTCCTGAAGAACTAATTTATTAATAAGTAGCAAAATTATATGCAAGAATATATGTTAGTTTCTGAAGAACATAAATGTAACAAAGTCGATATAGTTACTGAAGAACTAATATAGTTTTTCTTAAATTCTATGGGCAGAAGAAGAATTGATTAAGGAAAGTTATAACCCATAGATTTACATTAGAATTTTACTCTATTACAGGGTTTAAATGATAGCCCAATTGAATGAAATCCATGATTAGTTGTGAGTTATGAAGTACTTGAGTTTTGAAATGAAAGATATATTATTAGTTTGCTATATACAAATTTGTCTTTGAAATAAAGAAATAAAGAAAGTATATTTGTATGACTCACACTGGAGGGGGAAATTGTTAGAATATAAGTGTGAGTTAATATTGAAAAGTTTTACTCATATACTTCCTCACAAAACCTATTGATCTCCGAAAAATGGATGTCATATTGACATTTTATATCAATAATTATAAAAATTGAAAAGTTTGTTGTTGGTTAAGCAACATGTTACAGTAAACTAGTAGTTTACTGATCCAAATAAATTTATGTTGGCATGACTTGTTTGATTCATCTGAGTCATATATAAAAGATTACATTTGACATCCATTGAAGAACTAGAAGATTTTTCATGAATAGCCAACATATTATATAATTCAAGAATTATCATGTGTTGTTTGTTCTCAAAGAAATTTGATTGAGAGTATCACAAGTTATGATTTGGAATGAATCTCTATATTTCTGGAAATATATCAAGCTGATATATGGGCCCATTCAAATAACATGTAAACCATACAAGTATTCAATGAATTTGATAGATGCATCTATAAGATGGTTACATGTAATATTAATATTAGTTTACAACCTGAAGTTTGCAAGAATATTTGAATAAATTATTATGTTACGCGCAATTTTCAGATTATACTATTCATTTATTAAAGCCTCCATAAATAGCTAGACTAATACTTATGAGAACAAAATTTATGTTTTAGTGTTGGCATATTTGATCTTACATATTGCAGCACTTATACTAGCCAACCAAATTCTCCCGATAAAATTGGCTTTTGGTCAGGAGTCAAGTATATTCCATCTTAAAAAGTTTGAATGTGCATTCCTATTGATTCACCACAATGCACATAGATGGATATTTAAAGGAAGTTAAGATAAATGTTGGGTAAGAACTTCCTTATTCTTGTTTGTCTCTAAATGAAACAAAGGGATGTTTCTAATGGAAACAAATGGATTTAGGAGACTTATACTGCATGATTTGTCGATTGTCATTTGACAAAGTTTTCCTAATATGAGGGGGAGAAATTAAATAGCTGGAAAAGAAAAGAATAAGAATGCATTATTACTATCAAATATAGATCCTCGAATATAACAATATGAACTAGAAGTTCATTTGGTTTGCATTCATGAAATATTACATAAAATCTGTCAGATGCAATTACTGACCTAAATGAGAATGATTAAATCTCATATTCCAGCTATAAGTGGTCTAATCAGCATAAATGAAAGTGAGACATACCCGAAGTATGAGAGAATAATCAGTTCCAAAAGAAAAAAGAAAGAAGCAAATAATCAAGATAATCATATTAAGGAGGCAGACACTCTAGAAGAGGTCAATACATAACTACTTGCAGAACCCTCAAAAGAGGTTCAGGTACCTGAAAGTAATAAAGAGATCTCAATGAATTATGTCACAATAAGAAAAATGGAACTGAAAAGATAAAGTTGTCGACTACAGTTTTAGTAATAATATCACGTGATCAAATAAGGATCTTATACATAAATATGTCGGTAGAAAAAAAAGGTGATTGGCCAACTGAAGAAGGGGACAAGACGCAATGAAAAATGTTCTTTCAGCATGTAAAATTTATGGACCTGTAGTCCAAATATGGACCTGTAGTCCAAAACATTTGAAATATTAAGTTATTTGTGATATATGAATATTCATGTGAAAATAAAGATTTTCACAAGATTTAATGATGATTATGATGAGGTACAACATTTGGTAGTGGATACAATAATTGTTGCATATATTATTAGCCTGGCAGTATATGCAAACAAAATAATACGTCTATTAGATATCATTATATATAGCATATGCATATGGATAGTGAATATTATATGAGAGTCTTTGAAGGATCTAAAATGCCAGAAGCATATACAAGAAAATCATTCTATATATAAAATGTTGTGCGAGTTTGAAAATAATTCAAGCATATATAATTGATTGAAAAATATATTGAAAAATGAGTAATTTTACATTTTACTTGACTTGTAGATCAAGTTATCAAATGCATCAATGATTTCAAAATCACATATTTTTACCGTGGTGAATTTTCTTGTAAAGATACATTGAATTTAATGGTCCAGAAGTACCTTATACTTTATGAGAATATTTTTGTATTATGCTAATATTGTATCTATTATGATTTTATTGATAAAAATTAGTTCTTGCAAGTGCACAGTGGATAACAAAAATGAGATTTGGTGTGATAGTCCTATTAACATATTATATAATATTATTTTGTTCAAAACAAACTGAATATGTGGATGTAAGATATATTTTGATGATTTTCAGAATAATTTTTCTTTATTGTTTTCACGATTAATAAGATAAAGGCATAATATACTGATATTTTAGCATATCCAGAAGATATGTAAGAGGAATACATCTAGCAGAATATTTGGTGACAATGTATCATTCATAGTTTGGTGGCTAAAAGAATGATATGCTCAACAATACATTAGAAGTGATGTTCTTATCAGGGGGAGTAAATACGATATTATCATCGTATGAAATAGAGACCATGCTGTACTCTTTTCCTTAACCAAGGTTTTGTCCCACGGGGTTTTCCTGGTAAGGTTTTTAATGAGGCAGTTTCGATTAGTATTGTGTACTCTTTTTCCTTCACTAGGTTTTTGTCCCATTGGGTTTTTCCTAGTAAGGTTTTAATGAGGCACAATATTTGTTTATGAACATCCAAAGGGGAGTGTTATGAATATTGTGGTAGTGGATGTTCATAGTCTCTTAGTATTCCATAACCTTCCAAGATGAGTCTTTTGGAATTCTACACTTAAAGCCATATAACTCATGAATGGCTTAGTGGGAGTTTTCTATTATTAATGTAAATAACCTACAAAGACTTTATATTATACCATTATGTAGATGTACTCTTTTGTTGTAACTCTTGTAATGGAAGTTAAGGATTTGTGGCCTATAAATAGTAGGCATGTATCAAAGGTTGTAAGCTTGAAATGAAATAAGAATCACTCCCTCCTTGCTCTCTATATTTCTCTCTTGTATTTCTTCATTTCCTTCATCTCAATCTCTTATACTTTCTTGATTTTATAACACAGAGACTTTTCTGTGATTATTTTCCAAAGTCAAATGACAAAGATACCCCCAGAATTTAAAACTCTATTATTTCTCTCTCCTTCTTTCTGCTATACTTTTGCATCTTCCTTGTGTCTCCATCGCTCCTCCAAGTCCTAGTGTTGGTGCGTTCGTCCGTCGCTCCTCCACTGCCCAAGCCTCCGTTGTGATGTGGCAGAGGTAGCATAGCGAACTAATTTTTTTTGTACATTGTTGGATTGAGATTGAGGGGTTAATTAAAGGTTGGAGCTTGGGTTCAATAGTGGACTAATTGGTAGGAGGTAGATAATAGTGCTAAGATTTTGCTAAAGATATGATCTTAACCATTGAAGTTGGAGTTTCACTGTGGTTGGGTTGTGTGAATATTATAGTGCTCTGTTTTTGGAGAAGGTTACAGAGGGAGTGTTGTGTTTTAATTTAACTGGGAATGGTTAAATGTGATGGTGGTTGTTTGCTGTGAAAACGCTAATATGAAAAAAAGTGTTGTTAATTTGTGCAGTTGTAGTTGTTAATATGACTGTCGTAATTGTTAATACAGAACCTGTACTATGTTTTTGGGCAATATAATAGAGGGAATGCTTTGTTTTTGGGCAAGGTAATAGAGGGATGGCTTTGTTTTAAGGGGGAATGATTGAATGTGATTATGGTTTCTTTGATTACAAAATGCTGATATGATATTAAAAAAAGTGTTGTTAAAGTATGCATTTGTAGTTGTTAATATTGTTGTGGCAGTTGTTACGAAGCTCATGTTGCAGATTGTCATGAAAGAAATTAGTTCGGGAAAGAATTTATTCTGTTTCTTTCATGTGAGGGAAATTTTATAAATGGTGGAGAAGATGAAATACAATATGACTCATGCTGTTGTAAATATGATTCATGCACTTATAAGTATGACTCATGATGTTGTAAAAACAAGTATCACTAGTTGTTAAAAAAGCAATTTGCAGTTATGAAAGTTGGAGTTTTGAAACTTATCATTTCAGTCTGGCATGAAAAAGAAGTTGTAAAAATGACTCAAGATGTTGTAAAAACACACCTTGGAAGTTGTAAATTGAGCAACTTGCAATATTAAACTTGGAGATGTGAACAAAGGTAGTTTCATTCATACCCTAGAAATATGTTGTAAAAACACGCTTAACTTGTTGCAAACTAAAGAAATTTTGGTGCTAAACTTGGAGATGTGTATAAAGATAGTTTCATTCAGACATGAAAAAGAAGTTATTAAAATGACTCAAAATATTGTGAAAACACGCTTAACGAGTTGTAAACTAAGTAATTTGCAGTGGTGAACAGTTGTTAAAAAGGTGGTTTCACGATGACTTGAAAAATATATTGTAAAAAACACTAAACATGTTGTAAACACAAGTATAACCAATTGTTAAACAAAGCATATGCAGTTGTCATATTTGGAGTTCTGGAAAAGGTCATTTTATTTATGCAACAAAAATAATGTGTAAAAAATCACTCAAGAAAATTAATTACATTTCTCCTGAACCAAATTCGCTCTCTATTGGAATTCGTGCCTGTTCTGAGCTTTCTCCGATGGTTGCTCCCGGAGCCCGGGAAACACCGCCAGAAAGAGTGTTGGAAGCTTGTGGGAATGCTGGTAGAGGAAAGATTTCAAAGAAGGAAGCTTTGGTCTCTTTTGTAGGGGTGGAAGGGATGAGGATTTTGAAACCCTCGAAGGTCACATTTGTAGGGGAAGAGGAAGCAAACAAGGTGGCCCAGATTACCGAGGAACAATTGCAGAGAACAGACCTACAACGTAAACCAGACCAGGGCTGCTCTTATAAAGACTCGTTGATAAGGTTCAAGGGCACTGATTACAACGGTGTTGCTCACGGAAGCTTGAATGTGGAGGATGACTCCTTCATATCCGATTTACTGGAGCAATCCTGGGACATGCCTGAGCCATCAGAAGAATTAAAACAACTCATGGAGGTATATCCAACTATGCACATGTCTCTGGAGGAATATAACAGATGGGCAAAACCATGGAATAATTCTCTGATTATCACTACCCTGGGTACGAAGATTAACTTTTATAGACTGAAAGAGCATCTGAGCAAAATTTGGCAGATCAGTAGTTTCGAGTTAATAGATCTACCCAATAGCTATTATGTTGTGAGGCTAAAGGACCCTGTAAATTGGAGTCAGCACTATAAGAAAATCCTGTTTGATGGTCCGTGGACAGTTTCTTAGCATACCATCTTAGTGCAGAGGTGGTCTCCCCATTTTGATCCAACCCAAAATCTTCTGGGAAGAGTAGCTACTTGGGTAAGAATCCCTAATGTGCTACTGTTGTGCTATAACAAAGAATGTATATGGAGGATAGGGGACACAATTGGAAAGACTCTGAAAGTAGATATGAATACCATTGAAAATTTGGAGGATGGAGAAGTAAAAATCCACAGGGGTCGATATGCTAGGATTTGCGTGGAGTTAGATTTGCAGAAAAAATTAGTCCCAAGAATAATTTCAGCATCGGCACTATTTAACATTGAGTATGAAGGACTTGGACTTATTTGTTTTACCTGCGGAAGATATGGCCATAGAAGAGAGCAGTGCCCGTGGAGAGTTGCGCAAGAAGCTCTGAACCCGAAGGAAAACTCATCCTGTGAAACTCCATTGTCTGCACAACTACAACCGGAGAAAGTACTCCCGACGAAGAACGCGCTTCCGGCGAAGGAGGATCAGTTCGGTCCCTGGATACTTGTCCACAGGCCGGCAAGTGCGCGCTTCTCAAGAAGGACTGAGAGTAGAGTCAGAACCGATGCTAGGAAGCAGACGCACTCCAGGTTCGCTGCTTTAGAGGAAATGGAGTCAGAAGAGGGGGTGATTCCTGAGTGTAAATTGAATTTTTTTCATGAGAAGGGGAAGAAGGAAGAGGCACGCGAACTGTGTGAGGCAGTCAATAAATCTCGAAGCCATCAGAATATTAATCTAATGGGAAAGGATGGTCAATATAAAAAGAAGGGTGGAACCCACGTGGGAGACAAGAGGTGGACCGAAATTGAGAGGAAAGGTGATGGTAGGCACATGGGAAAAAAAGCAAATGAGGAGATCAAGGGTATTGAGTTGGGTACAGGAAAGGATAGGAATCTGGGAGCAATCAATGTAAACAAACCAAATAAGAAAGTGCCCCAAAGGTCCCACAACATGATCAAAGGCAATTTGGAGTCTTGTGGGCTGCCTCTTTTGAACACGAAAATCAGCACCACGTTTTGTGAAACCCAGCCGAGGGAGAATGACGGATCAGTTGACTTGGTCCCGTATTGCGAAGTGGGGAATCAGGACAACTCTGCTGGTCCGGAAGATGCACGAAAGACACATTCTCATTCTGAAGATGCAAAAGGTAGTCTCAGTCTAAATGAGCTGGGTTCGGGAAGTCAGTCAGTTTCCAACCTAGAGGTGGTCGTCATCATGGAAGGGAAGCCTCCAGATAAGTAGCTTAGTGTTTCATCCCTTATCTGTGTATTTTATTTTATCTATGATAGTCTCTTCCTGGAACTGTCGTGGGGCGGGAGGTAGAACTTTTCCTCGGGTGTTTAAAGAAGTAATCAAAAAATATGCTATTAATGTGATGGGTTTATTTGAACCTCGAATCAGTGGCAAAAGAGCTGATAACGTGGTCAAGAATTTGGGGTTTACTGACTGGATTAGAGTGGAAGCTACGGTTTATGCCGGGGGCATTTGGGTATTATGGAATAGTAGAGATATTCATCTTGAATATGTGTCTTCATCTACCCAGTTGCTTCTCTGTTGAATAACTGATATGAACGACCAAGATCCAATGCTTGTGGCATTTGTGTATGGCGATACTAGTATCTCAAAAAGAAGGGATTTATGGTCTGCTTTATATGCCATTAGTCAATGTGTTAATATCCCTTGGCTGGTGTTAGGAGATTTTAATACCATTCTTAGTCTAAGGGACAAAGAGGGGGTGCGGCCCCTATTAATAGTTCAATGCTTGATTTCCAAAATTGTCTTCTTGGCTGTAATTTTTTCGAGATTCCGGTTGTAGGAGACAGATTTACTTGGGAAAAAACAGGGCTTAGGGAGAGGCTGGATTGGGCTTTTTGTAATTTCGATTGGGATATCAAAAATCCGCAAGCCAAAGCATACCATTGCCTCAGGTTCAAATCTGACCATCGTGTTGTTGTTGTTGTTGGAAACAGTCCTACCAACCCTTGCAATAGAAGGGATAACAGATTTCAATATCAAGCTGCGTGGTGCATGGATGAGGGATTTTGTGACGTGGTTAAAACAGCATGGAACGGAAAAGACTGGATTCAGGGTCAAGAGCAATTTAAATCTGAAGTAACCGCATGGAATGATAGAGTTGTGGGGAATGTGGCAAAGAAGAAGAGAGAAATCATAAGAAGGTTGGAAGGAATAGATCGTGCTAGAAACAACAGAGGGAACCAGAATGGGCTTTTCAGACTTGAAAATCGACTTTGGGATTTGTATCAGAAATTGGCCTTACAGGAAGAACTTATTTGGTTCCAGAAATCAAGATGTAAATAGCTTAGCGGAGGAGATCGAAACTCGAAATACTTTCATGCCAGTGTAGTAGCTAGGAGAAAAAGAAGTAAAGTTGAAGCCCTTCAGGATGAGAACGGTCATTGGGTTACTGATGAGAAGAGGTTGAGAAATATGGCCCTTGAATATTTCCAGAAGTTATTTTCAGCTGATAAGATGTCATCCTCTTTTTCGCCATGGAGGGCAAACTTTCCCTCTCTGGACAGTTCTCAGTTAGAGCTGCTTCGGAGACCTGTCTCTCAAATTGAGATAAAAAATGCTGCTTTTGAAATGGGGGCGTTTAAAACACCGGGACATGATGGATTACATCCGCATTTCTTCCAAACCCAATGGCAATTGGTTGGCCAGAAAGTTTGTGATTTGGTGTCCAGAATCTTTGTTTGTCCGGATGAGATCTAAGCAGTCAATCAGACCAACATTACGCTCATCCTTAAAAATGATCGGCCCACTTCATTGAAGGATTTTAGACCTATATGTCTGTGTAATGTGAGCTTCAAAATTATCAGTCAAGTTATTGCGAATCGTTTCAAGCGCATCATGAGCCATCTTGTAGCAGAAAATCAGTGTAGCTTCATTACAGGCAGACAAGGGGTAGATAATATCATCATTGCGCAAGAAGCAATTCACTCCATGAAAAATAAGAGAGGAAGGAAGGGATACATTGCTTTGAAGATTGACATGGAAAAGGCGTTTGACAGACTTGACTGGCGGTTCTTGGAATTCACTTTGCATAGCCTGGGTTTGGGAGGTGACTTTGTTAGGTTGATTATGTGTTGTGTATCAACTACTTCCATGAGAGTTATATGGAATGGGGTAACTTCAGAGAGCTTCAGGCCATCCAGAGGGGTAAGACAGGGAGACCCTCTGAGCCCATATCTATTTGTTCTTTGCATTGAACTTCTGGGTCAATTGATTCATTAAGAGGTAGAATTGGGGAATTGGAGGCCTCTCAGACTTTGTCCTTCTGGCCTAAAGATTTCTCATCTGTTTTTTGCTGACGACCTTGTACTATTTTGTGAGGCATCAATGGAACAGATAGACGAGGTAAAGAGAGTAATGGAGCTTTTTTGTAGATTATCTGGGCATAGAATCAACCTAATCAAATCCAAGATGTTCGTGTCACGTAATATCCACTTTAACAGAGCCTATGAGATGAGCCAAGCAGCTGGGATTGGTTTGACTGCGGACCTTGGGAAATATTTGGGAGTTCCAATCCTTCACAAGCGTATGGTTAAGACGACGTTCGCTCCACTGATTCATAAGGTGAGCTCAAAGTTGTCAAGTTGGAAAGGGAGATATCTAAGTATGGCAGGCAGAACGGTGTTGATCAAGTCTATTTTAACAGCAATCCCTCAGTACCAGATGCAATCAACTCTGATCCCGAAATGGGTTCTTTTAACTATCGAGAAAATGAGTAGGGACTTCTTCTGGAATCAACATGAAGAATCCAAGAAAATGCATCTACTTTCATGGGATGTACTAAAAAGAAGAAAGAATAATGGTGGCTTAGGAATTAAAGACTTGCATTCCCAGAACAAAGCCTTCCTAATGAAGCTGTGTTGGAGAATGATTACTCAGCCGGATGCCCTGTGGGTGAGGTGCTTACGTGCAAAATACTTATGTGGGACAGATACAATGCCCAAAGTACAGAGTCGGCGCAACCAATCGGCTGCGTGGAGAGGTATAGTGGCAGTATGGGAATTGTTTAGGCAGGGAGTTGGAAGGAAGCTACGTAGCGGAAGAAACACACTGGCTTGGTAGGATTGTTGGGCTCCTTTGGATCAACCTCTCATGTTTTACATTGACAAAAATGCGCAGTTAGTAGATATGGATGCTCGAGTCTCCTCATTTGTGACCCAGAATGGCCAATGGGACAAAGCAAAATGGGGTTCCTTTCTTCCAAATTGGGCCGTGGATAAAATCATGATGGTGACCCCCCCTATGGGATCAGGGGAGGATGCAGTTTGTTGGTTGAATGCCTCCGATGGGAATTTTAGCGTGAAGTCAGCCTATGACACCATATACCATCAGCACGAACATGGGCAACATCCTCACTGGCGGAACCTATGGCACTGGGATATTCCAGAAAGAGTTAAGCTCTTTATGTGGCAAGTATTCCATGAGAGACTTCCTACGAATGAAATAAGAGCGAAACACAATTTGAGTGTCCTAAATGTTTGTCCCTTTGACTGTGAGAGTGGTGAGAGTATTCTTCACATTCTGAGGGATTGTGACCAGGCGAGAAGAGTATGGTTTTCTACAACTAACCACATATATTATACTATGTTTTTCTCTGGTGATTTGCAGGAATGGATTTCATGGAACCTACAGTTTCGCCCAGGGAACGGGAGGGTAACTAGTTGGCCTTAGCATAGAGTGTTCTGCACTATATGCTGGCTCTTATGGAAGAATCGTTGCAGTAAAGCGTTTGACGGAACTGCAGACAACACAAAAGGGATAATTCACAGGTGCATAAACCAGCTCTCGGAAGGCGTGGTGAACGGCAGATTTCGACATCAGATATTCCAAGTGCGGGAAAGAGGAATAGATCACTGGCAACCTCCAGATCCAGGTTTTGTACGAGTAGATGTCGATGGATCCAGAGCTAGTGACGGACATGCAACATGTGTTGGTATTATCAGAGATCATCAGGGTAATTGGTTACGAGGATTCCAGCAAAAGTTAGGATACAATTTCCCAACTGCTGCTGAAATTCATGCCATCTACAGAGGTCTTCGATTATGTAAGCAGATGGGTCTTTCTAAGATCAGGTTATTCACAGATTCTGTTCAGGCTATACATCTACTGACTGTGCACTGTGGGGCAGACCACCCACTACACGACGTCATTTTGGATACTAGATCCCTTATATTCATGGACTGGGACTTAGAGATATCCCACACTTATAGGGAAAATCTAAGTTGCGCTGATTATTTAGCAAGGATGGCTCACATGAGCAATCAGGATTACATCGAAATAGAGACGTCACCTACAGAATGTGTTAACCTTTTTACACGCGATTGTGAGATGTCTTCTCATGATCATCAGGTGTTACCTAATCTTAGGTCCTTGTAAACTTCAAGCCTTGCTTGCCTTTGTACTCAAAAAAAAAAAAAAAAAAATCACTCAAGAAGTTGTTATTACAAGCAATGACAATTGTGAACGTAGGAAATTGGCAAACGTAAAATTAACTCATTGCATAAAAACATATTGTGAAAATGACTGATGAAGTTGTCAACTGTAAAATGATTGATGAACTAAGGGTAACGTTGTTATTTGTTTGAGAAATAATCACAGAAAAGTTCCTAGGGACTTTCTCATCTTTAACTTTTCTTGGGGACTTTTTTATTGTTTTGTTTGGTTCTTGGGACCTAAGAGTGAATTTCCCCTTTAAAAAATGTAACACTTTATCTCTTGCTTATATTTATCATTTTTTTCAACTAATTTATTTTACTCAAAAAATGGTGTATTATACCGAAATATTTTATAAAGATAACATTATGTATTCTATAATTAAATAATTTATTTAAGATCTTTTATTTCCCTAAATTAAATAAATCTTACGCTAAAGACTTAAATGAAGTAATAATTTAAACTTTATGTATAATTGTATATCAGTACCGATCTTTCATGAGTTCCGTCTGCTGGCAAAAAAAAGTATCGGTCTTTTATCGATTCCTTCCTAGCTAATACACTGACCAACTAATATGGGGAGAAATTCTTGTGTGAATTTGGTTTACCCTATCATTTGTGATCTAATAAGTTAAAATACAACAACTTTAGCTTACATTAATCCTAGTTGGCTGCTCATGTATTTCATATTTTTAGTTTCTTAAAAAAATGAATCCCTTAATTAAGATTTCACAAGTAATAAAAAAAATGAATCTTGTGAAATCTTTTAATTTTATTAATATGCTAGCCAAATATTTAGGAGTTGCCAAAACGACTAATGAGTTGTTATATTTTAATTGGCTAGACCATAAATGACATGGCAAACCTGATTCATGCAAGAATTTCTCATAAATGGGATGAGTTGGATGGCGTTAAAAATCATGAAAATTTAATTCAAATGTTAATTATTACGATGTATAGTTAATTATATTATACAATTGGAAAGTATCTCTGTTATCTTGTTTATTTGATTTAATTTTCCTAGCAATTATCCAAAAATATATAGCTATCTTTTATTACAAAGTAATAGCATTGATAAATATATATTTCATTTTTTATTAATATCTCATAACACATACACATGGTTAAATACTTAAATTATAAAAATATCATCATTTGTGTTAAATATATTCTTGGGATGATTGAGCATTGATAATTTAAATATTACATTTGTTTTAGAAGATAATTTTTGCCCTCATTAATTTTTAAGTAAACTACTTTGACCTCTTTTATATATTACATTAATTACACTGACCTCCCCTTTATTATAAAAATGTACAATTAAGTCCAAACTGTTAACACCATTAAGAATATTCTATGAATTTTTTTAATTAAAATTTATTTACTATGTTACCCTTCAAGATACTAAATTATTATTTTTGGCTAAAATTGTTATATATAATTTAATATATTTTTTTGCATTAATTTCATTTTTTTTCCTTTTTCAAATATTTTTTTTAATATTTTTATCTTATCCGGCGGACACATGTTTAATTAATTTAATTGATATAGATATAAAAAACTTGTTTGAAATCCTGATTAATATTTTTTAACAAATATATACAAACTGAGTATTCTTATAAATTTTTTAGTGGAAAAAAAATAAAAATATATATTATAAATTTAAATATTTTACATAATCTCTCCAACTTATCATTTTATACTCTATGATAAAATAAAATATAATTGAAATATATTTTATCCATTTAATAAGTTTTAATAAATTTGACGAAAAATAAAAATTATAAATTTTTTTATATAATAGAAAGCAATAAATTTTATAACATTATCCATTATAAATTTTTGGTTGTATAAATTTTTAACAAATATAAATGTTGAGAATTCTTTTGTTAAATGGGAGTATTTTGGTCAAAATCTAAGTTTAAGAGTCAAACTTAACGGTCAACTAACGATTAAATGGATGTAAATGAAATTTTAAAAATACCAAGAAGGTTTGTATGGCATGCATTTCATTTTAAAGGAAGTTTATATGGGTTTTTAAAATAGAAAGAATGTTTCTATAATTTAGGTAAAATAAAGGGATAGTTAATGTAATTTATTCTTAATTTTTTTATTAGTAATGCATATATTTTTCTTCAATCAAGAGGTTCAACATTTATTTTTTTTATATTCTTCTAAATATTATTCTTCTAATTTTGCCCGTTAGTGCTGCGAGCCCATCTGAAACATCTTCCTCTGGTCCTATTAGCTTCCTTCTCACTGTTCCATGTTATTAGCTTCCTCCTTCGTCACACATGGGCAAGAATAGCAAATGGCTTCGAAGCATTTTGATCGGCAAGAAAGACAAAGTCAAAGACATAAACCCCCTGAAACTGAACTCTAGCGACAACCCTAACGAGCAAAACTACTCCTTGCATGCTGTGAACATGGGAGATAGTAGTTTCATGCTCTTCAAAAACCTCAAGTTAGTGTTCCAATCGCCAACTCAACTGCACAGGTTCAACACGCCATATCAGCTTGGGAATAGTAATGCGATCAACACGCCAGAGAAAGCCGAGGAATTCACATTGGAAGTGGTGGGCTGGAGATTTGGTGGTGTTTGGGACAGATGGGGTATTTGATAATGTTTATCCCGGAGAGATTCAGATATATAGAATTGAATTGTAGGGCTGACGAGAAAGTAACGCCAACTGGCTTGGCTGATAGCAGATCTTGCTCTGTGCAATAATTCCAAGAACCAACATGCAGAAACCCCGTTTTCAGAAGCCTCTTGCAATTTTTTGCAGAAACCAGCGTCGGCTTTCTCCATGGCATCTTCTGTTTCCAATTTTTCACAATTTTTTACAGATTATATTGGGATATTTTTAAATGAAGAGATGTGTTTGTAGGAAAGTCGTCATTGCGTTTGTCCTGGAGTGCACACAAAGATAAAATAAAATTTTCATTTTGTAAAAGCCATTGTTATCTTGTTTGAATACTGGGAGCACAATCCATACTCAAAGGTTTTTATTATATCCTATAGGAAATTGGTCCCATCAATCTAACTTACACCCTATAAAATAGGTATAAATGGGGGCGAATTAAGTCTAAAGAAAAGTGTTGTGCTTTGAAAAAATGTTGCACTACTTCTTTTTTATTTGTTATTCTTATACTTCTCAGAGATTATAGCATATTCTCTATTCCTCTCTATCTCTTCTTCTGAGTGAGTCACTGTGCTTATACTCAAATGAGGACACGGTGGTTCACTTTTGCAGTGGAGAAAAGTTACAAAAATAATAAAACATGAAAATCCAAGAATGAATATTGTCTGGGCTACTATATTTCTATTTATAGTATTGCTGATCAAATCATATGATGACACTTATCCACTTAGTGGATTATTCTAGAAATACACGAATATACAAATATGTACAATTATGATTATTTACAAATGTATTCAACTCCCTCCTAGTTTAGACTCCCTTTTTTTGGCCTTCTTCTATTTGTAGCTTTCTGATTTATTTGTTCTTGTTAAGTGATCTTTGCTGGAGTAACAGTGATTTCAAGCTTGTCTCTCAAGAACCAGAAGCGTGCATGATGAAGAGGCTTTATTAGACAATCTGCAATCTCTAGTTCAGTAGGGATGTACTCAACATTTAAAGCCTTCGACACTACTTTGTCTCTTACAAAATGAACATCGATTTTGATGTGCTTCGTTCTTGCATGGTGTACTGGGTTTGAGTCAAGTGCAGCTGCACTTTTGTTGTCGCACTATATAGTTGGCACTCTCTTGATTTGAAGTTTCAGTTCTGATAGTAGGGAGTTGATCCAACATAATTCTGCTGAGGTGTTTGATAAAGATCGATATTCAGATTCAGTGCTCGATCTAGATACCACCTATTGTTTCTTTGATGGCCATGTTATAAGAGAGTCACCCATAAACACATAATACCCCCAACAGATAGTCTATCATTAGGACAGGAGGCCCAATCTGCATCTGAATAGGTGACTAAGTCAAAAAGTCTAGATGGCTTGATGTGAATGCCATAATAGATGGTGCCCTTGAGGTACCTTAATACTCTTTTAACCACTTTCCAATGTTCAGTTGTTGGTTGGGCTAGATATTAACTTAGCTTACTAACACTGAAACTGATGTCAGGCCTTTTATTGCATATATATTGGAGAGCTCCCATGGCACTGCGATATTGAGAGGGATTTTCAAGCAATTCACCTGAGTGAACATATAAGGATTTGTGAGCAGCCATAGGTGTTTGGCATAGTAGGCATTGCTCAATTGGAACTTAGCAAGTAGGTCACTGATGTATTTCCCTTGTGAGAGATATAGCCCTGATTTGTCTTTGTAAACCTCAATGCCTAGAAAATAATGTAAAGGGCCAAGATCTTTAAGAGAGAAAATACTATAGAGCTTTGCTGTAAAACAGTTAAGACTATGGGTTGCTGCCAGTGACTAAAATGTCATCTACTTAGATTAGAATCATCAGGATTTGTTTCTTATCAGAATAAGTAAAAAGAGAAACATCATTCTTGAAATTAGTGAACCCCCAACTTATCAGAACACTTCAAAGCCTGTTAAACCATGATGTTAGAGCTTTGCTTCAGCCCATAGAGTGCCTTGGTCAGTTTTACAAACATAGTGAGGGTTAAATGGGCATGTAAATCCCTCAGTCTGCTCCATAAAAATAGGTTCAGATAAACAGCCATTAAGGAAGGCATTATTGACGTCCAGCTATTTGATGCACTGGTTAAAGGCCATAGCAGTTGTCAAAATAATTCAAATTGTGGAAGCTTTAATTACAGGACTGAAGGTGTCATAGAAGTCAATACCTTTAGTTTATTGGAATCCTTTTGCCACAAGTCAAGCTTTTCTCTTGGCAAGAGTGCCGTCTGGATTAAATTTTGTCTTGAATAGCCATTTAGTTTTTACCACCCTTTGATGCTTGGGACGTGGAACAAGAACCCAGGTTGCATTTTTGTGAAGAGCAATAAATTCTTCTAGCATAGCTTGTTTCCACAAAGGCATTTGAATTGCTTCTTTTTCTATTTGAAGGATAATTTCATGAGTGAGATTGAGACCAATGTATGGATGTTTTGGTTTGAAGATTCCTCATTGCTTCTGGTTTCCATAGGGTGAAGATTCTGAGTATTACAGGTACATTTGAATTTGCTGCAACATGAGTATTAACAGATACCGATACTGATTTTTTAGGTAAAGAGGATGAGTCTGAGGGCTCCTGAGTGGCATTAGTGATCTGTATACTTGAATTTGAGACAAGGGATGAGTGACTAATGGTGTTGTTATTATCTGAAGTGGTTATAGAGGGAGAGACAGCAGGACTATCAACCGTAGGTGCTAGTGAAGATGATAATCCTAGAGAGCTGGTGTTGTGAGTGACAGAAGTATGTGGAATAGTTGATGATGATAAGAGAATGGGAAAATCACTCTCAGGTCCCAAGCAACAGACATATTCACAGAAAAGTCCCAGAAAAAACTCAAATATCAGAAAAGTCCCTATTTTTCCAAAGTAAAATGACACATATGCCCCTCTTGTAATTTAAACTCTTCTCTATTCAAAGCAAATTCCCAAATTGTGAAGCTGTGATTTTCAAACAGGAGCTTGCCCTGCCCCTCCATCCATTGGTGGTCCGTCATTTGGCATGCCTCTCCGTCACTGGTGGTCGGGTCCAAGCGGCGTCTGTCGTTACTCCTCCGCTTGAGTGTCTGTCACTGCTTTAATCGAAGTCACCTTCCGTCACTGGTCCCATCCCAATCGGTGTCCGTCGCTACTGTGAGTGTTGGTATATGTTGAATTACTCATGATATTTTAAGAGTTTGCATAGTGGTATTGTGTATATTGTTGGATATATGGCTACGAGTGCCAGCATTGTCCCATTGCTGTCATTCTTGGGCATTGCTGTATATTTGTGGTAGTTTTGGATTACTGAAAATAATTGCTGCTACCATGAATTAGTTTGAGCATAGTTTATGGTGTTGAACTGAGTACTTGGTAAAAAAGTAGAAATAAACTTGTTTGAGATCATTTATTAATCTTCCTGACACTTGATTACTTGAGGCTAACCTCTATTTAGTTGCCATTAATTGCTGCAAAGTATGACTGGACTTGCTGGTTTTTTGGATGAGAATTGTGAGTTGATGTGAGCTTGGTTTAGGTTCTGCTAGGCTGAGTACATAACTACAGTGATATAATTGATTGGTTTGGGAAACTGAATTAGCTGATGTGAAATGAGTTTGCTGGTTTAAATTGAAAAAAAAATCTGAAAAGCAAATTCATCCTTGCATTAAAGATGTTGATTTGTGATTATTGCATTAATTATAAACTAAGATTGTCCATCTGCACGTGGAACTAAAATTTTGGTAGAATTGCATCATTTTGAACACTATCATTAGGCTAATGAATTTTACCATAATTATATATATATATATACACCCTTAACTAAGGTTGTGAGTTTGCAAGCCTTTTAAACTGAATATATATATACACACAAAAATGAATCTTTGCTTGCTGAGATCTTAAACTGTTGCTGTCATTTCACTGCTGAATTTTGCTTCTGTTTACAACTCGTAAAGCATATATTAACAATAGGTTGAGTGTGTTTAACAACAGACTCAAGTTTCCTCCCTGAAACAACTTTTTTTCACATTAAGTATCACAAATAGATTGTTTACAACTTGTAATGCGTGTATTAACAATAGGTTGAGTGTGTTTAACAACGTCCTCCACGTTCCTCCTTGAAACAATTTTTTTCACGTTAAGTATCACAAACGGATTGTTTACAACTCGTAATGCATGCATTAACAACAGGTTGAGTGTGTTTAACAATGTCCTCCACGTTCTACCTTGAAACAATGTTTTATCACGTTAAGTATGAAAAACGGTATGTTTACAACTCGTAAAGCGTGCATTAACAACACTTTAAGTGTGTTTTACAACTTCATACACATTCCTCCTTGAAACAATGTTTTATCACATTAAGTATGGCAAACGGTCTGTTTACAACTCGTAAAGCGTGCATTAACAACACTTTGAGTGTGTTTTACAACTTCCTACATGTTCCTCCCTGAAACAATGTTTTATCACGTCAAGCATGGCAAACGTCTAGTTACAACTCGCAAAGCATGCATTAATGGCACTTTGTGAGGTAGAAGTTGTTAAAAAGACTCTACGTGTTGTAAATGGATGCTTGACGGGTTGCAAATAAAGCACTTCACTTACTTAACGTGAGAAAACCTTGTTTCTGTCCAATGTGAGGTAGAAGTTGTTAGAAAGACTCAACGTGTTGTAAATGGATGCTAGACGAATTGTAAACAAAGTACTTCGCTTACTTAACGTGAGAAAACCTTGTTTATGTCCAATGTGAGGTAGAAGTTGTTAGAAAGACTCAACGTGTTGTAAATGGACGCTTGATGAATTGTAAACAAAGCACTTCACTTACTTAACGTGAGAAAATCTTGTTTCTGTCCAATGTGAGGTAGAAGTTGTTAAAAAGACTCAACGTGTTGTAAATGAATGCTTGACGGGTTGTAAATCTTCTCTTACTTAACGTGAGAAAACCTTGTTTCTGTTCATTATGAGGTAGAAGTTGTTAAAAAGACTCTACGTGTTGTAAATGGACACTTGACGGGTTGTAAATAAAGCGCTTCGCTTACTTAACGTAAGAAAACCTTATTTCTGTCCAATGTGAGGTAGAAGTTGTTAAAAAGATTCAACGTGTTGTAAATGGACGCTTGACGGGTTGTAAATAAAGAGATTCACTTACTTAACGTAAGAAAACATTGTTTCTGTCAAATGTGAGGTAGTTGTTAAAAAGACTCAACGTGTTGTAAATGGACCTTTGACGGGTTGTAAATAAAGTACTTCTCTTACTTAACGTGAGAAAACCTTATTTCTGTCCAATGTGAGGTAGAAGTTGTTAAAAAGACTCAACCTGTTGTAAATGGACGCTTGACGGGTTGTAAATAAAGCACTTCGTTTACTTAACATGAGAAAATGTTGTCACTACACGCTTTAAGAATTGTAAACAAAACATTTGTCATATTTAATGTGAGAAAATATTATTTCAAGCTGAAACGTGTGGGAGGTTGTTAAAAACACTCAACAAGTTGTGAATACATAGTTTAAGAGTTGTAAACATACATGCTTTGAGAGTTGTAAACACCACAATTAGTCATACTTAACGTGAGAAAACAAGTTATATAGTAGAAACGTGTGGGAGGTTGTAAAACACACAGAACCGGTTGTAAATACACGCTTTAAGTGTTGTAAAACGGATATGAAGTGTTTTCACTTTTGCTTCGCTGGGGCGTTGCAAAAGCGAACGTGGTCAGAAAGACCTATTTTTTGCATGATTTCGCTTAAGCCCTCCTTTAAGTTGTAAAACATACTCAACATGTTGTTAATAAAAGCTTTAAAAGTTGCAAACAACACATTTGTTATACTTAAAATGAGAAAACATCGTTTGAAGTTGAAATGTATGGGAGGTTGTAAATCGCATAAAACCTGTTGTAAATACACTCATTAACAGTTGTAAACAGAACATTTTCCATACTTAACGTAACCACTTGTACAACAAGGCATATGCAGTTGTCAAATTGCCTAAAGAAGTTGTAAATATGAACTTGTCACCTACACACAGCAGTGAATAAAAAGCATTGCATGATTGCCCTTCCTAAAACTAGCCTTTCACACACAAGGACATAAGGTTCTCAAAGGACCCACAAAATAGCAACATATCTACATAACATTACGCGTTGCGTACAAAATAACATCATAAATGCTACTTGTCTCTCTTCCTCTTCATTTGTTCCTTGCCAACTAAAATAGACAGCATTTTTTGGGCATGTTTGTTCTTCTCATGTGTCACAAGCCACCATAACGAATCGACTTTCATCTGCCAATTTACTTTCCAAGCACAACATTCTAATGATGGTTGTGTATTCAGTGTAGCAATATTTACATGTATATCCTACAAGATCTAACTTCACCAAATATATGCTTTTCCTGCAAAATTTCATGTAAGAAGAAACAAACATGTCATTCATTTTGGAAATCATAATATCTTCCATCTAAATACTCATACACATTGAGAGAAAATAGTTGTATGTGTATATACATTTTAGTAGTTATTCAAGACTGTAGTTAGAAAACACACCTACTTCCATGGATTAAGGAGGCACAGCATAGAGAAGAAAGTAATGGGTGTAAACCTTTAAGAAAGGAGAAATAGTTATAGGAACTACTCCCCAAAAATATTGATATAAATTTATACTTTTAAATAATGCTAAAAAGAGATGAAAGTAGCGCAGAACTAAATAGTGCTGCCATATTGTAAGGAAAAACTAGTTTTAAGTTTACTATGGGTGTATATATGATAATATCTCTCAAATTCTTCAAATTTTGTAATATTCAAGTTCACCCCATCTTTTGCAGACGCGCTAAACTGTCTTCTAGCATGTTATTCAAAGCATTAAAAACAGCTTGTGGGGCGTTCTTATAATCAAAATTCCTCTCTCTTGACCAATTTTCAGCATTTAATTGGCAGTCTTTTTGCAAATTTGAAATGAAATCTTTGTCAGATAATGACAGCATACACTCTTCACCATTAGTCCTACATAAATAACGAGAACATCATGATAACATTGAGCCAAAAGTTTCATCTAAGATCATAATGAGTATATGTACTGTGATAAAGGACAATCCAGAAAATAAAAAGTAGAAAGTAAAACAAATACATTGATTACTAATTCTGTACTCTCCAAAGTAATGAATTCATAGTTCATATTTCTATCTCTTGCCTTTTCACCGTTTATAAAAGTTAAAACTACTAAAACCCTATCCTTCACATTACTTTTGTGGTAAGAAAACACAGTAATTAAAAGAAAGACTATAGGATTGAACACCCCAAAAAAAGGTGAGAATCAATGACATTACCTGCCATTTCTATCCTTCTTTGGTTGGAAGCAGAAAATGCTAGCTACAATTTGACCAACATCATGATTGGTACACCCAAAGCTCTGATTCAAAAATCTTAAGAGAACAATATGGAGTGGCAGGAAAGGTGATTCTCCAAAGGAAGCTAATAGCTGAGGCAATTAAAACAAATTAATCGGCGACAAAGTTATACAAAATCAACTGTAAGATGGGGCATCATTAATCATTAGAAAATTTTTCACTTATTGCCGTTCAGCTCTCATATTTTTTTATTCTCGATTTATATTAAATAAAAACATTGAAAACATTTGCAAAGTGAAACAAGTCTTCTGCCTAAGAGTTCAAAGAATTTCTGGCTAGTCACAAATATGATCAAACATGCGAGACACATGGTCAGCCAAGCACAATATATGATCAAACATTTGGCACTACCTGTCACCTGCATAATAGATTACAAGAAAATCATAAGAATCATGGATGCCCAAATATAAATTCAAGTTAAACTACTGGCAAACAATAAATATGAACATGATAAGCAAAATTAAACTACAATGGTTTGAATGTGCAAGGACTAACGCAGATACCAAGACAAATATAAAGAATTAGAAATAGTCTATCTATTATCCCCATATGTGTTGATATAGATTGATAAGTAAAATATTTGCATATTTATTTTCCCTTATATGATGATTTTATGGACGATATTTGAGCTTAATATAATATATTTGGGTGTAAAATAAATAGTATTTAAAAAAATAAAGAAAAATATAAAAAAATGTCAGTACTGTAGCGTCGGTCACTATTCATGATGGAATCACTGTAGCAGGACATTACTGTAGCGGGACGGAGGTGACTGTAGCGGATGGAATCACTGTAGCAACACGGAAAAAACGCGTAAACCAACCGACAGGTTACTGTTCACTACTGTAGCAATGCGTGAAAAGAAGGCGAAATCACTGTAGCACCGTGGAAAAAAGTGACGCGAAGCTGCCTATAAATTGAATGCGTCAGGCGCAGATTCGAGGTGTGGAGAATTTTCTCTGACAGTTGGAGACCCTTTTCTGACAGGGAGAGATATTTTCTCTGACAGGTCTAAATAAATTGTGTTATTTTTTATTTTTAATTTTATGTATTTTATTATTTTTTTATGCCTCCTACATGGAAGGCTTAGTATTGTATTACTTTTTGCATGCCTCCTACATGGAAGGCTTAGTATTGTATTACTTTTTGCATGCTGCCTACATGGAAGGTTTTACCTCCTAAATGGACGGCTAGATTTCTCCATTTTTTTTTATGTATATTTTTGGTTGTATATTTATGTTTGAGAATTTAATATTCAAGTTTATGCAGTATTTATGAAGATTTCATTCTAGTTTCATATAATGTCAATTTATTTTAATTTTGTTTTTAATTTTATCATGAGCTAAATTTTCATTTTCCTAGGGTGATGACGTAGCTTACTAATGCCGGATTGAATCTTAACTTATTAAATCTAGTTTGAATTTCTCCTTCATGATTGAATTTAAATTATTGTTCTTAATGCTTTCATTTGATTGGCCACCTTTTGAATGATTACATTATGCATGTTGAGACCGGAAGGAGATGCATGTGTGTAGATCCTATAATTAAAACCATGACTTGCATATGAAATAGGAATATATTCATAGGAGTTGTGTAGTCTTATTGAGTTTCATAAATCTTAATGCATAATTAATTGCTTAAATTGATATAGGAATATATTGGATTAGCAATTAATTATAGAATTGCTTGACCTTGGAAGAGGCTAGTAATTAAATTAAGGAAACTCGACTATCAATCATGTGGAATAAATTGGGCTAGAACAGATAAGTGATTCAATCCGGAATTTGTTAAGTGAAATCTAATCCCTAGGATTTTTTCTCATATTTATTTTCATATCATCTGCACTCATATTTAATTATTTTTCTTTTATTTGTACTCTCAATCACCAATTTACCGATCGACTAAATAGAATTAAAATTACCCATTTTGGTACTTAGTGATCAATCCTCGTGGGAACGATACTCTACTCACTTCTATATTACTTGATTACGACAGTGTACACTTGCACTATTTAATTGATCATCCACACTCGTAACAAGTTTTTGGCGCCGTTGCCGGGGATTGTTGTCATTAATATCAATACCAAGTAATTTTAATACTAATTTGGTCTTTATATTACATTTGTTTTTCTTCTTGGTGTCTTGTGTTTCTTTTCAGGCTTTTGCTTAGTGTATGACCAGATCGAAGGAGACTGAACTATTGCCTTTTGATTCAGAGATCGAAAGAACTTGCCGAAGAAATCGAAGAATTCGGAAGCAGTCTACTTCAATCCTAAACAATCCGATGGAAAATCCAGGGGGAGAAACAACAGATATCAAAACACTCCGTGACTATGCAACACCAACAGTCATGGACACAAACTCTAGAATCAAGAGACCACCAGTAGCAGCTAACAACTTTGAAATCAAGCCAGCAATTATCCAGATGATGCAAGCAAATCAATTCGGTGGTTTACCAACAGAAGATCCTAATGCACATATAGCCAACTTCCTAGAAATCTGTGACACATTCAAGCATAATGGTGTTACTAATGATGCCATTAGACTTAGACTTTTCCCTTTCTCACTTAGGGATAAGGCTAAGAGTTGGTTACAATCGCTACCAGTGGGAAGTATAACAACATGGGAGATCATGGTGCAGAAATTTTTGGAGAAATACTTTCCTTCAGCAAAAACTGCTAAACTGAGGAATGAAATTGCCTCATTCACCCAACATGAATAAGAAAGCCTCTATGAAGCATGGGAAAGATACAAGGAGTTACTAAGGAGATGTCCTCATCATGGGTTATCAAATTGGTGGCAACTGCAAACTTTCTATAGTGGGATGACGCACATCTCCAGAATTCTTGTAGATGCCGCAGCTGGAGGATCTTTAATGGGAAAGAACATAGATGATGCTTACAATCTACTTGAGGAGATGGCAGCCAATGCATATCAATGGCCTTCTGAACGTAGCAATTCAAAGAAAGTACTTGGAGTGCACGAGCTGGATGTCCTTACAACTTTATCTTCTCAAGTTGCATCTATATCCAAGCAAGTAGGATCATTGACAACCCAAGAAAATGTAATCAGTACTCCTACGGAAGCTTGTGATCAATGTGGAGGACCTCATGTGAGTACGCAATGTCAAGAAGGACACTCATTCATGCCGGAGCAAGCTCAGTTCATTGGAAACCAAAGAAATGACCCATTCTCAAACGCGTACAATCCAGGTTGGCGAAATCATCCAAACTTTAGTTGGAGGAATAATCAAAATGCATTCAAGCCGCAAGGGAACTACCAGCAGCAATCTTTTCAACAACCAAATCCACCACAACAGAAAGTGAATTTGGAGGATGCACTGGCTCAACTAACCATGAATACATACATCTCAATTCATGGCTAGGACTGATGCAGCAATCAAAAGCCAAGATGCCTCAATAAAGAACTTGGAGATCCAGATGGGCCAAATTGCAAATATGCTAAATTCCAGACAACCAGGAACTCTACCAAGTGACACCGAAAGAAACCCAAGAGAGCATGTGAAGGCCGTTGCATTAAGAAGTGGAAAAGAATTGAAAGATCCTTTAATTAAAAAGAAGGATGTTGGAGAAAAGAAAGAAGGTGTAGGAGAACAGAAGGAGGAAGTACAAGAACAGAAGGAGGATGATGTGATACCAGGAAGAATCAGCTTTCCAGACAATCCTCCTCCATATGTACCACCAGTTCCATACCCTTAGAGACTTGTGAAGGCAAAGCTAGACAAGCAATTTGCAAAGTTTCTAGAGGTTTTCAAAAAGTTGCACATCAACATTCCTTTCGCAGACGCTCTTGCCCAAATGCCCAGTTATGCAAAATTCATGAAGGACATTCTTTCAAATAAGCGTAAGCTTAAGGAATTTGAAACAGTTGCACTTACTGAGGAGTGCAGTGCTATTCTCCAAAAGAAATTACCTCCAAAGTTGAAAGATCCAGGAAGCTTCTGCATACCTTGCACCATAGGTCAATGTCACTTTAAAAAAGCACTTTGTGATCTTGGAGCAAGTGTAAACCTCATGCCTCTATCTGTCTACAACAAACTTGGTCTTGGAGAGGTAAAGCCAACCACAGTTTCATTACTTTTGGCGGACCGATCAATAAAGCATCCGAGGGGTGTCTTAGAAGATGTTCTGGTGAAGGTGGACAAACTCATATTCCCAGCTGATTTTATAATACTCGACATGGAAGAAGACCAAGAAATTCCTATCATTCTTGGGAGGCCATTTCTAGCAACTGGGAGAACGTTAATAGATGTGCAACAGAGGAAGTTAACCTTGCGAGTTCAAGATAATCAAGTATCCTTCAACATTTTCAAGGCTTTATCCTTTCCAGATGAAGGTGACACTTGCTACAGAGTTGACACATTATCCAGTTGCACAAAAGATGTGGTGAACGAAATCTGCATGGATCAACCATTAGCAATAGGAATGGTAGATGTATCAAAATCTACTAATCCTGAAGTCTTGGAGCAGATTAAGTACCTAGAAGCAAATTCCCCAATTTTTATCAAGAAACTATTTGAAGATCTTGGGGAAAGGCCAAGTAAGCCGGTACCATCAACAGAGAAACCACCAGTACTGGAGTTGAAAATACTGCCATCCCACTTGAAGTATGTGTATCTGGGAGGAAATTCAACATTACCTGTAATCGTCTCAGCAGCTCTTACTCCTGAAGAAGAAGAAAAGTTATTAAGAGTTCTAAGGGAGTATAAAGCAGCATTTGGATGGTCAATAGCTGATATAAGAGGGATTAGTCCTTCAATTTGTATGCATAAGATCTTGATGGAGGATAACTACAAGCCATCAGTCGAGCACCAGAGAAGACTCAATCCAAACATGAAGGAGGTGGTGAGAAAGGAGGTAATAAAGTGGCTAGATGCTGGCATAATCTACCCAATCTCTGATAGTCAATGGGTAAGCCCAGTTCAAGTTGTGCCAAAGAAAGGTGGAATGACAGTAGTACCCAACGAGAAAAATGAACTGATTCCACAATGAACGGTGACTGGATGGAGAGTATGCATAGACTACAAAAAGCTCAATAAAGCCACCAGAAAAGATCACTTCCCTCTGCCATTTATAGACCAGATGCTTGACAGACTAGCAGGGAAAGCCTATTATTGTTTCCTGGATGGGTACACAGGATATAATCAAATTACAATTGCACCGGAGGATCAAGAGAAAACAACTTTTACATGTCTATATGGTACCTTTGCCTTTAGAAAGATGCCATTTGGTCTATGTAATGCACCAGCAACATTTCAAAGGAGTATGATGGCAATCTTCTCAGACATGGTGGAAAGGTTCATTGAGGTATTCATGGATGATTTTTCAGTTTTTGGAGAATCATTTAATCATTGTCTTTCAAATTTGGCAAAAGTCTTGCAACGTTGTGTGGAGACAAACTTGGTTCTAAATTGGGAGAAATGCCATTTTATGGTGAAAGAAGGAATCGTGCTGGGTCACAAGGTATCTGATCGAGGCATTGAAGTGGACCGAGCTAAGATTGAAACAATTCAAAAGCTACCACCTCCTTCCTCAATCAAGGGCATTTGGAGTTTTTTGGGACATGCTGGATTCTATAGAAGATTCATCAAGGACTTCTCAAAAATCACAAAGCCACTTTGCATGCTGTTGGAGAAAAACACTCTCTTTGTGTTTAATAAGGAGTGCTTATCAGCCTTCCAAACTCTAAAAAGTGCCTTGACTTCCGCACCAGTTATCATAGCTCCAGATTGGAATCTTCCATTCGAGATGATGTGCGATTCAAGTGATTATGCAGTTGGAGCTGTTTTGGGCCAAAGAAAAGACAAGGTCTTTCATGCCATCTATTATGCCAGTAGGACACTCTCAGATGCACAGCTGAATTATGCAACAACAGAAAAGGAGCTATTAGCAGTAGTGTTTGCATTCGACAAATTCAGAGCATACTTAATCGGGTCAAAGGTCATTGTCTGGACAGACCACTCAGCAATCAAATACTTAATTGAGAAGAAAGATGCAAAGCCCAGACTGATCAGATGGGTGCTTCTACTACAAGAATTTGACTTGGAGATCAAAGACAAAAAAAGGACTGAGAATCTCATTGCAGATCATCTTTCTCGGTTAGAACTACCTGAACAAAAGAGAGAATCACCAATCCAGGAGAATTTTCCAGATGAGCAACTTTTTATCATGCAGTCACAACCTACTCCTTGGTATGCTGATATTGTGAATTATTTGGCAAGCGGGGTAATGCCTTATGAACTTTCTAAAATGCAAAAGAAGAAGTTTCTGGCTGATATAAGGCATTACTTTTGGGAGGATCCGTTCTTATACAAACAAAGCCCAGATCGAATTATCAGGCGATGTGTTCCTGAAGAAGAGATGGACAACATCTTAAATCACTGCCATTCATCCCTATATGGTGGTCATTTTGGAGCAAACAGAACAGCTACTAAAGTCCTTCAATCAAGATTTTACTGGCCTACACTCTTCAAGGACGCTCATAGACTTGTGGCAACCTATGACAGATGTCAAAGAACGGGAAATATCTCAAGGAGACATGAAGCCCCTTTAACCAACATCTTAGAAGTTGAACTTTTTGATGTATGGGGGATCGATTTTATGGGGCCTTTTCCATCTTCATTTAGCAACCAGTTCATTTTAGTAGCTGTTGACTATGTCTCCAAGTGGGTTGAAGCAGCTGCCTTTCCTACAAATGATTCTCGTGTGGTTGTGAAGTTCTTGAGGAAGAATATTTTTACAAAATTTGGAGTGCTTAGAGCTATTATCAGTGATGGAGGAAGGCATTTTTGCAATCAGCAACTTCAGTTGGTATTGGCTAAATATGGAGTAACTCATAAGGTTGCAACTCCATATCATCCACAAACTAGTGGGCAGGTGGAAATCTCAAACAGAGAATTGAAGTGGATCTTAGAAAAGACGATGAATTCCAATCGGAAGGACTGGGCTCAAAAGTTAGATGATGCACTTTGGGCTTATAGAACTGCCTTCAAGACACCAATTGGTACATCCCCATATCAATTGGTCTACGGAAAAGCATGCCATCTTCCAGTAGAAATGGAGCACAAAGCATATTGGGCAATAAAAGCATTAAATTTTGACTTAAAGGCAGCTGGGGAGAAAAGGCTTCTCCAACTCAATGAGCTTGAAGAATTCAGACAACAAGCTTATGAAAATGCTAAGTTATACAAGGAGAAGACAACAATGTGGCATGATAGAAGAATTTTGAGAAGAGAGTTTACACCGGGACAAAAAGTGCTTTTATACAACTCAAGGTTAAAGCTCTTTCCAGGAAAGCTGAGATCGAGGTGGTTAGGTCCTTTTACTGTAATTCAAGTATGGCTATATGGAACTGTGGAGATTCAAGATGGTGATCGAAAATTCAAAGTGAATGGGCAAAGACTCAAAGAATACAATGAAGGTGCACTCAACACTTTGAAATCTGTCATCACATTTGAGGAGCCAACAGGTAAGTCCTCAATCTAGTAATTTAATATATATATATATATATATACATATATACATATATATATAAATTATATAAAAGAAAAAAAAAGAAAAAGAAATTGGTTTGGTTTTTGTCTAGCTAAAGACGTTAAAAAAGGGCGGCTATTTGGGAGGCAACCCCAAAATTTCTTTCCTACTCTCTCATTTCTTTCCTACTCACCGAAACACACCGCACTGCATTATTATTTTAGTTTTCATCGGCTTCTTTTTAAGTTACCATGGAGGAATCTCTTGTAAAGCTTAAGAACAGGTTCCCCACTCGTCCCAAAGATGTGCTCAGGAAGCTCTATAGCTGTCGACTTGAAAGGATGAAAGTATTCAAGCGTTTGGGCCTTCCTGTGGACATACGCTGGATCATTGAGGCTAAGGTACGTTTAGCAGATGAGTTTAATAAATCAGTTGTTCAACCTTTACCAGGAATGGGAAGAAGTTCTTACTCCAAAAAGAGAAGAGCTAAAAAAATGAATGTCTGCTATAAATGTGCAAGATGGACATGTGATCAGCGCTGTAGAAGCAAAGGTATGGTTTCTATAAATCGAGAAGATAAAATTAAATTTATAAAGGATGGACTGAGTAAGGAGTCCCTGGATGATATCATTCAAACTCTTGAGACGCATCCGAGTGGTGATGTTCATCGTATTCTTCTTGATTTAGTGAATGTATTCAACCAAGAAAAATGGCGCTACTGTCTTGGGAATCTGACGGAAAAAGACCCTGTTTGCCAGTTTATAAGAAAACTGGATGGGAAGCCAATCCTCGATTCATAGAAATCGTTTAAGCCGTTTCTGGACGTAAAACCAGAGGAAGATGTGAGCCAAAATCACAACTACTGTACATAATCATGCTTTTGTCAAATCTTTCTTATCTTTTCGACAGTTTTTGTCTACTCTACTTTATCTTTTGACTTTCTTTCCTCTTTTTGTTTAATTTCTTCACGCAATAGCCCACCTGTCATCTGTGTCGGAAATTTTTTCAAACTTCTTTGAAAAATGTTTGATTTGTGTGATTTTGTTGTCGTTGTTTTAGTATTATATATATGTACTCTTTCATTTGTAAATATACACACTTCCATTTGTAAATATGAATTCTTTCTCTTGTAAGCATACATGGTCCGAGAGAAACAAAGAGAAAAAGGTTATCACACAAAAATGTAGATTTACATCTGTTTGCATTTTTTGTGAAACTGATTTGGGCAAGAAAGGAGAGTTTATAACAGCAGCAAATGAACTGGGAATTGGATTAGCTGCCAGAGGGATCAACTTTGTGTACGGGGGAGGCATTCAGGGCCTAAAGGGAAGTGTGGACATTTTTGCATCCATGAATGGAAGCAAGGGTTTAAGTGTAAGGGTGAAGGAGTTAGAAGATCACACTTTTTCCTTGGGACAAGAGTTACAGGTTTCGAGCTTGCCTCAACAAATGGGACTAATGTTCTACCATGCTCAAGCTTTCATTGCTCTACCCGGTGGTTTGGGGACGTTGGATGGCATTTCTAGCGTTGCATATTGGGCTAAGTTAAACTATCACAAAAAGCCATTAGGATTGTTAAATGTTAATGGTTTTTATGATAATTTGTTGTCTTTTCTTGATCATGCTGTGGAAACAGGATTCATACCCCAAGCGACTCGCCATTCCATAATTTCTGCATCAACTGCTGATCAGCTGCTTGATCAACTGCAAACCTATGAACCTAAACCAGATCTACTCGTCAAGCAAATAGGTGGGCAATCTTCAGATAGCAGTCAGAAGCAGAACCCAGATACCACCCTTTGGTTGTAACTTTCCTTAATCTCTTGGTTTTACTTTTAGTATTTTGATTTTACTTTATTATGTGTTTATGTTTCAAAAAAAAAAGAAAGAAAACCTTCTCTGAGCTCTAGAAGACATTGGGGACAATGTCTGATTTAGGTTGGGGGAGGAGGAAATTTTTTTTTTGTTTTTCTTTTGTTATTTAGTAAAACCATTAGATGCATGGGGTGTGAAAAAAATGGCAGAGTAAGGAGTTATTCTTAACTCCTGAGACGCATTTCATTAATTACATTTTATTGGTTGCAAATTTTTTTTTATCTTTTTCAAAAAAAAAAAAAGAAAAGAGTAAAAAAAAAATTCTTGTTCAAGTGCTTTGTAATGATATTAAGAAGTACACAAGTTTTAAGTATGGATCAATTGAATTTATAGATTTTATAGCATGAATGAACAACTGATTGTTGCAATTGGTGATAAATTTTGAGATTGAATGAACTGAGTTTAAAAATTCCTAGCCGTGAGCTTCTGAGCCTATAATGATTATTTCTCTTGTGTGTGATATTCACCTATTAAGTTGTCACTCTAGAACTTGCTTTAAATCTGGTTGAAATTACATCTCACATGCACATTCAAAAATGATAAAGGCATTCATTTCCTTTAGCCAGAGCCAAATAGCCAACCTTGCAATTATACCGTTGATAAGCCCCTTTGAGCCTAATTTACTGTTTCTTTGTTCTCAACCCATTAACATGTACTTTAATGATATATCAAGTGCTTTTACCTTATTCGAAAGATTGTTATAGCATTAGAAATTTTTGTGAAATGGGCTATTAACAAAGTGTGGGGGTGTATATATCATCAATTTTATAGTTGCAATTCAAAAAAGAAAAAAAAGAAAAAAAAAAGAGAAAAAAAAAATATGTCAAGTATTTGAATTGTGGGTTGTTATGATGAGATAAATTTATAAGTAGCCCATTTTTCAATTGTTCTATTAAATTTCTTAAATATAGTCTTTCATATCATGTTTTACAGTCCTTTTACCTTAATCCCATTACAACCCTTAATAAGTCCTTTTAATTTGAATTATGCATGTGAATTAAGTAGTGGAGATTGAGATTTTTAGCAAGCCTATGGTAGTGCAATTTTTTTTGGTTGAATTTGAGCGAAACACTTACCCTTAAACACTTGAGAGATTGAGAGAATGAGTTACACTTACAAACTCGGTTTATTCATTTTCAAACAAAGTTGCCAATTTATATTTTCGTTGATTCATGAATACTATGATCTCTTTACTTTTCAATTGTGTTCTTACTTATGACTTGACACTTCTGATTTTGTTGGAAGCACTTATTAGTCATTCATTGTCCGAGGACATCCAAGAGCTAAGTGTGGGGGAATTTGATAAGTAAAATATTTGCATATTTATTTTCCCTTATATGATGATTTTATGGACGATATTTGAGCTTAATATAATATATTTGGGTGTAAAATAAATAGTATTTAAAAAAATAAAGAAAAATATAAAAAATGTCAGTACTGTAGCGTCGGTCACTATTCATGATGGAATCACTGTAGAAGGACGTTACTGTAGCGGACGGAGGTGACTGTAGCGGATGGAATCACTGTAGCAACACGGAAAAAACGCGTAAACCAACCGACAGGTTACTGTTCACTACTGTAGCAATGCGTGAAAAGAAGGCGAAATCACTGTAGCACCGTGGAAAAAAGTGACGCGAAGCGGCCTATAAATTGAATGCGTCAGGCGCAGATTCGAGGTGTGGAGAATTTTCTCTGACAGTCGGAGACCCTTTTCTGACAGGGAGAGATATTTTCTCTGACAGGTCTAAATAAATTGTGTTATTTTTTATTTTTAATTTTATGTATTTTATTATTTTTTTTATGCCTCCTACATGGAAGGCTTAGTATTATATTACTTTTTGCATGCCTCCTACATGGAAGGCTTAGTATTGTATTACTTTTTGCATGCTGCCTACATGGAAGGTTTTACCTCCTAAATGGACGGCTAGATTTCTCCAGTTTTTTTTGGTTGTATATTTATGTTTGAGAATTTAATATTCAAGTTTATGCAGTATTTATGAAGATTTCATTCTAGTTTCATATAATGTCAATTTATTTTGATTTTGTTTTTAATTTTATCATGAGCTAAATTTTCATTTTCCTAGGGTGATGATGTAGCTTACTAATGCCGGATTGAATCTTAACTTATTAAATCTAGTTTTAATTTCTCCTTCATGATTGAATTTAAATTATTGTTCTTAATGCTTTCATTTGATTGACCACCTTTTGAATGATTACAATATGCATGTTGAGACCGGAAGGAGATGCATGTGTGTAGATCCTATAATTAAAATCATGACTTGCATATGAAATAGGAATATATTCATATGAGTTGTGTAGTCTTATTGAGTTTCATAAATCTTAATGCATAATTAATTGCTTAAATTCATATAGGAATATATTGGATTAGCAATTAATTATAGAATTGCTTGACCTTGGAAGAGGCTAGTAATTAAATTAAGGAAACTCGACTATCAATCATGTGGAATAAATTGGGCTAGAACAGATAAGTGATTCAATCCGGAATTTGTTAAGTGAAATCTAATCCCTAGGATTTTTTCTCATATTTATTTTCAAATCATCTGCACTCATATTTAATTATTTTTCTTTTATTTGTACTCTCAATCACCAATTTACCGATCGACTAAATAGAATTAAAATTACCAATTTTGGTACTTAGTGATCAATCCTCGTGGGAACGATACTCTACTCACTTCTATATTACTTGATTACGACAGTGTACACTTGCACTATTTAATTGATCATCCACACTCGTAACATAGATCATACAATAGATTGCCCGAAAAAGAAAAAGAAGATAATCAAGAATTTATAAATACCAAAGCTAAAGAAAATAAAGAAACATATGCATTTCAATAAGACAAAAGGTCAAAATGGAACAGGATTCCAACAAGGACGAATGGCAAAGATATACCGAAATTATAAATATGTGATCATTAGTAGAAAAACATGGATCATATATGTAACGGCCACCAACATCTAAGCAGTTGATACACATAATCAAGGGTCAGAAAGCGTGCTCCCAATTCTCATCATAAATCATTTTCTCAAAGAGAAAAGCATGATGACAATGACACAATGCCTTCAATGCAAGAACCATGCAACAACAAAAGAAAAGGCAATACATAAATAACCTTTCAGGAAACCCGATATGAGTAATCAGGTTAACAAAGACTATGAAATCCCGGATATACAATCATATTTACCCACAAGAACCAGAAGTAAATGTATGTGAGAAATCATTAGGAACAAACAGTAAACGATCCTCAAAACAATTGTATACAGCAACAGTGATAGGAAACAAAACCCAAAACGAAACAAAAAGAAAAAACTCAAGAATAAATGTTCAACCTAAAAACGATAGCCTCCTGACTCCAATAATGTCAGTGGTTTTTTGCACTCACAGCAACAAATCCAACAATTTACATAATACGACTATGCAAACTCTTAAAATTTCATGAGTAATTCAACATATACCAACACTCATAGTAGCGACAGACACCGACTGGGATAGGAGCAGAGACGAAAGCCGACTCCGAGAGGAGCATCGATGGACCGAGACTGGAGGCGAACCAGCAATGTCAGACGGCAGTGGCGACTTTGATCAGAGCAGCGACAGACACTCAGAGTGGAGGAGCGCCGACGGACGCCGCTGGGACTAGACCACCAACGACGGAGAAGCACGGCTAACGACCGGACCACCGAAGGAGAGGCAGGGCAAGCTCCTTTTCGAAAATGGCTCTGAACGCGATTTGAGAATTTGCTTTGAATAGAGAAGAGTTTAAAGGGGTATGCGTGTCATTTTATTTTGGGAAATAATATCAGAAAAGTCTTTAGGGACTTTTCTGATATTTGAGTTTTTTCTGGGACTCTTCTGTGAATATATCTGTTGCTTGGAACCTGAGAGTGATTTTCCCTAAGAGAATTGATATGATGATAGAGTCATATGAGGTGGACAGGTGCAGGGTCAAGGTTGGCAGAGGTGCAATAATGAAGATGCTAGGGTTTGCAGTGATGGTTGAGAAATTAGGGTTTTTGACTACTAGTGGTGGTGTTCCGTATAGAAGATGCCATTGCTGACAAGGGGCTCTGATACCAAGTTACTAAAATAATAAAATATGAAAAATACTAGAATGAATATTGTATGGGCTACTGTATTTCTATTTTAGTGTTGTGTGCTGATCAAATCATATGATGACACCTATCCACTTAGTGGATTATTCTAGAAATACAGAAATATACAATTATGATTATTTACAAATGTATTCAACTAGAAAATATAGTAGTTTAATTTTATATGAACTGCAATAGTAGAGATAGCTAGTGACTGTATTTTGGTCCATATGACTATATCTTTCTCTTAAATAGTGCGAAAAATTGGAAACACAGAAGATACTATGGAGGAAGCCCATGCTGGAAGAGGGTTGGAAGAAGCTTTTGATTGTGGCAGGCTCTCTAGGTTTAACAATTAATGGCCAAAATACAATATTGAACTAAGGGCTAAGATTCTATTTAATCAAAACGGCGCCGTTTCATTTCATCACAATGGAGAAGCAATGAAGACAACTCTCAATAGAGAGGTTCTTGAACCAGTACTCCAAACTGATAGCTATAATGCGGAATATATCATACACATATTACACGTAGGGATGGATAAATATGTGATGATTACACATTGGCATTACAGTGTAACACTTCTTTCCTGCGAACACAATACAGATTCAGGCAATCTTTTAGATTAATTTGATATACTCCCTCCGGTCCTAAATATAGGATAAAGTTTGTAGTGTAAATTACACTACAAACTTTGTCCTATATTTAGGACCGGAGGTAGTAATAAATTAAATTTGATGGGCTATATCAGTATCTTACTATCTTTCATTCTCTCCCTAATCACTGACCGAGACTACATAAGGATGAGTGGATGGCAGTAAAAACCGTGAAAATTCAATTTAAATGTTAATTATGATCTATAGTTTTTTTTTTCGTTTTTTAATTATGATTTACAGTTAATTATATAATCTAATCGGAAAGCATCGCTATTATATATCTAGATTATTTGGTTTAATTTTGGCTGCTGTTTTCCAAATATATGTATACAGTTATCATTTAGAATATATTAATAGCATTAATATATTCTAAATGATAGAAATGGACGAATTCACCTACAAATCCTGCATCATCACACAACGTTGCTTTAATTTCCCCACATAAATTATTACTTCTCTGGAAATAAGATATAATTGGGGAGTTGATCTTTGTCCTAAATATAAGATAAAGTTTTTAATTTATATTTGTTAATCTTTTCCTACTTTACCCCTATTGATGCTCTCTCAACAACAATTAAGGAGAGCAAGGAATGAGGGAATTAAGGAAGGTAATTAGAGTATTTTAGAAAATACATGTTATATTAGCTAACTTAACTAACTTCTCTAATATAATCAAATTAGATAAATATATCTTATATTAAGCATGAAGAGGAGTATTATGTAAACAGTCAAATAACTCCTTATTATCCATCTCTACGACAACCCGTGATATCTGAAGCTCATCATTAATTTTCAAAGCTCTCATTACTGCAAAAACTTCTGACATAAAAGTAGATTTAGCATTTATCTTCTCACCAAAACCCCACATAAAACTCCTCAAGGTAATTTCCACACACCTTGCCTATCGCAGCATTATTAGAACTAGGATCAAACGATCCATCACGGTTAACCTTTACCCAATTCTCATTAGGAGCTGTCCAGAATTTAGCACATGGATTATGAGCCATACCTGCCATACTTTTTCAGACGCAGTAGCATTCCAATATTCATTCATATGCTTCCTGCTGGCACAATTAATAACAAAAATCGGATCAAGCTGTGTGTGACTAAACACAAATTCATCCCTCCCTTTCCATAAAAGCCACATAATTCACAATACTGAAGATATATCAGAATCACTGAAGCAATTATTTTCCACAATCAAATCAATACACCACCACTTCTTAAAATAACTTATCGCTCCCTCCAGTCCTTAATATAAGATATATTTACCTAATCTGATTAGATTAAGGAAGTTAATTAAATTAGTTAATGTGAAATGAATTTTCTAAAACACCCTAGTCATCTTCCTTAATTCTCTCATCCCCTTTCCTCATTAATTATTGTTTAGGGAACATCAATAGGGGGTGAATTAGGAAATGATTAATAACTATGAAAATTATGTCTTATATTTATTATCAATATCAGCTCTCCAAATATATCATACATATATATATGGCACTAAATTTGTTAATTTGAACCACATATTGGTTTTTTTATTACATACTTGAATTTGTATATAATATTTTTCTTGCAATAATTAAATCGGGATGCAACAAAGTTATGGATTCATTTAATTGGTTTCCATTGTTTGAATTTAGTTATCTCCATTGTTCTCACATAATATACGTACGTGATCCCAATTCCGTTGCCTTCTTTTTATGGTGTCGTACAAATGGGCCAAAGCCCAAACCTAGGTGCTTCCAAATTGCTTGGATTAATTAATGCACCAATCATACTGAAGTCCATTTATGTGCGGCTTATAACATGTATATTTAATTTAATTTTTTGTGGCATAACAAAGGTAAGCTAAAGCTTGATTAGAGGTACCCTAAATTGAAGGGAATCCCTCCTGAACAAAAGATTTGCCATAAAAAATGTACTCCTGCAACTTAACTTGACGTCTAGAAGAAGACAAAGTTCCGAACTTTCCACATGAGCTTCTCTAGCTAAGATGTTTGCACACTCCGAAGCTTCTCTGTTCACATGAAGCGACTCCACATTCCAGTCATCGTATAAAAGCTGCCTGGTCGCCTCTATAATGTAGGCAAGATGTTGGTTGTGCCCACTGTCTCTTATTAGTAAATTAACTGCCTCCACTGAATATGAAAAAACCCGAACAGCCATCAGGTTGAGACTATTACAACCTATAGCCCCATCCCGATGGCCTAGATTTCTGCTGCTGTCACTGATGCTACTCCAAGTGATTTCTTAAGTTCCATGATCCAGTTACCTTGCTCATGTCTGATCAAAACTCCACATGCAGCTTGATTGTAGCTTCTAATGGATGCAGCCACATCTAGCCTCACCGCACCATTTGGTGGATGCCTCCAGTGAGGGTCTTTGCTCATAAATCCATGAAATACCTTGTGATTCAATTGACTACTTGTTGTCTCTTCCATGATGTGAAACATGCATTGCATTAATGAAAAATCTCACGTGTAGACATCTCCTTAGATTCAAAGATCTGAGCACATTTGGCTTCCAAATAATCCAGCATACATATGCAAAGATCTTTGCCCAATGCCAACGTGAGAATATATCTTTCCCCGGGTGGTGGGATGAGTTCCATGTAAGCTAGACCTACAAATCAAAAGAGAAGAAAGTAGCATATATATGTTAGGATTAATAAATTATTTCCACATATCTTTCACTCTTTTGCAGTCTCTCAAGATATGAAGAATATTCACTACTACAAAAAAGTAAAGCTGCGGCGCTTATAATTGCATTAACTGTGGCGCTAGAGAAGTGCCACATATCTGGACGCCACTAAAAAAAGCTGTGGCGCTTCCAAGCGCCACAACATTTAAATTTTTTTTAAAAAAAATATCCTCCTGTGGCGCTTGTTTGAGGAAGTGCCACAGGAGGGGGGCCTCCTGACGCAAGCGCCACAGGAGGGGGGGGGTCCTACTGTGGCTCTTACGTTAGCAAGCGCCACAGGAGACCCCCTCTTGTGGCAATTCCTCAAACAAGCGCCATAGGAGGGTCCCTTTTTTTTTCTTTTTTCTTCTTCTTCTTCTTCTTTTTTTCCTGTGGCCCTTTTTTATGCTTCCTGATTGTGAAGCTTTATATAAAATGAGTGGCTTTCATGTTTATCATCTCCACAAATTGTCAATCTTTCTATTTTATATTTCAACCTATTATATATATATATATATATATATAATTTTCACATTTAAAATTCAAGTTCCTCAACAATAATGTTCTTACATTAATACTCTCCAAAGCTAACATAAAAAATATCACAATACAAGAACTTGATATGTGAACACAGTACATCAACAACTAATTAAGTAAATTAAAAGATTAATAAAAAACGCAAGCTTGTCGGCAACAAAATTTAAACAAAGCAAAAAGGCAAACGAAACAAGCTAGATTTTCACTCTTTCCTATTAAATTAGGAACAAAAAGGCAAACGTTATATTATGGTTTATCTTGACTAAAAAAAAAATTTAAACAAAGCAATCTAGAATGAAACAGTCTTCTTCTTACAAATCTATTAATTGACCAGCGCAGGGAGTGGGGGACCATATTGGTGACGCTAGCTTGAGTGACGAGTGAGCATGTGGGTGTGTTTTTTAGTGTGAAGATGATAGGAAATGGAGGGAGGGGGCCGACGGATCCACTAAGAAGATGAGAAAGGGAAAGTAGTTTAATGGAGGAGAGAGTAGTTCAATAATTAAAGTGGAGTAGTAGTCAAAAAGAGAAGGAATGTGGGGCGGACACGGGACCACTACGGGGAAATGAAATAATTAAGAGATATACACTATCAATTTGAAATTTTTACTTTTATTTTAAAAAAATGGGCAAGTGTGGCGCCTAACTATTTAGGCGCCACACATTGCCTTATCAGCTGTGGCACCTGGGACAGCTGATATATATTATATCATGTGTGGCGCCTAACTATTTAGGCGCCACACATGATATTTGGTGCAGCTGTGGCGCCACACTAGGCCTCCCCAATTGTGGCACCTAACCTATTAGGCGCCACAGCTGGTATCCAAAATAAAAAAAAAATTATAGAGGTAAAAAACAAAAAAAAGGGAAGCTGTGGCACTTATTTAAAGAAGTGCCACAAAATGTGCGCCACCTTTTACCCACTACTACAAAATATTGCTTTTACGACCCTAAAGGACGTCCCTTTTTAAAAAAGGGACGTAAAAAATAAAGGCGGTGGCATTTTTATAATTCTGAGTGAGATTTGAATAGTTTTAGACGCCCCCAATTCAAAAAGGGACGTCTAAAGTCACTTTAGACGTCCCCAATTTAATTGGGGACGTCTAAAGTTAAATTTTTTTTTTTTTTAAAATCAGGAACGCCTTTTGGTCACTTTAGACGTCCCCAATTTAATTAGGGACGTCTAAAGTAAAATTTTTTTTTTTTTTTAATCAGGGACGCCTTTTAACGTCCCTAATATATATTAGGGACGCCAAAAGGCGTCCCTTAAATATCAGGGACGCCACTTTTGGCGTCCCTGATGTTATCAGGGACTCCTAAAGTGGCGTCCCTAATATTAGAGACGCCTAAAGGCGTCCCTGATTTAAAAAAAAAAAAAAAAAACTTTAGACGTCCCCAATTAAATTGGGGACGTCTAAAGTAACTTTAGACGTCCCTTTTTTAATTGGGGACGTCTAAAGTAAAAAAGAAATAAAAAAAATTAACTAAACAACTTTAGACGTCCCTAAATTAAATTGGGAACGTCAAAAACAATTCAAATCTGTACTGACAGTCTTTATTTGTCAGTTTTATAGATCCACACTCTTCTTTCTCATCAACGCAACCACTACCACCAAACATTTAACTTTTACTTCTTCTTCTTTGTATGTTGTTGTTTCTTCTTTTCTCTCTCTTTATTTTCACCAGATCTGTAATGCTTACCACCACGCATTTAACTCTTGCTTCTTCTTTGCTCTCTCTCTTTTTCACCAGATCTATTATGTTTCTTACTATTTTATCTTCTTTCTCTTTTTTTCTTTGGATTTCCCTTCTATTTTATCTTCTAACTCGTGTTGTTATGGTTTGTAGATCGAAACTCCAAAACATGCTTCATGGCCACGTTCACACTGAGAAAATGAGGTACATCTCTCTCTGTTGCTCTTCTCTATTCATTGTTATGAGAAAATGAATTTTAATAATAGGAGATAAGTTTTTCGCAACTGATTCATCTTATTGTTATCATCTTCTGTTTATGAGATTTCAGCTTTAGAGTTATTATTGTGTAGATTTTGGATTTGGAGTTCAGATACTAGATCTATAATTTTATTGACGATGATATGTAATTTCTGAGTTTAAATACTGTTTAGTCCAGAACTGTAATATAAACGATTTTTTTTTTTTTAAAAAGCACTTTAGACGTCCCCACTTTAAAGTGGGGACTTCTAAAGTGCCACTGTGGGACTTTAGACGTCCCTATTTTAAAGTGGGGACGTCTAAAGTCCCACAGTGGCACTTTAGACGTCCCCAATTTAAAGTGGGGACGTCTAAAGTCCAGATTTTAGACGTCTTTTTATCTACGGACGTTATTGCCATTTTTTACTACGTCGCTCACATAGACGTCCCCTTGTTTTCAGACGTTAAAAGGCCTAAAAAAGGGACGTTAAAAATGTTTTTTGTAGTAGTGACCCTTTTTGTAGTAGTGATTCTCCTTACAATGACATCCGACTGGACACTCTCCTAACAAAGTTAATCCTCTTTTGGCTCTAAGTGTGATTTTGTCATTATTCTCTCATGAGTAACTTGCCAAAGAAAAATTTTTATTTTTTCTGGGACATGCCACCGCCAAAGCTTCCGCCAGATCGGGCCTTGATCATTAGGCTTTGTTAGTAACTGATATGCTGCTTTCACAGAGAAGGTACCATCAATTGTCTCTCTCCAACACACCTCATCCTCTCTATCATTATTTGGAGATTTAAGCTTAGCTAGCACTTGAATGACATGGTGTGCGAAGAACTCTCTCCACCTATTTATATCCCATCCTCCATTGGGCAATGAAAAGCTAGCCACCACTAGTTCAATAAGTGGCTTATCAAAAGGCGTCCATAGTTCCCACCAGAATTTTGTGGATTGACCATTATTGATTTTCTTCCCTAGACCTTTGACAAATAGTTCCCGAACACCAATAATTGCCCTCCATGTCAAGGAATTATATTTCCTCTTTGTTTCCTCAAGTATGATATTCGAGCCATGTCCATACTGAGTTCGTAAGCATTTAACCTAGAGGGCTTCTAGTTTCATGACTAAACCCCATCATAGTTTTATAATAAAAGCTTTATTTTGGTTCTCCAAATTCTTGATGCTCAAACCACCTACTTTTTTATTCATCATAATTTTTTTCCATGCAATGAGGTACATTTTCCTTTGGCCTTCCTCTTGAGACCACAAGAAACTTCTACTCAATTTTTCTTTTTCTTGAATCACTCCTTTTGGTAGAAGAGTTATTGCATCTGATAGGTTGGTAAAGCAGATAGAACTGCTTTAATAAGCACTATCCAGCCCGCCATATTAAGAAATCTTTCTTTCCATAAGGCCAGTCTTGTCTTAACTTTCTTGATAATATGTCTAAAGGTTTCATTGGTGACCCTTAAATGTATTAAAGGAACCCCCAGATATTTACCAAGGTCAGTAGTTATACCAATACCTAGTCTTTGACATAAATTAGAGGCTATACTAAAATGCACATTTCTGGAGAAAAAAGCTTTTGATTTTTCCAAATTTATCTTATGTCCAGAAGAATGACAAAATTTGCCCATGACACACTTAATGATATATATCTGAGCAATAGATGCCTCTGCAAATAACAAAAGGTCATCTACAAAAAGTAAGTGGGAAATGGCCGGCCCTCCATTCTTAAATTTCAAAGGCTTCCACCTTCTACTTACAAATTTTGTGTTGATCAGATGATACAATATTTCCATACACAAGACAAAGAGATAATGACTAAGGGGATTGCCTTGTCTCACTCCTCTAGATGGTGTAAACTTAGGCCCTTCCATTCCATGCCATAGGACTTCATTGTAGTTGAGCGCACACACGCCATGATGAGCCTGATCATTGAGTCCTACAATCCTATGATTTGCATTGTATGCTCTAGAAAACCCCAACCTAATCTATCATAAGCTTTCTCCATATCAACTTTTATTGCAGCATGGCCCTTCCTCCTAGGGTTAGTTCTTATAAGGTGAATGGCTTCTTATGCAATTATAATATTATCACAACTCGATCTTATTGCTATGAAGCTGCACTATTCTTGGCCAATGAATTCATTAATTATGGCCCAAAACCTATTGGCAATAATCTTGGTGGTCACCTTGAAACTCACATTACATAAAGATATAGGTCTTAGTTCCTTAAGGGAGGAAAAATTTTCCACTTTAGGAATTAGAACTATGTTCGTTTGATTAACCTCACTTACACTTGATGGATCCACAAAAGCTTTTTTCACCATATCACAAATTGCTTTCCCCACTCTATCCCATTGAGATAAAAAAAAGTTGGGTTGGATTCCATCTGGACCTTGCACCTTAAATGCGCCCAATGAAAAAGCCGCATTGTTTATTTCAACATGTGTTCCACCTCTTTATGAATAATTCTCATTTGAGCTTCAGTCAACCTAGGAAATCCATTCGGCCAATGAAGATTGGGAGATATATTTTGATCTCTAGAGTACATTTCTTTATAAAATTTGCTGGCCATTTCTTTAAATAATTTTGGTTCTTTTAACCAAACTCTTGTTTCATCCTTAAGAGCAAGAATTCTCTATTTCTTACGCTTGATGACAGTGGAGGCATGAAAGTACCGAGTGTTACTATCCCCCCATTGGAGCCACTTGCATCTAGACTTTGGAACCAAAGAAGTTCCTCTTGAGCTAATAATTTATTACAGTCCTCCCACAGTTTTTTCTCAATTCTATAAAGACTATTTGGCACTTTATTTTTCATACATCTTTTAATTCCCCCAAATCGCCACAATACTTCTCTTTTCTTTCTAGAAATATTTCTCACTTTATTTTCATTTTAAATTGAAGCCTTTTCTTGAAACTTCCCGACCCCTTCAAAGCACCCTTTATCTTTCCAAACATTCTCAACGATTTCGTGGAAGCCTTCTTCCAATTGCTGATTGAATCATATATTTACATGATTTTTCATAATTAATTTGGGATTTTAAATGCATTTTCTGGAGCATTATTACATGATTAAGCATTAATTTTAGTTAAGGACAATTGTATTGAATTAATTGTAATTAGGGGCAAAATGGTCATAAATTTGTTAATTATTCATATAAATGTTTTCTTGGACTTTTGGTGGTACCTTGTGCTTAATCTTGCATTGTAGTTCTTAAGAAGAAACTTGGAAGATTTTGGAGGTCAAAATTAATATTTTGATGTTTAGAAAAAATTACAGAAAAGGCCCTAGATTTTGTAAAAATTACAAAGTGTGAAGGAAAAGGGTAAAAAAATTACAATGAACCCAGATGTTTGACAAATTTCGGTTAAGCCCTGCTAATATTTCAAATTCTTTCACATCAGTCCCTTCAAAAAGTTTTCAAAAAGCTTCATTTAGATCCCTGGTCAAAACGCAAGGTCAGATTGCCTGGAGCTGCTGATTGGACCCGAGATGGAGGTAGACCTGAGAATGGTCTTGGACCTGACTTTACAGAGCTGAGCTGAGAGTTTATAACAGAGGGAGCTTCAGAGCCGCTGAGAGACGACCTTCATCCTCTTCCTTCCTTCATCTTTTCTTGTCGCCGGCGGCCTTCCTCCTCCTCACCATAACCGCCGGCGACCTTCAACCATCATCACCTTTTCCTTCTTTGTCCACCATTGTTGCAGAGATCGAAAGTTTAAAGAGACGCGCTGTGGAGTTGAGAACCAGATCTTGAGTTGCAGAAGCTCACCACTCACACTCGAGGCAACTGACGGTAAGGGAGACTCCACTGGAACGAGAAGGAAGGGAAGAGACCAAGCTTCACAGCACACCGCTGCCATTCTTCTTCTCATCGCTGGAGAAGAGATACCAGACTACCAGCACCGTCAGCGAGAGTTTTGAGTCACCACAGTCATCATCTTCACCTTCTCCAGTTGCTTCCGTCCTCACTACTGAAGCATCTCCACCGTCAGACTCCCTCCACCGTGTACCACCGTCTCCCTCTCCATTCTCACTCTTCTTCACAACTCATATTCGTTCCTCTGTTCCAAACTAACCACTACCGGAAACCACCACCGCCGTTGTCCTTCTTCCTTCATCCTCCACTCTCACACAGCCGAGAGAGCTTCTGCAACTTCGAGCTCAGAATCAAAACCGGAGGGAGCTTAAACTACTAACACCACCACCACCCATTACCTCCGATGACATTTGCAGATCCCGTGACTTTTTTCAGATTCCGGCGAGTGTTCAAATTCTGAGTTGTGGTTATTTTAAAGCAATGAGAGGCTAATCTTTTGCTTCTTGGCAGTGAGGATTTGTGCTTGAGCTTATTGGACTATATAGAGAAGTTTTTTTATCATTTCATTTATTTAGAATTATATATTTAGATTGCCTAGTTTTAGGAATTATTATATATATGATTTTGGACTTGAGATTGATGTTAATTATCTCTATTGATTTGATATTTGTAGTTAAGATTGGATTTTGAAGTGTGAAAACTATATATGTTTGAATTTCTTTGTGGTTGCAATGATACTATGTTAATTAGCGTGTTATTGTCTAGTTAATGTGGTTAATTTGTACCCTTGAGGGGTTGTTTAGCACTTAATTTCAAGAAGACTCATGTTACATTATTCCAATTTCAATTGCACATTAAGTGGTTTTAAATAATATCCTAAGAGGTAGTAGTTAGCTATGTTTGTAGGAGCTACTATTAATTGGGAATATTGAACTCAAGTGTTATTTTGAGGTTTTTCTTAAGACTTAATGAATTTTTAACTCCCATAATTTTTTTGAGCAAGGATAAGCATTTTTTTCCATTACCAAGAGCATTCTTTATTCATATTTTTCACTTCATACCATTCCATTCACTCATTCTCCATTTTTATAAAAAGACCAAAAATAGTAATTTAGCTTTTAATTAAAGTTTTCATTTATCTATTTCAACAAAAACCCAAAATCCAATTCCCCTTGCTTTTATTGCATTTGCATGGCATTTAGATTACTTAGGATTCGATAAAAGGTTCATCGAGAAGAGAGAACGATCTTAAGTTTACATATACGCAATCCTTGGTTAATTTTTTATTGTAGACCCTAAGGCTAACGTAAAAAACAAAAAGTCCGCTAATCAAATGACGTCGTTGGTGAAACTCCCATTTAGTCGCCTTGGGGTTCAAATACCAAATAATACTGCAATATAGCAGCACGATCCGGGTCGTGTTCACTTTATGGAGCCGAAAATGAAAATGATTCCTAAGTAAAATAAGTATCAAAATTGACTAAAAAAATGGAGAAAATGGTTTGATCTTTTATCTATGAAAAACTACTTTTGCAAATAGAATTAAAATGGTCCTAAGTTACTTCTTTTTGGAACGTTTCTTGAAAATATAAGATGGAATGATGATGGAACTAATGAAATGAAAGAAATAAGAAGATCAACAATGGAATAAACAATCCCTCATAGCAATGGTACAAGCAATTCTCACTTAAAATGATTATGTGAGAATTGATAAGTAAAATATTTGCATATTTATTTTCCCTTATATGATGATTTTATGGACGATATTTGCGTTTAATATGATAAATTTGGGTATGATTGATAAATAAATATTGTTTTTGGAATAAACAGCATTTTTAAAAAATAAAAAATAAAAGTACTATAGCAACCACCGAGCAATGTAACAGTCAACGGGCACTGTAACAGTCAATGGGCACTGTAGCAGCCGCCAGGGTACTGTAGCACCCGCCAGATCACTGTAGCAGTACTGTTGCACATGTTTTCCCCCCTTTAAATAGAGATCAATGGCAAGCTCAAGAGGAGGAGGAGAGGAAGAGAAGCAGATGTTTCCTTCTCCGACAGGGAGATGTCCTTCTCTGACCGGGAGAGATCTTTCTCTAACATTTCTGATTTCTTTGTACTGTTTTTTAGATTTAATTTCATGTATTGCATGCCTCCATCTTGGAAGGCTTAGGATTTTATTACTTTTTTGCATTCCTCCATCTTGGAAGGCTTAGGATTGTATTACATTTTGCATGCCGCCTACATGGAAGGTTTTACCTCCTAAATGGACGGCTTGATTTCTTCATTTTTCAAGCATCTTTTGGTTGTATATTTATGTTTGAGAATTTAATATTCAAGTTTATGAAGTATTTCTGAGGATTTCATTCTAGCTTTATATAATGTCAATTTATTTTGGTTTTGTTTTTAATTTCATCATGTGCTAAACTTTCATTTTCCTAGGGTGATGACGTAGCTTATTAATGACGGATTGAATCTTAACTTATTAAATCTAGTTTGAATTTCTCCTTCATGATTGAGTTTTAATTATTATTCTTAATGCTTTTGATTGACTGACTATCTTTTGAATGATTTCAATATGCATGTTGAGACCGGAAGGAGATACATGTGTGTAGACCCTATAATTAAGACCATGACTTACATATGAAATAGGAATATATTCATATGAGTTGTGTAGTCTTACTGAGTTCCATAAATCTTAATGCATAATTAATTGCTTAAATTCATATAGGAATATATTGGATTAGCAATTGATTATAGAATTCCTTGACCTTGGAAGATGCTAGTAATTAAATTAGGGAAACTCGACTATCAATCATGTGGAACAAATTGGGCTAGAATAGATAAGTGATTCAATCCGGAATTTGTTAAGTGAAATCTAATCCCTATGACTTTTTCTCATGTTTGCTTTCTTATCATCTGCACTCATATTTAATTGTTTTTATTTTATTTTGTACTCTCAATCACTAACTAATCGATCGACTAAATATAATTAAAATTACCCATTTTGGTACTTAGTACTCAATCCTCGTAGGAACGATGCTCTACTTACTTCCATATTACTTGATTATGATAGTGTACACTTACACTATTTAATTGATCATCTGCAGCACACATATCAAGAATTAATCATGCTAGTTGCAAAATAACTCTAAGGGCCACCCCTCAGACTAGGCCTAATTTAAATTGATTAACACCAAGCCACCTTGCATATTAATCTCTCTAAATTAGGTTGATTAAGCACTCTAGCAATAAAATGAACTTAGCAATCATATTTAGCTTTTGATCCAATAACCGAGCCACCTCGCATTAACACTTGATTTTCTCATTAATTTTAATTTAACATTGGTCACCCATATGAAAAATCAAGATTTATAATACTAAAACCCAATGCTAAATACAATTAATAAATTCACATTCAATTAACCAATGCAAACATAAGACATTATTGATCCACTAACCAAGCTACCTTGAAATTAGTACAAAATGTTCATAAAATCATCAATTCATTGACTAATCAGTATAAAGAAATGATAATTAATCTAATTAAGCACAATATCAAGTATTTAACAAAGGTCTAAGCTACATCCAATTCTCCAAATACATCTAATTAAATCAATTCAACATTATAAAATTCATCATAAGACCTAGGAATCACAATTACAATGTAGAATTAGAGAAATGAAAGAACAAAAACTCCCCCATTGAAGCTCCAAGTTTATGTCATTACCTTTGCTACAAGGGATTATAGAAATTAGCCACTTCCAACCATCAACACAGGCTCACCACGCACTTCCAGAGTTCCACACATTGAAAACTACCAATTAAACTGACAAATTATCACTTAGTTAAGAATAATTGGTGGCTGGATATGAACATCAGAAACAGGGTTTGCATAAAAGGAGGAAGTGGTTGGTGGTTGACGAGGTGACGAGGTGTGCCAGCGGTGACGAGGTGTGGTGAAGTGATGGTGGTTGAAAATGGAGAAGGAAGGCGAAAGTGGAGTGGGGCGGTGATGAAGATTGAATACCAAGGTCCGGAGGTGGATGTGCGGCTGCTCCCCCCCTTCTTTCTCGCTGCTGTTCTGTTTTTCTATCCCAGCGTGAATCAGACCTAAAGCTTTTCTGCAAAAACGTTGTAGTTTCAATGGTATTAAACTGTCATTTTTCAAATTCATGGTACCAAACTGTCATTTCAATCTTAATCCAAATTTTCAACTATTTTTAATTGAAAACAATTTAGCCATCATCAAATGCTCTCAAGAAATCAATGATTAAGAGTAATTACAATTATATTGACAATTTTGCCCTTTTAAGACATAATTTAATATATTTACTCTTAATCACAATTAAGCACAAAGAAGCCATTTTAAGCTCAATTATCATGATAAAATCTCTAAATAAAATATGAAAATATATAATAAATAGGGATTTGTCAGTTGGTGGGGAGATAAGTAATTGGCTCCCTAGATAATCTAATTTTCAAATTCATTTTTGACAAGGGGTCATTCGGGTGAAGCTCGTTAGTTTTGTATATTTTGTTTTTCTTTGCAAATAGTTTAGAATTTTTGCATTTAGGTAGTTTGCATAGCATTGATTGCATTCTTACCTTGATTTGACTTTGTAGCTTATGTGTGGTGTTGTTGAATTAAATTTGATATGATTTTGAACTTATTTGTTTGAATTCACCATGTCTCCAAGTTAAGTAATAACATACTTGCAACTTTTGTCATTTTGAAATTATTTTCCCCTTTTTTCACTTACATTTGTATTTTTACAGATTCTTTTTCTTAGTTTTTAATAGTTTATAGTTATTAGCCATTTTGAAATTCTTTTTCCCTTTTTTTACTTGCATTTGTATTTTTGTAGATTCTTTTTCTTAGTTTTTAATAGTTTATAGTCATTAGCCATCTTGAAATTCACCATGTCTCCTAGTCGTCATCCGTTGCTCCATCAATGTAGAAGGCTCCGTCATCCTCCGTAGTAGTAGCGTCGCTCCTCCGTCCGTCACTCCTCTCACGCCGCGAGCTCTATCAGTCCTCTAAAGCCCTAGAGTGAGTTGGTCCCCCTAACAGGCAACCTCCATCGGTTCTCTAAAGCCGCAGGGTCCACTGATCCTCCGAAGCCAATGGCTCGTCGCTACCCCCAACACCCAGTCTCAGTCGTCGGTAAAACAGAATAGAGAAGGTGAATGAAAAGAATTATAGCAATGTTGGATTTTTAACTAGTTTGAGAATAGAATTGGATAGCCTAAAGGGCGTTGCACATTAACTGAACAATGCTTGGGAGGTGTGGGTGATTTTCCCTATATAAAATCATTTTCTGTGGGGGGATGACTGAACCTGAAATGAAATTAAATATTTTCTATATAAACTTGCATATAATCATGAAAACTGGTGCTTGCGTAGTAGTTCTGTATACTTCCTTGTGTGCTTTTGAAGTGTGAGTTGACTGTAGTCTGCATTACGATAGTGGTGACTGGGTTGCTTTCGAAATGTGAGTTGATAGTAGTCTGCATTACGATATTGGTGACTGGGTTGATTTCATGTCTTCATCTTATTCCTAGTGTGGTACAACTGTTTATGATTTTACAACTACATATGCCTTGTTTTACAACTGGTTATGTTTGTGTTGTAACATGTTCATTTTGTTGTACAAGATACTGTCCAGGTTGCAATGAAACTACCTTTGTTCACAAAGTTAGCCACCGCAAAATGCTTTGTTTACAATGCGTGAATCGTGTATTCACAACATGTTGAGTCATGTTAACAACTTTTACATCATATATGCCTGAAACAATATTTTGTCACATTAAGTGTGCGAAGAGCTTTGTTTACAACTTATGAAGCGTGTATTTATAACACATTGAGTCATGTTAACAACTTCTTCCTTATGTCTGCTTGAAACAATGTTTTCTCACATTACGTATGCGAAATGATTTGCGTACAACTCGTGAAGCATGTATTCATAACCTGTTGAGTCATGTTAACAACTTCTACCTCATGTTAGCCTGAAGCAATGCTTTCTCACATTAAGTTGTGAAATGCTTTACTTACAACTAATGAAGTGTGTATTCACAACATGTTGAGGTATGTTAACAACTTCTACCTCATGTCTGCCTGAAACAATGTTTTCTGACATTAAGTGTGCAAAATGCGTTGTTTACAACTTGTGATGCGTGTATTCACAACATGCTTTAAATAACATAAATTGTAGATATGAAGTTGTAAATGGTCGATGTGCTGTTGTCCTTGCTGTGTTGTGTCAAGACAAAAGTTATTTCTACATGCAGAGAGATTGCATCGTTAACGTACTTAGAAGAGTTAAATCTGAAGTATTTGGTAAAGGAAAAAAATATCTAATGATGTCAACTAGGCAAAAGTCCATGTCCAATGTGATACGTTAGTATTACTTGTTGTTTGTTTCTCATAAGTTTGAAATTTTGGTTATCTATTTGATTTTGTTTGATTAACTGTAGAACTATATATGTGGCATTCTGTTTGTAGCAATTCTTATGGCGTCCATGTTCTTTTATGGTTACACGGCTGGGATGGCTCTGCACAGGACAAAGAGGGGTATACCATGCCTAAGTTTTCTTGTGACCAAATTCGGCAGATGATGGTCGATTCCTTATGGTGGCTTGTGACATATGACAAGAACAAACATGCGCAAAAGGTGCTGTCCATTGTAGCTAGCAACCAACAAATGAAGAGGAAGAAAGACATGTAGCAATTGTGATGTTATTTTATACGAAATGCTTCATGTTATGTAGATATATTGGTATTTTGTGACTCCTTTGGGAACCTGATGTCCTTATGTGCGAAAACCTTGTTGTAGGAAAGGCAATCATGCAATGCTTTTTGTTTACTGCAGTGTGTAGGTGACAAGTTCATATTTACAACTTCTATAGGCATTTTTACAACTTCATCATTATTTTGACAACATGTTGTACAACTGGTTATGATTTACAACTGCATATGTTTTGTTTTACAACTGGTTATATTTGTGTTACAACATGTTCATTTTGTTGTACAAGATACTGTCCAGGTTGCAATGAAACTACCTTTGTTCACGAAGTTAGCCAATATGAAATGCTTTGTCTACAACTCGTGAAGCATGTATTCACAACACGTTGAGTCATGTTAACAACTTCTACCTCATGTCTACCTGAAACAATGTTTTCTCACATTAAGTATGCTAAATGCTTTGTTTACAACTCGTGAAACGTGCATTCACAACATGTTGAGTCATATTAACAACTTCTACCTCATGTATGCCTGAAACAATATTTTCTCACATTAAGTGTGCGAAGTGCTTTGTTTACAATGAGTGAAGCTTGTATTCACAACATGTTGAGTCATGTTAACAACTTGTACCTCATGTCTGCCTGAAACAATGTTTTCTCACATTAAGTGTGTGAAGTGCTTTGTTTACAACTCATGATGTGTGTATTTATAATATGTTGAGTTTTTTTTTACAAATGTTTTGGTTGTCGCTAGATGAAACTACCTTTATTCACATAAGTTTATCACAACAACTTTATTGGTTTACAACTTCTTAAGCATATGCTAACAACTTATTGAGTCTTTTTTCCAACTTCGTCTTATGGCTGAATGAAACTACCTTCCTTCATAATGCAAGATCTCACAACTGCATCAGTAATTACTTTTCTTAAGACAACTCGACTTACACTTCTTGCTCTTCCATTTGACCATTCATTGTTGGGATTGTATTCTCATTATCACCATCCTCTTCAATGTATACATGACCATATTGTTCATTATATTTCATTAAATGATCCACCCCTTCATCGTCTACAAGATCTATAAATGTTGATGTATCAAGAGAAACTTTGAATTTCAATTGAATTTCATTACTTTTTTTTCCCGTTATAGATTTATGATTTGTCACAACTCCTCATACGTTGTGTCTTCCTTTGCGTATCTTGTTCTTATCAAACCACTAACATATTGCATTTCATCTGCTCCTCTATTTAAAAACTCCCCCCACATGAAAGAAACAGAATAGATTCTTTCCCAAACTAGTTCTCATCTTTCATGACAATTTGCAACATGAATTTCGTATTAACAACTTCCACAACAATATTAACAATTGAATATGCACATATTAACAACAATTATTTTACTATTATATCAACATTTTGTAATCAAACAAAGCACAATCACTCCCACTTTAAACAAAGACATCCCTCTGTTAGCTTGCCCAAAAATAGAGCGTTCCCTCTATTACATTGCCTAAAAACATAGCACATGTTCTGTATTTATAACTACAACTGTACGAATTAACAACAATTTATTTTTTTCCATATCAGTGTTTTCATAGCATCCCACCACCATGACAATAACCATTCCCACTTCAAACATACCACTGCCTTTGTAATCTTCCCCAAAAACATAGCACTATAACAATAACACAACCCAACATCAATGAAACTCCAACTACAATGGTCAAAATCATATCTTTAGCAAAATCATGCCATTACTTATCTACCTAGTACTTCCTACCACTTTGTGCACTACTGAGTTCAAGCACCAACCTTTGACTAACCCCTCAATCTCACTTCATCCAACGTTCACACAGAACAAATAAAAAAAATTCAGTTTGTTGTTCTACCTCTGTACCAGTAGGTGGAGGCTGCAAATTATATCCTTTGCCAAGGACAATAACACTACACTTGATCCCTTCAATGTTGGAGCTTCAATCTGTAGCTTTCGCCCCGTTTCTCTCTCTCATTAATAAGAAAAATCACGTCTTCCCTCCTCTTTCTGTGCCTTCCATTTTGCAATTAGAATGGGGGTATTTTTATCATTTTACTTTAGAAATTATATCCTCTGACATTTGACTTTTCCCTGAAACTTTTTTATTAATATTTTTTATCCTTAGAACCTGGGAGTGATTTTCCCATTAATTTTTACCTCCCTTGACTTTCGAAACTGACGTCCAGTTCTTAGTAGATGAAGATCTCAAATTTTTCTAATTTGATTTGACTTTCACTATCGGCTTGTCAGAACCTACCACGCCTACAATCATCATATTTCTCAAATCTCCCTCCTCTTCACCTGCCTCTATATCTCTTAGTGTGTTTTGTTTGAGGGGAGGGAGCGGAGGAAAGGGGGGGTTAAATTATCTTTTTGGACTAATAGGAGTTGGTCTAAGTGGTAAGCGGCTTGATTCCGCTTAAGTAGGGTCTCGGGTTCGAGCCTTGTGTATGCAGAAAATTCCCATTGGGAGACTCTCCCACCATAGCTAGGTGCGCGACGCGGCACTACAAAAAAACATGTTATTACCGACGGAATTACCCACGGAATTATTTCCGTCGGTAATTTCCTACGATTTACCGACGGATTTTCCGTCGGAAATATTACCGACGGAATTACCGACGGAAAAAAATTCCGTGGGTAATTACCGACGGATTACCCACGGAATTTTTTCCGTGGGTAATTACCCACGCTTTACCCACGGAATTCCGTGGGTAATTTGAATGAGAAATTACCCACGGAATTCCGTGGGTAAAGCGTGGGTAATTACCGACGGAAAAATTTTCCGTGGGTAATTACCGACGGAAAATTTTCCGTGGGTAATTTCCGTCGGTAATTACCCACGGAATTTATTCCGTGGGTAATCCGTCGGTAATTTCCGACGGAATCAAAATTCCGTCGGTAAATTTGACTTTTACCCACGGAATTTTTTCCGTCGGTAATTACTCACGCCTTACCCACGGAATTCCGTGGGTAATTTGAAGGAGAAATTACCGACGGAATTCCGTGGGTAATCCGTCGGTAAAAGTAATAATTTTTTTATCATATTTTAATAATTTATATAAAATAATAAAAATAAAAATAATATATAACAAATAAAAATTTAAATATTATAAAATTAATATTTAATATATTAAATATAAAAATTTTAAATGAAATAAAAAATTAAATATATATAATATTAATAATAAAAATTTTAAATGAAATAAAAAAATTAAATATTTTAAAGATTATATCATAAAAACAAAATATATAATTATATATTTAATATTATATATATTTATATTAATATTAAATATTTAAATGAAATAAGAAATTAATAAAATTTAAATTTATATTATAAAAAACGAAATATATAATTATTTATAAGTATATATGTAATTTTGTATATATTTATATTAATATTAAATATTTAAACAAAATTAGAAATTAAAAAATTTAATATTATAAAAAATGAAAAATATAATTATATATAAATATATATATTTATCTTAATATTATATTTGTTTTTAAATTATTACATTATATATATTATTACGTGAATAAATAACACAATGTTAAAGCAGCTCAACTGGCAAAGGCATCAGAACACATACCAAAAGGTCCAAGGTTCAAATCCCACCTTCGTCACAAAATGCAACAATTATCTCACAAAGACACGTGGCACAATGTTAGAGGGACACGTGGCCCTTGCTCAGGGGCTGACGGGGCCAGATGTGGGGGCGGGCGGTGGGGGGCTTTCGGAGATGTCCACGTGGCCTTTTTTAAGATTGCCACGTGGAATTTTTTTTTTTTAAAAATAATATTAAATTACCGACGGATTACCCACGGAAAAAATTCCGTCGGTAATTACCCACGGAATTTTTCCGTGGGTAAATTCCGTGGGTAATCGCCGACGGAATTTTTTCCGTGGGTAAATTCCGTGGGTAATCGCCGACGGAATTTTTTCCGTGGGTAATTACCGACGGAAAATTTTCCGTGGGTAATTTCCGTCGGTAATTACCGACGGAATTTTTTCCGTGGGTAATTTCCGTCGGTAATTTCCGACGGAATAAAAATTCCGTCGGTAAATCAATTTGTCACGGATTTTTTAGAGACGGAAAAAATTCCGTCGGTGATCCGTCGGTAATTCCGTTTCCGTCCCTAATCCGTGGGTAATTTGATTTCAGAGACGGAATTCCGTGGGTAATTTCCGTGGGTAATTTGCTGTTTTTTTGTAGTGCGGGTCGGATCCAGATGTAGTCGGGGCAAAGTTTTGGTGAACCGGGTGGGCAACCAAAGAAAAATTATCTTTTTGGGTTGAAGGTATTTAAATTTTGGGCGGGAATCCAAAATTTAAAAGGAATGAGAGAGTAAATTTTGAATTTCTCTTGTCCAAAATTTTAATTTACCACCTCTACCATCCCCTCCCCTACCCTCAAACCAAACATACCCTTAAGGCAGCAAAACACGATTCCGTGATTTGCAACTCTTCTTTCCTGACATTTTTTGAGCCTGCTATCTGACCACTCTGTCCTACTTTAACACCTCCCCAATTCAAGCTCCGAGCTTTCACAGCCTTCAATGAAAACATCCACGAACCAAATGGTTCTGTGGTCTCCATCTTCATCTTGTCGAATCGATTCTCCGGTGACTTGAACCCAGTACTTGCTTCCCCCATAACTTCATGTTCTTGAGCCACACCTCGTTTCCGGGGCATAATTCCTTTCTATGACCGTATCTACCACATTCAAAACAAATAAGGTTTAAACCCTCATACTCTACATTAAACACCTCTTCAGCTGCAATGACTCTTGGCACCAATTTTTTCTGTAAAATTTAACTCTACACATATACCTGCATACCGCCCTCTCTTCACTCTGGTTACTTTGGCTGTGTTCTCTCCCAAAGTATTCAGGTCCACTCGTAGAGGTCGACCTATACGCTCTGCAAGTCTTGCAATACAATGCTTATTATAGCAATCCATAGGAATATGTGGAACGCACACCCATGTGATGATCCTTCGCAGCTGGTTCTTGAAAGGATCAAAACATGGAGTGTATCTTTGAAATAACACACAATGCTGGAAAATCACCCACGGTCCTTCATATACGACCTTCCTATAGTGGCTTCTCCAGTTCTCTTTGTCTGTGAAACGCACCAAGAAGTAATTGTTTGGTACATCAATTAGCTCAAACTCTGTAATGCCCCACAACTTCACAAGATGGGTCTTCAACATATATAGATTAAATCGTTTACCCAATACCGTGATGATTAGGGAAAAATTCCATGGTTTGCACCATTCATTATATTCACCCTGAGAAATAGGAACCACCGTGTATATCTTCTTCAACCTTTGAATGCCCTCCGATGGCTCCGGCATCCTCCAGAAAATCTCATCTTCAAAGAGGAAATCATCTGACTCCATATAAACTCCATCATTGGCCATCCCATTAAAGCCCACGAGAGATTGTTTGTAGGAGGGAACCTGCACTTTTCCTTGCTGCGATGTGGTCCCTCTTCCGTCTACTTTTTCATTTGACTGCTCCTCTTCTTGAACACACTCTTGCTCTTGCTTTTTCTCTTCCATGTTCTCATCCATAATAGCAATAGGTACCTCCTATGTTTTTTTCTTTTTGTTCCATCCATCGCTTGTTGCTTCCAGCTGCCGGTCCGGCGGATTCTTGTCTTGACCTGTGTCACGCACAATTTTCTTGGCAAAAAACCCAAGAGAGAGAAAACTAACTCACTTTGAGCCTTTTTTTAAAGCCGGTATTTTCTATCCCCATTATATATTTAATATTAATAGACTTCCTATTTAGTAAGGATTTTGCTAATAATTTGCGGGTTCAAATACTGCTAACAATGGGAATATTTTGTTGATGGATGATTTGTAAATGTCTCGGTCATTACTCTTTAAACCTTAAGATATACCTTGGTCTTGATGAACTCCGGAGCCGAAATCATCAAAACTTTTCTTTATAAAAATGTATGTTTAATATATTAATATATTAATAATAAATATTTGTGACAATGAAAAATTTATAAGAAGACATACTATAACCCATTTACTTCTATTTTCTTCTTTAATTTTTATTTTTCTATTTTCTCTGTTCAAATTACGTCATTTAACTTTATGTTTGAGAGTCCCTCAACTTGAAGCAAGAAGCATCTCTTTAATAACGTCCCAAAAAAATGGATAGATACAGGGGACCTCTCTTCTGACTTCAATTAGTAGTAGTAGTAGTAGTTCAGATATATATCGCTGCTGACTTAACTCACAAATAGACGAACAGGTCCTCTCTCCAACCAAACAGTATAATAATCAAGGCCCAAATTTCCCAATATAAATCAAATTATTAAACCATCATTTTGCAAAACCTTTGGGTCAACGCCAACGGCTATTGGCTCAATTATCGTATAAATATATAAATCAGTCCTATTCGAGAGACGTCTAATATGTTCTTTTGATTTGTTTGTGCTTTATTTGTTTGTTGAAGTTATCATGTTCGACTCTTTAATTATGTGCCTCTCAACCACTCCGTTCTCTAACATGTCCCTTTTATAAATAGGTCAGTCTGACCTAGAGATGATGTATTATTTTTTTTTTTTTTGAATTTCTTCCCCCGGTATCCCACACCCGAAGGTGCAGACTAATCCGGGGCTCCCCTTGGGAGGGACTTCCCAGGGATCGAGCCCAGGTGACGGGAGGGAATCTTTGCCTCCCTTGTTTCAACCACTGGACCAAGCCCCCTGGGCTGAGATGATGTATTATTTATTGTGTGCTTTTCATTTTTCTTTTAATTTTTTGCCTCACTTTCATTTATAAACACATGGATCATATTGAAAACAATTATGTTTGAAATACTATTACATATTAGATGTGAACTTCTCTTTCAATAGAAATTTAAGGATTAATTTGTCACATTGTGAAGAATCAACCCATTCCCCTATACTTAACTCTTGTTGGTGCACCTAAACATTTTTTTCTCAGTGTCTCTTTCTTTATTTTTTCTTTCTTTTTTTTGGCAGAGTCTATTTCTTCTATTATTCACACACATTCCATGATAAAGTCAAATTCTTTGAATTTTACTTCCTTTTCCTCCATTTAAATAGCCACTGATAACTCCAAAAGAACGTGAGTTGATATGATAGCAGCCACTAAGTTTATTGAGAAAATGACATTCGAAGACAGCGATGATATATAAATGTATATATATAACCTCAAAATTTCAAAAATAAAAATTTACGTAAAGAACCAAAATTAAAAGTAAGATGAAGCCACCATGACTTGATTTTTTGAATTTTACAAAATATTTTGCATTTGTAATTTGCAAGATGCATGAATAATAATAAAACATGACAAAAGTTAAAGCTACACACGCATATATTTAAAAATTATCACATAATATAATATGTATAGTTTTTCTAACGATTTAATGATTTAATTATACACTTATGGAGTTATAGGTACCCAATTACAACCCACGCTTTTTGAATATTTTTCAACTAGCTTGGGTATAATTTAAAATGCAGATTTAAAATTTTCAGATAAGTTAAAAGTCTGTGAAGTGTTTGAAAGAGTGTGTGTGTGTGAGTGAGTGAGTGTGTGTGTGAGTGTGAGTGTGTGTGTGTGTGTGTGTGTGTGAGAGAGAGAGAGAGAGAGAGAGAGAGAGAGTATAAAAGGAATATTTGAATGTCATACACACTTATAATTAGAGGCATTTAGTAGTTTCAAAACGTATTAAACATTTTTTCATATTTTCCCATATTTGATAAGAATACCATAATAATAAGAGATACTCCTCCAGTCCTAATTATGGGACAATATTTAGGAGTTGATTTTGGTTCTACATATTTATCAATTTTTTTCTAATTTATCTCTATTGATGCCCTCTCAATGATAATCAAGGAGAAGAGAGAATTATGGAATTGAGGAAGATGCTTAGGGTATTTTAGAAAATACATGTTATATTAACTAACTTAACTAACTTCCTTAATATAATCAAATTAGATAAATATATCTTATATTAAGAATCAGAGAAGTAGTAGAAACTAATATAATATGGGAATTTAAATAGTGTTGATAATCACTTTAAATTTTATAACAAATTTAATGCTACTTTTAACAGTTATTATTGGTATGTGTGGATTAATTAAAAATGACTTATATTGGAGATAAGGGGACGCTATTAATTTAAATACCCATAAATTTATTTTGGAAGAGCACCTAGCACCCATAAACTTCTTTTTAGTGTAAAAGCGCCTATGAACTTTTCTAAATGGGGGTAAAAATGCTATCATTATTAGAGGAAGGCAACCGTTGTGACTTTTTGGCTAAATGCACTCTACAATTATTTTTTTGGATGCAAAAATATTCATTAACTTTTATCAATACGTCTAACACCATATGCTTTTTAGATATGCATATGCATGTATAAACTGCAGGCATTTTTCTTCCTTCATGTGCAGAGGTGACACCAACCTCATGACATGCCAACAATGCATCGTAGTGGACTATTTATTTATTTTTTGGGCAAAAGATGCAACTGATATTATTCCAAGAAAGTGTACATGGAAAGAGCTGAAAAGAAAACGCACTAAAGTTCCAGAAAAAGAAAGCTGATAACAACAACCAAATATAAGGAAAGAAAACAAAATATCAACCAGAAGCTTCATGAGCTACAGGCCTGGAGGCATCTTTGGAGAAGTTAGGAGCTTCCTGCATATCTAAAGCCATAATGGTATTCAAGGCGAGTGATGGTTGATGAACCCACCCAACCGGGCACACTCCCTTATAAGCAACATCCGTTAGATGATCTGCTGCAGAATTGCCTTCCCTGAAGGCAAAGACTAAGGAAAACCCGGCTTTAGACACAAGGAAGTTAATAGCATCCTGAATGATACTTCTACACCTCCACTCATAGAGATCTGGTTGCTGCCGTGAAATACAATTGTACAGCATCTGAGAATCAATTTCAAAAATAACTTTGTCATGCCCCATATCAATAGCAAGCATCAGCGCTCTTCTCAAGGCTAATGCTTCCGTCATGAATGCCGAGATTGATTTTACCTTGTCCACAAAACCCTATCAAAAGGAGCCATACTCATTTCGACAGATGATCCCTATGCCTGCCTCAGTATGCTGAAATTTATAAGCACCATCGCTGTTAATCTTGAGGACCCCAGTAGTAGGACGTGACCATCATGGACCTTGATGCGCAGGCCTTCCCACTGACATGGGTATTCTAAATTGTGGGACTTTACTCCAATATTCGGCATTGGACTTCATGGCAGCGTCAATGACATTTACTGGGTTAGGATTTTCATTATTAAAAATAAATGCATTCCTCTGTTTCCATATATACCATAATAGCCAGCATACAAGTGATACCTCAACTCCTTTGAGTTTGCAATGATTCTTGTAGAGGTTAAGCCACCAATCTGCTTCAAGCCTAAAGCCAAAGTTGCAACCAAACTAGACACATTTAGTCCAGGGGCAAACAAAGAAGAGATGCTCCCGAGTTTCCTCCTCCAAGTGACAGATTGGGCATAGAGGCAACGGGGACCGTTTACGCCTGAATAAAGCCGAGTTGGTGGCCAATGCATTGTTCAGAACTCGCCAAATAAAATGCTAAACTTGGGGAATAATCTCTAACTTCCATAACTGCTTCCAGTCGTCAGGGGACAGAACACAAGAGGAGCTGGGTTGTAGCACAGCTTGCTTGGCTCTTAGCTTCTTGGTTCTATAGGCCAGCCTGACTGTATATTCCCCATTTGTGACTGGGGACCAAAAGAGTTTATCTTCCATCCCATTATAGGCCAAAGGTAGCGTGGTGATAGCCACGAGAATCTCTGGAGGGACCAGGCTACGAATGGGTTCCAAATTCCATTGTCCTTCCACAATAAGATCACTCACTCTACCATACTTTACAATCAAACTCTCATCACTTGCTGGTTTTTCCGGGAAGACTACATTGGGCACCCAATTATCACCCCAAATCCGAATGGATCTACCATTTCCAACATCCCACATCAAATCCTTCTGGAGAAAGTCACGGCCCTCTACTGTAACACCCTTGTTTTGTAAGCGTATGGACGGCTGAATTGCAGTATTATCTTTAATAAGGAGACCGATAATCTTTTGTAAACAGCGGAAGTTCCGTCAAACAGTGTGTTGAGTGGGTTTTTTTTCAAAAATCTTTTCAAAAATTGTTTTCAAATTTGGTCTCATTTTATTTTATGATTCATTTCAAGCCATCCATTTTAGGTTCATTTCTTCATGTCAGAGTTTTTACTAATAAATTCTCTGCTGGAACCCAAACTACTATAATAAATTAACGGCCCTAAATGGACGGCTGTCCACTACTGGTTCGGATGTCACTTTGCGTTTGCTTATACATAGGTGCTTATTTACGTGTCTACTATCTTGTCAGTATGAGACTGACCACACTTAAATACAAATTAAATACAACTCCAAATAGATAACCAACTGAAAATTAAATTCTAAGTCCTTTGCTTCATTCGCCCGCGTTTACCTTCTTGCCTGAGAAACTACTTGCCCGAGCTGAAAATTTGTTTTGGAAAAATATGGTGAGATTCAATGAATCTCAGTAGCAACAGATATCACTCATATAAAATGCACATATATCATGCCATGTCAACCAAAGTTATAGTACAATCAACATATTCAACATTCAGAGATAAATTCACAATATGCAGAAAGCATAAAGTTACCAATTCAAGGACAACCGTCCCTTGCCACAGCGCTGGGAAATTCTACTGGGCCTGAGCCCTTCTCATCTGAATGCTCAAATTCACAATGGTACAAACATGCATATAACATATCACATAGTATGTGAGGGATAAGTTACTACCTGACAATTTTTCCAAATCTTGATCTTGATTGACGTGCTTTGAATGTCCTGGGCAAGTGTCAAGTCCTATAATTTACGGGCAATGAGTTATTTCTTAGTCCAACTCTTCATAAATTATTCTCTTATGTTGGTTACCATTAGGGTCACTACATTAGGTCTGATATGAAGCTAATGAGCTAAAGCTACTCCAAAGGCTTAACTCAATTCTTAAAGGTCAAATTCTATTACCAAACTCTTAACTTTGAATTTTCGCACATTTACCAAAAACTGACAGATTTTTCATTGAACTTTGAAAAATCATAACTAATTCTAGAAAAATTCAATTGGGATGATCCAAAATTCTCTGTAACCCTTATTAAGTCTATTTTAAGGGAAAAATACTTTCAGTAGCCGTGAGATTGCACACACTTCCCAGTTTTTCTTTTTCTCCCTGTTGCCAGAAAATCTGACCAGTTTTAAAGGTATACTTCAAACATTCATAACTCCTAGTATACTTATCGAAATCCTTCATAATACCTATCAAATTAAAGGTCTATAAGTGTAATTTAATTCTGGAAAATCTCATCATCAACAGATGAAGTTTAGATGGTGAAAGTTTCGCCACAACAAAACTGCCAGACAAAAACGCACACTGGCAACTTTGTTGCACAAGCTTACTTAATTTCCAATTTTTTAAATCTTTAAACCAGTTTGTCAAAAATTATAACTAGAACCTATTCCCACACAATTTTTCATGTAGAATCCTATGGAAAGCTCAAAATTTTCAAAATAAAATTATTTCTACAAGATTCATCCCCCAACCGAAATCTGCCTCCCAAAACAACAAAAATCAAGTTTGTTCTTTTGAACTCCAACAAGTCTAATACTTCATTAATAATCATATATCACCTTATATATGATTTAAAACATCTTTAGTCTTCAAAAACACCCCTTGGTTGAATTACGTGGTTGATTCAAGAACAAGGAATAACTCAACGAAAACACGAAGTAATCGGTTCAAAATGAAACCTACGCTTACCTCTTCACGTTCCTACAAGTGGTTCGGTATTCGGACGGCACTCCGGCTAACTAACTGACACAAAACATCTCAGATGAGAAATCTAAGACCATAGAATTGAAGCTCTCATAAAGAGGAACAATGTTTATGAACACTCTACGAGCAAGAAAAGTGATTTAGAGAGTGAGATTGTGTAATACTCACTTACCTTGTTTCTGCGTTCTTCAAGTTCACCACCTTCTCTTTCTCTTTATCTATTTTCTTTTCTGTTTCTCTTACTCTCTCATATCTAGCAGAATAGAAATGAAATGAGAGAGAGGAAAGTGTCTCAATTAAATGGCCAATTATGAGAAGAAACAATTAATAGTGGTGTCTTGTTTTTTGCCTTAAGTGTGCCCATATGTTCCAAATGTTGATTGTCCTTTCTCTTCCTTGTTTTGTGCTTTGAAGGAAAGTGTGTTGATTAATTTATTGAGTGTGTGTGATGTAGTGTACATGTGTGTGGGTGCTTGTGTGTGTTGGCATGTGGACCAACTCCTTCTATCTCTTTTCCTTTTCTTGACGGAATGTGTGTGTATGGATGAGGAATTTAATTAGTTGATTAAATATTATCCTCCTACTTGTGCTTGTCCGAAACTTAAGAGAGTGGAGAGAATATGATGTTGTGTCCACATATAGAAGCTTCTTGTGTTTGGTGTAGTGTGAGTAGGTAGTTGTATAAGTGTTAGGTAAATGTTGTCCAATTTGTCTCTTAAAATTGTTTTTCAAGGAAAAATCTTAGCCCTTGATTTTAGCTTCCAAAAACTAAATTTAACACCATGTAAATTTTTCTTTTGATTAATTTAACTTTTACTAATTTTTGGGATATTACATCTACTATGCTAGACCAACACCAAGAAGCCTTTGGTCCTTTTTGTGCATCAATAAATTCACCCCGAGGAAAGTATACACTCTTTAAGACACGAACCCATAACGCTAATGGGTTTTGCAAAAGCCTCCACACAGTCTTGGCTAATAATGCATCGTTCATAATAATAAAATCACAAAAACCCATAAATAGTGGACTATTTATTCTAAGTTTAGAATAAATATGGTTTTAATGATGACACTAACTTGAGTATGGTTTTAGACAAAAATAGTTATACAGTGATAATTAATTGATCTTTTGTGTGCTTAAAGATAAAGACAATAAATTTATGCGGTAGAAGTGAATGATGGTGATCTATGTTGTTTCATGCATTAATAGAGTAGTTTTTTTTTTTCAATTAATAGTTATGAAAACTAATATTTTTATGAAGACTAACATTCTTGTTTTAATTAGTGAAATAATATTTCCTTTCATTCAACAATATTTTGGCTTTATATTATTCTAGAGATGTCTTTAGGTATACCTCGGGTCAGGAGTTGTTGCCCTAATGTCAGTTGCTTCGCTAGCCTGGTAATACATAACTTTTTTTTATTTTAGAAATGCCTTAATTCATAACAATATCATCTTCCTTTGTTATAAGAATTTTCTTTGAATAATTTATTTATTGGATAGATCCTATAAAAAAAGCAGCATTTAACTGTCTTCCAAAGCCTAACCTATTTGGATTAGTGGTGGCAGAAGTGATTTTTTTTAATCTGACTTTTACAAAAGTCATATAGGATAAAAATAAAATTGTAAATATGATTTGTGTTTGAATTGGCGGTGGCAAAAGTAACTTTTTTTGGAAAAGCCAGACTTTTGATTGAGCTTCTTCTCAAAAGCTGCTTTTTAAAAAAAAGTCTAGTTATCCAAATACCAATCCAAACACCCTAAAACAACACCCCCAGGCTTTTTTTTAAAAAGAGAAAGCCACTTTTAAGCAGCTTTTGGGATGGCAAATGCCATCCCAAACAGGCCCTGGCGTTCTGCCATCCCAAACGGGCTTGTTTTAAAAAAATCATGGCGGCTTCTAGCTTTTTGAAAATTGGGGTGTTTGGGTTGACGTTTTGGCAACTGGGCTCTTTTTTTTTTTTTTTTCCAAAAGCAACTTTTGAGAAGAAGTTCAAAAGTTTGGTTTTTTGAAAAAAAAAAAAAGTCACTTCTGGTACCACCAATATAAACACAAATCACATTTATAATATGATTTTTATTCTATCTTAAGTTTGTAAAAGTCATGTTAAAAAAAACCACTTATGTCACTGTTAACCTAAATAGGCCCTAAGTATGCACTAATCAGAAAATTGTACATGTTTTATATATTAGTAATAAAGCTTGAGATTGTATTTAACATAATCACCTCGAGTGAATCATGCTATGCCATCCATTTATCTGAGGTTTTTGGAGATGAAATTCACTTATATTTATATAGCTGCCTATGCATTTTGTAATGCAAACTAGGTACGTATTTATTTATTTTTTTTATAGAAAGGTACGTATTTATTATTTTGCATGTCACTGTCACTGTCCAATTTAAAACGTGCTTTATATCGAAATAATATTTTAGACCTAATCAAATTAAATTTGTCAAACCAACTTTATTCGATCAATATTTTTTGTTAGATAGTGTTTATAGCTTTTGTCATACTGATTGCTACCACTAACAAAATATAGTCAAGAGAACGAGAGGTTTGTGTTTGAATGAGTATTAATTATTCAGAAATGTCAATTAGTTCTATACATATATATATAATTAACTCATTTACTCTTACAGCCCTATCTTTTCCTTCGTTTGGATGTGATGAAGAAAACAATGGGTGGAGAAAAATTGAAAAGAAAATGTTATTAACTGTCACGTTTGAATGGGTGTGGGGGAGAGAAAATAGAGAGGAAAAAGGTAATAAATATATATCTAAATGACTAATGTATCAAAAAAATATCCAAATGACTAAAATATCCTTCCGTCCATTTTAAAATGTACTACATCTAATCATAAATATGAAACTTAGTCCATAAGTGAATTTTGGTTCCAAATATAAGATATTTTTTTTAATTTATCTCTTATATTTATTATTTTTCTCTAAATTAATTTGTCCAACTTAAACTGATATATAATCTATACATAAGTATTTCAGAGAGGTCATATAGCATATGCTTTAAATAAGTAATATATATATATATATATATATATATATTTTAGTTTCTTAATTTCCCTATATTAGTCAATTAGATTTAAAGGGCTGGAGGTAGTATAATTTAATCATACTCACGCACATACGCAAGTAACATTAGGGGTGAGCATGGTGCCCAGTAGCCCGGTGCGCCCACCCTGGCCCTGTAAAAAATTGCCCAGCCCAGTCCTAAAAAAGTGACTTGAAAAAATTTTGGGCAGCTTTGGACGGGCTAATAACCGGGCAGGGCCGGGCATCGAACAAGGGGTGCTGTCCTGCCCATTTGGCCCTGCCCTAAAAATTATTTTAATTTATTTAAAATATAAAATTTTATATCAATTAAATATTATTTCATATATATATATTTATTTAAAATATATATTATCTAATGTATAATACTCTTATGATCCTCTCTTTTTTGCACTAACCACTAAACACTATTTACAAGTAGATTTCTTCCTTTCTTCTTTACTTTGTGCTCTATTAAATTATAGTTGCTTTTTATTTTCTTTCCAGATGCTTCATCATTTGATCAACTTTTGGGACATTGAATTGATGCAAACTACTTTGACTTCACGGCTTTAATTACAATCATTTTGTTTTCTTATTTATAATGAATTATGGATGTTGTTTAATTTTTAAAGTATGGATATTTGTTAAGACATATGGTATTTTTTAAATTTCAAGACTCAAGTTGTAGACTTATTTTGAAATATCCTAAGATATGAAATCATCGAATGTATTTGAATTTTATATTACTTAGGGCGAACTTAAGACATATATGGTATTAGTAACAACAAGAATGTTTATGAAATTCATAAGGAATTATTTTTTTCATAAATGGACAAGATAAGACGTTATCACTTGGGCAGGGAAGCCCACCCTGCCCAGCCCACCCTTGCCCAGCCCAAACTTGTTAGGGTTTTGAGCGGGCAGGGCCGGGCATCGGGCTGCAAAATGCAGCCCGTTCATCCTTTGGGCAAGCCATCGGGCAGGGGTCTCGCCCTGCCCAGCCCTGCCCATGCCCACCCCTAAGTAACATATGTAAAGCCTCTTACCTAAAAAAAGATCATGACTCAAGCACACAACTAATACTCTCTCAATGAATAAAAAAAGAGCCTACACATGGTTATATTTTTAATTTTTTTTAATATCGAAAGTTATATAAATCTTTTCTCCCACTGGAGGCTAAAAAACAAGCATATAACTTTTCTTTTTTTCTCTTTTGTTGCGGGACTTAAAACCCCAAAACCCAAAAGGGCGAATTAATAATGCGAGAAGTGTGAAATAATTGTGGGGCAAATAATGGAGATTAAGATGCGTTGTCCCATATTTTTCATATCAAGGTCGTTGGTTGTGCCTTTCAAGTTTTGTGAGGGCCAACTAGGCATTTAAAAATAAACAAATAAGCTTTTAAGCACGTTTTTATTTATTAAGGATATTAGAAACGTACTCATCATATTCCACAAGGAAGTGGCTGAAAAGAACATGCAATATGTGGGACATTTGGACCTATTCAAACACACACCCCCATTTTTAAAACAATATTTATATACTCTTGCAACGACTATCATAGTATTAATAGATAATAATTGACTTTTAATTTGTAAGTGTTCATTGAACATGAATATGAGGTATGCCTTGCTGTTATATGATCTAGACCCATTTTTTTCCCTGTTGATGATCTAGACCCAATTATTTATTACAATACAATGTATTGTCTTCAGTGATTAATATAAAAATATTAATTAAGTTAGTTATATGTAATAAATATGTATTAGTTTCATTAAAATACGTTATTTAATCATATGTATTGAAAATATTGCCGATGAAAACCTCTTTCTATGTGTAATCAATAGAGAATTTTTAGGAAAAAAATTATAATTTAGAATATAAGATGGATTGAGTCATTGAAGTCTTGTATTTAGGACCAAAATGAAAACATTTTCCAGCTCTTATATTTAAAATTAAGGAGAGTATTAAATTTTTAAAACTCAATGTCTTAGATAAACATGTAATAATTAATCATAGATGCGCCATGAATGAATGCTTAATTGTCTCCCATCCACAATTACATTATAAATCCAAACAGTTATCTGTCATTTTCTTGGCGAACCATTTAGAGGGAGAGGATTCTCTCCTTTTTCCCTTCTATTTTTTTTCCTAATTGTTAAGTTAACGTGTCGTGGTTTTATAGACTTATTGCTCATATGAATTCAAACACCTCATTTAAAATTTTTTTGACCGAGTTTGTGATTTGTGAGTTTGAACCCTCTATGAAGCATGTAATAAATGTGAGTCATGACAAAAAAATTATTAAATGATTTAAATTTTTGTTTTTAATTATATTTGCTACTCCTGATCTTTAATATAAGACATATATATCTAATTTGATTTGATCAAAAGAGTTACTTAAGTTAATTAATATGACATGTATTTCCTAAAACACCCCAGAAATCTCCCTTAATTCTCTCATTCCCTCTCCTCAACATTAATTATTGTTGAGGAAGCGATAGAGTTAAATTAGAAAAAGATAATAAAAATTTAAAAATTATGTCTTATATTTAGGATTAAGATCAACTCTTCAGATATATTTTATATTAAGCACAAGAGGGAGTATTATTTTTCCTAAGTTTAAAATATTTTTAATAAAAAAAACATTTTTAATAATAATTAATTTGTTTTCGTCACCTGATATGACTTTGAAAGAATCTTTCTCTCTTATTAATCTATTTTCCTCATGATCTGATTGACTTTTTTGTTAATTTTATTTAATATTACCCTGGTTCTTAATATAAAACTCAGTTGACTTTTTTAAAGAGCTAAAGAGAGTTAAATAAATTACTTTAAAATATTTATATTTATATTTTTTTTACCAAACTAATTTGTCTAACTTGTGAACTGATATATAATCAAATGATACAGGGGCAGATGTTATGATTAACTAACTTATTTATCTTCTTTAATCTCTCCAAAAAAATCAATTGGATCTTATATTAAGGAGCAAAGGTTGTACAATTATTTGATGTCTAGTATTAAAGGTTTAGATATAAATATTGTGGGTCTAATTAATGGTAAACATTGTCTCGCAATGGAGGTTTGGATATTAAATTTGTTGGTGTATTGTTTACATTTATAAACTTTTTTCAAATTTACTTAATAGAAAATATTATTCACTTATATTCAAATAACCCTAATTTTATAGTTTAAATTTGAAAATATTTATTTAATCTTAGTTATTTTTTTTTAAAATACGGATATGTTGTAATAGGAGCAAATGAATAGATTTCTCTCCAATTAGGACAAATTAGAAGGAAAGATAGGGGATTCTCTTCTTGTATAAATTGCCTTTTATATATATATATATATAGGCCTGATTTTTGCTAGCATATATATGAATTTCGCATATTTTTTACTACTTGGAAACAATCTACGCATCTTTTTCTTTCAAAACAAAAAACAGAGAGAGAGAGTCCCTACGGCGATAAACAAGTCACAAGCACAACTGCGCTGTCACGGGGATTGTCCCACAAATAAAGCAATGGTGTGACTCAGATTTAGCATTTTTTGGTCAAAAACTCAGATTTAGCATTTGATTAGGGAGTAGATATGCACAAATAAAGCAGGAGATATTAATTAACTGCGTTAATTATTTAATTACGGGGAGTGGCACATTAATCGTCGCACCCACTAATTGACTTAGTATGCATCTGCTTTATATATTTGGACATGCAGTAGCCACATATATTAATTATTGGCCCAAAAAAACCATGTACGTATTAATTACGCATCTATTTCCTCCCATTATTAACCTTTTAAGGATGCTTTCTTTGTGTGTAATTTTAAGTTTGTTTTATAATCACATACTCCTCTCTTATTTATAAGGTAGAAGGAGGAAGTTGCTTTTTTTTTTCCTATTTATAAGTTAAACCACTAAACTATTTACATGAATGTACAATTTTGTCATTCATTTATTAGTATGCACACTTTTTTTTTTGTTACAAGGGCAAGCAAAGCTTGAAAGTGACAGAATCTATAGGCTAGTTCCTACAGAATGTTCTTGTGGTAACAGACCACAATCCAAAGCAAAAAGATGAATACATTCCATTGGGGAAATCCCTAATTCCACGTAGTCTTGCGGAATCCTATGCGCCGTTCCTGCCAGATAGTCTGCACAACGAATACTTTCCCTATGAGTGTGGGAAATTTCTAGCTCCCAGTCGCTATAAACAAGAGATCTGGTATCTGAGATAATGTCATACAAAGGATGATCGGGATCACAATGAGTGGATAATAGGTGGACTTCCTGTAGAGAGTCAGTGAACAACTTAATTTTCTTAAGCCCCAGTTGTTTACATAGTAGAAGGCCTCGACGGATTGCATGAATTTCAGCAGCAGTTAAGAAGGTATGTCCTAACTTCTGTTGAAATCCACGTATCCAGTTACCTTGGTGATATCGGATAACACCTCCACAAGCAACCTGGCCTTCCCTAACCACTGAACCGTCTACATCTAGACGATGAAATCCTGGATCTGGGGGTTGCTAGTGAAGAAGTCCCGATCTGGAACTTGGAATATCTGATGTCGAAATCTGCCATTCTCCATACCTTTCGAGAGATGGTATATACATCTGTGAACTATCTCTTTTGGGTTGTCGGATGACCCTTCAAAGGCTTGACTGCATCGGTTCTTCCAAAGGAGCCAGCATATGTAACTGAAGACTTTATGCCATGGCCATCTCGCCATCTTGTTGTTTCCTGGTGAGTGGTGTAAATTCAAATTGAGCCAACCCTACAGATTACCAGAAAAAAAACATACTATAATATAGAGGGTTAGTTAAAGCTGACCACACTCTCTGCACTTGTTCATAGTCTCTCAATATATGAAGGATACTCTCCACACTATCACACTGAAAAGGATAGGTGTTTAAGACGCTCGGATTGTGTCTCGCTCTTAACTCATTAGTAGGAAGCCTTTCATGGAATACTTGCCACAAATAAATTTTGACTCTTTCAGGAATTCCCTAGTGCCATAGAGACTGCCAGTGATGTTGGTGCCTAAGGCTGTGCTGATGGTAGATAGCGTCATATGCTGATCTTACACTGAAATTCTCATCAGTAGCATTCCTCCAGCATACGATATCGTCTTCACTGCCCATAGGTGGAGATATCAACATTATTTTATCAACCACCCAGTTAGGAAGAAAAGATTCCCATTTAGCTCTATCCCAATGACCTGATAGAGTCGTAAAAGAGCGCACATTGGCATTCATGTCAACTAAGTGTATGTTTTTATCAATAAGGAATTCAAGCGGCTTTTCTACAGGAGTCTAGCATTCTTTCCAAGCTAACATATTCCTGCCGCTTCTCAGACATTTGCCAAGGCCTCTTTTGAAGTCATCCCAAACAGCCACAATTCCACTCCAAACAGCCGACTGCTTACGCCGCCTCTGAATGAGGGGATCAACAATCGATCCACATGATGAAAGCTTTATTTTGGCAGTGTAAGTCTTTTATTCCCAATCCACCCTCACACTTTCTTCGTTTTAGAACATCCTAAGAAAGCAGATGCAATATTTTGGAGTCCTCATGTTGGTTTCAAAAGAAGTCTCGGCTGAGCTTTTCAATAGTTGATAACACCTCTTTCAGAACAAGAGTTGATTGCATCTGGTATTGAGGAATTGTTGAAAGGACCGACTTGATGAGAGTCGACCGGCCCCACCATACTCAGGAATTTACCTTTCCAGTTTGCCAATTTCACTTTCACCTTCTGGAGTAACGGAGCAAAAGTCCTCTTAACCATCCGTTTGTGCAGAAGAGGAACACCCAAATATTTCCCAAGGTCCGCGGTCAATCCAACTCCTACAATCTGGCTCATCTCATACGCCCTGTTGAAATGGACATTTTTTGAAATGAACATTTTAGACTTGTTCAGGTTAATCCTATGACCAGAGACTTGGCAGAAAAGAGCCATGACATTGCGAATCTCCACCATCTACTCATTTGAAGCTTCTCCGAAAAGGACAAGGTCGTCTGCGAAGAAAAGATGGGAAATATTAGGACCAGAGGAGCTCAATTTTAAAGGATGCCAGTTCCCCATTTCAACTTCTTGGTGAATTAATTGGCCGAGCAGTTTCATACAAAGGACAAACAAGTACGGACTCAGAGGATCACCCTGTCTCACCCCTCTAGAAGGATGGAAGCGTTCGAAAGCTATACCATTCCAAATAATGCTCATGGAAGGGGATGAAACACATGTCATAATTAGCTTAACAAAGTCCGCTCCCAATCCTAAGCTGTGAATTCAAGAAAGCGCCAGTCAAGTCTGTCGAAAGCCTTTTCCATATCTACTTTCACGGCAATGTATCCCTTATTACCACTCTTGTTTTTCATGGAGTGGATTGCCTCCTGGGCAATAATGATATTGTCCACACCCTGTCTTCCTGCGATAAAGCTACATTGATTTTTTGCAACCAGATGATTCATGACACTTTTAAAGCGGTTGGCAATAACTTTGCTTACAATTTTATAGCTCACATTGCATAAAGAGATAGGCCTGAAGTCCTTCAAAGATGTAGGATGATCAATCTTGGGAATTAGGGTGATGTTCGTATGATTAATGTCTTGAATGACTTTCGGATTCTCAAAGATCCTGATCACCAGGTCACATATCTTCTGCCCAATAAGATTCCACTGGGTATGGAAGAAATGGGGATTCAAACCGTCCGGGCCTGGAGCTTTAAAGGCTCCCATCTCAAAGGCTGCATTTTTTTATCTCAGTAGGGGATACAAGTCTTTGCAGATGATCCAATTGTAGTCCATCCAGAGGAGGGAATCTTGCCACCCAAGGAGAAAATGAAGAATATGAGTTCTCAGCCGAGTAGAGATTTTGGAAATAGTCGAAAGCCATGCTTCTTAACAGAGACTCATCTGACACCCAGTTTCCATTATCATCTTACAGAGCCTCGATCCTGCTTCTTTTCCTCTTTGCAGTTACACTTGCATGAAAGAATTTCGTATTTCTGTCTCCACCACCAATCCACTTACATCTTGATTTCTGGAACCAAATCAATTCCTCTTGTAAAGCAATTTTATGATACATATCCCGGAGCTGCTTTTCAATCTTGAAGAGACCATTAAGCCCACCTCCTTTACTCCTGACACGATCAATCCCTTCCAGCCTACGGATGATTTCTCTCTTCTTTTTGGCCACATTCCCCACCACTCTAGAGTTCCACGCCGAAGATTCTTTTGTGAACTGCTCCTGACCTTGGGCCCATTTTTTCCCCTGCCATGCTTCTTTGACCACATCGCTAAATCCATCTTCAATACTCCACGCTGCCTGGTAAAGGAACTGTCCTCCCTTTTTATAGCCAGTAATATTATTACTGTCCACCACAACAATCACCCGATGGTCAGACTTGAACCTAAGATTATGGTAAACCTTGGCATAAGGATTAAGAATATCCCAATCGAAATTGAAAAACACCCAGTCTAGCCTTTCCTTAACTCCGATTTTTTCCCAAGTGAATTTGTCCCCAACAACCGGAACCTCAAATAGATTACATCGATCGATACAATTTTGAAAATCCTTCATAGAGCTGAGAGCAGGAACCGCTCCACCTTCTTTATTACTAGGATTGAAGAAGGTATTAAAATCACCTATAACCAGCCAGGAAGAGTTAACTGTTTGCTTAATAGCATGCAACGACTCCCACAGATCTCTCCTCTTTAGAGTACTAGTATCCCCATATACAAAAGTCAATAATGTGGGGTTGAGATTGTTCATTGGAGAAATCTTGCAATAGAGGAGTTGAGTGTTTGATGAATGTAATCAAGGTGAAACTCCCAATGGTTCCATAGAACCCAAATACCTCCAGCATACCCAGTGGCTTCAATTCTCAACCAATCATTGAATCCCAATTTCCTAACAACCTTGTCTGCTCTGTTTCCACTAATCCTGGGTTCCACTAAACACATCACATTTATACCATATTTCTGGACCACATCTTTCAACACACGCGGGAACGTGCGGCCACCCGCCCCACGACAATTCCAGGAAGAGACAATCATAAATTAAAATATATACAAGCAGAAGAGGGGACAGAGAACTTACTCATCCGGAGGTTTGTCTTCTATCATGACAACAACTTCCAGATGGGACACTGAATACATCCTTGAGCCAGGGTCATCAACCTCTTCATTTGTGACTGCATCATTTAGTTGGATCAATGCCAAGCTCGACGGTTCTGAAGAAGATTTAATGTCCTGCGTCACTGGATAACTTGTAATCAAACCATCCTTTTGAACAAGATGTTCGTCTCGGACCTGAGCACTCCTGGGGGAATTAAGAGCCTGAGCAGAAACAAGAGGCCCATGAGCAGCGTTTTCACCTTATGATGGCCCAATAACTTGCATGCAGCCCTGAATTATGTTGTGGGTCCTTTTTGTTGTGCATTTTGTGGTCTTCAACGTCTTGTGGCCATCCAGTCCGTGAGTACAATCCTGATTCATTTCAAGGCCTTTAGCTTTCTCCTTCATCCCATGCGAAATAATAACAGAACTTTCCTTGGGCTTTTTCACTTCGGCCCAGCGTTTAGAGCCCACATGAAAACCTTTCATCACCTTTATTTAACCCTTATTTCCCTTCATCTGCACAGCTCGGTCAAGTCGCACACCTTAGGTCTAATTTTGTCCAGCATCATCTGGTAAGGTTTTCCTCAAACTAAGCTTCAGATTCAAATCACACTCGGGATCTACACCTTCGATTAAGACCGCATCTGCCAGGGCGGCGAATTTAGACTGCGATGGTCTGCCCAAGCCCCTATCCTCTGCAGGAACGGTATGGCTCATGACACCTACTCTGGTCCTGCTTTCTGTTCCTCTTGGATTTCACGCTTTAGCAGATTTTCGAACGAGCATCCATGGCCTGAAGTGGTCATCCCTAATCAGTTAATCCTTTGGTGGTGGCACTGTCACTCGTTTCAGATTTTTTGATGACATAGGATCAGCCGTTGACCGTGGGGCTTGGCACGAAGATACACCAGAAGGTCCAGCGACCTCAGACTTCTTTGACTGGCATAGCTCTTTCCTGTGCTCGTATTTGCCACAGGTAAAACAAATCAAACCTAGACCTTTGTACTCTATGTTAAAGATCGCTGAAGCTTAGATGATCCTGGGAACCAATTTTTTCTGTAAATCTACCTCCACACAAATTCTAGCAAAACGACCTCTGTGAACTATAGCTTCCTCATCATCAGGATTTTTTATTGTGTTCATGTCAACCTTGAGGGTTTTCCCAACCATGTCCCCTAGTCTCCACAAGCATTCTTTGTTGTAGCATAATAGTGGGATATGAGGGATTCTGATCCAGGTAGCCACTCTTCTAAAGAACATAAATTCAAGATAACTCAATTTCTTTTACAATATTGCAGTGACTAACAGAAGACAGAATCCTAGGTTCAATAGAGTTCCGAATTTGAAAAAATATTTGAGCATCGGCTCTATTCAGAGCCAAAAGTTTTTTTTTCATCACCAAAAGGGGATCCTTAGTTAAATGGGCTTCCTTCTCAATGCTCAAAATATAAACCCTGACAGTCTTGTTCTAATCATTATAGTTTGTCCAATTCAATTTTGAACAGTAATCATAGCAGACATGGGTAGCATATCAGACATCTTATATTCAGCCATGGAAGATTAACCAATAAGCAAACAACAAACAATTCCAATGAAATCCTAAAGTAAATACCACAGAGCAAACAAGGACCTCTAGATCCACTAACCAGATGCAATAGCAACCACAAGAGGCAAACACCCTCAAACAGAAGCAAGACCCAAGAAACTGAGTAGAAATCACTAATCATACCGCTACGAACAGTACAGAATAGTGCCAACAGTAGAGAACTGAACAAGAATTCCTAAAGCTCTGATACCATGTAATCTGAGAAGGAAAAATAATCTCAATTCCTTGAATTGCAATGTACAAGAGTATGCCTATTTATATACATGTGATTGTATATTTTCTAATAAATACTAGGATACATTTCCTAACGTTTTGATACGTTTCCTTCTTTACATTGATACAATCCAGGATTATACGGGATATGATTCTAACAATATTTAACTTGTAGACCAACAACTTGGGCAGATTTTGTACTAATACTAGTAATTTAATTATTAAAGTCAGACCTTAATATTTTTTGGCTACACATTAATTTAATTATTTTTTAAAAAACTATTTTCTTTTTTTTTAGTATTTTTTTTATTTGATGAAGCTTTTGTTTTTTATTTGACCTAGAGTTTTTCCTTTCGTGGTTTAGAGAGCTTTGCCTTTCTCAATAAGTGTACTTCTTGGGATTCAAACTTATGTTTTTCTTTTTACGAAGGTGATTCCACTTATCATCTAAACCAACAGCTTGTCAGTAAACTATTGTCTTTTCCCTTACATACAAAGAAAATAGTGCAATTAAACGGGGGGCTTATTTTTAAAAAAAGTTAACACAAATTATTGATATATTAATGATCACTGACTAACTAAATTTTTTCAATCTATGTAACAAACTCCTACAAGATGTAGTGCTAGCCCTCTATGAAATTTCTCAAGCATTAAATGTTTTTTATCAATTATACCCTTTAATTTGATTTTTCAGGCACTAATTTTCTTAACCATAGAGATTAATAAGTGGCATGAAATTTCATAAAATAAATAGAGGTAACTTTGAAAACTCTTGAAAAAGTTTTACACATTTAATTTAACTAATTTTAACCAATTTTCTTAATGGTTAAAAGGTCTTACATTTTTCTTTGTTTGCGTAAGATTTATAGTTAAAGTCATTTATGATAGGTGTTGGTCAGAGAGAGAGAGAGAGAGAGACTTATCATATGTAATGGAGTGAGTAAAAAGTTATATATTTATACATATGCCGAAGCAAATTGGGCTGATTATTTATGCTTATCGTGGTAATTAAGATATATATATATATATATATATATATTTTATAAAGCAATAGATCCTTGGGGCATTCTTGGTGAGGAAGAAAGTCAGTGATTGATATCCATAGGGTAAGTGAAAGCTGAATTTGAAGCGTTATATGCTGATAGTGTTGGAGTTTGCTCTAAATAAAAATATATGACCATATAAGAATTCTAGAACATCATAGTAGCAGCGGAATTAGAATGAAAACATGTATTTTTGTGTCATATGTAGTTTACAAGTTTTGATCACGACAGAATTAGTGTGTAGTTAGATATGTCTCTATAATAACTCGAAATTTTTTCTCATACACATAAATAGATGGGGACATTTGATTTCTTGAAGGCCACAATTGCATCAACAAGAGGGAAATTGCGAAACCCAAATGAAAAGACATGTGTGACACAGAAAGAATACCGAATACAAAGGAAATTGAGGAAAACACGTGGTAGTTAATCAGTGCCAAAAAGTTTAGGCGTAAGTCTATTTTATCTTATATAGTGTCAGTCCAATTTTAAAACGTGCTTTATATCGAAATAATTGTTTAGACCTAATCAAATTAAATTTGTCAAACCAACTTTATTCGATCAATCCTTTTGGTTAGATAGTGTTTATCAGCTTTTGTCATACTGATTGCTACCACTAACAAAATATAGTCAAGTGAGCGAGAGGTTTGTGTTTGAATGAGTATTAATTATTCAGAAATGTCAATTCGTTCCATATATATATATATATATATATAATTAACTCATTTACTCTTACAGCCCTATCTTTTCCTTCGTTTGGATGTGAAGAAGAAAACAATTGGTGGAGAAAAAATGGAGTGAAGAGAAAATTGAAAAGAAAATGTTGTTAACCCTCAGGTTTGGATGGGGGAGAGAACAGAGAGAGAGAAAAAAGGAATAAATATCTAAATGACTAATGTATCCAAAAAAAATCCAAATGACTAAAATATCCTTCCCTTTATTTTAAAATATACTACATCCAATAATAAATATGAGACTTAGTCTATAAGTAAATTTTGATTCCAAATATAAGATATTTTTTTTAATTTTATCTCTTCTATTTATTATTTTTCTCTAAGTTAATTTGTTTAACTTATAAACTGATATATAATTTAATAATACGCATAAGAGTATAAGAGAGATTATGTAGCATATGCTTTAAATAAGTAATATACTTAGTTTTCTTAATCTCCCTATATTAGTCAATTAGATTTAAAGGGCAGGAGGTGCTATAATCTAGTCATACTCACACACATAGGCAAGTAACATATGTAAAGCCTTTTACCTAAGCAAAGATCATGACTCAAGCATACAACTGATACTCTCTCAAAGAATCACGAGCCTACGCATGGTTATATTTTTAATTTTTTTTTAATATCAAAAGTTATATAAATCTTTTCTCCCTCTGGAGGCTAGAAAACAAAGCATATATAACTTTTCTTTTCTTTTTTTTATTGCGGGACTTGAAAACCCAAAACCCAAAAGAGCGAATTAATAATGCGAGAAGTGTGAAATAATTGTGGGGCAATAATGGAGATTAAGATTCGTTGTCCCATATTTTTCATATCAAGGTGGTTGGTTATACTTTTCAGGTTTTGTGAGGGCCAACTAGGCATTTAAAAATTAAAAAATAAGCTTTTAAGCACGTTTCAATTTATTAAGGATGTTAGAAAAGTACTCATCATATATTCATATTCCACAAGTGGCTGAAAAGAACATGCAATATTTGGGACATTTGGACCTATTCAAATACACACACACACACACATTTTTAAAACAGTATTTATATGCTCTTGCAACGACTATATATACATCATAGTATTAATAGATAATAATTGACTTTTAATTTGTAAGTTTTCATTGAACATGAATATGAGGCATGCTTTGCTGTTATATGAGCTAGACCCATTTTTGTCCTTGATGATCTAGACCCAATTATTTATTACATTACAATGTATATTCAGTGATTAATATAAAAGTATTAGTTAAGTTAGTTATATGTAACAAATATGTATTAGTTTCATTGAAATATGTTATTTAATCATGTGTCTTGAAAATACTGTCGATGAAAACCTCTTCATATGTGTAATCAACAGAGATTTTCTGGGAAAAGATTAAAATTTAGAATATAAAATGGATTGAGCCATTGAGTTCTAGTATTTAGGACAAAAAATAAGTATATTGTCCAGCTCTTATATTTAAAATTAAGGAGAGTATTAAATTTTTAAAATTCAATGTCTTAGATAAACATGTAATAATTAATCATCGATGTGCCGCGAATGAATGCTTAATTGTCTCCCGGCCACAATTACATTATACATCCAAACAGTTATCAGTCATTTTCTTGACGAACCATTTAGAGGGAGAGGATTCTCTCCTTTTTCCCTTGTATTTTTTTTCTTGTGATTGTTAAGTTAATGTGTCGAGGTTTTATAGGCTTATTGCTCAAATGAATTCAAACACCTCATTTAAAATTTTTTTTGAGTGAGTTTGTGATTTGTGGGTTTGAAGTTTGAACCCTCTATGAAGCATGTAATAAATGTGGGTCATCACAAAAAATTATTAAATTAATATTTCAATTATTTCAATTTTTTTTAAAATTATGTTTGCTACTCTTGATCTTTAATATAAGACATATTTTTCTAATTTGATTAGATTAAGAAAGTTAATTAAGTTCGTTAACATGCATATATTTCTTAAAACACCCCAGAAATATCCCTTAATTCTCTCATTGATTATTGTTGAGAAAGTAATAGGGTTAAATTAGGAAAAAATTAAAAAATATGAAAATTATGTTTTATATTTAGGATTAAGATCAACTCTCCAAATATATCTTATATTAAGCACTGGAGGAAGTATTATTTTTCCTAAGTTTAAATTATTTTTAATAAAAAAAATATATTTTTAATAATAATTAATTTATTCTCGTCATTTGATATGACTTTGAAAGAGAATCTTTCTCTCTAATTAATCTATTTTCCTCATCATCTGATTGACTTTTTTGTTAATTTTATTTAATAGTACCCCTGATTCTTAATGTAAAACTCAGTTGACTTTTTTTAAAAGATAAAGAGAGCTAAATAAATTATTTTAAAATATTTATATTTATCTTTTTATACCAAATTAATTTGTCTAACTTGTTAACTGATATATAATCAAATGATATATGACATATGCTATATATGATTAACTAACTTATTTAGTTTCCTTAATCTCTTCAAAAAAATCAATTGGATCTTATATTAAGGAGCAAAATTTGTACAATTATTTGATGTCTAGTATTAAAGGTTTAGATATAAATATTGTGGGTTTAATTAATTGTAAACATTGTCTCGCATTGGACGTTTGGATATAAATATTGTTGGAGTATTTTTTTACATTTATAAACTTTCTTCAAATTTATTTAATAGAAAATAGGATTCACTTATATTCAGATAACCAGTATTTTATAATTTAAATTTGAAAATATTTATTTAATCTCATTTATTTAGTTTTTTTTTAAAATTCAGATATGTTGTCTAAAAAGATCTCTCAAGCATGTAAATAATAAATTTGATAAAAAAAATTGTAAGTAACAAATACTTCGTGAAGTATGAAATGAATATATAAGGAGAAATCCATTGACTAATATAATTGTAAATCTCTTACTAGTATTCTTAGGTGTTAATAAGTTGGATTAAAGTATATATTCATCATATCCTTTCTTTTTTTTTTTGGGGTCAGATCCTCATATCCTATTTATGAGCAGGAAGGAGGGTGTTTTTTAATTATAAGTCACATCATTCAATTTCTTATATAAATGTACAATTTCACCACTCATTTATTATTTTGGACTCCTATAATAAAGTCCTTTGATATGGTAGAGAGAAGGTTTTTTTGTCCTACTTTTAAGTCACATCATTAAATTTTTTACGTATATGTATAATTTTATCATTCATTTATTATTATGTAAATTTATACTTGTAGGTTAGAGGGTATATATTAAAGAAGGATAAAATTGAAAAATTACTAAATTTTAAGATAAAGTTAATGAGATATAAGGTTTTTCTTAGTTTCGATGAAATTTGTTGTAAGTGACTTGTAAATAAGATTGAATGGGTAAATTGTTATTTTCTTAGAATATGCATATATTAAATAGGGATAAATTTAAAAATTTATTAATTTGAAAATAGAATTAATGAAGATTAATGTTTTTGTTAATTTATTTCATTACCACATATCGGAAGTGATTTTTATAAATAAGAGCAAATGAATAGATTTCATGATGAAGAAATTTCTCTCCAATTAGGACAAATTCGAAGGAAAGTTAGGGAATTCTCTTCTTGTATAAATTGCCTTTTATATATATATATATATATATATATATAGAGGCCTGATTTTTGCTAGCATATATATGAATTTCGCATATTTTTTACTAATTGGAAACAATCTATATGCATCTTTTTCTTTCAAAAAAAAAAAAAAAGGTGTCGACGGCAGAATAAACGAGTCACATGCACAACTGCGTTGTCACAGGGATGCGTGTGCCACAAATAAAACAATGGTGTGACTGAGATTTAGCATTTGATTTTTTTAATAAAGCAGGAGATAATTAATTAGCTGCGTTAATTATTTAATTACGGGGAGTGGCACATTAATCGTCGCACCCACTATTATTGACTTAGTATGCATCTCCTTTGTATATTTGGAAATGCAGTAGCCATATATATTAATTATTGGCACAAAAAATACCACGTACGTATTAATTACGCATCTAATTCCTCCCATTATTAACCTTTTAAGGATGCTTTCTTTGGGGTGTAATTTTAAGTTTGCTTTATAACCACATACTCCTCTCTTATGTATAAGGTAGAAGGAGGAAGTTGCTTCCCCCCCCCCCCCCCTATTTATACGTTAAACCACTAAACTATTTATATGAATGTACAAATTTGTCATTCGTTTATTAATATGCACACTTTGTTCCTGTAAGATATAGTGTATATTAAATAGAGGTAAAGTTATATAGTTGTTAAATTTTAAGATGAAATAAAAAAGCTTTAATTTTTTTTTGTTCTGATATATGAAACATATTAAAAGTAACTTATAAATAAGAACTAACAAGTATTATTGACTGTGTTTTAACTACCATTAATAAACGTGACTGTTACAACTAACAACCTTTTTGAAAATAACCTTGACAATCCTAGTCCACCCACCACCCATCGCACTTATATGCATGTATAAATCGTATTATACCATACACAACATCTTCGATCATTTCATCAAAATTAACAAGTGATGGAAAATCATTAATTTTAATTTTTTTAAAAAATAAATAAACTTGTAAATTTATCCATATACCATGGATTTTATCCAAAAAATCATTTCAATTGTTGAGATTTTAAGTAGGATTAATTTTGGAAAAATGTACTGAGGTATAACAGAGGGAAAAATAGGAGAGGAAGAGATTGAAAAGGGAGGAGGCAAAACGATCCAATCAGAAAAAAAAGGAGAGGCAAAAAGGTACGAGACTGGAGAGGAAAGACACTAGGGATCGGAAGAGAGAAAACCGAGAGAAAAATAGCTATAATCAATTTGATAGTCTTTCAGAAAAAAAATTTGATAGTCAATAATTTAAGTTTGCGTCAAAATAAAACTCTGAAACTACTTATAAGAATAATAATAAAATTCTAATAACAACAACAACTAATCCTCATTAAAGTACTAAAATACTAAAATACCAATAAATTCAAATAAATAAAAATATCTTACAAATATAGTAATAATCAAACCATAATTCTTTCTTATCCTATATGCCATTGGCTGTTAAATTTTAAAATAAAGTTAAAAAATTTTAAGGTTTTTATTAATTCTGATGAAACATATTAGAAGTGATTTATGAATAAAAATATAGTGGTATTACGCTTTATATTTCAAAATATTACCCCATCCATTATTGTTTTTAGGCAACAAATATCTACTTTCTCATATTACAAAACTTGATTAATTCAATTATAAGCTTTAATCAAATATGTAGTACATAGAAACTTTTTTCGGTAATACCCGTCCCCAAGAAAAATTGACCACATTGGCTTATTTATTACTACTTTCCGCCCTTATTATAAATTTATAAGATTTAAATAACAGGGTTTTTTTAGTTCTAATATTGTTAAAATTAGTCAAAAATAATATATATAAATATATATATAGATATGAGAAATGTACTTTTGTTTAACATGCCTTCAATTATATATAACTAGGTGGGTAGGTGAGAATAAAAAAAAAAAGATGAGAGAGAATGTATTGTGTATGAGAAAAAGATAATAAGAGGGACTATATTAATTAGTTAAAGGTAAAATACATTTAATATTCATAATTCAGACAAACACAGTGGATATCATAAAAGGAGCTAACCAATTCAAAAACAAAGTCAACATCACAAAAGGGGCTAATCAATTCAAAAATCAGATGGAATGGGAGTAAATAAGGTTGCATCTGTTATTTTTAATAGGGAGATGATTGAAAAAGTATAGTAATAAATTTTTTAGATAAAGGCTAATTGTTTCTTTTATATAGAAACGAAATTCAATTTAATTGAAACATTAAAAAAAATAATTATTTAACGTTTTAGAGCCAGACTCCTAGAAATTCAACCTGAAGCCTGATTAATAGACCATTTTCTTATAAAATAAGAGAAAGGAAGCAAATTATGTTTGTTAATTTATTGCAACAAAATAATTACTATATCATTTAAATAAAGCTTACATAATTAAAGATGAAACCGAACAGCAAACAACTACAGGGAGTATATAAATATGCATGTTTGGTTGTACATATTATATTAGCCTCGAGCCTCCCCAAACAACACTGTGGAGAAGAACCATGGCATCATTTTCTTTGCCTGCAAACCTCATAATCTGTGATCCATCTTCAATGAGCGTCCAAGAGCTCGTGAAGAACCCTCTTCCCTCTCTTCCTCAACGCTTCATTCGCGAAGATCGTTATCAGCTCTCTGAAACTGAAATCCTTCTTACTGATGCAGAAGCAGAACCAATACCCATTCTTGACATGAACCACTTTCTCTCTGAACAACACAGAGAGGCTGAGCTCACGAAATTGCACTCAGCTTGCAGAGACTGGGGTATTTTTCAGGTTAGAATTCGTCTTCTGCTCTGTTTGTTTCATATCCCAACCCCATCAGATTCTATTTTTAGTTTCTTCTTTCTCGTTTTGATTTATGTTTTATATGTGTAAGCAGGTGGTGAACCATGGAGTGAGTGAGGAGGAGCTAGAGGAGGTAAGAAATGGGGTTGAAGGATTCTTCAGTCTTCCACAGCAAGAGAAGATGAAGTATAAGATAAGGCCCGGTGATGTTGAAGGCTATGGAACTGTAATTAGATCACAAGATCAGAAGCAGGACTGGTGTGATAGGTTTTATATGACCATCAATCCCATTAGCAAACGAAAGCCATATCTCTTCCCAGAGCTCCCTTCATCCCTCAGGTTCTCTCTCTCTGTCTCTCTCTCACTCACTCACACACACACAGCAAATATTCAGATGTTTAATTCACCCCAAATTAAATCTTAATCACGTTATCTTAAGCATATCAAGAAGTATTTAGATGCCAGCGTTAGAAGCAGACCACCCCACAACAGTATACCAAATAAACCAGACTGTGATATTACTTACTGTATATGTGCAGGACTATATTGGATTTATATATACAGAAAGTGCAAAATCTAGGAATGACACTGCTGGGTTTGATAGAGAAGGCTCTGAAAATGGAGGAGAGAGAGATGAGGGAGGTGTTTCAGGATGGGATGCAATCATTGAGAATGACATATTATCCTCCATGTCCAAAACCAGAGCTGGTGATGGGGTTTGGTGCTCATTCAGATTCTACGGTAATCACTATCCTGAACCAGGTCAATGGAGTGAGTGGCCTCCAGGTTAAGAAAAATGGCGTCTGGCTTCCTATTAACTTCCTCCCTAATTCCCTTGTTGTCAACGTTGGAGACATTCTTGAGGTTAATTTCTCGTTATCATCTTGTTTTTCATTTCTATCTTTACAAAACAAAAGTCATCTCGTTTATTTACCTCATATAACGCAAAATAATTTAAAATAAGCTAATCTAAAATGACAAAAGTCATCTTATTTATTTACCTCGTATAGCACAAAATCACTTAAAATAAACTAATCTGAAACGCCCACTAAGAGTAAAATTGTCTACATGGTTATACAGATTATGAGCAATGGTGTGTACAAGAGTGCGGAGCACAGGGCAACAGTGAATACAGACAAGGAAAGAATCTCCATGGCTTTGTTCTTCCTGGCCAAACTTGAGGCTGAAGTAGGGCCTGCAAAGAGTCTTATTAGCCCAGAAAATCCTCCTCTATTCAAAAGGATTGGAATGGAAAAATATTTGAATGATTACTTCTCTCGCAAGCAGCAAGGGAAATCATTCTTAGAGTACATGAGGATAAAAAAAGAACATGTCATCACCAGCACCACGTAAATGTAATCATCTATTGTTCATTATTGTAGCATAATGTGTAATTCAGTGTATATCTATCATCTTGTGTCTATGTTTTTAAGATGTATGATTAGGATTGAATAAAAGTGGCATGAATTAATTAGGTGCCTATTTATGTAAAGAAAAAGGGAGAATTACAGTTAGGTTCCAAACAAGAAGGAAAATAAAGAAATGGTCCCTTAAAATCTTAAAATGAAAAATGGTCCAAATAAGTTTTGAATAGAAACTCCTGGAGTTGTCAACAACCTGCACCTGGGGTTGTTAATGTAACCATTTTTTCATTTTGAGATTTCAAGGGACTATTTCTTTATTTTCCTTCTTCCTTGAGACCTGGCAATAATTCTCCCAAGAAAAATTCAAGAGAGCTAGAGAGAGAAATAATACTTTATATATATTCCACATGGCTATTCCTGGGAACGTAGCTTTCCAACCTTGACTAAAAAGATCTACCCTATAAGACTTGTCCACCTTTGACTTTGAAGGTGAGGCTATATATGGAAGGTACATCACTCTTGTGTGCAAATATCCTAATAGCAGATTTCTTCATTGGTTACGTAATATTTGCATGGTGAGACAGGTACTTGTGGATTTTTAATGAAGAAATTAACTTCGTATCAATTCTGAAATTTCCCAAATACTCTACAAAACAGAGACCAATTCTAAACATGCCTACTCAACATCAAGAACCAGGAGGGTAAATACTGAAAGGCAAAAAAGAGTTACCAACCATGCTGCAAAATTAGCATTTTCCACTTTCTTTTCCCTTTCTTTTTTGAGAAGAATATGTTGACATGGAAATAAGAGATGGTTGCTTAAGTTGTAAGCAAGTAAGAGTACATCTGGTGCAACCTCACTTGGAACCTTGTATCCTGTGTCTCTTTGAATAATTCTCAATCCATTAGTTCTATCTGATAACTATAAAACATGTATCACATACCTCTCTGCCTCTAATGAAATATGTGTCGCAAATACTCAAAGGTGTTGAAACTATTAAGCTCTAAGTATCTCTTTGCCAGCTATTTCCTTCTGTACTTTAACTTATGAATCTACCAACTTACTGAAATGTCCAAAGATTAATTGTAATCATGTTTTTATCTATAGAAACATTAGTAAGTAGGTTATTAGTTAGGTAGGTAGATAGGGCTGTTAGGGCTTAATGCTACTTAAGCCCAATAGGTATATATATATGCTGAAGTCTGGTTATATTGTAGTGTATGGATCCTAACCATTGCTATCAATAAAATATCTCATTTTATAGGCCAGGCCAAGAAAGTTCACATTGCATCAAAGTTGGTCGGTTAGAATCCGTTGAACTTTCAAGTCAGATTTTCAAGAAGGTTGTATCGGGTTTCGGCTTAGGTTAGATGCATCATGTTCACCAAACTTTTTTGAGCATTAGTCGATTGATTTTGATCGTCTCTTCCGCAAGAATTAGAATTGCCAACAAGAAATTTCACGAGCGTCAAGTGATTCGAATGCTTGAGATGTGTTGGGTTTCAACATCCTCCCAAGATCAGTCAATTAAGAACACCGAATTGCCTTAGCGTTTTCAATTTCTCAAAACAAGAGTCATGGCGAAGACAAGGAAAGGCGACTAATCATCTAGCAAAGCGATAGGTTTTGCTCACCCTCTCTATCTGCACCCATTTGACACCCAAGGCATAACCATAATTCCCCAAGTTCTTATCGATAGTGAGGATTACAATGTTTAGAGCAAGGCCATGAAGATTGCTCTTCGTGGGAAATAGAAAGTCAGCTTTGTTGATAGTACATGCCTCAAGGAATCGCACGACGAAAGCCTTCATGAGAAGTGGAAGATGTGTAACGCGGTTGTGTTGTCATGGATTTTAAATTTTTGATTGAAGGAATTGGCAAATGGGGTTGTCTATTTCCAAGACGCAAATGATATTTGGATCGATCTTAAGGAAAGATTCGATAAGGTAACTGGTTAGCATCTTTTCTTACATCGTGAGATCAACTCGCTACAACAAGGAAACCTCTCGGTTTTTACATATTATTCATGGCTAAAGGAACTATGGGAAGAGCAATCAACTCTTACCACAGTAGGACTGAAATGCAGATGTTGCACATGCAGTGCTTCAAAGGTGCAATCTGACATGATTCAGCAACAAAAGTTGCAGTAATTTTTTATGGGTTTAAATGACTCTTTCAAAATTGCTAGGAGTTAAATCCTTTTAATGACACCATTGCCTAGTATAAACCAGGCCTATGCTATGGTACAGAAGATGAAGCTTAAAGAGCAATTTTAAGTACTGTAAGAAACATCCTTATGAAAGGAAAAACGATAGCAGCACGTGGAACTGTGGAAGGGGATGCGACTGTGGAAGGGGCAAAGGAAATTCCAATCTTACATATACTCATTGTGGTAAGAGAGGTCACATCAAGGACAATTGCTATCAAAATTGTTGGTTGCCCACTAGATTTTAAAGCTCTAAAGGAGAAACAAGTGCAAGTGGGTGAGCTGAATCAACAAGAAGTTGAGAGCCTCAAGGATGACAAAGCAACTCACTTACCAAACCTGATTTCGCCTTCCTTAACTGATGACCAGTATGAGAAGCTGCTGGAACTTCTCAAGAAAGATGCCAAAGAGAATGTGCATGCACTTACTAGTACAGGTTTGAATAATTCTCTTTCTCATAAGCACTACATGGGTATTAGATTTAGGTGCAATGACTCATCTAGTAAGCAATTTATCCCTATTAGATACCTATAGTAAATATAGTAGAACATTTTAAATTGGGGACGTCTAAAGTCCCACTTTAGACGTCCCCAATTTAAAATGGGGACGTCTAAAGTGGACAGTGACACTTTAGACATCCCCATTTTAAAATGGGGACTTCTAAAGTCCTTTAAAAGTCCCCATTTTAAAATGGGGACGTCTAAAGTGTCAGTGTAGCACTTTAGACGTCCCTTTTTAGAATGGGGACGTCTAAAGTCCAGACTTTAGACGTCTTTTTATCTACGGACGTTATTGTCATTTTTTACTACGTCTCTCACATATACGTCCCCTTGTTTTCAGACGTTAAAAGGCCTAAAAAAGGAACGTTAAAAACATTTTTTGTAGTAGTGTTGTTGTCCCTATTCTGTCTCCAATGAAGGAAAGAGCTTCTTTATCATAATATTATAGTGAGCTTCACTATCACAGCTTTCCTCTATGCCCTATAAAGTCGCTTCTTCATTTTACCTGAGAAGGAAAAAGTAGGAAAGTTCCTTGTTGGATCTTCAATCGTCTTCCAAATGGGCTCATCCTTATCAGAAGCCTCGGACATAGTGTCATCAGTATTGTTTCCATCATCATTCTCCATCTCATCGTCTGAAGATTCACCCTGGCAGTCTATGCCTTTCAGTTTCTCTGCAAAAGAAGGACCTCCCACTCCATATTCACTTTCTTTAGCCCCTAGCTTTGGCTAGTTTCCATGGAGAATATTATCCCCACCTCCTCTATTCCCATTCGCATTCTTTATTTTCTTATTACTATGCATCAATAAATCATCTTCCTCCTGGGAAGGAGGAACCGACGAAGACGCTTTCCCTGAGAAAACGAGAGTGCGAGAGCTAGCTATTCCCCAAAAGTGTATACGCAAAATTATTAGCTCTTCGTTATTCTCCCATAATATACGTACATCATCTCAATTGCCTTCCTCCCTTTGTTTTCTTGTTTTTTTTCTTTTTTGGGTTGAAGAAATGAGGAAATAGGCCAAAGCGCAAAAGTACATGATTCCACTTTGCTTGGATTGTATTAATTAAAGAGCTCGTACCAATCAAACTGAAGTCCAAATTTCCGCAGTTTATACAACACACATACCCACACATAAATTAATAAAGATTTTTCTATTTGGCAGAGATTTGGCTAATAATTTGTGGATTCAAATACTGTTATGGATGTGAATATTTTGTTGATAAAAGATTCATAAGTACCTCGGTAGCCGCTCTTTAATCCTGAAGATATGTCTTGGTCTAGATGAACACTCGAACCAAACTCACCAAAACTTTTTTATTATTAAAATATATATTTAATATATTGAACCAAACTCACCAAAACTTTTTTATTATTAAAATATCAATATATTAATAATAAATATTCATTACAATAAAAAAATTATAAAAGACGTACTATAACCCATTTGCTTCTACTTCCTTTAATTTTTATTTTTCCATTTTCTCTCTTCAAATTACATCATTTAACTATATGTGAGAGTCCCTTTTAACTGGAAAGAATAAGCATCTGTTTTAGGACTTGAAAAGAAGAAAGGTTGAATTAGCTGGAGGGTAATATGTGGGCGGAGCCTTGTTGAAGACCCTCTTCTTCTCTTCTAACTTCACTTAGTTAACAGCAGTAGCAACGGGTGTGTTTAGGATGGTTTTTAATTTATTTATTTTTTTTTTTGGAGGGGGACGTAGTTCAATTCAGGTGCCTAAACATAGGGTTGCTTGCTTTGGGTTTTTTAAGAGTGTTTGGCTGGGCTTTTAACGTATTAAGCGCTACTTTTAAGTCATAAGCCAAAATAAGGTGTTTATAGCTGTGCCATTTGCTTCTACCGAAGAGAGAGAAACACTACTTTTAATGGGTGCCACCTTCCCTTTTAATGGACAAATGATAAACTTACCAAAAGGCTCAATAATTTTCTATTTATAAACAATACAAAGAATGGAAAAAAAAAATTAAGTAAAACATTTTAGGGAAAATTGGGGAAAATTTTCTATTAAAAATTAAATTAGTGAGAAGGATCTAATAAATTTTTATACAGCCAATACACCATGCAAATTTTGTACCCACAGAGTATTCAGCACTATAATTTAGATTCTTCTTACCAATTAAATTTTCAATGGAGAATTTCTCCCAATTTTTCCTAACATATAAGTATGCTACTATTTTGAAAATTTTCCCAATAATAAATTAACTTTCTTATCTTTTATAATTTTAATATTTCTCTTAAAATTATCACAGTATATACATATAATATATACTTATTATTTAATAAGATTTATGTCATTTCCAGTCTTCTTACATCTAAACTTAATTTTTAAATAATCATTGAACAAGTTTCAATTTAAACAAAGTCACTTCTTTTACCGCCAATCTAAACAAAAATCACATTACACTATCTTACTTTTATCAAATCTTGAGTTTCCAAAAATCAAATCGGATAGAAAATTACTTTTGTCACCGTGAATCCAAACAAACACAATAATAATTTAGATATCACCACTTCCTTAATTCACAATAGCTGAATAGGTCCTCTCTCCGACCAAACAGTAATCAGGACCCAAACTTCACAATACAAATAAAACCATCATTTTGTAAAACCTTTGGGTCAACGCCAACAACTGTATGCTCAATTATGGTATAAATACGTAAATGGGTGAAGCTGCAAATTTAGTAATAAACTATTTTGCAATGTGCACCTAACATAATTAGTTTTTGTTGGGTCTAAAGTAGACATAATCAATTTTCTAAGTAGCAGATATAGCAAAGCAATTAATCATGATTAATTTCCCTTACTTTTGCACTATGGATCCCACCGGTCTTCTCATTCTCTATTAGTTTAATATTTCTTAATAGGAAAATATCACTTAATCCTATGGAAACAATTTTATGTCAGTTAACCCCAAAAGATTCTCAAATTTTACTACACCGCTTGGGTCAAAATAAAATGAATTTTGGGTTGAGGGACAATTTTATCCTGGAAGTTGTCACCGAGTTCCATAAAGTCAAATTCTTTGAATTTTACTTCCTTTTCCTCTAATCAATAGCCACTTATAATGTTGAGTACCTCATCCCTGTCTGAACCCAATCTTTAGAGAACAAGCCTTCTCATTCATTAACTGCCAGAAAATATTTTACATCCATCTACAGTAATGGTCCATGACTCTGATATTTATAAACACTTGAGGCATACCGAGAAGTATCCAGAAATGACTCCTATATATCCTAATACAACACAAAACACAACAATTACAATTACATTGTTAACTTTCTACACTCCCCCTCAAGTAGGGGATGAAAACATGTTGAAAATCCCCAACTTGCACAGCAATTTCTATTGAACATGCCCAGAAACAGCCTTAGTCAATATGTCAGCCTGTTGATCACTAGATCTTACATGCACAAGATGTATTTCACCCAGCTGCCACTTCTCACAAACAAAATGGCAGTCCACCTCAATGTACTTGGTTCTTTCATGGAACACAGTATTTGCAGCGATATGAATAGCAGCTACACTATCACAATAGACAAATACAGCTTTACCAAGTGATATATTCAGATCAAGCAATAAACCTCTTGGCCAGATAATTTCTGATGTGGCCATACTAAGTGCTCTATATTCAACTTCGGCAGATGACTTTGAAATTGTACTTTGTTTCTTTGTTTTCCACATCACTGCAGATCCCCCAAACTTCAACACATAACCAGTCACGGATCTAATAGTAATTCCACAAGATTTCCAATCAGCATCGCAATAACACTCGAGTTGCAAGTCACCTTTCAAACTTACCATAATTCCTAATCTAGGAGTTCCTTTTAAGTAGCGTACCACATTATGAGCTGCTGCCATATGTGCTTTAGTTGGAAACTGCATAAATTGACTGAGGGTCTGCACACAAAAGCATATATTAGGATGTGTCATGGTTAAATAAATTAGTTTACCTACCAATCGCCGGTATCTATCAGGGTTAGTAATCAGATACTCCTTCCTATCTTTGTCAGTTCGAAACGGCATCAGTTTCAAGTTCTGTGCCATTAGAACACTCAGTGGCTTACATCTACTTAGGCCTGTGTCAAACAAAAGATCCAAAACATATTTTCATTGTGACATAATTATACCATTTGCAGACTTAGCTACTTCAATACCTAAAAAATATTTCATTTGTCCTAAGTCCTTAATTTTAAGGGTATTATGCAGAAAGGTTTTAGCATACATTATCCCATTCTCAGAACTACCTGTAATTAACATATCGTCTACATAAACCAAAATTATCACAATACCATCATTGCATTGTAAAGTAAACAGGGAATAATCATTTCTACTTTGTTTAAACCTTCCTTGTACAAAGTTTGAGAAAGCTTCTGATTCCATTGTCGTGACACTTGCTTAAATCTATAAAGGGACTTATTAAGCTTACATACCATGTGCTCCCCCTCACTATCAAATCCTGGAGGTATCTTCATATAGACCTCTTCATGCAACTCTCCTTGCAAGAAGGCTTTAGATACATCCATTTGATACAAATTCCAAGAATATAATGCAGCTAATTTAAGAACTAAACGTACTATAAACATTTTAACTACTGGTGAAAAATTTTCTTGGTAATCAATCCCCTCTCTTTGAGTATAACCTTTAGCTACTAAACGAGCTTTATATTTATCAACATTACCATTGCAATCATACTTTACCTTGTCGATCCATTTACATCCAATGGTCTTTTTACCTTTAGGGAGCTTGACTATTTCCCATGTTTTATTGCTCTCTAGTGCTTGCATCTCTGCTTTCATGGCGTCCACCCCTTGTGGATTTTGCGCTGCTTTATTGTAGGTAGTGGGTTCAACCACTGCATCAATACAAGACAGAAAACACAAATAATCAGGATTAATGGAATTATAGCACAAGTAATCATTGATAGGATATCGACACTTAGTGTTTCTTGTGAGCTGCTGTTCTAGTTGAGATAATAACAGAGAGCACACATAATCATGTGCCCATATTGGTGGTCGTCTCTCTCTTGATGGCCGTGAGGGTATAGTATTTGTTTGTATATTATCTGCATCTGGTTGCTCTCCTTGTGATGGTTCTGGTCTTCTATTTTCTGAGTTTTGAGAGGTAGTCGTCTGAGGAGGACCTTGTGCATTAGTGGCTCTTTGGGATAGAGCATGATCTGATTCTGAATCAAACCAGAACATCTTTTTAAGTATGGGATTTATTCCTTCTTGCTATTGTACCGCCATATCCTTGAAGGGAAACCAGTTTTCTACAAAACTTACATGACGACTCACCATTAATGCGTTAGTTCGTAAATCCAAAAGTAAATAACCTTTTTGATGTTCTGGATATCCCAAGAACACACACTGGATTGCTCTAGATTGTAGCTTATCAGTTACTCTTAAATCAGTAGCATAAGCCAGTGAGCCAAAAACTTTAAAATTAGTGAAATCTGGTTGCTTATTATACACTTTTTCAAATGGAGTCTTAAAGTTCAGGATTTTGGAAGGTAGTCTATTTACTATGTAAGCTGCTGCCTTAACACATTCTCCCCAGTATTGTATTAGTAGATGAGATTGCAACATTAGACTTCTTGTGATTTGCATGATAGTTCTATGTTTCCTCTCCACAACTCCATTTTGTTATGGTGTATAGGGACATGAAGTCTCATGAACAATACCTTTGTCATGTGTAAAAGCTCTAAAAGAATGATTAATGAACTCACTACCATTGTCGCTTCTAATCCTTGTAACATTTGTTTGAAACTGTGTAGATGCAAAAGCAACAAAGTTTTTAACATAGAGCAAAACATCTGATTTATGTCTCATGAGAAATATCCATGTGGATCTTGAAAAATCATCAACAATAGTAAGGAAATATTGATAACCTTGATGTGTGGGTGTATTGTAAGGCCCCCCACACATCCAAATGTATAAGTTCAAAGCACCTGGAAGTTTTAATACAACTAGGAGAAAATGGGAATTTTGATTGCTTGGATTGAATACAAACATCACAATGTTCATTCTCATGGCTACATTTATTGAATGTAAAGTGCAAATGCTGCATTACAGAAAGAGGGGCATGTCCTAGGCGCCTATGCCACAAGTGTATATCTACGGGTTTAAACTGACTATTACTATTCTGAGTAACATTCACAATATGCGACTGTTTGGGTACTTTCAATATGTATAAACCATCGTTTAGTTTACTAGTTAGCTTCATCCTTCCACCCTGTAGGTCCTGCAAGACATAGAGATGAGGGGAGAAACAAGCCATGCAATTGTGTTCTAAAGTTATCCTAGATATAGCTATCAGATTGAATTGTAGTTTAGGAGAATATAGGACTTCGCATAATGTTATTTCTGCTGACAGTTTAACTGACCCTATATGGGTAACCTATACTCTACTCCCATTAGGTATTTTTATAAATCTAATTGGTCCATCATATGTAGCATGATCATCAAACAGACTAATATCACCAACCATGTGAGTGGTGGCTCCAGAATCCAAAATCCAGCTAGCATATGACAAACCATAAGGAACAAAGGATAGCAAACCTGTACTAGTGAGGGCGTGAATTGTGGTTTCAACGTCCTTCTGCAGGAGCTCTAGAAAACTATCATATTGTTCCTATGTAAGTATGGGGGCAGCAGTAGTTTGAGTGGCAGTAGTTGTTGTATTTACCTGACTCTCCAAATTATAAGTAGACTCAGATTGAGTGATTTCCTTGTTAGATTTGGGCTTGTTTCCTTTGAAGTTCGGTGGATTGCCAATTAGTTGATAGCAGTTGTCCTTAAGATGGCCCTTCTTGAGACAATGAGAGCATTCCAGTGAATTATCAATCTTCCACGGCCCCTACCACAACCACGACCTCTAGTAGCCATTGCAATGCCGTCAGTGGGAATGGTTCTATCAACCGTAGTAATTGATTGTTGGGTTTCATCTTGAATGACTATGGCATAAGCCTCATTCACGCTAGGTAAGGGATTCATAAGCAAGATTTAGCTTCTTGCTTGGTGGTAGGACTCATTGAGACCCAACAAGAACTGTAGGAGCTTCTGCTCTTGAATCAAATCAGCATATGCTCGGGATGTATTACAAGTGCATGATGGCAGCGTGATCAATGCAGACTGTGTAGGATCGGTAAGCACAGCGGAAGAATTTAAAAAATTTTCACCGATCCTAATCGAGGATCTATCAACGACGTTTAAACCAAGTTGGAAGGATTCATACCTTTTTGATGATTCAGAGTTTTCACGATCTCTAGGAGCCAACACGTCAGGTCCGCTCCCTCTACCGGTATCCACAGAATGCTCTCCAACCGAGATTGCGTGCTAGCGCCTCTAATGTCTCCAAGGGTTTAACTTGCGGCTCTCAATTCTGATGTACCCTGAGTCTATCAGTTCTATCAAGTTTATAACCCATGAGGGTTATTTTCAAATTTCAAAATTAATCATCATTAATTTCGAAATTAATTAACAATTAATTATCTTGATGAGCTAATTAAATAAATTCAGTTTAAATTAAATATGTCCAACAGTTTTAATTTAACCTATTTATTTAATCTAAATTAAGAGCCATTAGATTTAATTTATCTTCATAAATTAAATCTGAGATACTATATCTCTATCATGTTAGTTATTAAATTTAATATATCTTAATAAATTAAATTTAAAACCAACACAATATAATAATATCATATAATATATATATACATATATATATATAATATATTTCGAAAATATATATATCTATATAATATTATTAAATATAATAATATAATATATATATATATATAAGATATATATTTCAAAAATATATATATATCTATATAATATTATTAATGAATTTTATATTATATATATATATATATAAAATTCATCCACCCTAAATCAAACATTATCTCGTGTTGGGCCATTCTTGTGTGCGACCCTGTAGGCCCATATGAAGTTGGCAGTGGGCCAATAACTACACTAACTCAAAAGTCGCAAGCGGCCTATAGCAAGACATTACGACTACCCAATTCATATGAGGATCGTTATCACGATGCAACCTGTCATACAACCATGTCACGTCCCTTTTGTCACACGATATATCGATCAAGGATAAGGCATGGAAAATGTCTTCCTCTTGTTCCTGACCATTACTTTCTCGATTCCTGAGTAGCCTGATAACAGAGACAGAAACTCCTTTCATCATAGTATGGCCATACATTTCTCAGACTCACTCCTCGAGGGGCCCAGTAATATCTCTCTACTAATGTGAGGGACAAATTCCATCTTGATCATTCATATTCCTCTACATGAAAAACCACCAAGCCCGATCGTAGCCTTTATCATCACCCGGTCAAAAGTGACTTTTGACTAGTTCAAAGCTTAGCAACTCTCATGTAGGAATCCATGATGACCTCAGGTCTAAGGGCATTGTGACGTGGTTATACATGAGAAAAGCTTATGACTTGATCCATGTAGCTTTCTCATAGTGGGTCGGTCCAGCACCTTGTACTCTTACAAGTGCCTAAGACTTTGATTCGTATCTCCATATCTTATCAAAGTCATACTGGTCTTGTTTCATCTCTGCTCCCGCATAGATGACCGACCAGGGACATTTTAGGACAATCTTTATGAATTATCTAAGGATACAATTATCACAGTTAACATGTAAATAATATGATAACAGAATGGAGAAATTTCATTAAAATAATAATGTTTAAAGTACAATGATTGGCCCTTAGGCACAATTTCCAACATCCTCCCACTTGCCCTAGGTGCAATCATTAATTTGCTTAATTCCCATTGCCCTAACATAACGCTCATGCTTTGCCTGTGCAAGTGGCTTAGTAAGAGGATCAGCAACATTATCTTCTCCTACTACTTTGCATATCTTTATATCACCTCTATCATTGATTTCTCTAATAAGATGAAATCGCCTGAGTATGTGTTTGGTCCATTGATGTGACCTAGGCTCCTTGGCCTGTGCAATAGCACCGCTATTGTCACAGAACAAATCTATTGAATTTGAGATGGTAGGCACCACCCCTAGTTCAGTAATGAACTTTCTGATCCAAACGGCTTCTTTAGCTGCATCTGATGTTGCTATATACTCAGCTTCTATTGCAGAATCTGCTATAGTGCTTTGCTTGGAGCTCTTCCAGCTTACTGCTCCACCATTCAGGAGGAATACATATCCAGATTGCGATTTAAGGTCGTCTTGGTCAGTTTGGAAACTTGCATCTGTGTAACCGGTTACACAGAGCTCATCATCCAATCCACCATAGACCAAAAATAAGTTATTAGTCCTTCTTAAGTACTTTAGGATATTCTTAACGGCAGTCCAATGACCCTCACCAGGATCTTGTTGGTATCTGCTGGTCATACTTAAGGCAAACGAGACATCTGGTCGAGTGCATAACATGGCATACATGATGGATCCAATGGCCGAGGCATATGGAACCTTACTCATGCGATCTCGCTGATTAGGTGTACTAGGACACAGATCCTTGCTAAGATGGATGCCATGAGACATAGGCATGTAACCCATTTTGAACCTATGCAGTATCTTATCTATGTATGTGCTCTGACTTAGGCCTATTAGTCTTTTGGATCTATCCCTATAGATCCTAATCCCTAGGATATAGGTGGCTTCACCTAAGTCTTTCATTGAAAAGGACTTTCCTAACCAAGACTTGACACTCTGCAAGGTAGGAATATCATTTCCAATGAGTAGGATTCATCTACATAAAGCACTAGAAATACAACTATGCTCCCACTAACCTTCTTGTAAACACAAGGTTCATCGATGTTTTGAATGAATCCAAACTCTTTGACTACTTCATCAAAACGATGATTCCAGCTCCGAGATGCTTGCTTCAATCCATAAATAGATCTTTGAAGCTTGCAAATTTTACCAAAGTCCTCTGGACGCACAAAACCTTCAAGTTGTGTCATGTACACATCCTCAAGCAGCTTTCCATTAAGGAAGGCTGTTTTGACATCCATCTGCCATATTTCATAGTCATAATATGCTGCAATGGCAAGAAGGATTCTGATTGATTTGGCCATTGCAACTGGGGAAAAGGTTTCATCATAGTCTACACCATGAGTTTGAGTGAATCCTTTTGCAACCAGTCGTGCCTTGAAGACATTTACATTGCCATCCATGTCAGTTTTCTCCTTGAAAACCCATTTGCACCCAATGATTTTTACACCTTCAGGTGGATCGACTAAGGTCCATACCTGATTGTCGTACATGGATTGCATTTCAGACTTCATGGCATTTAGCCATTTCTCAGAGTTTGGTCCCACTGTGGCTTCTCGATAGGTGGTGGGCTCATTTTGCTCAATGAGCAACACATCACGGCCTTCAGTAATCAAAAATCCATATCTCTGAGGCTGATGCCGTGTCCTATCAGATCTTCGTGGACCTTGTATTACATGAGGAGGCTCAGCAACTTGTTGTGAGTCTTCTCTAATTTCCATCTGTGGTTCTGTACCATCTTGTGGATCTCGAACTTCTTCGAGATGTACGTCGCTCCCACTGGTTGTTTTAGAGACAAACTCTCTTTCTAGAAACTTGCCATTTCGAATGACAAACACTTTGTTATCGGTGGGATTGTAGACATAGTATCCTTTTGTTTCTTTAGGATACCCTACGAAAAGGCACTTTATGGATCTGGGCACTAATTTATCAGAGGCTTGTTGCTTAACATATACCTCACATCCCCAGATCTTAAGAAAAGATAAACTGATTTCTTTCCAGTCCATATCTCATATGGTGTCTTTTCAATTGCCTTAGATGGAACACGATTTAATGTGAACGCAGCTGTCTCTAGGGCATGTCCCCAAAAGGATGGTGGAAGATCTGTTTGACTCATCATAGATCGAACCATATCTAATAGTGTTCGATTTCTCCGTTCAGAAACGTCATTCCATTGTGGTGTTCCTGGAGGAGTCAATTGTGAGATTATCCCACAACTCCTAAGATGGTCAGTGAATTCTTTGCTCAAATATTCACCACCTCGATCAGATCTAAGTGCTTTAATTGTTTTACCAAGTTGGTTTTGTACTTCATTTTGGAATATTTTGAACATTTCAAAAGATTCAGATTTATGTTTCATTAGATAGATATAGCCATATCTACTAAAGTCATCTATAAATGTAATGAAGTAGACATAACCTCCTCTGGCAGCTATATTTAATGGTCCACATACATCTGTATGTATGAGGCCCAATAATTCAGTAGCGCTCTCACTGTGCCCAGTGAAAGGTGCCTTAGTCATCTTTCCTAATAAGCAAGATTTGCATGTATCATATGATTCAAAATCAAATGAGTTTAGAAATCCATCTTGATGGAGTTTAGAAATGCGTTTCTCATTTATGTGGCCTAGACGACAATGCCATAGGTAGGTCGGATTCAAATCGTTTGATTTTATCCTCTTAGTAGTTACGTTATAGATATTCCCATTATTAGGATGTTCCAAATTTAATATATAATGACCAACATGCAAATCACCATCAGCATAGAAAATGTCATTACGATAAATAGAACATTTACCATTCCTAGTAATGGAAGTGTAACCTTCCTTATCCAAATAAGAAAGAGAAACAATGTTACTACTTAAAGCAGGAACATAATAGCAATTGTTCAAAACTAACAAAAGCCCACTGGGCAGAACTAATTCATAAGTGCCTACAGCTAAAGCAGCAACTCTTGCTCTGTTTCTAACTCGTAGGTCCACCTCACCCTTCTTCAGCTTTCTACTGTCCTTTAGACCTTGCACATTTGTACAAATGTGAGAACCACATGCAGTATCTAATACCCATGTAGAGGAAGTAGAAAAATGAATGTCTATAACATAAATACCTGAAGCGATAGCCCCGCTATCCTTCTTGTCCTTTTTCAGATCTTCCAGGTAGAGTTTGCAATTCCTCTTCCAATGACCGGGTTCATTGCAGAAGTAGCAGACTCCTTCCTTTGGAGGCTTTGCCTTCCTGGGTGCAGGCTTGGTTTCGGGCTTGTTTGACTCTTTGGTCTTACCACCTGAGCCATTACCCTTCCATTTGCCCTTCCCTTTCTTTTTCATACCCTTTCCTTTCTGAACCATTAAAACTGTGCTAGGCTTTTTCTTAATGCTTTGCTCAGCAGTTTTGAGCATCCTATGCAGCTCAGAAATTGATTTCTCCATGTTGTTCATGTTGTAGTTCATAACAAACTGGTCATAACTCTCCGGGAGTAAGTTGAGGATCAAGTCCGTAGCTAACTCCTGGCTCATGGGAAATCCAAGCCTCTCAAGGTGATCAATATAGCCTTTCATCTTTAACACATGAGTACTAATTGATGCACCTTCAGCCATTTTGCAGGAATGTAAGGCCTTTGTGGTCTCATACCTTTCTTGCCTTGCCTGTTGCTGGAACATTTCCTTGAGATGTACTATCATCTCATGAGCCTCCATGAGTTCCAGATCTTTTTGGAGCTCTGGAACCATAGTGGCAAGCATCAGGCAACCTACATCCACAGAGTCATCCTTATGCTTTGTGTAAGCATCTCTCTGAGCTCTTGGAGCATTAGTTGCAGGCTCCTCAGGAATGGGTTAATCTAGGACATAAGCCTTTCTTTCCTGCTTGAGAACAATTCTCAAGTTCCTGAACCAGTCAAGAAAGTTTGTCCCATTGAGTTTGTCCTTCTCAAGGACCGATCGCAATGATAGTGTAGCAGTATTACTAGTCGACATGATTCTACAATTAAAATATGCAAAGTTAATTAGTAATCTCCCACTAAATTAACAACCCTCAATATAATAATTAGTGGGCTAAGATCCATATTTGGCTTAAACTTAAGTTCGCTTTGGCAAGACGCTTAAGTTCAAATTATTTAGGTAGGTAACCTATTTACCAATTACATCACATGTAACTCTTAGATCTTTATGGGATTTAATTATCATATGATCCGGCATGTTTAACCCCATCTAATGCCTTGAGATTCAAAACCGTTTTGTTAATCTCAATTAAGTCAAAACAATAATGAATATTATGAGCAGCACAATTACTCAAGCTTGTCTCATCAAGATAACTCAAGTGCATCCACTTTGGTGGTTTCCACAATTGAGCGATCTAGGTTTTGACAAGTATTCATTAATTGATGGCATTATGACTTAAGATTTAATTTAGAGGGCTTAATTAATTAGTTTTGTTTATATGGATGCAATCGTGGTCGTATCTCATACAGATAAATACATATAAACGTAAAAGTAATCATGCAATGATCTTATCAAAAGCATAATTTAAACGTGACACAACATGGCTTACCTAACCTAAAATCCTCCCAAGCCAATGAGAGGACTACTCTAAAAAAAGAGAAATACATTGAGAGAAACCTCGTTTAAACATTCGAGGGGAGTGAGATGAGAAGAGAATGTACATCGAGAGTATTTAGAGAAAGGCACGGCACGCAGGCCGTATTTAAATATTACAACCTTTGTAAAATTCTAAAGCCATGTTGTTCACCATACCCAAACAAGGATAAATAATAAACCACAACAAGAATTCATACAATATGAAAAGCAATAAATGTCATGATCAGATTATATTGTACTACGCAGAGGTGGTCACGGTGGTCCCGCTAGCCGGTTAGCGGGCGGGGTCAAGGGGGGCCGCCCTTACGGGGTTGCAAGGGGCAGCGCCCCTGAAGCTTTTGAAAAAGGCACATTCCTTTTAAAAGAAATATTTGAAAATTTTAAATTTTTAAATTTCGGACCCAATTTTTCAAAACAAAAAACAACAATGGCCCAGAACGCTTCTGATCCAATTTGTCTTCCCCATAGTTCGGATCCCTATTACCCGAATAGATATCCGAACCTAGACCCAATTTGATTGCTGCCAACTACGATCTCAGGTACCCTACCCAATTTCATGCTTGTTCCAAAACGAGAATCACATACATATTCGAGTGTTTCTTATAAACATACGTACACATCCCATATATATCACATGTATAAGAATCATAAACTCAATTTAAACGCACAATTGATCTGGCTTTAATGCCACTGTAGGATCGGTAAGCACAGCGGAAGAATTTAAAAAATTTTCACCGATCCTAATCGAGGATCTATCAACGGCGTTTAAACCAAGTTGGAAGGATTCATACCTTTTTGATGATTCAGAGTTTTCACGATCTCTAGGAGCCAACACGTCAGGTCCGCTCCCTCTACCGGTATCCACACGAATGCTCTCCAACTGAGACTGCGTGCTAGCGCCTCTAATGTCTCCAAGGGTTTAACTTGCGGCTCTCAATTCTGATGTACCCTGAGTCTATCAGCTCTATCAAGTTTATAACCCATGAAGGTTATTTTCAAATTTCAAAATTAATCATCATTAATTTCAAAATTAATTAACAATTAATTATCTTGATGAGCTAATTAAATAAATTCAGTTTAAATTAAATCTGTCCAACAGTTTTAATTTAACCTATTTATTTAATCTAAATAAATAGCCATTAGATTTAATTTATCTTCATAAATTAAATCTGAGATATTATATCTCTATCATGTTAGTTATTAAATTTAATATATCTTAATAAATTAAATTTAAAACCAACACAATATAATAATATCATATAATATATATATATACATATATATATATATATATATAATATTTCAAAAATATATATATCTATATAATATTATTAAATATAATAATATAATATAATATATATATATATATATATATATATAAGATATATATTTCAAAAATATATATATCTATATAATATTATTAATGAATTTTATATTATATATATATATATATAAAATTCATCCACCCTAAATCAAACATTATCTCGTGTTGGGCCATTCTTGTGTGCGACCCTGTAGGCCCATATGAAGTTGGCAGTGGGCCAATAACTACACTAACTCAAAAGTCGCAAGCGGCCTATAGCAAGACATTACGACTACCCAATTCATATGAGGATCGTTATCACGATGCAACCTGTCATACAACCATGTCACGTCCCTTTTGTCACACGATATATCGATCAAGGATAAGGCATGGAAAATGTCTTCCTCTTGTTCCTGACCATTACTTTCTCGATTCCTGAGTAGCCTGATAACAGAGACAGAAACTCCTTTCATCATAGTATGGCCATACATTTCTCAGACTCACTCCTCGAGGGGCCCAGTAATATCTCTCTACTAATGTGAGGGACAAATTCCATCTTGATCATTCATATTCCTCTACATGAAAAACCACCAAGCCCGATCGTAGCCTTTATCATCACCCGGTCAAAAGTGACTTTTGACTAGTTCAAAGCTTAGCAACTCTCATGTAGGAATCCATGATGACCTCAGGTCTAAGGGCATTGTGACGTGGTTATACATGAGAAAAGCTTATGACTTGATCCATGTAGCTTTCTCATAGTGGGTCGGTCCAGCACCTTGTACTCTTACAAGTGCCTAAGACTTTGATTCGTATCTCCATATCTTATCAAAGTCATACTGGTCTTGTTTCATCTCTGCTCCCGCATAGATGACCGACCAGGGACATTTTAGGACAATCTTTATGAATTATCCAAGGAAACAATTATCACAGTTAACATGCAAATAATATGATAACAGAATGGAGAAATTTTATTAAAATAATAATGTTTAAAGTACAATGATTGGCCCTTAGGGCACAATTTTCAACAGACTTTTCCTCCCAAAGTTCCTTGAGTTTTGAAAAATAGGCAGTAACAGAAGAACCTTGTTCGCCGTTTAGCTTCCGTAAGCGCACGGGTCGCAAGTAATAAAACGATAAGTAAAGATCGTTCCCACGAGGACTATGACAAAAATGAGTTAATTATTGTAACTATGTTCTTAACTAGGTTGAATGAAATCATTTGAAATTGAGTATGTCGAGTAAGGAAATTTGCTAAAAACAATAAGGTAAAACAAAAGTGAATGTAAAATTGATTCTACTTCAAGGTTTAAAGGCTTAGGATTACTTCTTCCTCATTGTATTTCATAAAACTATGCAATTAATTCACTTATGTTAGTTGTGTGAGTCCATATGCTAGTCAAAGATTCTAAGATCATCAATCAAGCTCTCTCAAGTCAAGATTGATTTTTAATCTTCATTTACAATGTTCAATCTCTTGTCTATCATTAATGAAAATCATCTTTCCCAAATCAATTCTTCATTAGACTATGCTAGGTTATTAGATATATCTCTATTCTAACAACAAACCATCCATTTAATCCCTAAACTTCAAGTCTAACATGATTTTTCTCAAGTTCTACAACCAAAATAGCTCTCTCAAGCATCATTCAATTGAACTAAACTAATCATGTGGTGATCAAGCACAAGATAGTAATTAAGCATAGAGAAAAATCAACATATATTCTCAACAACTAGCAAAAGCAAGAAAATATAGTAGTTTTAATCCATACAATGAGTAGAAGTAATCCTAAATGAGAGTTTTAGCCAATCATAATCAATACAAACCAACAACTCAACATAAAACTCATGACCATATCAGCCAATGAGAAGAGAAGAGGGGAAAAACCAGAAAAAGGGAAGAAAAATCTTGAATTTCTCCAAGAATCTCCTCCAAGAAGCACCAAAATCCTCCTCAAGCTCTCCAAGAAGCCTCCTTGTAGTTATTGAGCTCTTCCTTGTGCAGAATACCTTCAATTCGGCGCCCCCATTAGGTTAAAAAGTCAGCTGAAGCATCAGTTTTTCAAAACGCACAGTTGCAGTATCGCGACTTCGCTTTTGCTTCGCTATAGCGAACCCACAGCGTACGCGGTCAGAAGGGCCTATTTTTTATTTGTTTTCGCTTTCGCTTTGCTATAGCGAACCCACAGCGTACGGTATAGCGAACCCACAGCATAATACTCCAGCTCATATACAAATTTTCAACTCTACCACTTCACTATCCTCTTTTCATCCTTCTCTACTTACAAGTTACCTCATATGGTATCAAAATCAAAAGGACTTTTAGGCTTGTAACGTGGCCATGGGTTTAGGGTTTTTGAATAGAAGGGAAAAAAGGAATAAATACAAAAACTTTGAGATAAATGAACTAACTTCCTTTCTTCTTTTTCTTTCTTTTCTTCTTCTTTTTTCTTCTTTTTTTTTTTTTGTTTTTTTTTTCATCAAAATTGGACTAACTTGGCTTCTGTACATTTTGTTCAGCCCTCAACACTTTACACATTTCATATTCATAACTTGCCCTTTCACACATCAAACCATTTTTTTTATCTCAAAGCAGGGTGTATCATGGTTTTTCAGGTTAGGGGTTAGGGAAGTGAATTGGTTTTCAATAAGAATATTTATATTGGTTTTTCTATAAAGGCTCAAAATTGGGTTCAAAATGGAAGAATAACAGGATAGCTTGAAAGGCCCAAACGCTTTTTAACGAAATGCCTAGATCATTTTTCAAAACCATATGAGATGCACCATAAGCTTCAAAAAATTCTAAAGTAGATTTGGAAATTGTACCTTTGAAAATAGGTATATAAGCTAGTTTACCAAGAGTTTCTTCAACAAAAACCTTCAAAACTTCCCTGACTCCAATAGTGCAAGATTATGCTCAAGAGAATTCCTTAGAAACTCACTCCAACATTATAACTCATTCAACAAGGCATATTAATCACACTTTCCTGTCAAGCATAATGCTAAATAGCTTATCCAATCATAGGACCATTTATGCAATCCTAAACAAACAATTTAACCAATTCAAAAGATATTTTCTCTAAAATTTTCCAAGCAAAGGCTTAAGTTTATGAAATTTCATATATTTCACCCCTTTTTTCAATCAAACTATACATCAAAACTGCTTGTATATCCCTGTGCACTCACTGTTCACATTCAAAATTTTCACAATTTCCCTCCCCCAAACGTGAAATCAACAGTGTCCTCACTGTCAACTTAGGTTGAAGGAAAGATCAACCTTCACAAACCTGTACGCAAACAGCACTCAAACCTGTACACATTACAAGTAATATTCACAGCAGTCTCAGGTGTAGCAAACAGTACATACACAATGGCAACCACTCATCCAGTCAAATAAAGGGCATCAACGCCCGCATTCAAGCCTATCATAGGAACAACCAGTGATAATGACTGAGTTAGCATACAAAACAACTGTTAGCCATCAGTAGCTAACAGTTGTTTTGGTGGAGGTGGATGAATTGGTGGAGGTGGAGGAAGTGAAGGTGCAGCGGCGGCCTTTTTCCATTTAGGCTCTGGCTTTATAGGAGCCGCTCGGTGCTTGGTCATTATCTGCATGAAATCAAAACCAAAGAAAACACACACAAAAACCATGAACAATCCACAACTACCACAAGAAAAGGAAAAGAGAAACACTAGTCCTAAAAAGAAAAAGTTCCCCCAAACTTACAGCTTTCTAAGAACCTCAACATGGCAATTCATAATTCCAATCCTATACCTATCCTCACTTCCAAATGCTTCAGCTCTCAACAGTCCCTCAAGCCTGAAAGTCACCCTCAACAGAAGTTCCATCCATTCAGATTAAAAGGAGGGGACTTGCTAGTTGGAAAATTCAATCTCAAGCACGGAACTCTTGGAATCATGTAACACAAAACCATAAATTTTGAAAGCAGTAAGAGGATGTGAAATTTGGTTCTCACATACAAAGTTAAGCGCAAAGCTTGTGTCAAATTTTTAGTGCAAAACGTCTGCCTCATATTGGTTCGTTTTCAGTTGCAACTACTAAACAATAGAACCAAGGCAATATGCACAACTGTTTGAAATACCATGAAAAATCAGCATTTTATTTTGCAACATCAAAACAGAATCCAAATTTAGCAAAAAGGATCCCAAGCAGTAATGTGGTAAAAAGGAGACCTCACAAAACTGATCAACAAGTGTGTTTAAGAGGCTCTCGAACCACTTTTCAGTATGCACAAAAGACATCAGCACTAATGTCTCAAAATCCAGACTAATATAAAAACAGAATTTAGCGCAAATACTTAAAGCAGCAAAACAGGATCCAAGAGTAATGTGTCGAAATGAATTCACCAAGGGTGAGCCAACAAAGACATTGAAGTTCTAATTCTCATCAACATCAACAGTGTCAATCTCAACAATAATGTCTCAAAATCCAAAATAGGCAGTTAATTATAATGTAAGTCCTATGCCATCCATCTGTCCAAACCTAAACGTCACGAATCATACTTCCTAATAAGAGTCCAACCCAAACTAACCACCTCAATTCAAGCTTACATGCATCATGCTGCTTAAAAACTCCAAGAGTAAATTTTTAAATCAGTCAAGCTCAACTAGGCATATACAAGGATTTCCCAAGCATAAGACATCAGTCAGTTTACAACATTGCTAAGCCGAGGATGAGTTTCAGCTGGTCAAGCCTACAAGACATGCATTAATTTAAATCCTAGCCTAACCTCCTCATAGCTAATCCTAAACACACTTCCCATAAGCAAAAGAAAGTCTAAAGCTAGAAGTTACCTTGAAGCTGAAAGAGACTAACACAAGCAGAGCATTGAATGAGGAATTTGAAGATTACGGCTTGATATCACCCAAATGCAACTGGACCGACTCATGGCAGAAACGGACAAGTATGAAAATAAGGAGATGAAGGTGAAGCGAGTAGAAATAAGAGAATGAGATCAAAAGAGAGAAAAGGGAAAAATGCTTACCAGTACCGGAGAAGAAACAAAAAATTTCCAGAAATATAGATTACAGATGGTGGGGAATGACTTTGGAAACTGAGATGCGATGAAGGAGAGAAATCGAATGGTCGACGGTGAACTGTTGGGGGGGGTAATCGGCTTGGGCGTGAGAGCTAAGGGTCAGAGATGAAGGGGGAAAATAGGGGAGGCTGGGTCTTTGATTGTGAGCGACGGTGGAGAGTAGCGGCTGATGTTTCGACGGTAGGAAGGGGAAATGATCGGAGAGGATGAGCCAACAGTGAAGGTGGGTGAGCGGTGACAGTGATTGATGGGGCTGAGGGCCGGAGCTGAAGGTTGAGGAGGACGGGTCGGTGGTGAAGGTTGGAGGAACTGTGAAGAAAGTAGACTGAGAAGGTGGAGGCCGAACGAAAGAGAACGATGGGTTGGGAGGCGGAGGAGCCGTGGGGTTGTGAAGATCGACGGTGGTCGACGGTGGAATGGGGAGAGGATGACGGATCTGGGGTGGAGTCACGGTGGAGTGGAGTTGGGAGTGAGCTAGAGTGAGAGAGCGGGAGTGAGAGACGGAGGAGTAGAAAGGGGGATATGGTTGTGATGAAATTAGGGCGTGAGTTTGGAGGGAATTTACAAAAGAGGAAGTGATTTTGAATTTGCAAAATGAATGTGGGCCATATGTGAGGTAGGTTCATAAGGGTAAAGAAGGAAAAGAATGGTGAAAGAAGGGTGAGATGGTCAATTTAAAATATATATATATATATATATATTTTGTTTAAAAGAAATTTTTTTTAATTATTTTTTTTGTTTTTTTTTGGGCTGTCGGATGCACAGAAAGGGTGTAAAATAGCATATGTTTGCCTTGACCTCGCTATAGCGAAGCGAGGGCGAACATAAGGAAAATTGCACAGAAGGGGCAAAAAATGGCATGTGTTTGCCTTGACCTTGCTATAGCGAAGCGAGAGCGAACCCAAGGAAAATTGCACAGAAGCACTGAAAAATGGGTTGTTTTTGCCTTCAGTATGCCATAGCAAAGCAACAGCAAGCATAGATACACAGCACATCACAGAAAAACCAAACATTTGCTGCAGCTTCACCACAGCAAAGTAACAGCAAAGGATGACAGCAAACAAACAAAAATTCTGACAGCAAAATGAGATTCTCAAATTATCCTAACTCACCCAATTTCCACAAATGGTATCTTAATCTTATCACACACCATTCAATCGCATCAAAACATTATGACAACACCACACAACAATAAAAATGCATAAAATTATTCCCAAATCACCCCAAATTCCACAAACATCACCCAACTCACTTCACAAACCATTGATCCACATCAAAAGGCATAAGGGCAGCATGATGTACTCAAACATGGTGAAAACAGAGTTGTCAATTCCAAAACTCCATTCACCACATACAAATTCCATCTCAAGTCATATTCACATTTTATACAAACATTCAACCAACAACAATGATATTCAAGTAAGTAGTTTCAAATACAAAATTTGAGGTGTACTTCCCTTTGTAGTTCCAACTCCTTGTATTAAAATACTCATTGTAGCACCGATCCAATTCAATTAAAATGGTTCAGTCATGGGGAAACCTTCCTTACCTACAAAAAGGTAAAACCAAACATAAATCCACTAAAACACACAAAAATCAAAGAAAAATGAAAAGATAAAGTGTTGAGAACTTGGGTTGCCTCCCAATAGCGCTTGATTTATAGTCCTTCAGCTTGACTCTTCAACACAAATTACTAATCATAAGTATCAAAAACCAGAACCACCTTGTCTTCATTCCTCCTGTGACAAAAATATCTTAACAACAATGGAAGTTCATTGAGATAAGAAACATGCATTTTTTCAATAAAAAATGACTTTGGAGTGCATGTTTTAGCCAAACTTATAGCAAGCTCCAATTTAACTTTTTCACATTCGTCATCCATCCCTCCTAAATACTTTGAACAACCAATAAAATCTATTTGACTCTCATCAGTAAGAGTCAAAATATCAATAGGAGGATCAAGATCATAAATTGAAGGGATTTCCTCACTATTCTCTTGTTCAAAACAACAAAAGTTAGGTTCCAAAATCGAAACCTCAACTGGACACTCAATATTGTTCTCTTCCTCATTGATCTCCAATTCATAATCATCCCCAACATATTCACAAGCTTCTAGTATCACGTCCTCATTCCCCATGGTTAATGTTTCACTTGAGACCTCATCTTTTTGAGAAGGATCTTTTGATATATCATTGAAAACTTCTTTTTGATTCAAATGCTCAAGATTAGAAATCATTTCATCCACTTGAAATGATTCATTTTGGGCATGGTCATTAATTTTCTCTTTTTGAAAAATTCTCAAGAATTTATTTTGACCATCTAAAAGACGTAGAAGCAAATCCTTTGTTGTAAGCTGCTCCTCATCAATGGGGGTAGTTTCATCAACATGAGAAGTATGTGATACATGAGGATAAGACACATATGAAGGAAAAGAACAATTTTGATCCCAGGACAATGGTTGTTCATGATTCCATCCAAGGCTACAAGTATTATCATGAAAATCAAAATGAGCTCTAGCAAAATCATTCTTTAGATACTCCAATGTTAAGGCGTGGGGACACTGCTCTCTCGAGTGATAATCTCCACAATAATCACAACAAATGTAATTGTCATAATAAGAGTTGTGATGATCATTTTCATTCTCAAATCCACCACTTGCCCCATCAGTACACCAAGGATAATTCATAAACAAAGTTAAAAAGAAAAGAAAAACTACCAAGCACAAAAAGCAACAAAATTAACAAAACCAGCTAAACTACCTAAGACTGGAAACAAAACAAAAAAAACAAAGAGAAAAGAAAAACAAAAAGAAAACTCAAGCGTAATCAATCACATAATTACACTAATTAACTCAAGAGACTTTAGTCAATAGTCCCCGGCAACGGCGCCAAAAACTTGTTCGCCATTTAGCTTCCGCAAGCGCACGGGTCGTAAGTAATAAAGTGATAAATAAAGATCGTTCCCACGAGGACTATGACAAAAGTGAGTTAATTATTGTAACTATGTTCTTAACTAGGTTGAATGAAATCATTTGAAATTGAGTATGTCGAGTAAGGAAATTTGCTAAAAACAATAAGGTAAAACAAAAGTGAATGTAAAATTGATTCTACTTCAAGGTTTAAAGGCTTAGGATTACTTCTTCCTCATTGTATTTCATAAAACTATGCAATTAATTCACTTATGTTAGTTGTGTGAGTCCATATGCTAGTCAAAGATTCTAAGATCATCAATCAAGCTCTCTCAAGTCAAGATTGATTTTTAATCTTCATTTACAATGTTCAATCTCTTGTCTATCATTAATGAAAATCATCTTTCCCAAATCAATTCTTCATTAGACTATGCTAGGTTATTAGATATATCTCTATTCTAACAACAAACCATCCATTTAATCCCTAAACTTCAAGTCTAACATGATTTTTCTCAAGTTCTACAACCAAAATAGCTCTCTCAAGCATCATTCAATTGAACTAAACTAATCATGTGGTGATCAAGCACAAGATAGTAATTAAGCATAGAGAAAAATCAACATATATTCTCAACAACTAGCAAAAGCAAGAAAATATAGTAGTTTTAATCCATACAATGAGTAGAAGTAATCCTAAATGAGAGTTTTAGCCAATCATAATCAATACAAACCAACAACTCAACATAAAACTCATGACCATATCAGCCAATGAGAAGAGAAGAGGGGAAAAACCAGAAAAAGGGAAGAAAAATCTTGAATTTCTCCAAGAATCTCCTCCAAGAAGCACCAAAATCCTCCTCAAGCTCTCCAAGAAGCCTCCTTGTAGTTATTGAGCTCTTCCTTGTGCAGAATACCTTCAATTCGGCGCCCCCATTAGGTTAAAAAGTCAGCTGAAGCATCAGTTTTTCAAAACGCACAGTTGCAGTATCGCGACTTCACTTTTGCTTCGCTATAGCGAACCCACAGCGTACGCGGTCAGAAGGGCCTATTTTTTATTTGTTTTCGCTTTCGCTTCGCTATAGCGAACCCACAGCGTACACGGTCAGAAGGGCCTATTTTTTATATGTTTTCGCTTTTGCTTCGCTGTGGCTTAGCAAAAGCAACCGGGGACACCTTCAAGCTACTTTGATCTTCCTTTTTGGCTTTTGTTCTTCTTTTCTTCACCTCCAAGGATCCATGTAAACTTTCATTTCTTGTCATCATCCTCCTACAAAGAGAAGGATTTTTATGAGCTTTTCAATTCTTCAATTTAATCTAAAACCCTATACATTTAGCTCAAAATTTGCACTTTTTTCAAGTATTTTCAATACATCACATTTTTCTTCATATGTATAAAACTTATGCATAATCTTAGTTTAAAACCACAAATATATGAGAAAAATGTGATGAAATACAAGAATTTCCAGAGAATAACAAACCTCCCTGCCGATATGAACTGATTTCTCGGTAAAGTGCAAAAATCTGAGCGCCATTCCTTTTGTCGAACCGCTCTTTCAGATCCATCCATACATGGCGAGCACTTTGAAAGAAGATGACGCCATTAGCTAATTCTTTGGAGATGGAATTTAATAGCCATGAGAGGACGATGGCGTTACAGCGCTCCCATTGTCCATGGAGCGCCGCCGCATATGAATCTTTCCGGCATATGCCATCGACGAAGCCTAGCTTATCTTTCCCAAGGAGCGCAATTCTCATCGTGCGATTCCATACGGTGTAGTTTTCAGTCCCGGTGAGTATGTGTGGAATGTGCGAAATCCCTTGAGTGTCGGAGGGATAGAGATACAAGGGATGAGAGAATGGAAGAGGGTCAGAAGAAAGCTTCTCACTGGTCGCCGTAGGAATCGAGGGGGAAACAGCGTTGACCATTGGAATTGACACAGAGAGAAAATAAAATCGCGACAAATCTTGACTAGGGTTCTACAATTTTGCAGCACCGCGCAGCCAAAATCAGAGTGACAAAATCACAAGGTTATCACGACCACAAGAGAGATTAGATCTTGAATCAACGGCGAGGATCTTGATCTTGATCTTGAATCAATGGATGCGATTGGGAGATGTGATGTCCGGCGTAGATTAAAGAGGAACGAAGATTGGCTTGGATATTGGGCTGCGGGGAGAGTAATGCTCTGATACCATGTTGAGTACCACACCCCTATCTGAACCCAATCTTTAGAGAACAAGCCTTCTCATTCATTAACTGCCCGAAAATATTTTACATCCATCTACAGTAATGGTCTATGACTCTGATATTTATAGACACTTGAGGCATACCGAGAAGTATCCAGAAATGACTCCTATATACACTACTACAGAATATATATTTTACGTCCCTAAAAGACGTCCCTTTTTAAAAAAGGGAGGTAAAAAATAAAGGCGGTGGTATTTTTGTAATTATGGATAAGAACTGAATAGCTTTAGACGTCCCCAATTTAAATAGGGACGTCTAAAATGTGACTTTACAAATTTTAGACGTCCCGATTCAGATTAGGGACATCTAAAATCATACTTTTAGAAATCCAAAGGGCGTCCCTCATTCAAAAAAAAAAATTTTAAAACTTTAGACGTCCCTAATCTGAATTGGGGATGTCTAAAGTAAAAAAAAAAATTAAAAAAAAAACTGAACAACTTTAGGCGTCCCTAAATTAAATTGGAGATGTAAAAAACAATTCAAATTTTTACTGACAGTCTTTATTTATCAGTCTTATACTACTTTTACACTCATCTTTCTTTTCCCATCGCCGCAAACATAAGAAAAGTCATTACCACCACGCGTTTTAACTCTTGGTTCTTCTTCTTTATATGCTCATTTTACTCTTGCTTCTTCCTTTCTCTCTCTTTTTTCACCTCCAGATCTGTTATGCTTTATTACTATTGTTTATTATTTTATCCTCTTTCTCTTTTTTCTTTGGGTTTTCCTTCTATTTTATTTTATAACTCGTGTTGTTATGGTTTGTAGATCAGGACTCTGAAACATGTTTCATGGCTACGTTCCGCTGAGAAAACGAGGTTCATCTCTCCCTGTCGCTCTTCTCTATTCATTATTACGAGAAAATGAATTTCAATAATAGAAGGAGATAAGTTTTTTGTAACTGATTCCTCTTATTGTTTTCATCTTCTCCCTATGAGATTTCAGCTTTGGAGTTATTATTGTGTAGATTTGGATTTCAGACACTAGATCTGTAATTTAATTGACGATGATCTATAATTTCTGGTTTTAAATACTGTTCAGTTCAGATATGTAATATAAACGATTTTTTTTTATAAAAAAAAAAAGCACTTTAGATGTCCCCAATTTAAAATGGGGACGTCTAAAGTGCTACAGTGACACTTTAGACGTCCCCATTTTAAAATGGGGACGTCTAAAGTGTCACTGTAGCACTTTAGACGTCCCCATTTTAAAATGGGGACTTCTAAAGTGTCACTGTAGCACTTTAGACGTCCCTTTTTAAAATGGGGACGTTTAAAGTCCAGACTTTATACGTCTTTTTATCTACGGACGTTATTGCCATTTTTTACTACGTCGCTCACATAGACGTCCTATTATTTTCAGACGTTAAAAGACCCAAAAAAGGGATGTTAAAAACATTTTTTGTAGTAGTGATATCCTAATACAACACAAAACACACAACAATTACAATTACATTGTTAACTTTCTACATATAACTCCAAAAGAACATGGGGTGATATGATATTTCGGAGGTGCAAGGATGGTTGGTGACTCAAAATGACACTAAAATATCGCATGCTAATGCTGGCTCATTAAGGAAAAGATGGCTCCATCCAGAAGGTAATTAATGAATTACAAATTAATGTAGATTGTTCTTTTTCAGATAGTCAAAGGGAAGCTGCCGTTGATTGGGTTGTGAGGGATGTTAATTGTTGGCCTATAGATGGCGGCACCGAAATTGTTCAAGCATGTTTTATATATTAGTAATAAACTTTGAGATTGTATTTAACATAATCACCTCGAGTAAATCATGCCATGCCATCCATTTATCTGAGCTTTTTGGAGATGAAATTCATTTATATTTATATAGCTGCCTATGCATTTTTTAATGCAAACTAGGTACGTAATTATTATTTTCCATGTCAGTGTCACAGTCCAATTTAAAACGTGCTTTATATCGAAATAATATTTTAGACCTAATCAAATTAAATTTTTCAAACTAACTTTTTTCGATCAATATTTTTTGTTAGATAGTGTTTATCAGCTTTTGTCATACTGATTGCCACCACTAGCAAAATATAGTCAAGAGAGCGAGAGGTTTGTGTTTGAATGAGTATTAATTATTCAGAAAAAATGAAGTGAAGAGAAAATTGAAAAGAAAATGTTATTAACCCTCACGTTTGGATGGATTGGGGAAAGAAAATAGAAAGGAAAAAGGAATAAATATATATCTAAATGACTAATGTATCAAAAAAATATCCAAATGACTGAAATATCCTTCCCTCCATTTTAAAATGTACTACATCCAATCATAAATAAGAGACTTAGTCCATAAGTGAATTTTGGTTCCAAATATAAGATATTTTTTTAATTTATTTCTTTTATTTTTTATTTTTCTCTAAATTAATTTGTCTAACTTATAAGCTGATATATAATCTAATGATAAACATAAGTATTTCATAGATGTCATATAGCATATGCTTTAAATAATTGATATATATATATATAGTTATATATATTTAGTTTTCTTAATCTCCCTAAATTAGTCAATTAGATTTAAAGGGCTGGAGATAGTATAATTTAATCATACTCACGCACATACGCAAGTAACATATGTAAAGCCTCTTACCTAAAAAAAGATCATGACTCAAGCACACAACTAATACTCTCTCAATGAATCAAAAGAGCCTACACATGGTTATATTTTTAATTTTTTTAATATCGAAAGTTATATAAATCTTTTCTCCCACTGGAGGCTTAAAAACAAAGCATATAACTTTTCTTTTTTCTTTTTTGATGCGGGACTTAAAACCCCAAAACCCAAAAGGGCGAATTAATAATGCGAGAAGTGTGAAATAATTGTGGGGCAAATAATGGAGATTAAGATGCGTTGTCCCATATTTTTCATATCAAGGTCGTTAGTTATACCTTTCAAGTTTTGTGAGGGCCAACTAGGCATTTAAAAATAAACAAATAAGCTTTTTAGCACGTTTTAATTTATTAAGGATATTAGAAACGAACTCATCATATTCCACAAGGAAGTGGCTGAAAAGAACATGCAATATGTGGGACATTTGGACCTATTCAAACACACACACCCCCATTTTTAAAACAATATTTATGTACTCTTGCAACGACTATCATAGTATTAATAGATAATAATTGACTTTTAATTTGTAAGTGTTCATTGAACATGAATATGAGGGATGCCTTGCTGTTATATGATCTAGACCCATTTTTTTCCCTGTTGATGATCTAGACCCAATTATTTATTACAATACAATGTATTGTCTTCAGTGATTAATATAAAAATATTAGTTAAGTTAGTTATATGTAACAAATATGTATTAGTTTTATTAAAATACATTATTTAATCATATGTATTGAAAATATTGCCAATGAAAACCTCTTTCTATGTGTAATCAATAGAGATTTTTTTGGGAAAAAAATTATAATTTAAAATATAAGATGGATTGAGTCATTGAAGTCTTGTATTTAGGACCAAAATAAAAACATTTTCCAGCTCTTATATTTAAAATTAAGGAGAGTATTAAATTTTTAAAACTCAATGTCTTAGATAAACATGTAATAATTAATCATAGATGCGCCATGAATGAATGCTTAATTGTCTCCCGTCCACAATTACATTATAAATCCAAACAGTTATCTGTCATTTTCTTGGCGAACCATTTAGAGGGAGAGGATTCTCTCCTTTTTCCCTTCTATTTTTTTTCCTAATTGTTAAGTTAACGCGTCGTGGTTTTATAGACTTATTGCTGAAATGAATTCAAACACCTCATTTAAAATTTTTTTGACCGAGTTTGTGATTTGTGAGTTTGAACCCTCTATGAAGCATGTAATAAATGTGAGTCATGACAAAAAAATTATTAAATTAATATTTAAATGATTTAATTTTTTTTAATTATGTTTGCTACTCTTGATCTTTAATATAAGACATATTGATATAATTTGATTTGATCAAAAAAGTTAATTAAGTTAATTACTATGACATGTATATCCTAAAACACCCCAGAAATCTCCCTTAATTCTCTCATTCCCTCTCCTCAATATTGATTATTGTTGAGGAAGCGATAGAGTTAAATTAGAAAAAGATAATAAAAATACAAAAAATTATGTCTTATATTTAAGACTACGATCAACTCTTCAGATATATTTTATATTAAGCACATGAGGGAGTATTATCTTTCCTAAGTTTAAAATATTTTCAATAAACAAAAAATATTTTTAATAATAATTAATTTTTTTCGTCACTTGATATGACTTTGAAAGGGAATCTTTCTCTCCTATTAATCTATTTTTCCCCATGATCTGATTGACTTTTTTTGTTAATTTTATTTAATATTACCCCGGTTCTTAATGTAAAACTCAGTTGACTTTTTTGAAGAGATAAAGAGAGCTAAATAAATCACTTTAAAATATTTATATTTGTCTTTTTCTTTTACCAAACTAATTTGTCTAACTTGTGAACTGATATATAATCAAATGATACACGGTATATGCTATGATTAACTTTATTTAGCTTTTTTAATCTCCAAAAAAAAATCAGTTGGATCTTATATTAAGGAGCAAAGGTTGTACAATTATTTGATGTCTAGTATTAAAGGTTTAGATATAAATATTGTGGGTCTAATTATTAATTAATGGTAAACATTGTCTCGCAATGGAGGTTTGGATATTAACATTGTTGGAGTATTTTTTACATTTATAAAATTTTTTCAAATTTATTTAATAGAAAATATTATTCACTTATATTCAAATAACCAGAATTTTATAGTTTAAATTTAAAAATATTTATGTAATTTTATTTATTTAGTATTTTTTTTAATACGGATATGTTGTCTAAAAAGATCTCTCAAGCATGTAAATAATAAATTTGATAAAAAAACATGAAAGTAATAAAATACTTCGTGAAGTATGAATTGAATATATAAGGAGAAATAAATTGACTAATATAATTGTAAATCTCTTACGAGTATTCGCATAGGTGTTAATAAGTTGGACTAAATTATATATTCATCACATCCTTTTTTTTTTTTTTCCTGGCGAGATCCTCGTATCCTATTTATGAGCAGGAAGGAGGGAGTTTTTAAATTATAACTTATAAGTCACATCATTCCATTTTTTATATAAATGTATAATTTTACCATTCATTTATTATTATGCACTCCTAGAATCAAGTCCTTTTATAAGGTAGAGAGAAGGCTTTTTGTTCTACTTTTAAATTACATCATTAAATTTTTTACGTATATGTATAATTTTATCATTAATTTATTATTATGCAGATTTGTACTTGTAGGGTAAAGTGTATATATTAAATAAGGGTAAAATTAAAAAATTATTAAATTTTAAGATAGAGTTAGTGAGATTTAGGGCCTGTTTGATTTGATCCCATTACACCCTGCAGTACAGTGCAATGGTAATGCAATACAATATTAATTATAGGGGTAATGTTTTGCTTGATCTTTAAACAAAGTGCAATGAGTTAATATTTTAACAATTATTTAAAATTAATATATCACACAAAGTCTATTTTACCCTTAATATAATCTTTGTAGAAAACATAGTTAAGAGCTGGCGGCGGCAAGGATGGAGGAGGAGGAGATAGTGGCAACGGCAACAATGGGGATGGAGGGGGTGGTGGCAGAGGAGGAGGAGGAGGTGGTGGTGGTGGTGTTGGCGGCTGCTGTGGGCTGGTGGTGGCTGAGGTAGTGGAGGTATCGGCGGCGGGTGGCGGCGATGGCGGCGGAAGAGGTAGTGGTGGTGGCGGGGGAGGAGGAGGAAGTAGTGGTGGCGATGGCAACGATGAGGGTGGCGGCTATAGCAGTGGAGGGGGAGGAGATAGTGGCGGCGACAGGGGGTGGAGGTGACGGCAGTGGAGGAGGTAGTAGCGGCGACAGCGAGTGGAGGTGACGGCGGTGGAGGAGGTGGTGGCAGTTGTGGTTTGATGTGGCAAGTGAAATGAGATAAGTGAAACAAAGACACAAGAAACTAAAAGGTAAATTGGACTTTTTTAACCATACAATGGGATGGTAACGAGGATTCATATGGGGGAGATATGAATGAAGATTACCAATTTTTTGGTAATAATCATTACCATGATAAACTCTATTACAATGGTAAAGAGCACCCAAACACTATTATCTTGGTAATGCAATCATAATTACCATTGCAGGCATGCAATGTGGTTGAACCAAACGGCTATTAAGGTTTTTCTTAGTTTCGATGAAATTTGTTGTAAGTGACTTGTAAATAAGATTGTATGGGTAAATTGTTATTTTCTTAGAATATGTATATATTAAATAGGGATAAATTTAGAAAGTTATTAAATTTGAAAATAGAATTAATGAAGTTTAATGTTTTTCTTAATTTCAATACCACATATTGGAAGTGATTTTATAAATAAGAGCAAATGAATAGATTTCTCTCCAATTAGAAAAAATTAGAAGGAAAGATAGGGGATTCTCTTCTTGTATAAATTGCCTTTTAAATATATATATATATATATATATATATAAAGAGAGAGAGAGAGAGAGAGAGAGGCCTGATTTTTGCTAGCATATATATGAATTTCTCATATTTTTTACTACTTGGAAACAATCTATGTATCTTTTTCTTTCAAAAAAACAAAAACAGAGTCCCAACGGCTGAATAAACGAGTCACAAGCACAACTGCGTTGTCACGGGGATGCGTGTCCCACAAATAAAACAATGGTAGGGAGGTTTTCCTTAATATAATATAATGATGGTGTGACTCAGATTTAGCATTTGATTAGGGAGTAGATATGCACGCAATAAAGCCGGAGATAAATAATTAACTGCGTTAATTATTTAATTACGGGGAGTGGCACATTAATCGTCGCACCCACTAATTGACGTAGTATTCATCTGCTTTATATACTTGGACATGCGGTGGCCACATATATTAATTATTGCCATTGGCCCAAAAAAACCATGTACATATTAATGACGCATCTAATTCCTCCCATTATTAACCTTTTAAGGATGCTTTCTTTGGGTGTAATTTTAAGTTTGCCTTGTAATCACATACTCCTCTCTTATTTATAAGGTAGAAGGAGGAAGTTACCCCCCCCCCCCTAATTTATAAGTTAAACCACTAAACTGTTTATATGAATGTATAATTTTGTCATTCATTTATTAGTATGCACACTTTGTTCTTGTAAGATATAGTGTGTATTAAATAGAGGTAAAGTTATATAGTTGTTAAATTTTAAGGTGAAATTAAACATGTTTATTTTTTTTTTTTTGGTTCTGCTATATGAAACATATTAAAAGTGACTTATAAATAAGAGTGAACAAGTATTATTGGTTGTGTTTTAACTACCATTAATAAACGTGGATGTCACAATGACAAATCCCTATTTTATTATATATTTTTATATTTTATCTGGGAATTTTGTCATACTTATAGAGCTTAAAATGCATTCTTTATGATTAAATTGATATTAAGAGTAAATACATTGAATTAAGTTAAAAAAAGCAAAATTGTCATAAAAATTGTAATTACTCTTAATCATTTATTTTTTTGGAGAAGATTTGGTATTGTTTTAATTTTCTTTAATTGTAGGTGCCTGAAAAATTGGATTAAATCAGAAAATGACAGTTAGGGGCCTGAATTTTATAAATGACATATTAGTCTCATGCATTTTGGAAATGTCAGTTCAGACCTCGTCAAAGTGATAGCGTTTTGACATCTAAACTTAGGTCAGACTTTGAATGAGTAAAGGAGCTGGATATTCAGGCACGAGACATAGAGACAGCCACAAGTCGAGGATCAACAGAGCATCAACCTCTCATTCCCTTCACCTTCTTCTTCCTCTCTCTCGCTGGCGGCTCATCCACCACCACAGGCCGCCGACGAGCATCACTCCATCACCACCGACAGAGAGATCAGAGCCGCGTGTGGTGAGATGAGAGTTGAACTTGAGGAGCTGGGCCGTTAGTGAGGGGACGAAAAGCTAAGAGAAGGAGTGAGCTGGGGGAGATGGATTCACTGGGGAGGGCTGCCATGAGACATTGAAGCTGAGAGAGGAAGCTGCCGATCTCTAACACCACACCACCACCACACTTCTTCATCGCCGTCACACCTTGCCACCACTCCACTACTTCATCGTCCTCCACCTCCATCCATCTTCTTCACCGTCGGAACTCCATTTTTCCGACGAGATCCTTCCACAATCTCATGCCGTGACTCCTTTGTCTGAAATCACTACCTCCGGCAACTTCCTCTGTTTCTAACATGATCACAGCCGTGGCTTCCTCTTCTTTGTTTTTTGTTTCAAATCCAGCTGCTGAATTAAATTGATTTAGTGCTAATTGGTTAATTTACTCTGTGATTTTATGGCTGGGTGTTTGAATCAGAGTGTGATTATATTTCTTGAATTTATTCTCATGATTAGCTAGGTAATTTTGTGCTCTTGGAGATGAATTGGAGATGGCTTGAACTCACATGTGCTTTAAAGGGGAGTTTAAATTACTCATAGCTCATTATATTTGTGATTTCTTAGGTTTAAGAATTCATTTATGTATTGAGACTAAGATTTTAGTTATGTTTGATTCTATGAATTGAGTTCTTATGATTTGGGATTTGTAATGAGAATTTTTACTCATCAATATATATGGTTCTATATATATTTCCTATGATTCTATTGATTTCTATCTATTTAACATGATATTGTTGGGTAGTGTGATTGAATTGGAATTATAGTTGAACTACACTACAAAAAAACAGCAAATTACCCACGGAAATTACCCACGGAATTCCATCTCTGAAATCAAATTACCCACGAATTAGGGACGGAAACGGAATTACCGACGGAATTTTTTCCGTCTCTAAAAAATCCGTGACAAATTGATTTACCGACGGAATTTTTATTCCGTCGGAAATTACCCACGGAAAAAATTCCGTCGGTAATTACCGACAGAAATTACCCACGAAAAATTTTCCGTCGGTAATTACCCACGGAATTTACCCACGGAAAAAATTCCGTCGGCGATTACCCACGGAAAAAATTCCGTCGGTGATTACCCACGGAAAAATTCCGTGGGTAATTTAATATTATATTTTTTTTAAAAAAATTCCACGTGGCGATCTTAAAAAAGGCCACGTAGACATCACCGAAAGCCCCCCACCGCCCGCCCCCACATCTGGCCTCGTCAGCCCCTGAGCAAGGGCCACGTGTCCCTCTAACATTGCGCCACGTGTCTCTGTGAGATAATTGTTGCATTTTGTGACGAAGGTGGGATTTGAACCTTGGACCTTTTGGTATGTGTTCTGATGCCTTTGCCAGTTGAGCTGCTTTAACCTTGCGTTATTTATTCATGTAAAAATATATATAATGTAATAATTTAAAAACAAATATAATATTAAGATAAATATATATAATTATATATAATTATATTTTTCATTTTTTATAATATAAAATATTTTAATTTCTAATTTCGTTTAAATATTTAATATTAATATAAATATATACAAAATTACATATATACTTATAAATAATTATATATTTCGTTTTTTATAATATAAATTTAAATTTTATTAATTTCTTATTTCATTTAAATATTTAATATTAATATAAATATATATAATATTAAATATATATTTATATATAATTATATATTTTGTTTTTATGATATAAAGTTTAAAATATTTAATTTTTTTATTTCATTTAAAATTTTTATTATTAATATTATATATATTTAATATATTATATTAAATATTAATTTTATAATATTTAAATTTTTATTTTTTATAGATTATTTTTATTTTATTATTTAATATAAATTATTAAAATATGATAAAAAAAATTATTAGTTTTACCGACGGATTACCCACGGAATTCCGTCGGTAATTTCTCATTCAAATTACCCACGGAATTCCGTGGGTAAGGCGTGAGTAATTACCGACAGAAAAACTTCCGTGGGTAAAAGTCAAATTTACCGACGGAATTTTGATTCCGTCGGAAATTACCGACGGATTACCCACGGAAAAAATTCCGTCGGTAATTACCCACGGAATTCCGTGGGTAATTTCTCATTCAAATTACCCACGGAATTCCGTGGGTAAAGCGTGGGTAATTACCGACGGAAAAAATTCTGTGGGTAATCCGTCGGTAATTACCCACGGAATTTTTTTCCGTTGGTAAATCGTAGGAAATTACCGACAGAAATAATTCCGTGGGTAATTCCGTCGGTAATAACATGTTTTTTTGTAGTGCTAAATGCATTGCTTATCTCAAAATCACTCTCCAAGGGGTTTTAATAATGCTTAAATAAATGGGTTCATGAGTTTAACATTAGACTCAATGGTAATTGAGGTTTGGTATTTTAGGAAACTTAGAGAAACTCATTATACTAAGAGGGTTTAATAGCATTTCAAGAGTTGGGGTCCCTCTCTTGTGATGCTAGACTCATTGGTTAATGAGGTTTGGTATATTAGAAGCTTAGTGTATTAGCTCCCTAAATATCTTAATTGTGTAAGGATAGCCATTAAAAACCATTTCCAAAAGCATCTTCATCACTTGCATTTCTAACCCATTTCCATTCCTCTTTATTTGAAAAATCCTAAAAATATATATTTTAATTTCATTTAATTCATAGTTTTGAAAATCAATCAATCATGTTTTACCCTTGTCAAATTTGCATTGTAATTACTTAGTTTATTAGGAATTAGTTTCATAATCGGCTCTTCAAAGTGAAATGACCCGAGTAGTGCACTATATTGCATTAATTTAGTTTTATTCTTGATAACCCCAAAGTGACTAAAGGGCTTATTTCAAGTGGTGCCATTGCCGGGGAGCCAAGAAATTGGTTTCCTAGTAACTAAGTGTCAAGTACTTTTGACCAGGGTGAGCCTTTAGTTAGGATTTTTCCATTATAGTATTTTCATACTTAGTCCTAGTTTAGGTTGCAATTTTGTTAGTTTTTCATTTTGCATGTTTTCTTTAGCATACCATTTTTCTTTCATTCTTAAAGAAAACTTTTAGTTATATAAAAAAAAAAAAGATCTTTGTTTTCATTTGTCTAGGATTTAGCTTGATAGATGCTTGCTGATAAAAGTTGAGAAACTTGACAGGTTATTGCCTCAGAAACTTGAGGAAACTTGAGCCTTGTTGACTCTACTAGCTAGAACTTGAATTTACTAGACTATATTCTTTTGGTGTTGATCTTGCTTCAGAAAATTTCCTTTGAGCTGATGTGTGCATGAGCCTACTGCAGTTTCTTGTGAGAATTTGTGAAAATAGGAAAGAGTCCATAGATTGAGGGCATAACACTTTCATGGAGGAGAGGAGGAGACATCTTCTCAAAGACTTCAAACAATGGAACACAAATGGGATTTTATTCAGTTTCAGGTGGAAAATGTTAGAAGGATTTTGGATTCACAAATGCACAATGCTAGAATACAACCTTCTATACCTCAAGCACATGAGTGTTTCTATAAGTTTGAGAATGAGAGACTTTGTCTTGGAAATTTCCCAAACCATCACATACACAATCCTTTCCCTATTATCTATAACTCCAATTTCATTGATTACCTCCTATATGAAACTTCATTTTCCTCTCCACTAGATAAACAAAAACCATATCACCAACCTCTATTTCAAACATATCATCAACCCTCTCACCTACCATACCATTCTTCATTCAAATCGAGTCACCCACCGCTTCATGAACCTTCTCCTTCCCCCTACTTTAAACCTCCACCTCATATTCATAACTCGCAAATGCCCTGTTCTCATCCCACAACATGGATTCCCTAACAAGTGCCTTAACAAGGAAGTGTGAAACACTCCAAGAGCAATACCTTCAGTTACTCTTGCATCAAGGCACAATTGGGAGCTCTAGGGAGATAGAAGAGCAATTAGAAGACATTAATAAGTTTTTCAAGGCATACTATGCTCATATGCTATGGGTAAAGACAAGAGGTGAAGATGGAACCCCTTGCCCCCATGACCTACAAGAAAATGCATAAGGAGTCCAAGCTCAAGAGCCAAATACCAATTCTCAAGTGGAAGATTTCAAACTTCAAGTGCCTATACCCACACAAGATGTAGAGATGATGCAAGTGCATTATCAACTACTAAAGGAGTCACATTCAAACAATGATAATATTCCTCCTCTTCTTGAAAATGTTAACCCTCCTCTTGCTACTCCTCTTGATAATGTGAGTGATGATAAGGTGGATGATGAAATTGTAGTTGAATCCCCTTAAATGCTTGATATTGATAATGTTCACTATGATGTGTCCAATGGTAGTTGTGCAGTTGATGCTATTACTTGTACTATCTCTGTTGATGATGCGCATTCTTCTCTTTCAAGCGTTGGTTTGGAATTTTATGAAGCTATTGAACTTGATGAAGAACTCATTTTTTCCTGTTGCATGCATTCTTCTTTTGTTTGTTCATGTGAAAGGGAAATGACATGTGTTAATTGTTTGGAAATTGATAATTGGCTTTCTTCTTCACATGACCTTGATTCTTCATCTAGTTTAATTGATAACATCCAAATGCATGCTACACTTGATAAAAGACTTGATAATTGCTCAACTTTTGATCCCTTTGAATAACATGTTTTAGGTAGTTCAATAAGGAAAGATTCAATGATTTTGAATGATAAAGTTATAAATGAAAATGAATCTTTCCACTTAGTTATTTCTTGTGATTTGCCACCTGATATAGAAAATGCCAATACTTCTTTTGAAATTGTAGGTGATGATAGCTTAATTAATTCTCTTTCTTCCTCCATTCTTTCACCTCCCAACTCTTATGATTGCAAAAGTGATGTAATACACTCCAACACTAAGTTGGATTCTGCATTTTTCCCATTACAAACACAAGAGGATTTTCAAAATGTGATCACTTGTTCGGTTCCTACTAAAGGGGGACAAATTGACTTTCTTGAATTGTGAGGTTTACTTGAAGAATCTCGCTCGTACAATGTCTATGTTTTATTTTAGATCTCTCCATGTATTTATTTCTGGATTAGATATTACTGCTGGTCTAGTGTTTCTTTTATAAGAACCTTCACTACCAAGAGGGTACATTCTAGGAGAAGTGGTTACAAAAAAGAAATGCATGTTTCTCATCTGGGATGAGAACTTCTCCTACAAGAGTCTAAGGAGATTTAAGCATCAAGTTATCTCTTTCCTCGCTTGCTTTCTTCTCATTTTTATATGTTTCTTGAGCTTAATTGTTATGTGAAGAAAATAAGTGTGGGGGAGACAAAATCATTAGTAAAAGGTAGATTTCTTTGTTTTTCTTTTTCTAGGAAGTGAATAAATGCCCCATGTTCATATGTCATTCTCATTTTGCACTTAATCTTTGCTACATTTTGAACTTCATTGTTAACCTCACTTCAATTGTGTCTTTCTTCTTCCCTCGTGGTTATTGTTGAAGTGTTGTGCTTCAATCTTGAATTGAACTTCATAATTTACCACTTCACCAAAGAAACAAGTCGAGTTAGTTTCTATTTTTTATTTACATTGAGGATAATGTAAATATTAGGTGTGGGCCACTACTACAGAATATGAATTTTACGTCCCTAAAAGACATCCCTTTTTAAAAAAGGGACGTAAAAAATAACGACGGTGGCATTTTTGTAATTATGGGTGAGAACTGAATAGCTTTAGACGTCCCCAATTTAAATAGGGACGTCTAAAGTGTGACTTTACAGGCTTTAGACGTCCCTATTTAAATTGGGGACGTCTAAAGTAAAAAAAAAAAAAAAATTTACTTTAGACGTCCCCAATTCAAATAGGGACGTCTAAAGTCTGTAAAGTTACACTTTAGACGTCCCTATATATATTAGGGACGTCTAAAGCTTTTTACAATATTTTTTTTTTTTTTTTTTTGAGGGACGCCCTTTGACGTCCCTCATGTGAAAATGGGGACGCCAAAGGGCGTCCCTGTTGATACATCAGGGACGCCATTTTGGCGTCCCTAATAATATTAGGGACGCCAAAATGGCGTCCCTGATGTAGGGACGCCATTTTGGCGTCCCTAATATTATTAGGGACGCCAAAATGGCGTCCCTAATAACAGGGACGCCCTTTGGCGTCCCCATATATACATGAGGGACGCCAAAGGGCGTCCCTCATTAAAAAAAAATCTTGACTTTAGACGTCCCTAATTTAAATAGGGACGTCTAAAGTCATGTCTAAAAAAAAAAAAAACTGAATAATTTTAGGCGTCCCTAAATTAAATTGGGGACGTGAAAAACAATTCAAATTTTTTCTGACAGTCTTTATTTGTCAGCTTTATACTAGTTTTACACTTATCTTTCTCTTCCCATCGCTACAAGCACAAGAAGAGTCATTACCGCCACGCACTCTTGCTTCTTCTTCTTCTTTATATGCTCTTTAACTCTTGCTTCTTCCTTTCTCTCTCTCTTTTTCACTGCCAGATCTGTTATGCTTTTTTACCATCTTTTTTTATTTTATCCTCTTTCTCTTTTTTCTTTGGGTTTCCCTTCTATTTTATCTTCTAACTTGTATTGTTATGACTTGTAGATCAAAACTCTGAAATATGCTTCATGGCTACGTTTCTGCTGAGAAAACGAGGTTCATCTCTCCCTATCGTTCTTGTAGATCAAAACTCTGAAATATGCTTCATGGCTACGTTCCTGCTGAGAAAATGAGGTTCATCTCTCCCTATCGCTCTTCTCTGTTCATTATTATGAGAAAATAAATTTGAATAATAGAAGGAGATAGGTTTTTTGTAACTAATTCTTCTTATTATTTTCATCTTCTGCCTATGAGATTTCAGCTTTAGAGTTATTATTGTGTAGATTTTGGATTTCAGATACTAGATCTGTAATTTTATTGACTATGATCTGTGATTTCTGGTTTTAAATACTGTTTAGTCCAGATCTGTAATATAAACGATTTTTTTTTTAAAAAAAAAATACTTTAGACGTCCCCAGTTTAAACTGGGGACTTCTAAAGTCCTACTTTAGAAGTCCTCAGTTTAACTGGGGACTTCTAAAGTGTCAGCGTGGCACTTTAGACGTCCCTTTTTAAAATGGGGATGTCTAAAGTGCAGATTTTAGACGTCCTTTTATCTACGGACGTTATTGTCATTTTTTACTACGTCGCTCACATAGACGTCCCCTCATTTTCAGACGTTAAAAGGCCTAAAATAGGAACGTTAAAAACGTTTTTTGTAGTAGTGGGGGGAGGGATTGCTCTAATCACAATGTGTAGCCACAATTGGTTCATGAAATTTGAGGAAAATTGAAAATAAATTTTGAACTTGAGAATTTGTTTTGTGAAGTGCTTAATGGACCCCTATCTTCACTTTCCTAATGCAACTCATTGGCATGATTTTGTGAAAATTTAATGCATAATGATTGTGAAAGTCAAGCATTTCCAAGTATGATTGCATTAAGCTTGAGTAATCCCTTTGCTTGATTCAATTGAGTAATTGGAGTGTCTTTAATGCAATTTTATTAATTTGGATGCCTAGCTTGGTTTTAGGAAGTTGATATGGTAGAGAAAAGCATTGTTGGAAAAAATTTTATCCTTAATTCTATTTTCTCATCATGTGTGTATTCACCTATGCTCTAGTTAATCTCTAAAACTTGTCTAGGTTCTTTTTCAAAGCTACATTAATGCCTTGGATTTGTAGTATGATAGGGGCATTCATTTCTAAACCCATTGACCCAAACACAAACCATTCATTAATTACCTTTGTTTACCCCATTGAGCCCTTCACTTTTGTTTCTATTTCATTATACAAATGCTATGTTTGCATCATTTATCAAGTTCATACTAGTACTATGATATAAATAAAAATGGTACTATTGTATATGAGAAAAGAAAAGTGCCATGTGAATAGTTAAAAGAAAGAAAATCAAAAGAAAAAAAATAGGAAAAAAGAAAAGAAAAAAATGTGAATAGTAAAAAAAGAAAAGAGAAGAAAAAGAGAAAACTCAAAGAAAGAAAGAAGCAAATAAGGAATTGTGACAAAATATTTGAATTTTGTTTAATTCAATGGTGCTAAGTGATCTAGCATTTTATTTGGTGCAAGCATAGTATTTTGTAACATTTTTCAATCCATTTAACCTTTTCAACATTACAACCCTAAGAAGTCTCCTTGACTATGGATTCATGGCAAAAACTAGTGGTAGAGATTGTAGAACCTTTACAAGCTTATGGTAGATGCTAGAATAGGTGAATTGAGTGAAATTCCCTATGATTTGAGAGATGAGAGAAATACTTATTCCTTTAAGAGCTCTATCATGTCTATCTTTCTTAGTTTTGTTATGTGTTCAAGTTGATTTATTTGCATTAAAAATTCCATGAGCTTTAATGGATTTGGGATTGTAGTTATTCAAACTTTATATAATTTCATTCTTAAATAACTTGATGATTACAATATTAGGCATATGTTTGTGAACATTGATTTTATTTTACTCAGGAGTGCAAAAGGCTAAGTGTGGGGGAATTGACAAATCCCTATTTTATTATATATTTTTATACTTTATTTGGGGATTTTGTCATACTTATAGAGCTTAATATGCCTTCTTTATGATTTAATTGATATTAAGAGTAAATACATTGAATTAAGTTAAAAAGGGCAAAATTGTCAAAAAAAATTGTAATTACTCTTAATCATTTATTTATTTTGGAGAAGATTTGATATTGTTTTAATTGTCTTTAATTGTAGGTGTCTGAAAAATTGGATTAAATCTGGAAATGGCAGTTAAGGGCCTGAATTTTACAAATGACATATTAGTCTCATGAAGTTTGGAAATGTCAGTTCAGACCTCGTCAAAGTGATAGCTTTTTGACATATAAACTTAGGTCAGACTTTGAATGAGTTAAGGAGCTGGATATTCAGGCACGAGACACAGAGACAGCCACAAGTCGAGGATCAGCAGAGCATCAACCTCTCATTCCCTTCACCTTCTTCTTCCTCTCTCTCGCCGGTGGCTCATCCACCACCACAAGCCACCAGCGAGCATCACTCCATCACCACCAACAAAGAGATCAGAGCCGCATGTGGTGAGATGAGAGTTGAACCTGAGGAGTTGGGCCGTTAGTGAGGGGCCGAAAAGCTGAGAGAAGGAGTGAGTTGGGGGAGACAGATTCACAGGGGAGGGCTGCCGTGAGACATTGTGTAACCCCCTACCTTAATAGCCAAATTTATAATTCGAGAATACGTCATTAATTTGAAATAAAGACCAGTGGTTAATTTAAAACTTTTCCAAAACTTGTTTAGTACGGTCTCATATTCACATCTCAAATATAATTGGTCTGTCCAATTCGGTTTAGTCATACATATCAGAGTGCAACCAAAAATTCCCGACAATGCTCAGATTTCGTTACTTAATAAAGGGTTTACAACGCTTAGTTTCCCATACAGGGGATTACACAACACTATTCAATATATACAACATGTGTAACTAATCCCCAATAAAATATGACAACCAACTATCAAAATTAAAACTCCTAGCTAGGAGCTCTAACCGCCCTTCATCACTTGCTTTTTCTTTGAACCGCTTGCCCTTACTGTAGGTTAGTCATTGGAAAGAATGAGATTCAAAAGAATCTCAGTAGTAACAATTCACTTATAACATGTACAATCACAAAGCATGTAAGCAAATCACAACAACACAACGGCATTTCTGCAACAACTTTCGCTACATTCACAATGGCATATTTCACAACAGCATGTTTCACAACAGCACAACAATGGCATTTCACAACGGCAATGGTTACATCACGGCATATTCAATGAAATGACATACATGCAAGGCATCATACATAGAATAAGAGAAAGAGTCACTACCTTGTTCTTTTCGCTCGTGCACTGGCACTAGTTTATCATGTGCAGGGCAAATGTCAAATCCTATAATTAGAATTTCAATGACAGGTTATTACTTAATCCAATTCTTTAATTCAAACACTCAAGTTGGTTATCATTAGGGACATTTAATCAAATCAACTAAGGAGTTAAAGTGGTCAATTAACCTCAAAGACCAATTCCTAACCTCAAAGTGCAACAACACTACATTATGCCATTACATCTTCAATTTTTGCATAAGGGACCAAATCTGCCGGAATTTTCTCCAGAATTTGAAAAATCATAACTAATTCTACAAAAATCGAAATGAGGTGATCTCAAGTCATATGGAAAGCTATTGAAGTCCTCTTCATAGGAAAAATATGAATCATTACCGAAAATCACCACACAATTCCAGAATTACACAAAATCCCACACTGCTCCAGAATTAAGTCCAGTTTCGACATCAAACTTTGGGCAACCAGAACTCCAAACTCAAAAAACAAAATAACACAAATTATATGTCCATTTTGAAGCTTGGAATGTGATCTTTGATAATGTAAAGTTTCATAATTTTTAGAGATCATTTGGTTATCCAAAAACACCACACAAGTAGAGTACCTCGCTGGAATTCTATTCAGGCTGAAAACCTAGATTTACATTTTGCGTTTCAATGACCCAAAATTCATAACTTGGGGCTATTCCCACATAATTTTTCATGTAGAACACAATGGTAACATCAAAATTAACAAATTCCCACTTGTTCTCCATGTCCTGTTTTGGCAGAAAATTCAAAATAAATTCCAACAATTACCAACTTCCAATTTCAGCATCAAACTTATGTCAAATGGTTTCCAATCATCATAAACCACCAATAACATAACCAAAACATCATGAATTACCCAAACCCTTGTTTGGCCAAAATCATGGCAGATTTACACATGCCAAAATACTCATCCAACCAACACAACCAATAGCTCAAATTGATGCTAATACTCACCTAGTGCTCTTCCTTAAGTTCTTTCTTTGATTCTTCAGCTTTTGTTCTTGCAAGGTAGCTGAAAACTCCTCTTCTTCAAAAACAAAACCATAGAAATGAAGCTAAGGAAGAGAGGAACAAGTTTCATGAAGGACACTTGAGCCATAGATGAGGTTAAGAAGGTGAAAATTAAGGTAGAAAGTCTCACCAAGTCTCACCTTCAATGGCCTCTTCTTGCCTCTTGTGTTGCAGCTGCTGGACCGACTTAAAGATGGAGAGAGAGAGTGATAATTGATCAAATTTTTCCTTTCCCTTGTCACTTAGAGTCCAAATGAAAATATGGTGCAAAAGTAGAGAAGAGTTGTGGTGAAAATTACTTCACTTGGTCATGCACTTATGGTGAATTAACTAAATATATTTTGCTTCAACTTTTCTCTTTCCTTCCTCCTCCCTTTTTGACCGAAATGGTTGCCCTTTGTATTCAATATGTCATTTTATGTTTGGCCTACAATTATTGATGACCAAGTCCTCATCTCCTTACTTGGTCTTTCATGTGTTTCTCTTTCTCTCTTTATTGCACCGAAAATAGCTCTTAAAGTAACCAAAAGAAAGCTTCTTGAATTATCAATATTTACCTCCTTACTTTAGTTGTAATTGTTGACTAAATTCAACATACTTTCTTTTCCTCTTCATGCCATATGAATTGTAGCCCATGGAATAGCCAAAAGGGTTTCTTCAATTTATCATAATTTCAACTCTTCAAATATTACTTCTTTAGTTGAAATTGTTGACTTAGTCATCATCTTTTACAACTTGGTAAAATTGCCTTCACATGTCATATGTAATAGCCTATATTGTTTCCTCTTGTCATACATAAGTCATGGCCTTTTGAAGAAGAAGGTGATCTTGTAAAATCTCACCTTGCCATATAATATTTAATTGTCAATTTTGCATGTGAAACTTGACTAAAGTCCTAACAAAATTTCTAGAAGTAATTCTGTCATTAATCTCAACATCTATTCTGTACATTTAGCCATTGACTACATTTTGGGATATTACACATTGAAGCTGAGAGAGGAAGCTGCCGATCTCTACCACCAAACCACCACCACACTTCTTCATCGCCTCACACCCACCACTCCACTACTTCATCATCCTCCACCTCCATCCATCTTCTCCACCGTCGGAACTCCATTTTTCCGACAAGATCCTTCCACAATCTCATGCTATGACTCCTCTGTCTGAAATCACTACCAACGGCAGCCTCCTCTGTTTCTAACATGATCATAGCCGTGGCTTCCTCTGCTTTGTTTTTTGTTTCAAATCCAGCCGCTGAATTAAATTGATTTAGTGCTAATTGGTTAATTTACTCTGTGATTTTATGGCTGGGTGTTTGAAATCAAAGTGTGATTATATTTCTTGAAGTTATTCTCATGATTAGCTAGGCAATTTTGTGTTCTTGGAGATGAATTGGAGATGGCTTGAGCTCACATGTGCTTTAAAAGGAGAGTTTAAATTACTCATAGCTCATTATATTTGTGATTTCTTAGGTTTAATAATTAATTTATGTATTGAGACTATGATTTTAGTTATGTTTGATTCTATGAATTGAGTTCTTATGATTTGGGGTTTGTAATGAGGATTTGTATTCATCAATATATATGGTTATATATATGTTTCCTATAATTATATTGATCTCTATCTATTTAACATGGTATTGTTGGGTAGTGTGATTGAATTAAAATTATAGTTGAACCTAAATGCATTACTTATCTCATAATCACTCTCGAAGGGTTTTTAATAATGCTTAAATAAATGGGTTCATGAGTTTAAGCATTAGAGTCAATGATAATTGAGGTTTGGTATTTTAGGAAACTCAGAGAAACTCATTACACTAGGAGAGCTTAATAGCATTTCAAGAGTTGGGGTCCCTCTCTTGTGATGCTAGACTCATTGGTTAATGAGGTTTGGTATATTACAAACTTAGTGTATTAACTCCCCAAATATCTTAATTGTGCAAGGATACCCATTGAAAACTATTTCCAAGATCATCTTCATCACTTGCATTTATAACCCATTTCCATTCCTCTTTATTTGAAAAATCCTAAAAATATCTATTTTAATTTCATTTAATTCATAGTTTTGAAAATCAATCAATCATGTTTTACCCTTATCAAATATGCATTGTAATTACTTAGTTTATTAGGAATTAGTTTCATAATCGGCTCCTTAAAGTGAAACGACCCGAGTTGTGTACTATATTGTATTAATTCTGTTTTATTCTTCATAACCCTGAAGCGACTAAAGGGCTTATTTCACACAACTAACAGCCTTTTTGAAAATAACCATGAGAATCCTTTTTATTCTGATATATGAAACATATTTGAAGTGACTTATAAATAACAGCGAACAAGTATTATTGATTATGCTTTAACTACCATTAATAAACGTGGATATATGTCACAACTAACAACCTTTTTGTAAATAATCTTGAGAATCCGAGTCCGCCCACCAACCATCGCACTTATATGCATGTATAAATCGTATTATACCATACACAAAATCTTCGATCATTTCATCAAAATTAACAAGTTATGGCAAATCATTAATTTAATTTTTTTAAAAAATAAATAAACTTGTAAATTTATCCATATACCATGGATTTTATCCAAGAAATCATTTCAATTGTTGAGATTTTAAATAGGATTAATTTTGAAAAAATGTACTGAGGTAGAACAGAGGGAAAAATAGGAGAGGAAGAGATTGAAAAGAGATGAGGCAAAACGATCCAATCAGAAAAAAAGGAGAGGCTCTATCAAAAAAAAAAAAAGAAAGAAAGAAAAAAAGGAGAGGCAAAAAGGTGGGAGACTGGAGAGGAAAGAGACTAGGGAAGAGAGAAAACCGAGAGAAAAGTAACTATAATCAATTTGATAGTCGTTCAAAAAAAAAAAAATCTGATAGTCAATAATTTAAGTTTGAGTCAAAATGGAACTCTGAAACTACTTATAAGAATAATAATAAAATTCTAATAACAACAACAACTAATCCTCATTAAAGTATTAAAATAATAAAATACTAATAAATTCAAATAAATAAAAATATCTTACATAATTAAAGATGAAACCGAACAGCAAACAACTACAGGGAGTTTATAAATATGCATGTTAGGTTGTATATATTATATTAGCCTCGAGCCTCCCCAAACAACAGTGCCTTTTACAGTCTGTGGAGAAGAACCATGGCATCATTTTCTTTGCCTGCAAACGTCATAATCTGTGATCCATCTTTAATGAGCGTCCAAGAGCTCGTGAAGAATCCTCTTCCCTCTCTTCCTCAACGCTACATTCGCGAAGATCGTTATCAGCTCTCTGAAACTGAAATCCTTCTTACTGATGCAGAAGCAGAACCAATACCCATTCTTGACATGAACCACTTTCTCTCTGAACAACACAGAGAGGCTGAGCTCCAGAAATTGCACTCAGCTTGCAGAGACTGGGGTATTTTTCAGGTTAGAATTCGTCTTCTGCTCTGTTTGTTTCATATCCCAACCTCAACAGATTCTATTTTTAGTTTCTTGTTTCTTGCTTCGATTTATGTTTTATATGTGTAAGCAGGTGGTGAACCATGGAGTGAGTGAGGAGGAGCTAGAGGAGGTAAGAAATGGGGTTGAAGGATTCTTCAGTCTACCACAGCAAGAGAAGATGAAGTATAAGATAAGGCCAGGTGGTGTTGAAGGCTATGGAGCTGTAATTAGATCACAAGATCAGAAACAGGACTGGTGTGATAGGTTTTATATGACCATCAATCCCATTAGCAAACGAAAGCCATATCTCTTCCCAGAGCTCCCTTCATCCCTCAGGTTCTCTCTCTCTCTCTCTCTCTCTCACACACACACACACACAGCAAATATTCAGATGATGTTTTATTCACCCCAAATTAAATCTTAATCACGATATCTTATTAAGCATATCAAGAAATATTTAGATGCCAGTGTTAAAAGCAGACCACCCCACAACAGTATACCAAATAAACCAGACTGTGATATTACTTACTGTATATGTGCAGGACTATATTGGATTTATATATACAGAAAGTGCAAAATCTAGGAATGACACTGCTGGATTTGCTGGAGAAGGCTCTGAAAATGGAGGAGAGAGAGATGAGGGAGGTGTTTGAGGATGGGATGCAATCATTGAGAATGACATATTATCCTCCATGTCCAAAACCAGAGCTGGTGATGGGGTTTGGTGCTCATTCAGATTCTACGGCAATCACTATCCTGAACCAGGTCAATGGAGTGAGTGGCCTCCAGGTTAAGAAAAAAGGCGTCTGGCTTCCTGTTAACTTCCTCCCTAATTCGCTTGTTGTCAATGTTGGAGACATTCTTGAGGTTAATTTCTTGTTATCAACTTGTTTATCAGTTCTATCTTTACAAAACAAAAGTCATCTCGTTTATTTACCTCATATAACGCAAAATAACTTAAAATAAGCTACTCTAAAATGACCAAAGTCATATCATTTATTTACCTCGTATAACGTAAAATCACTTAAAATAAGCTAATATGAAACGCCCACTAAGAATAAAAATGTCTACTTGGTTGTACAGATTATGAGCAATGGCGTGTACAAGAGTGCAGAGCACAGGGCAACAGTGAATACAGACAAGGAAAGAATCTCCATAGCTTTGTTCTTCCTGGCCAAACTTGAGGCTGAAGTAGGGCCTTCAAAGAGTCTTATTAGCCCAGAAAATCCTCCTCTATTCAAAAGGATTGGAATGGAAAAATATTTGAATGATTACTTCTCTCGCAAGCAGCAAGGGAAATCATTCTTAGAGTACATGAGGATAAAAAAAGAACATGTCATCGCCAGCTAGCACCACGTAAATGTAATCACCAATTGTTCATTATTGTAGCATAATGTGTAATTCTATGTATATCTATCATCTTGTGTCTATGTTTTTAAGATGTATGATTAGGATTGAATAAAAGTGGCATGTATTAATTAGGTGCCTGTTTATGTAAAGAAAAAGGGAGAATTACGGTTAGGTCCCAACCAAGAAGAAAAATAAAGAAATGGTCTCTTGAAATCTCAAAATGAAAAACTGGTGCCAAGAAGTTGTCAATAGAGGCTCATGGAGTTGTCAACGACCTGCACCTAAGGTTGTTAATATGACCATTTTTTCATTTTGAGATTTCAATGCACCATTTCTTCATTTTCCTTCTTGTTTGAAATCTGGCTGTAATTCTCCCAAGAAAAATTCAAGAGAGCTAGAGTGAGAAATAATATTTTATATATATTCTACATGGCTATTCCTGGGAACGTAGCTTTCCAACCTTGACTGAAAAGATCTACCCTATAAGACTTGTCCACCTTTGACTTTGAAGGTGAGGCTATATATGGAAGGTATATCACTCTTGTGTGCAAATATCCTAATAGCAGGTTTCTACATTGGTTACGTAATATTTGCATGGTGAGACAGGTACTTGTGGATTTTTAATGAAGAAATCAACTTCGTATCAATTCTGAAATTTCCCAAATACTCAACATCATCAAGAACCTGGAGGGTAAATACTGAAAGGCAAAAAAGAGTTACCAACCATGCTGCAAAATTAGCGTTTTCCACTTTCTTTTCCATTTCTTGCTTGAGAAGAATAAATTGACATGGAAATAAAAGATGGTTGCTTAAGTTGTAAGCAAGAGTAAATCTGGTGCAACCTCACTTGGAACCTTGTATCCTGTGACTCTTTGAATAATTCTCAATCCATTAGTTCTATCTGATAACTATAAAACCTACATCACATACATACCTCTCTGCCTCTAATGAAATCTGTGTCGCAAATACTCAAAGGTGTTGAAACTATTAAGCTCTAAGTATCTCTTTGCCAGCTATTTCCTTCAATACTTTAACGTATGAATCTACCAACTTACTGAAATGTCCAAAGATTAATTGTAATCATGTTTTTATCTATAGAAACATTATTAAGTAGGTTATTAGTTAGGTAGGTAGGTAGGGCTGTTAGGGCTTAATGCTACTTAAGCCCAATGTGTATATATATGCTGAAGTCTGATTATATTGTAGTATATGGATCCTAACGATTGCTATCAATAAAATATCTCATTTTTTAGGCTAGTCCAAGAAAGTTCACATGGCATCAAAGTTGGTCGGTTAGGATCCGTCGAACTTTCAAGTCAGATTTTCAAGAAGGTTGTATCGGGTTTCGGCTTGGGTTCAGATGCATCATGTTCACCCAACTTTTCTGAGCATGAGTCAATTGATTTTGATCATCTCTTCCTCAAGAATCAGAATCACGAACAAGAAATTTCACGATCATCAAGTGATTCGAATGCCTGAGATGTGTCGGGTTTCAACATCCTCCCAAGATCAGTTGATTGAGAACTCTTAATTGCCTTAGGGTTTTAAATTTCTCAAAACAAGAGTCGTGGCGAAAACAAGGAAAGGCTACTAATCATCTAGGGAAGTGATAGGTTTTGCTCACCCTCTCTATCTGCACCCATCTGATAGCCAAGGCATAACCATAATTCCCCAAATTCTTACCGATAGTGAGAATTACAATGTTTAGAGCAAGGCCATGATGATTGCTCTTCGTGGGAAACAACGTTGATAGTACAAGCCACAAGGAATCACACGATGAGAGCCTTCATGAGAAATGGAAGATGTGTAACGTGGTTGTGCTGTCATTGATTTTAAATTCTTGATCAAAGGAATTGGCGTATGGGGTTGTCTATTTCCAAGACGCACATGATATTTGGATCAATCTTAAGGAAAGATTCGATAAGGAAACCGGTTCGTGCATCTTTTCTTTAGATCGTGAGATCAACTCGCTACAACAAGGAAACCTCTCAATTTCTACATATTATTCTTGGCTGAAGGAACTATAGGAAGAGCAATCAACTCTTATCACAGTAGGACTGAAATGCAGATGTTGCACATGCAATGCTTCAAAGGTGCAATTTGACATGATTCAGCAACAAAAATTGCTGCAATTTTTTATGGGTTTAAATGACTCTTTCAAAATTGCTAGGAGTTAAATCCTTTTAATGACACCACTGCCTAGTATAAACTAGGCTTATGCTATGGTGGCAGAAGATGAAGCTTAAAAAGCAATTTTAAGTACTGTAAGAAACACCCTTATGAAAGGAATAACGATAGCAGCACGTGGAAGGGGACGCGGCCATAGAAGGGGCAAAGGAAATGCCAATCTTAAATATACTCATTGTGGTAAGAGAGGTCACAGCAAGGACAATTGCTACCAAAATTGTTGTTGGTTACCCACTAGATTTTAAAGCTCTAAAGGAGAAACAAGTGCAAGTGGGTGAGCTGAATCAACAAGGAGTTGAGAGCCTCAAGGATGACAAAGCAATTCACTTACCAAACCTGATTTCACCCTCCTTAACTGATGACCAGTATGAGAAGCTACTGGAACTTCTAAAGAAAGATGTCGAAGAGAATGTGCACGTACTTACTGGTACATGTTTGAATAATCCTCTTTCTCATAAGCACTATATGGGTCTTAGATTCAAGTGCAATGACTCATCTAGTAAGCAATTTATCCCTATTAGACACCTATAGTGAATATAGTTGACCACTTAAAATGATTAAGATATTAAATGATTAAAGGGTTCATGTTGCACATATAGGTAGTGTGCAATTTTCTAATGGAATTACTTTGCATGAAGTTTTATATGACCCCTTGTTAAATTTTAATCTTATCTCTATATCAAAATTAACTAGGGAAGAAGCATGTCTAATTGAATTTTTTTCGTGACATATGCTTGACATAGGACCTTCGAGATGGCAAAACGAAGGTAGGGTAGAATTTTAGATGTGTTATATACTTTGCAGTTTACAAGCTCAAATATATTGAATATGACAAATAGTTGTGGAAAAGAATATAATTGTATTGATGTTTCCTTACTACATGTTAGACTAGGACATGCTCTTGTAACTGTGTTGAGACATTTAAATGTTGTAAGTGATAAGGGTGTAACACTAAATTAAGTTTGTGGGATTTGTTCACAATCAAAACAAACCAAACTTCCTTTCTTTCATAGTTGCATTAAAACAAAGAGCAATTTCAAATTGTAGCATATGGATGTTTTGGGTCCATATAGGATTCCCACACATATTGAACATCAATATTTCTTGATTATTGTTGATGATTTTTCATGTGCTACATGAGTTTTCTTGATGAAGCAAAAATCTGAAACTTGTTCTCACATTCAAAAGATTTTTTTTGCCTTCATTCAAACACAGTTTTCTAAAGCAGTCGGGAGAATATGTAGTGATAATGGCACTGAGCTTGCAAATAGCACATTGAGAGAGTATTTAGCACGAAAGGGATTTGTGCATGAAAATAGTTGTCCATATACACCGAAACAAAACAAAATAGTGGAGAGAAAGCATAGGGCCCCTATGCAAGTCTCTAATAGCCTAATGATACAATCAAAATATCAAATATTCCTATCCAATATTGGGGGGAGTGTGTTAAAACCGCTGCATACTTGATTAATTGCATTTCTTCTAGGGTATTGGATTTTAGAACACCTTATGAGGTAGTGTATGGACATATGGCATATTATAGCTTGTTGAGAACTTTTGGATGCCTTACATATACTACAGAGAAGATGAATGCCCTCATATTCCAAGTAATAATCCTGACCATCTAAATGAAAACTTGACATAAGCTGCTAGCCTAAATCTACCAACACACAAATATGAGCATATAGTGACCACATAGTTGACAAGATGTATTCATGTCAACTTTGATAGTTGTTCCTATTCTATCTCCAATGAAGGAAAGAGCTTCTTTATCATAATATTATAGTGAGATTCTTGGCAAACGAACCCAGACAGCTACCTTATCTATCTTGGCCCTTGCAGTATGAAAGTTTGGCTCCCAAGGACGTACAGTCAGATAGTGTTCGTAGATCATCCATGGACCTCCAGTTAAAGCGTTAAAATAGTCTTCTCTATTGGATAGCTTGACTACATAAAACCCATGGCCAATATTTATGAGACTGATGACACATCTCTTTGCCCATCAGGATTGTTAACGTGCATATAGGGCCTCATACCCAATGCTCCTATCCAAAAGCTTCACCATCACAGCTTTCCTCTATGTCCTATTGTAAGAATTTTGGGCGTACATAGAATTCGATTGACTCGTTAAATACCTACACGAAACCGGAGCACCGATACGGGCCCCGATCACGTTACACAGCAAATACACTAAAGAGAGGAAGAGAAGAGAATGTTCTAATGGAAAAATCTTTTAGAGGGAGAATTATGTATTATATCATCATTAGCCTTCTCCCTTAATCCCACACATCATATATATAGTGTACATATGGTTACATAGGAATAGATGTAACCTTTAAGACACAAAGGATATCACTCTTTATAACCCGTGTCTCTCCATGAAGCCCTCTTGAATTGGGCTTGGGCCCTAATCCATCAAGGGTGGACTAGTATATTCTAACACCTATAAAGTCGCTTCTTCATTTTCCCCGAGAAGGAAAAAGTAGGAAAGTTCCTTGTTGGATCTTCAATCATCTTGCAAATGGGCTCATCTTTATCAGAAGCCTCGAACATAGTATCAACAGTATTGTTTCCATCATCATTCTCCATCTCATCGTCTGAAGATTCACCTTGGCAGTCTGTGCCTTTCAGTTTCTCTGCAAAAGAAGGACCTCCCACTCCATATTCACTTTCTTTAGCCCCCAGCTTTGGCCAGTTTCCATGGAGAATATTATCCGCACCTCCTCTATTCCCATTCGCATTCTTTATTATCTCATTACTATACATCAATAAATCATCTTCCTCCTGGGAAGGAGGAACCGACGAAGACGCTTTCCCTGAGAGAACGAGAGTGCGAGAGCGAGCCATTCCCCCAAAGTGTATACGCAAAATTATTAGCTCCTTATTATTCTCCCGTAATATACGTACATCATCTCAATTGCCTTCCTCCCTTTGTTTTTTTTTTTTTCCTTTTTTGTGTTGAAGAAATGGGGAAATAGGCCAAAGCCCAAAAGTGCATGATTCCACTTGCTTGGATTGGATTAATTAAAGTGCTCGTACCAATCATATTGAAGTTCAAATTTCCGCAGTTTATATAACACACATACCCACACATAAATTAATACATATTTTTCTATTTGGCATAGATTTGGCTAATAATTTGTGGATTTTCGATCAAAAATAATTTGTGGATTCAAATACTGTTATGGATGTGAATATTTTGTTGATACAAGATTCACCTCGGTAGCCAATCTTTAAACCTAAAGACATGTCTTGGTCTAGATGAACACTCGAACCAAACTCACAAAAAAAAATTTATTATTAAAAAAATATATTTAATATATCAATATATTAATAATAAATATTCATTACAATAAAAAAAATTATAAAAAGGCGTACTATAACCCATTTACTTCTACTTCCTTCTTTAATTTTTTATTTTTCCATTTTCTCTCTTCAAATTACATCATTTAACTATATGTGAGAGTCCCTTTTAACTGGAAAGAATAAGCATCTGTTTTAGGATCACTTGAAAAGAAGAAAGGTTGAATTACCTGGTGGGTAATATGTGGGCGGAGCCTTGTTGAAGACCCTCTTCTTCTCTTCTAACTTCAATTAGTTAACAGCAATAGCAATGGGTGTGTTTAGGATTGCTTTTTATTTTATTTTATTTTATTTTATTTTTTTTTTTGTGGGGGAGGTGGTTCAATTCAGGTGCCTAAACGTAGGTTTGCTTGCTTTGGGTTTTTTAAGAGTGTTTGGCTGGGCTTTAAACGTATTAAGCGCTACTTTAAGACATAAGCTAAAATAAGGTGTTTATAGCTGTGCCGTTTGCTTCTATCGAAGAGAGAGAAACACTATTTTTAATGGGTCGCACCTTCCCTTTTAATGGACAAATGATAAAATTACCCAAAGGCTCAATAATTTTCTATTTATAAACAATACAAAGAATGAAAAGAAATTAAGTAAAACATTTTAAAGAAAATTGGGGAAAAGTTTCTATTAAAAGTCAAATTAGTGAGAAGGATCTAATAAATTTTTATGCAGCCAATATACCATGCAAATTTTGTACCCACAGAGTATTAGTATTTAGTACTATAATTTAGGTTCTTCTTATCAATTAAATTTTCAATGGAGAATTTCTCCCCATTTTTCCTAACATATAAGTATGCTACTATTTTGAAAATTTTCCCAATAATAAATTAACTTTCTTATTTTTTTATAATTTTAATATTGAGAAAAAGACAGAAAAATACCACTTGAACTTCAAAATATCAAATTAGTCATTTGACAAAGATTTGCGTTATCAATCTCATTACCATTCTTGTCAATCCCATTATCATTCTTGTCAGCGGGATTTTGAAGTTCAAATGGTATTTTTCTGTCTTTTTCCCTTTAATATTTCTCTTAAAATTATCACAGTATATACATATAATATATACTTATTATTTAATAAGATTTACGCCATTTCCAGGCTCTTGCATCTAAACTTACTTTTCAAATAATCATTGAACAAGTTTCAATTTAAACAAAGCCACTTCTGTTACCCTTAATCTAAACAAAAATCACATTACACTTTCTTACTGTTATCTAATCTTAAGTTTCCAAAAATCAAATCGGGAAAAAGTCACTTTTATCACTGCGAATCCAAACACATACAATAATAATTTAGATATCACCACTTCCTTAATTCACAATAGCTGAATAGGTCCTCTCTCCGACCAAACAGTAATCAGGACCCAAACTTCACAATACAAATAAAACCATCATTTTGTAAAACCTTTGGGTCAACGCCAACAGCTGTATGCTCAATTATGGTATAAATATGTAAATGGTGAAGGTGCCAATTTAGTAATAAACTATTTTTCAATACGCACCTAATATAATTAGCTTTTGTTGGGTCTAAAGTGGACATAATCAATTTTCTAAGTAGCAGATATAGCGAGGCCATTAATCATGATTAACTTCCCTTACTTGTGCACTGCGGATCCCACCAGTCTTCTCATTCTTTATTATTTTAATATTTCTTAATAGGAAAATATCACTTAAACCCATGGAAACAATTTTATGTTAGTTAATCCCAAAAGATTCTGAAATTTTACTGCACCGCTTGAATCAAAATAAAATTAATTTTGGGTTAAGGGACAATTTTATCCCAGAAGTTCTCACCCAGGGCCAACTTTGGCCCAGAAGTTTTTCACAGGGCAATTTTTCCCTGAAATTGTCAAAAAGGGAGCAATTTTACCCTGATAATTATTCCAGTTACTTTTGACTGATAGTTGACCAAATATATTATGCTAATAGTTCATATATGTCATTCACGTCCACTGACAAAACTTAATTTTATTTAACCCAAGGAGGTCAGTAGTTATGTCTACTATTAAACCTAACGAAAGTTAATTGTATTGGGTACACATTGAGAAATATTTTATTACTAAATTTGCACATTCACCCAATGTAAACCAATCATTATTCGAGAGACGTGTAATATGTTCTCTTATTTTGTTTTTGCTTAATCTGTTTGTTGAAGTTATCATGTTCCATTCTTTTATTATGTGCCTTTCAACAACTCTGTTCTCTAACATATCCCTTTATAAATAGGTCAGTCTAATCTAGAAGCAATGTATTATTTATTGCAAGCTTTTCATTTTTTTTTAAATTTTTGGCCTCATTTTTTTAATAGTCATGGATCTTCCTATTGAAAACAATCATATTCGAAACACTAACAGATATTAAATATGAGCTTCTCTTTCAATAGAAATATAATTAAACATTGATTTGTCACATTATAAAAGATTAGATCGTTTCCCTATGCTTAACTCTTTGTTGGTTGGCCTCAACAATTTTTTTGACAGTGTTTCTTTGTTTTTTTTTTTTTTTGGTTTCCTGGCAGAGTCTATTTCTTCTATTATCCACACACATTCCATAAAGTCAAATTCTTTGAATTTTACTTCCTTTTCCTCTAATCAAATAGCCACTCATAACTCCAAAAGAACATGGGGTGATATGATATTTGGGAGGTGCAAGGATGGTTGGTCACTCAAAATGACGCTAACATATCGCATGCTAATGCTGGCTCATTAAGGAAAAGATGGCTCCATCCAGAAGATAATGAATTACAAATTAAGGCAGATTGTTCCTTTTCAGATAGTCAAAGGGAAGCTGCCATTGATTGGGTTGTGAGGGATGTTAATTGTTGGCCTATAGATGGTGGCACCAAAATTTTTCAAGCATGTTTTATATATTAGTAATAAAGCTTGAGATCGTATTTAACATAATCACCTCGAGTGAATCATGCCATGCCATCCATTTATCTGAGCTTTTCGGAGATGAAATTCATTTATATTTATATAGCTGCCTATGCATGTTTTATTGCAAACTAGGTACGTAATTTTTTTGAGGGCCAAAAACTAAGTACGTATTTATTATTTTGCATGTCAGTGTCACAGTCCAATTTAAAACGTGCTTCATATCGAAATAATACTTTAGACCTAATCAAATTAAATTTTTCAAACCAACTTTATTCGATCAATATTTTTTGTTAGACAGTGTTTATCAGCTTTTGTCATACTGATTACTACCACTAACAAAATATAGTCAAGAGAGCGAGAGGTTTGTGTTTGAATGAGTATTAATTATTCAGATGTCAATTCGTTCTACAATGCATACATATATAATTAACTCATTTACTCTTACAGCCCTATCTTTTCCTTCGTTTGGATGTGATGAAGAAAACAATGGGTGGAGAAAAAATGAAGTGAAGAGAAAAATTGAAAAGAAAATGTTATTAACCCTCACGTTTGGATGGGTGGGGGGGGGGGAAAGAGAGAGGGAAAAGGAATAAATATATATATAAATGACTAATGTATCAAAAAAATATCCAAATGACTAAAATATCCTTCCCTCCATTTTAAAATGTACTACATCCAGTCATAAATAAGAGACTTAGTCCATAAGTGAATTTTGGTTCCAAATATAAGATATTTTTTTAATTTATATCTTATATTTATTATTTTTCTCTAAATTAATTTGTCTAACTTATAAACAGATATATAATTTAATGATATACATAAGTATTTCAGAGAGGTCATACAGCATATGCTTTAAATAAGTAATATATATATATATATATATATATAGTTTTTTCAATCTCCCTATATCAGTCAATTAGATTTAAAGGGCTGGAGGTGGTATAATTTAATCATATTCACACACATAGGCAAGTAACATATGTAAAGCTTCTTACCTAAAAAAAAGACCATGACTCAATGATTGAACCATATTTTTACATGATTTTTCATGATTAATTTGGGATTTTTAATGCATTTTATGGGGCATTATCTCATGATTAAGAACTAAATTTAGTTTGGGGCATTTGCATTGAATTAATTGTAAATAGGGGTAAAATGGTCATAAATTAGTTAATTATTCATAAAAATGTTTTCTTGGACAATTGATGTTATTTTGTGCTTAATTTTTGCATTGTAGGTGTTTTGGAAAAAAAATTGGAGATTTTGGAGAGTCAAAATAATATTTTGAGGATTAGGAAATATTGCACAAACGACTCCCGATTTTGTGAAAATTTCAAAATAGAGCAGAAAAGGGACAGGTAAAATTATAGATAAGGGCCCAAAAATTTCAGAAATTATGGTTCTCTACCAAAGTTTCAAAAATGTTCATTGTAGTCCCTCAAATAAAGGTTTCAAAGTTTTGATTTTGGTCGCTTGGTCAAAACAAGTCGTTTTGCCCAAGGGATCCGATACCCCTGGACCCGACTTGGTTGGCTCTAGTGGATATGGGATTCGGACATTGAGGACCCGACATGACGAGCTGAGGGAAGAGGGATGAGAGGGCGCCGCGCGAGAGCTGAGGGCCGTGGACCTGAAAGCTTGAGCGGAGAGAGCTTGAGAGGAGAGGGAAAGAGACGAAGAGCCACCACTGTCAAAGACCTCCCTCCTCTTTATATTTCTGTTTCCGGCAACCTCAGTACCGGAGAAGCACTGCAAGTGGAGTTGGTACGCTGAAACGCGAGACTGAGACCAGAGCTGTTGCACAGCCGCGGGCGACCCCTTCAGTCCTAACCACCATGTCATCCTACCACAGCCATCTGAACCCTATACTAACAGCCAAGGTTGATCGCTCTTTCCATTCACTTCCCCTGTTTTCATACCGCACCGCCGGTCATCCTCTTCCTCACTCCCTCTTCGACGATGGACCACTACCAAGCCGCTGCCATCTTCTTCTTCTACATTCACCACCGTCTGTGGAGTTCACCATCGTCATCACCTTCTCCCGCCACCGACTCATTCACACTGTCAGCCACCACCTCTGTTTCCACAACACTAGTTCCCTTTCCTCCTTCCATCATTCTGCTGCAGTTATTTCCCTTAACCATGGCTGCTGCAAATTCAAGTTTGGTGGTGACGGTACCAAATTTAATGAGTGGCTGAGCCTTTCAACTCTTAAAAGATTGAGGATTTGTTTTGAGTTTAAAGAGCTTCAAATGGGAGTTAATCGTAGTTACTTTATAAATTTCCTATTATTATTGTAATTACTAGCTATGTTCTAAGGTATATTTTTAGTAGGATTTTATTGAGTTATTTTGACTCCATATTGTTGAACTAAAATTGCTTATTTTGTTATTGGATTTGAATTATTGTGATTGATTGCTGCGTTTAAGCATTCATATTAGAGGAAGCACACTTGCATTAATTTAATCCATTTCACACATCAAATAGTTTTTAACAATTTATCCAAGAGATGACTATGAATGCGATTGTAAGATTAGTCATTAATTAGATAAATTAGACTCAATACGTTTGCTTAAGGTTTTTAATTAAAACTTAATAAATTTCAAACTCCCATATCAATTAATGAGCTAGGATAACCAATAAATCAATTTCTCAAGAGAATTCACTTCATTCATATTTCATTAATCATCCTTTTTATTAAAAATATCAAAAATATTAGTCTAGCCTTTAATTAAATTGTATTTTCTTTTAGTCATTAATTTGAAAAATCCAAAACAATTTCCCCTTGTTTTATTGCATTTACATGGCATATAGATTATTTAAGATTCAATAAAAAGCTCCTTGAGAAGAGAGAATGATAATTGGTTTGAATATACACAATCCTTAATTAATTTTTGATTATAGATCCCAAGACTAACGCAAGAAACAAAAGTCGGTCAATCACTCAAGCACACAACTAATACTCTCTCAATGAATCACAAGACCCTACACATGGTTATATTTTTAAGTTTTTTAATATCAAAAATTATATAAATCTTTTCTCCCACTGAAGGCTAAAAAACAAAGCATATAACTTTTCTTTTTTCTTTTTTGTTGCGGGACTTGAAACCCCAAAACCCAAAAGGGCGAATTAATAATGCGAGAAGTGTGAAATAATTGTGGGGGCAAATAATGAAGATTAAGATCAGTTGTCCCATATTTTTCATATCAAGGTCGTTGGTTATACTTTTCAAGTTTTGTGAGGGCCAACTAGGCATTTAAAAATTAACAAATAAGCTTTTAAGCACGTTTTAATTTATTAAGGATATTAGAAAAGTACTCATCATATTCCACAAGGAAGTGGCTGAAAAGAACATGCAATATGTGGGACATTTGGACCTATTCAAACACACACACTCACCCATTTTTAAAACAATATTTATATACTCATGCAACGACTATCATAGTATAAATAGATAATAATTGACTTTTAATTTGTAAGTGTTCATTGAACATGAATCTGAGGCATGCCTTGCTGTTATATGAGCTAGACCCATTTTTTTCCTTGATGATCTAGACCCAATTATTTATTACAATACAATGTGTTGTCTTCAGTGATTAATATAAAAATATTAGTTAAGTTAGCTATAAGTAACAAATATGTATTAGTTTCATTAAAATATGTTATTTAATCATATGTATTGAAAATATTGCCGATGAAAACCTCTTTCTATGTGTAATCAATAGAGATTTTTTTGGGGAAAAAATTATAATTTAGAATATAAGATGGATTGAGTCATTGAATTCTTGTATTTAGGACCAAAATAAAAACATTTTCCAGCTCTTATATTTAAAATTAAGGAGAGTATTAAATTTTTAAAACTCAATGTCTTAGATAAACATGTAATAATTAATCATAGATGCGCCATGAATGAATGCTTAATTGTCTCCCGGCCACAATTACATTATACATCCAAACAGTTATCTGTCATTTTCTTGGCGAACAATTTAGAGGGAGAGGGTTCTCTCCTTTTTCCCTTCTATTTTTTTTTTCTAATTGTTAAGTTAATGTGTCGAGATTTTATAGACTTATTGCTCAAATGAATTCAAACACCTCATTTAAAATATTTTTGAGCGAGTTTGTGATTTGTGAGTTTGAACCCTCTATGAAGCATGTAATAAATGTGAGTCACGACAAAAAAAATTTATTAAATTAATATTTAAATGATTTAAATTTTTGTTTTTGATTTTTTTTGCTACTCTTGATATTTAATTTAATATAAGACATAATTATCTAATTTGATTTGATCAAAGAAGTTAATTAAGTTAGAAAGAAGGCTTTTTGTTCTACTTTTAAGTTACATCATTAAATTTTGTATGTATATGTATAATTTTATATATCATTCATTTATTATTATGTAAATTTTTATTTGTAGGGTAAAGTGTATATGTTAAATAAGGGTAACAACAAAATATTATTAAATTTTAAGATAGAGTTAATGAGATTTAAGGTTTTTCTTAGTTTTGATGAAATTTGTTGTAAGTGACTAGTAAATAAGATTGTATGGGTAAATTGTTATTTTCTTAGAAATTAGAATATGCATATATTAAATAGGGATAAATTTAGAAAGTTATTAAATTTGAAAATAGAATTAATGATGTTTAATGTTTTTCTTAATTTCAATACCACATATATTGGAAGTGATTTTTATAAATAAGAGCAAATGAATAGATTTCATGATGAAGAAATTTCTCTCCAATTAGGACAAATTAGAAGGAAAGATAGGGGCTTCTCTTCTTGTATAAATTGCCTTATATATATATATATATATATATATATATATATATAGGCCTGATTTTTGCCAGCATATATATGAATTTCGCATATTTCTTACTACTTGGAAACATTCTACGCATTTTTTTTCCAAAAAAAAAAAAAGAGTCCCTACGACTGAATAAAAGAGTCACAAACAACCAACGGAAGTTGGCGTAGATGGGTAGGCATCTGTGCCACATCAATCCGTTCCTGGGTTCGATCCCAGGAAACGGAAGGTGTAGAGAATTTCCGTTGGGAGCTCTCTCCCCTGAGGTGCCTCAAAGAGGTGAATTCCTATCGGGCCTATCAGATTGGGGGCACCAGGACTAGTCGGTTGTCGGGGGCCCATGTCGGTAAATCCGGCGTTGGCCTTCAGGTTAACACCGGATACCTGGAAGGTGGGTGCACCGAAGGCCAAAAATGGTCCATTGCATAAACCATAAAAAAAAAAAAAAAAAGAGTCACAAGCACAGCTGCGTTGTCACGGGGATGCCTGTCGCACAAATAAAACAATGGTAGAGAGCATTATTGTCAAACTCATGAGTTGACTCTCCGAATTTACCGTTTTTACATTTTTACCTTACTAAATCGAGTTGAGTCACTAGTGATTTCGTGCCAGTTATAAACTTAGTTAAACTCATAAATTTACACAATAAGTTTTCCGTTTTTAGGTTTCTAGCTTATAAAACCACATTAACTTACTCTTAAACTCTTATTAAATTTTTTGATTTGATCATGCTTAACACCTTTATATATGAATTGTATAGATATTTCTTTATTAAATATGATAAATTATAAATGTTGATAGGTTTAATTTCAATTAATTGGATTTAAAATATATTTAAATGAAATTGTTTTCATTGTTTATATTTTAATTATTTAATGATAAAAATAAACTCTTATGAGTTTACGATAAGAGTTCACATCATTGTCACGACTTTGCTTAAACCCGCGAGTTTAATAATCTTGGTAGGGATGTTTTGCTTAATATAATATAATGATGGTGTGACTCAGATTTAGCATTTGATTAGGGAGTAGATAAGCACACAAATAGCTGTTCAAAAAAAAAAAGATAAGCACACAAATAAAGCCGGAGATAATTAATTAACTGCGTTAATTATTTAATTACGGGGAGTGGCACATTAATCGTCGCACCTACTAATTGACTTAGTATTCATCTGCTTTATATATTTGGACATGCGGTAGCCAAATATATTAATTATTGGCCTAAAAAAACCATGTACGTATTAATTACGCATCTAATTCCTCCCATTATTAACCTTTTAAGGATGCTTTCTTTGGGTGTAATTTTAAGTTTGCCTTATAATCACATACTCCTCTCTTATGTATAAGGTAGAAGGAGGAAGTTGCTTTTTTTTTTTTTGTCAGTATTTATAAGTTGAACCACTAAACTATTTATATGGATGTACAATTTTATCATTCATTTATTAGTTTGCACACTTTATTCTTGTAAGATATAGTATATATTAAATAGAGGTAAGGTTATATAGTTGTTAAATTTTAAGGTGAAATTAAATAGGTTTTTTTTTTTTTTGCTATATGAAACATATTAAAAGTGACTTATAAATAAGAGCAAACAAGTATTATTGACTGTGTTTTAACTACCATTAATAAACGTGGATGTCACAGCTAACAACCTTTTTTGTAAATAATCTTGAGAATCCGAGTCCGCCCACCGCCCATCGCACTTATATGCATGTATAAATCGTATTATACCATACAAAAAATCTTCGATCATTTCATCAAAATTAACAAGTTATGGCAAATCATTAATTTAATTTTTTAAAAAAAATAAATAAACTTGTAAATTTATCCATATACCATGGATTTTATCCAAAAAAATCATTTCAATTGTTGAGATTTTAAATAGGATTAATTTTGGAAAAATGTACTGAGGTATAACAGAGGGAAAAATAGGAGAGGAAGAGATTGAATAGAGAGGAGGCAAAACGATCCAATCAGAAAAAAAGGAGAGGCAAAAAGGTGGGAGACTGGAGAGGAAAGAGACTGGGGAAGAGAGAAAACCGAGAGAAAAATAACTATAATCTATTTGATATTCGTTCAAAAAAAAAAATCTGATAGTCAATAATTTAAGTTTGCGTCAAAATGGAACTCTGAAACTACTTATAAGAATAATAATAAAATTCTAATAACAACAAAAACAACTAATCCTCATTAAAGTAATAAAATAATAAAATACTAATAAATTAAAATAAATAAAAATATCTTACAAATATAGTAATAATCAAACCATAATTCTTTCTTATCCTATTTTTAATATATTTGAGACACATTTTGATATAATTGGGGAGTTATTAATACTAATTTAATATGATTTTCTTGAGATTTTATAAGATATCAAGTTGGTGCATTATTTGGGGATTTTATTTTAAATATTATAGTTTTTAATATTTTGAAAATAAAAAAAAATAAAAAGATGCCATATTATATTTATTTGACTTTATGTTAGTTTTTATTGTTATTATTAAATAGTTCTTTTTCTTCCCCTTAGGTGAACATGTGACGTGATTTTGGGTTAGGGAATTGGAATCATTGGGCTAGAGCAATTGAAAGCCACGTAATGGAGAGGTAATTACAGCATTTTGGTCTGAATTGGTTATTGGAAGAGGACGACAGCGTTTTGGGGAGGAAACTGAAATGTTGACCGAATGAGCTCAGCGTGGAAAAAACCTAAAGAAAAGAGGGGCGCCGTTTCTGGACTGGTGCAGATATATAAAGGCTGGAGAGCCACGAATGAAGAAAAAAGGCAGCCACAGAGAAAAAAAGAAAAAAAGAAGAAAAGAAATAGAGCAGCTGCAATTCATCTTCATTATCTATCGAGAGCGAGAATCCAGAGCAGAATCGGAGTGAATTAAGAAGAGGAAGCTTTTGTGTGTCAATTTCGTTGCTCTGTTTTATTCTCTGTGTATTGATCTGTTGCTCTTTCATTATGGCTCTTAATTCCGAATTTGCTGCATCTGTGATTACTCTGTTTAAAGTAATGTGTGGCTAATTACTTTTGAACCTAGAGTAGTTATGAACTAATTTAAGGATATGAGCATGTATGAACCATTTAATTGTGTTTAGTGTTAATTTTTGTTTACTTAATCTTGTATTATTTTATCTACTTAGTGCTTGATCACCATTAAGTAGGAATTTGGGGAATTTAAATTAACCTTGGAAGAGGGATCTTAATTGGACCATAGGATTAAGTAATGTGGGATTAGAATTTATTCTAATTTGCCAATAGGATAGGAATATACCTATTGGACCCATATAATCATATTAGAGTGAATTTGGACATTTATTGCCTCTTGAGTAAATTAGTTAGGAATAACAATTTTAACTTGAGAGAGGAGTATAAGTGATTGGAAGATACTTATATTCATTTAAACTCTAGATTAACAAATTAACATTAAATGCTTTTAATTGGGCAAATACATGCTCTAAAACTTAAAGAAGGGATTAGCCACTCTAGGTTGTTTTTATCAATTGAAGCCTTTAAATCATTAGGTTTGTTTCTTTTACATTTATTTAAATTGTCTTTCAATCTCTTTCTTTGATTTGCTCAATTTAAATGAAAATAGAAATTTTAATGCCTAATTATCTATTACCTTGGATCTCTGTGGGATGACCTTGATTTGCTACTATACTATTCTATGACCCGCACACTTGCGGTGCATATTTAAAATTTAGTAGCATCAAGTTTTTGGCGCCGTTGCCGGGGATCCAAGGCAATTGGTGATTAGAATTAGAAATCCTTTAGTAGTTTTAGCTTGAGCAATTTTATTTTATTTTTGTTTGTTCTTTGTGTTAGTGTGATACTCTTGAGATCTGCTTTGTCTTTCAGGTATTTTAGTATATGCCCCGCAGATCCAAATCATCGAAGACACCACAGAAAACAAGGAGCGTCCAAGAACTTTTGGAAGCTACGCAACCTCATACTCAACCAAAGGAAAGTGTACACACTGAGACTATAGTAATGGCTGAGGATGAAAATGATCGCTTGGGTGTCAATGATTTCTTGGGAAGACAATCTCGTGGGTATCAATCAGGAATCCGAGTGCCTGAATTTCAAGCAAACAACTTTGAGATTAAGCAAACTATGCTGAAGATGCTTGAACTACATGGGCAGTATGCCGGAAATGATTTAGAAAATCCAAATCGGCACTTGATTCAATTCCTTGATGTTTGTGACTCATTCAAGCAAAATGGAGTTCCTAATGATGTGATTCGCCTTAGGCTTTTTCCTTACTCTCTACAAGGAAAAGCCAAAGAGTGGCTCAATAATTTAGAAGAGGGTAGTGTCACTTCTTGGGATGAATTGGAGGAAAAGTTCAGATCAAGATTCTTTCCTCATAACAAGATGGTGGATGCTAGAGCTGCTCTAACTAATTTTTGCCAACAGTTTGGGGAACACTTATATGAAGCTTGGGAGAGGTTCAAGTTGCTGGTTAGGCAGAGTCCTGGCCATAATTTTGAGAAATGGGTCTTACTTCAAATCTTTAGTACCCGGTTAACTCCTGAATCTCGATCAGAATTGAATGCTGTGACTAATGGAGGAATTACAAAGCAACCGGTGAATTATGTTTGGGGATGCTTAGATGACTTATCAGCTGACTTTATTCAGAACAACAATGATAGAAGATCTGTGAAGTCTACTGAAAGAGTTAATGAGGACACTTCATCACAATTGGTGGGAATGTTAAATGCTCTCAACAAGAGGTTTGATAATCTTGAAGCTCAAGTACACCGATCCAATAGTAGACACATGGGAGTTAATGCTATTTATTCTCCTTGTGATTATTGTGGAGATGGACATGCTACTGGACAATGCCTTATAGCTCAACAGATAGAACCAATCAATTATGCTGGAAACTACCATGGCAATAATCAGAGTAATCCATACTCTAATAACTACAATTCTGGGTGGCGTAAAAATCCTAATCTCTCTTGGAAATATGGTGCAACTCTTAATGAAGCATCCACTTCTAATATAAAGCCAATGGCACCTCCTGGTTTTTATCACTTGGAAAAGGAAGTTAAGCCTATTTAAGAGCCCAAACCTGATCTTGAGGCAATGATATCTCAACTTGTTAGTTTTCAGCTAAAGAGTTCTCAAGATCAAGCTGCTACGAATGCAACATTTAGTTCATCCATCAAGAATCTTGAGGTTCAAGTAGGACAACTTGCAACTAATGTGAATGCATTACAACAAAGAGAGTTGCCAAGTAATACTGTGACTAATCCTCGTAGAGATGGAAAAGAGGAATGTAAAGCTCTCATATTAAGAAGTGGTAAAGAGTTACCTGAAATTCCACATCAAGTGAAGAAACCTTCAGCTTCTAATGGTGAGGCAACTCTTAAAGCTGTTATAGAGAATGATGATGAGCCTACTCAGAAGGCACATGGAAAGGTCAATGAAGCAAAAGTTGATAATGAGTCTAAGAAAAGTGAAGTAAAGAAGAAGGTTACTAATGAGAATCTTAAATGGGTGCCACCTTTGCCATTTCCTCAGAGATTCCAGAAGAAAGCTTTAGATGAGCAATACAAGAAGTTCTTGGGAATTTTCAAGCAACTCCACATCCATCTCCCTTTCCTTGAAGCTTTAGAGCAGATGCCTCAATATGTTAAGTTTCTAAAGGAGATGTTAAGTAAGAAGAGGAGGTTTGGTGATTATGAAACAGTACCTCTCACTGAAGAATGTAGTGCTATTATTCTCAACAAGTTGCCACCTAAACAGAAAGATCCTGGTAGTTTTTCTATACCTTGCATAATCGGAGAGAAGTTTCAAGGTGGAGCATTATGTGATCTAGGCTCAAGTATCAACTTGATGCCACTATCTGTGTTTAGAAAATTGCAACTTGGTGAAGCTCATCCAACCTCTGTGACACTTCAGTTAGCTTATCGAAGTTTAGCTTATCCAAAGGGTATCATTGAAGATGTTTTAGTTAAAGTTGATAAGTTTATCTTCCCAGCTGATTTCATTGTATTAGATTGTGATGAAGATAGTACTCTCCCACTTATTGTAGGAAGACCTTTCCTAGCTACAGCTCGAACTTTGATTGATGTTGAAAAAGGAGAGATCAAGTTAAGAGTGAATGATGAAGAGGTTAGTTTTAACATGAGCAAGGCATTGAAGTATCCTAGGGACACTACTGATTGCTTCAGGGTTGATATATTAGATGAGGTCATTCAAGAGACTTTGGATTCCTATGCTATAAAAGAACCTTTAGAAGCTGTGTTACTTGGGCGTGATGATGAAGAAGAAAGGAATCTAATTGAATGCAAAAGGTTACTTGAAGCTTCTTCTCCTTACAATAATAGATCAAGGCAGTTTGAGTTGTTGGAGATGGAATCAAAGAAAACTTCTTTAAAGCCTTCTATTGAACAAGCACCAATTCTGGAACTTAAGCCCTTACCTTCACATCTTGAATATGCATACTTGGGTGAATCTGAGACACTTCCTATTATCATATCTTCTTCCTTATCTGAAGATCAAAGAAAAAGGTTGCTGAAAGTTCTTGGGGATCATAAAAGGGCTTTGGGTTGGACAATAGCCGACATCAAAGGTATAAGTCCTTCAATTGTAATGCATAAGATACTTTTGGAAGATGATCATAAGAAGTCTATTCAGAATCAGAGAAGATTGAATCCTATGATGAAGGAAGTGGTCAAGAAGGAGGTAATTAAGTGGTTAGATGCTGGAATCATTTATCCCATTTCAGATAGCTCATGGGTTAGTCCAGTACAATGTGTTCCTAAGAAAGGAGGAATGACTGTTATTGCTAATGAGCATAATGAGCTCATTCCCACTCGTACAGTTACTGGTTGGAGAGTGTGTATGGATTACAGGAAGTTGAATGAAGCAACACGGAAGGATCATTTTCCACTCCCTTTCATTGACCAGATGTTAGACCGGTTAGCTGGTAAAGAATTCTTTTGTTTCTTGGATGGGTATTCTGGTTACAATCAAATTGTTGTTGCTCCTGAAGACCAAGAAAAGACCACATTCACATGTCCTTATGGTACCTTTGCCTTCCGAAGAATGCCATTTGGTTTATGCAATGCTCCGGCTACTTTCCAAAGATGTATGATGAGCATATTCTCTGATATGATAGAAGAGATAATGGAAGTATTCATGGATGACTTCTCGGTCTTCGGTGAATCATTTGAGGAGTGTTTGATACATCTAGATAAGGTGTTGAGGAGATGCGAGGAAACAAATCTGGTTCTTAATTGGGAAAAGTGTCATTTCATGGTGACTGAAGGTATAGTTCTTGGTCACAAGGTTTCAAAAAAGGGCTGAGAAGTTGATAGAGCAAAGACTTCTGTGATTGAGCAACTTCCCCCTCCTTCTAATGTCAAAGCTGTGAGAAGTTTCTTGGGACATGCTGGATTTTATCGCCGGTTCATTAAAGACTTTTCCAAGATTTCAAAGCCTCTTTCACAATTACTTGAGAAAGATACTCCTTTCCATTTCAATGAGGAGTGCATGAAAGCTTTTGAAGAATTAAAGATTCGGTTGATTTCAGCTCCTATTATTGTGGCTCCTGATTGGTCATTACCTTTTGAAGTAATGTGTGATGCAAGTGACTATGCTGTGGGAGCTGTGTTAGGACAGAGGCCTGCCAAGATCTTCCATCCCATCTACTATGCAAGTAAGACACTAGTTGCAGCTCAGGTAAATTACTCAACTACTGAAAAAGAAATGCTTGCTATTGTGTTTGCTTTTGAAAAGTTTAGAGTCTACTTGATGGGTGCTAAGATCTTAGTCCACACTGATCATGCTGCTATCAAATATCTGTTAGGGAAGAAAGAGTCTAAACCTAGATTGATAAGATGGGTTTTGTTGTTACAGGAATTTGATGTGCATATAGTTGATAGGAAAGGAACTGAAAATCAAGTTGCTGATCATTTGTCTAGGATTATGAACTCTTCTGATTGTGTGAATGACTTGTTGGTTAATGAATATTTCCCTGATGAACAGTTGTTTGCTATTAGTAGTTATGAGTTGCCCTGGTATGCTGATATTGTGAATTATCTTGTGTGTGATGTGTTGCCTCCTGATTTGACTTTCTATCAAAGAAAGAAATTTTTGCATGATGTTACTTACTATATATGGGAAGAACCATTTCTTTTCAAGAGATGTGCTGATTTGATCATTAGAAAGTGTGTGCCTGAGGTTGAACAAGAGGCGATTTTGACTGATTGTCATGCATCTGCATATGGGGGACATTATGGGGGGCAAAGGACTGCATCTAAAGTGCTAGATTCTGGTTTTTATTGGCCTTCTTTGTTTAAAGATGCTTACCAATTTGTTTCCAAGTGTGATAGATGTCAAAGAACAGGTAACATTTCCAAGAGACATGAGATGCCACAATCCGGGAACTTAGAGGTGGAGTTATTTGATGTTTGGGGGATGGATTTCATGGGTCCTTTCCCATCTTCAAGAGGAAACCAATATATTCTTGTTGCAGTGGAATATGTGAGCAAATGGGTTGAAGCTGTTGCTTGCCAAGCAAATGATGCCAATACAGTGATCCGTTTCTTGAAGAAGTATATTTTCACTAGATTTGGTACTCCTAGAGCGATCATTACTGATGAAGGAACTCATTTCAACAACAAGAATTTCAAGGCTCTCTTGGCAAAGTATGGAGTGTACCATCGGATTTCACTTGCATATCATCCCCAAACTAATGGCTTATGTGAGTTGGCTAACAGGGAGATTAAGAGGATCCTTGAGAAGACTGTAGGTCCTACTAGAAAAGATTGGTCTGATAAGCTTGATGATGCTTTGTGGGCATACAGAACTGCTTTCCGAACTCCGATTGGCATGTCACCTTATCGGTTGGTTTTTGGGAAAGCGTGTCATTTGCCACTTGAGTTGGAGTATAAAGCATGGTGGGCAATCAAGAAGTTGAATATGGACCACAAAGAAGCTGGAGCTAAAAGGTTATTGCAACTGAATGAGTTGGAAGAATTGAGACTTCAAGCATATGAGAGTTCAAGATTATACAAAGAAAGGATAAAGAAATGGCATGACAAGCATATCTTGAAGCGCAATTTTGAGCCCGGGCAATTGGTTCTTATCTTTAACTCAAAGCTCAAGTTGTTTCCTGGAAAGCTTAGATCTAGATGGTCTGGTCCTTTTAGAGTGGTTTCTGTGACATCAAAGGGTGTAGTTGAAGTTAAAAATGAGAGTACAGGAAATTGCTTTAAAGTAAATGGGCAAAGACTGAAGCACTATTATGGTGGTGAGGTGGACCGGCAAGCAATGGTTCATCGCTTGTCACAACCTCCTTGAGTTTCTGACATAGTCTGGCTGAAGACTATAAATCAAGCGCTTCTTAGGAGGCAACCCAAGGTTTGATAGTTGATTTTTTTTTTTTATTTCTTTGAGTTGTTTTAAGGTTTGTTGATTTTGTAGGATTTTTGTAGCCCCTAATGATGTATTCCACTTTGGTAGCCACAATCAAGAAAGGGCATTCAAGAGCACAAGACGAGGATTGAGAGGGGAGTTTCCTTCTACTTTTCCTTGCTTTGTTTAATTGATAGTTGATAGCATGTTCTGGACATGAGTGCTGGTTATAGTATAACTTTGCATGTGATTGATAATTGTTATTGACTATTGGTTTGAGTTGTGGTATTTGTGAGTGGTGCTCTATTGGTGGAAATTTAAAATCTTTGAAGCTTCTACTATCCCTGCATTTGGATATGGTTTTGTCTTCATCTCCATTACTTTATGTTACTTGTTCACATTAAGGACAATGTGATATTTAAGTGTGGGGGTAGAGGGTACCATTGATTTTGCATGACTTGTCCTCAATTTTGAAAAATTTCTTTGATTTTGCACATAAATAGAAAAATTTTGAAAAAAAAATTTTTGTTTTTCATGGAAGATTGGCTTTTACTTGTGAACATTGGCAAAGTTGGTTTGATTTGAATTTGAAAAGGATTGAGTTTAATTAGAATTCGGTTCTATTTTCTTGGAATGTTAGTAGATAGGCAAAGAATTTGGTTTGGATGATTGACTTTAGGATGTTAAAAAACCGGTGAAAAACTTGAGCCTAAATATTCATTTCTTTCAAGAGGGAGTACACTTATTGTGATTTTATCTCTAGAACTTGTCTTGAATCTCCTTTGAAGCTTTAAATCCCTTTGCATTCACAAAGATGATTTAGGCATTCATTTCATAGCTAGTTTGGCCAAATGTCTATCCTTGACACATGAAAATCCTTTGTTTTACCCCATTTGAGCCTTACTTTGTTTTAAAAAGAAAATTGCACAAAGTAAATAGCCCTTTGTTTGAGAAATGCAATTTTTATATCTTTTCTTTCCCATTCATTTGCTACTTTGGTTAGTGCTAAGTAAAAAAAAAATTAGAAAAGAGTGAAGGGATTGGAAAGTCTATTATGTGAGTTGTGTTGAAAAAAAAAATGAAATAGAAAAAAAAAAGAAAGATAGAAAGAAAGGTGTAAAAAAAAACAAAGAGAGAAAAACGAAAAAAAAACAAGAAAAAGAATAATAATAGAAAAAAATAGAAATGAAAAAAAAATGAAAGAAAGAAAAAAAAAAGAAAAAAAGAAAAAAAAAGAAAAAAAAGAGAGATTGTTGAGTTTAATGTAATAAAGGTTTTTATAGTGCAAGTGAGTTTGTTTCTTTTAAGTGGATATTCCTTCATTCTTAATGAATTCCATTGAGTTACTTAGAACTATTAAAGTATTTCTTTATACCATTTCACTACTTTCATTTCATTATCCTACCCTATTCATTACAACCTTTAGAAAAGTCCTTTTGATTTGTGTGAGCAAGGGGATAATGTAGTAGAGATGGAGATAATAAACAAGCTTATGGTAGATGAGTTGCAATAAGTGGAAGAGAGTGAAACACAAGCCCTTTCTATTGTCTTGAGGGAAGAGTGCAAACACTTCACTTGTAAGGAACATTCTATTGTCATTTATTCTTGCTAAATTACTTGCATTTCTACTTATATTTTTAGAAGGTGGAAAAGAGTTTTAAGAAAGCTTTATTCTTGAAAATTTGAATTAAATTCAATTTTATGATGTTTGCTTTAAAATTCTTACTTCCATGATTGTCTTTGACTGTTTTGAACTTTTTGAAATCTTGAAGACAAGATTTAATGCAAGTGTGGGGGTATGATAACTCCCCATTTTTAATATATTTGAGACACATTTTGATATAATTGGGGAGTTATTAATACTAATTTAATATGATTTTCTTGAGATTTTATAAGATATCAAGTTGGTGCATTATTTGGGGATTTTATTTTAAATATTATAGTTTTTAATATTTTGAAAATAAAAAAAAATAAAAAGATGCCATATTATATTTATTTGACTTTATGTTAGTTTTTATTGTTATTATTAAATAGTTCTTTTTCTTCCCCTTAGGTGAACATGTGACGTGATTTTGGGTTAGGGAATTGGAATCATTGGGCTAGAGCAATTGAAAGCCACGTAATGGAGAGGTAATTACAGCATTTTGGTCTGAATTGGTTATTGGAAGAGGACGACAGCGTTTTGGGGAGGAAACTGAAATGTTGACCGAATGAGCTCAGCGTGGAAAAAACCTAAAGAAAAGAGGGGCGCCGTTTCTGGACTGGTGCAGATATATAAAGGCTGGAGAGCCACGAATGAAGAAAAAAGGCAGCCACAGAGAAAAAAAGAAAAAAAGAAGAAAAGAAATAGAGCAGCTGCAATTCATCTTCATTATCTATCGAGAGCGAGAATCCAGAGCAGAATCGGAGTGAATTAAGAAGAGGAAGCTTTTGTGTGTCAATTTCGTTGCTCTGTTTTATTCTCTGTGTATTGATCTGTTGCTCTTTCATTATGGCTCTTAATTCCGAATTTGCTGCATCTGTGATTACTCTGTTTAAAGTAATGTGTGGCTAATTACTTTTGAACCTAGAGTAGTTATGAACTAATTTAAGGATATGAGCATGTATGAACCATTTAATTGTGTTTAGTGTTAATTTTTGTTTACTTAATCTTGTATTATTTTATCTACTTAGTGCTTGATCACCATTAAGTAGGAATTTGGGGAATTTAAATTAACCTTGGAAGAGGGATCTTAATTGGACCATAGGATTAAGTAATGTGGGATTAGAATTTATTCTAATTTGCCAATAGGATAGGAATATACCTATTGGACCCATATAATCATATTAGAGTGAATTTGGACATTTATTGCCTCTTGAGTAAATTAGTTAGGAATAACAATTTTAACTTGAGAGAGGAGTATAAGTGATTGGAAGATACTTATATTCATTTAAACTCTAGATTAACAAATTAACATTAAATGCTTTTAATTGGGCAAATACATGCTCTAAAACTTAAAGAAGGGATTAGCCACTCTAGGTTGTTTTTATCAATTGAAGCCTTTAAATCATTAGGTTTGTTTCTTTTACATTTATTTAAATTGTCTTTCAATCTCTTTCTTTGATTTGCTCAACTTAAATGAAAATAGAAATTTTAATGCCTAATTATCTATTACCTTGGATCTCTGTGGGATGACCTTGATTTGCTACTATACTATTCTACGACCCGTACACTTGCGGTGCATATTTAAAATTTAGTAGCATCAATGCCATCGGCTGTTAAATTCAAAATAAAGTTAAAAAAATTTAAGGTTTTTATTAATTCTGATGAAACATATTAGAAGTGACTTATGAATAAAAATAGAGTGGTATTACGCTTTAAATTTAGAAATATTACCCCATCCATTATTGTTTTTAGGCAACAAATATCTACTTTCTCATATTACAAAACTTGATTAATTCAATTATAAGCTTCAATCAACTATGTAGTACATAGAAAGTTTTTTCGGTAATACCCGTCCTCAAGAAAAATTGACCACGTTGGCTTATTTATTACTACTTTCCTCCCTTATTATAAATTTATAAGATTTAAATAACAAGGTTTTTTTAGTTCAAATATTGTTAAAATTAGTTAAAAAATAATATATACATATATAGATATATGAGAAATGTAATTTTTTTTAACATGCCTTTAATTATATATAAGTAGGTGGGTAGGTGAGAATTAAAAAAAAAAAAAAAAGATGAGAGAGAGAATCAATATTTTAAAAGCCGAACCAAATGTTGAGTCAGAAAGGTTGGTGGGTCATGGTTCAAATGGTTGGAATGGTCGAACAGTTTGGTCGGACCGGTGACATAATAATTAAATTTACAAATATTATATATATATATTACAATTAGTCTGTAGTCTAATTTCATCAGAAGTTAATGAATTCACAAAATACCATTTAAGGAAGAACATTAAGTCAATAATCAATCTAACAAAATACACTAACAATAATGATTTCATGAGTTGTCAAACATTGGTGGCTCTTGATTAATCTAAGCATGAGTTTTTTGAAATGCATTTGGACCATACCACTTTAGTCCTATGTATAAGTCTATTTTGACAAAAAAAAAATTTGGTCCTATTTATAAGTCTAGTTTCAGTGTAATAAATGAGATTGTGACAATTTTACCTCTATGTATTGTACAAATGAATAAATAATTGAAAGATAGATAAAGAAAAAATAGTTGAAAAGTACACATTCATCATTGAGGGTATAGTTGTAAATTTACCCCATAATCATTAAGTTAACTATCTCTCCTTAGTATGTGAGATTTAGTTAACGGACTTATAAATAGGATCAGAGTGATAAATGTCATCATTTTCTTGAGGAAATGACACAAAATCAAGACATTCAACTCCAATCTCAGTGCTTACAATTTCATCTTTAGTTGGAGGATGAACCTTATTACCTATTTCTTCAAAAGTATCTTTATAAAATAGCTTGCAATAAACCAAGTTATTAAAATTAGTAACATATAATATAAATAAAATAAAGTAACATGTCTAAAATTTATATGCCATTTTTTATTTTTTTATTTTTTGCAGCATCAAATTTTTTTTAAAAGAAAATTTTTGTAGAAAAAAAAATTCATATTTTTATTGGGCCAGACGGTTTTTGAAAAATTGGTCCAATTTCCGGCCTAACAATGGGTTCCATCCCAAAAATGGATAAACGACGGACCAAAACGGCTCTCTAAAAAAAAAGGTCCAACGCAAATATCCGGCTCCCCTCAATGACTTGCGACGATTCGATCGGTGTTCCTGAGTGAAGTGGAAAGTTGTGAAGTCCAATTGCAATTGGAGCACAACACGTCAATCATCACATAAAGAGGGAGAAGGAGAAACAAGTCACAATAACAGAGGAAATCAAGATGAAAAGGCACAATAGCGATTAAGTAGGGTAGTGGCTACAAATGCAAGCATACAAAGGGAGTTCTTATTTTAATTACTAAGCTATATTACTTCTACTTTTCCTACTAGAATGCCCTTCCCCTACACTTATCTCAAACAATCAGTCAAGTATATATAACCACAAATCCAGGAATATTGAAAGTAAAAGATTGTGAAAGGAGAAGAAGCAACCTGGCCTTAAGGAGGCTTTGATGATTCATCATGGTTGAGCTCGTGGATGAAGCCACCGGAGAGGAGTTCAAAGTTAATGGGCATCTCCTCAAGCTCTACCATGATGAATCATCAAAGCCTCCTTGAGGCCAGGTTGCTTCTTCTCCTTTCACAATCTTTTACTTTCAGTATTCCTGGATTTGTGGTTATATATACTTGACTTATTGTTTGAGATAAGTGTGGGGGAAGGGCATTCTAGTAGGAAAAGTAGAAGTAGTATATCTTAGTAATTACAATAAGAACTCCCTTTGTATGCTTGCATTTGTAGCCACTACCCTACTTAATCGCCATTATGCCTTTTCATCTTGATTTCCTCTATTATTGTGACTTGTTTCTCCTTCTCCCTCTTTATGTGATGATTGACGTGTTGTGCTCCAATTGCAATTGGACTTCACAACTTTCCACTTCACTCAGGAACAAGTTAGACTAATAGAGATGTTTTACACATTGAGGACAATGTGTTGATTAAGTATGGGGGAGGGGAATATATTTTGAATCCCATTAATTGGTTGTTTATAAATGAGAAATGCCTTAAACTAGAAAATTTTTCAAAATTTTTTTGAAGAATGACTTACTTTGATGCATGTTAAAGTGGTAAAGGGTCACATTTACCACTTTGGAATGTGATTTGTAAGAAATTTTTTGAGCTTTCATATGTTCTAGTGTTTTGGCAACTTTTTGAAACCACATTTTTATTCTTTTCAAGTGAATGGGAAGAGAAATGAACCCACAATTAGATTTTTGACTTACTCCTTGTTTTTAAGAAATAAAAAGTTTCTATATCATTAGTGCTTTTAAGAGTTGAGCATTCTTATAATTGATTGCAATGTTTTGATTGATTATGTTTGTAAGGTTAGCATTAGGAATTGTGAAGTAAAGGCATTGTGGTTAGCTTCCTATGCAATTGATTATATTGGAGTGAATATTAGAGAGAAACCTTGTTGGAAGGTTAATAGAGCCTTGAATTCTTTCTATGTGTGCATGTTTACTTAATCTTTCATCTTCTAGAACTTGTTTCAACTCTTCTTCGAAACGGCATTTGCATTAGTGTGATGGAAATGAAAGAGGCATTCATTTTAAACCTTTTTAACCTAAACACAAACCCTCATTCATGACCATTTGCTTACCCCTTTGAGCCATTTTTATGTTGTATGCATGTCATGTTATTTAATCATAGTATTCATGGCATTTTAAAATCAAAGTGGTTTGCCAAATAAAAAAGATAAACAATGGATATATTGAAATGCCATGTATATAGAAAAGAGAAGTAGAAGAGAATTGAAGAAAAAAAAAAGAAAAAAAGAAAGAAAGAAAGAAAGGGTATTGAAAAAGAAAAGAGTGAGTGTGGTTTTGAAAGAAAAAAAAGAAAAGAATTGAATTGAAAAAAAAAAGTATTGCTAAAGAAAAAGAAAAAAAAAAGAAAAAGAAGAAGAAAAATTGAATAAAAAAAAGAGAAAGAGAAAAGCAAAAGAAATATCAAGAAGGCATTTGTTCATAAATTTAGAAAAAAATTGGCAAAAGATTATCAAGTTATTTAGATGCTATGAATTTATTCATTAACTTAAACTTGTATATCAACAATTTCTTCTTCTGTTTAATTCATTTCATCCAGCCTTCATTCATCATTACAAGCCTTTTAAAGCCCTCTTGATTCATTGCATTAAGTGCTATTAATTGCGGAGAAGTTAGAGTTGTTACAAGCCTATGGTAAGGTGTTGATCAAGTGAATTAGAGTGAAATTATCCCAATGAGGTGAGATGAGTTAAACATTAATACCTTGAGAGTTTCTTATGCTTCATTCCAATATTTTGGATTGTGTTGTTAGCTAATTTCTTTGCATTGTTTGATTATTATGACTAGGGTTGACTTGAAAATTTTGATTAATTAATCCATTGCTTTCGTATTATAAAATTGTTCATCTTTCAATTACATTGATGATTGTAATTTAGAAAATTGTGTTTAATTGCCTTTGTTCAGGAGTACAAAGGTCTAAGTGTGGGGGAATTGATTGAACCATATTTTTATATAATATTTCATGATTAATTTGGGATTTTTAATGTATTTTCTAAGACATTATTGCATGATTAAGCATAAATTTTAATTAGAGACATTTGTTTTGAATTAATTGTAATTAGGGGTAAAATGTTCACAATTTATTAATTATTTTTATACAATTGTCCCTTGAACTTTTGATGCTACAATTGTGCTTAATCTTACATTTCAGGTGGTTCGGAAGAAAATTGGAAATTTTGGAGAATAAATTAATATTTTGAAGATTGAGGGAAAAAACTACAGAAAAGGCCCTACAATTTCTGAAATTTACAAAATAGTAAAGAAAATGGCCTAAGAAAAACCACAGAAAAGGACTCATGAGCTCTGGAAATTTTAATTGAACCTCCAAAATATTTCAAAACCTTTCACTGAAATCCTTCCAAAAACCTTTGTAACTTTTCACTTTAGTCCCTAGGCCATAGGTTGCAGTTTGGGCCTTTGCTGGATAATAAAGTTCAACGCAATGCACAGACCCGATGGATATGGAAATCCGGATATGCAGCGACCCGACATGGAAGTGAGGAGCTGGGTTTATATGCAGAGGAGAGTTGAGCGCCGCTGGAGGAGAACGAGAGCTAGGGCGGACATGGAGAGTGGGAGAGCTTGAGATCTTGTGACCGGAAAGAAGGAGCTGGAGACCACCGTCCATCTGTCTTCACCGCCGCTGCACCTTTCGGAACCAGAACAGCAGAGAGTGTGGAGCCACGGACAGAAGAAAAAGAACCAGAACCAGCACCGTTGGTAACCATTATCAGTGAACTTCTTGGGCCTCTGCACGGTCACCTTCCTTCTCTAACCACAGATTCCGGCAACTCTCTCATTTCTTCATTTCTCCATTGCCTTCTTCTTCACTGCTGAACCACCGTCATCATCATCTTCACACGCCTCCACTGTCAATAACCACCAATGACACCACCATCTCTCTCTTCATCATTTCAGATTCAGCCTTCAATATTTCCCCTGTTTTTCCATGTGACAGTGCCTTGCTATTCAGTTTGAACCGACAAGAACCCATTAGCTCTTCTTTGCTCTTCAGTCTTCAATTTCCATGGGTTTTTGGTGCTTGGAACACGCTATGGTTGCAGTGGCTATGAGTGGCTGATTTTTCATTGAGTCTTGGTGGTAGATAAGGTGGCTAGAGCTTTAAGGTTCTACAAGGGGGAGTTCACTATTTTCCATTAGCTCAATTTTATACATTATGTCTTGTGGATTAATTTTGCATTGATATATGTATATTTTGGAGACTTAGATGAGTGATAATTTGTCTAAGATGGATTATCTTGTATTTAATTTGATATTGATGCATTTGAATTTTATTGGATTTATTTTCCTATTGGATTAATGAAGTTATACATTCTATGTGATATCTAGATTATGTGATGGATTTAATTTAATTTGAATGTCGCGATTGTGCTTTCAATTAAGTGGAACCAAGTGCATTAATCCATTTTCAATACACATCAAGTGGGTTTTTAGCAATTTGCCTAAGAGGTGACTAAGAATGCGATTGTAGGACTAGTCATTTATTTGGTAGATTGGACCTAATGCGATTGTTTAGGGTTTTTAATTTGACTTGATGCAAAAATAACTCCCAAATTATTTTAAAGAAGCTAGGAAAGCCACCAAATTTGCCACTAAGGTTCATTTTATCATATTATCCCTTTTTAATCCAAATCATTTCTTTATTATTTTCCAAAAAAAAAAAAGGAATAGCTTTATTTTCATAAATTTTAATTTTTAGAAAAAACCAATTTCAAAAACCCTTTTCTAACCATGTTTATAGCACTTAGTTTTTCCTAGGGTAGTCAAAATAAATGGCTCCTTGATAAGAGAACGATCCCGAGTTGTTTGCACTCTATTGCATTTAATTCGTGGTAATTTGTGATTTAATTAATTATTTTTATACAATTTATTAATTAATTGTATAAAAATAATTAATAAATTGTGAACATTTTACCCCTAATTACAATTAATTCAAAACAAATGTCCCTAATTAAAATTTATGCTTAATCATGCAATAATGTCTTATAAAATACATTAAAAATCCCAAATTAATCATGAAATATTATATAAAAATATGGTTCAATCAATCGGTCCGATCCGGTTCTCTAAATAGTGAAGAGAATGTATTATGCATGAGAAAAATATAATAAGAGGGACCATATTAGTTAAAGGTAAAAATACATTTAATATTCATAGACAAACACAAAGTGGATATCATAAAAGGATCTAACCAATTCAAAAACAAAGTCAACATCAAAAAAGGGGCTAACCAATTCAAAAATCAGATGGAATGGGAGTAAATAAGGTTGCATCTCTTATTGTTAATAGGGACATGATTAAAAAAAGTATAGTAATAAATGTTTTAGATAAAGGCTAATCGTTTCTCTTATATGGAAACGAAATACAATTTAATTGAAACATTAAAAAAATAATTATTTAATGTTTTAGAGCCAGACTCCTAGAAATTTAACCGAAGTCTGATTAATAGACCATTTTCTTATAAAATTAGAAAAAGGAAGCAAATTATTATTTTTTTAATTTATTGCTCCAAAATACGCACTATATCATTTAAATACAGCTTACATAATTAAAGATGAAACCGAACAGCAAACAACTACAGGGGGTTTATAAATATGCATGTTTGGTTGAATATATTATATTAGCCTCGATCCTCCCCCAAACAACAGTGCCTTGGTTTTACAGTGTGTGGAGAAGAACCATGGCATCATTTTCTTTGCCTGCAAACGTCATAATCTGTGATCCATCTTCAATGAGCGTCCAAGAGCTCGTGAAGAACCCTCTTCCCTCTCTTCCTCAACGCTACATTCGCGAAGATCGTTATCAGCTCTCCGAAACTGAAATCCTTCTTACTGATGCAGAAGCAGAACCAATACCCATTCTTGGCATGAACCACTTTCTCTCTGAACAACACAGAGAGGCTGAGCTCCAGAAATTGCACTCAGCTTGCAGAGACTGGGGTATTTTTCAGGTTAGAATTCGTCTTCTGCTCTGTCTGTTTCATATCCCAACCTCAACAGATTCTATTTTTAGTTTCTTGTTTTGATTTATGTTTTATATGTGTAAGCAGGTGGTGAACCATGGAGTGAGTGGGGAGGAGCTAGAGGAGGTAAGAAATGGGGTTGAAGGATTCTTCAGTCTACCACAGCAAAAGAAGATGAAGTATAAGATAAGGCCAGGTGATTTTGAAGGCTTTGGAACTGTAATTAGATCACAAGATCAGAAACAGGACTGGTGTGATAGGTTTTATATCACCATCAATCCCATTCACAAACCAAAGCTATATCTCTTCCCAGAGCCCCCTTTATCCCTCAGGATCTCTCTCTCTCTCTCTCTCTCTCTCTCTCTCACACACACACACAGAGCAAATATTCAGATGTTTAATTCACCCCAAATTAAATCTTAATCACGATATCATAAACATATCAAGAAGTATTTAGATGCCAGTGTTAGAGAAGCAGACCACCCCACAACAATATACCAAATAAACCAGACTGTGGTATTACTTACTGTATATGTGCAGGACTATATTGGATTTATATATACAGAAAGTGCAAAATCTAGGGGAGCGGGTCCCTAATGTGAATTACCTGATGCGCAGTGTGATGTGCACAATCTCAGCCGTTCGTTTCATCTACGGTGAGAAATATTTCATTAATCAAAACGACGTCGTTTTAATTACTGAATCTGGACCACTCACTCAAAACCTCAATCACAGCCGTTCATAACATTTTATTTAAACTTCTTCTTCTCCGACAAGTTGCTGCAGACAGAGATCACTGAAATTCACCTTTGTGGCTGAAGTATGCGCGGGAAAACTCTATTGAGGTTGGGGCAAGTCTAAAGGTATGTTTTTTATAACTTTTTTGATATTTATGAGTCTAAAAATGTTTCAAATATGCGGATTTATGATTAAAAAATCCATCTTTTTGAGTTTTTATGGAGAATGTCGAAAGGGGCAAAATCTCCCAAAGATGTTTTAGTAGCTTATTGTCACAATACAAGTTAAGGAATAAGTGAATAACTCTATTTCTAATGCAGCTTTAATAAACCACATAATTCATAGATTAAAGAGAGCCACGCTAGTTGATTTTTACATGTGAACCTATCAGATGTAGAGGCAATTAAAAAGTCGAAAACATAATATGTTTACATCATAATGTATACAATAAATCAAGTGATGACAATGCCATTCACAACTTAACTTAATTTATAAATAGAACGACATGATTTATACGGAATAAAATCATAAAAAATGTTTACATCAGTCATCAATAATATACGAGACAGGCTCTTTGGTTGAGTATACGATATGCCTATTGACCAAAATAAAGATGTGGACAATAATATATGATATGGGTATATTTTTTCACTTAAAAAAATAAAGATGCAGGCAAGATGTGAGTTTACAAACCTGAATATAGGTATATTTTTTGTTGTCAAACCTGAAATTGCGGTAGTGAGTTTTCATATGATGTTTTGGGAATAAATTCAGTCACCTAAATCTGATTTACACTTGCTAAAATTGTTGTCTCTTGAATTTGCTAGAAGTTGCTCACTACTACACTCCCTAAATTGTGACTTGTGCATTTCCTGATGTCATTACCCTGAACTATACCTGTTTGGAAACTTGCTAAATTACTTCTTGTTATCATTTAGCTGCTATGACAAGAATCTTGGAATTAAGAATTTGAATATGTTTGTGCCCTGAATTCATCACTTGCTGCTGTCCATAAATTATAGAGCTTGTGCAAAATTGTTTTGATTAATGACATTGCATTATCACTAAGCTTCTAAACTGCCGAGTTCATTTTGCTGCTACATGATATGAGTACATACTTGTTAATATGAACTAAATCTCATGCACTTAAATTTTTCTGGATATATTTTGAATGAATTTCCTCTAGTTTTTAATTGCTTTTGTGATTGTAGTCACTGCAACCCAGATTGTGGAGATTCAACAGGATGGATATCAACTTCACACCGAGAATAGGTCTTGAATTTGAAAATTTAGATGAGGCATATGAATTTTGGACCAATTATGGACATGAAATGGGTTTTAATGTTAGGAAGCACAATTTCACTTATAGTAGGAGGGACAAGTCTATTATTACTTGTTATAGATATGTATATAGTAAGCAAGGAGTGCGACAGCCAGACAAGAGGGATTATACAATAAAATATCCTCGAGCTAAGACTAGAATGGATTGCAAAGCAAAATTGTATGTGAAGCTTGTGAATGGAAAGTGGAGAGTTAGCGAATTTGTTGGTGAACATAATCACCCTTTGCATTCTAAAGAATCAGCACATCTCCTACGATCTCAACGCCAAGTAAATGCAACTCAAGGCATTGAAATAGAAATGACAAATGATGTAGGGCTTAAACAGAAGGATACATTTAATTTAATGAGTAAACAAGTTGGAGGTAGAGCCAATTTGGGGTTTACAAGAGAGGATGTCAAAAGCTATTTGAGGCAAAGGAGGCAACGAGAAATGAAGTATGGAGAAGCTGGATGTCTATTACAATATTTTCAACAGCAGCTGTTAAAGAATCCATCTTTCTTTCATGCTTATCAGATGGATTTTGATAAGCAAATAACAAATGTGTTTTGGGCTGATCCACACATGCTAATTGATTATGCTTGTTTTGGTGATGTTGTTTCATTTGATACTACATATTGCACAAATCGTCAAAATAGACCCCTTGTTGTATTTTCAGGTTTCAACCATTATAGAACAGCGGTAATATTTGGTGTTGCATTATTGTATAATGAGACAATAGAGTCATTTAAATGGCTTTTTGAAACATTCTTGCAGGCTCACAAACAAAAGCAACCACATACTATTTTTATTGATCAAGATCAAGCAATGGCTAGAGCACTACAAGATGTAATGCCTGAGGTTAAACATGGGTTGTGCAGGGTGCTAAGGTGTTACAAAATAAACCCAGCTGTGTCCTTCAAAAGCAAGGTAAGAGAAGACAAAATGTCAACTCTTTGCAAAAGCCTCTTGAATCTAAAGAAAGGCAAGAAAAGAAAAATCAAAAGCAAGGGAAGAAAAGAAAAATCAAATCTCTTCAATCACTAGGTACACTTCAACTTCTTGCATCAAGACAATCAATATTAATTACATGAAATTTTATTTCAATTTTTTACAATAATTATATTTTGACAATGTTGTTTTAATAACAGGTTCTCAATGCAGCACCATTAGTCTTGTGTAGAAATGAGATTTCAAATAATTTTGTCAGCTCCTCCATCTTTGGGTTTATATGTTGATTCAGCTACCCATTTTGGCAGAACAATGTACCTTCTTGAGAGATTGTGGTTCATTATTCTTCAGCAGGACTTTTGGGTTCCGTCAACCATTTTGATGTAGCGATAATTTTGGCAATTTAATACTAAATATTTAATTATTGTGATAGATGAGATGATACTAAGTTAATGGATGGAGAGCAAAAACATTGTATTTTGACTAATTCTTTTGGCATTGTATTTTATCAGTTTTTCTCTTTATCTCCATATAATAGAAGGATGAATTGCATTTTACATAAAGAAGAGACAAATACGTAACAAATAGGAGAAAATTGGGAGGTTGACATTAATATTATCAACGCAGCTAGTTGGAGGTAATTTTTTATTTTTTTAATCAAATTTATTGATGTAAAGAAACATTTACATTAAATTAAGTGAGAAATAAAATACTTGGCAAAAAAAGTGAGAAATAAAATAACTGGGAGAATTTATAATTACAAAAGTAAAAAGGTAAAAATTCCATGGAATATAAAGATAAAGCTTCACTTGATATAAAAACTGAATGGCAAAAAAAAATATAAGAACCGGAGGTCACAGCGGAGGAAAAAGGTGGAGAAGAAGAAGTTTAAATAAAATGTTATCAACGGCTGTGATCGAGGTTTTGAGTGAGTGGTCCAGATTCAATAATCAAAACGACGTCGTTTTGATTAATGAAATATTTCTCACCGTAGATGGAACAAACAGCTGAGCTTGTGCACATCACACTGCGCATCAGGTAATGCACATCAGGGACCCCGCTCCCAAAATATAGGAATGACACTGCTGGGTTTGCTAGAGAAGGCTCTGAAAATGGAGGAGAGAGAGATGAGGGAGGTGTTTGAGGATGGGATGCAATTATTGAGAATGACATATTATCCTCCATGTCCAAAACCAGAGCTGGTGATGGGGTTTGGTGCTCATTCAGATTCTACGGTGATCACTATCCTGAACCAGGTCAATGGAGTGAGTGGCCTCCAGGTTAAGAAAAAAGGCGTCTGGCTTCCTGTTAACTTCCTCCCTAATTTGCTTGTTGTCAATGTTGGAGACATTCTTGAGGTTAATTTCTCGTTATCAACTTGTTTATTAGTTCTATCTTTACAAAACAAAAGTCATCTCGTTTATTTACCTCATATAACGCAAAATAACTTAAAATAAGCTACTCTAAAATGACAAAAGTCATATCATTTATTTATCTCCTATAACGCAAAATCACTTAAAATAAGATAATATGAAACGCCCACTAAGAATAAAAATGTCTACTTGGTTGTACAGATTATGAGCAATGGTGTGTACAAGAGTGCAGAGCACAGGGCAACAGTGAATACAGACAAGGAAAGAATCTCCATAGCTTTGTTCTTCCTGGCCAAACTTGAGGCTGAAGTAGGGCCTGCAAAGAGTCTTATTAGCCCAGAAAATCCTCCTCTATTCAAAAGGATTGGAATGGAAAAATATTTGAATGATTACTTCTCTCGCAAGCAGCAAGGGAAATCATTCTTAGAGTACATGAGGATAAAAAAAGAACATGTCATTGCCAGCTAGCACCACGTAAATGTAATCACCTATTGTTCATTATTGTAGCATAATGTGTAATTCTATGTATATCTATCATTGATGCCTCAATGGTCATAGGCAAAGCACATATCGTTCTCAATGCCCTTTGACGTCCAAACCCATCTGTAAGGTAGGGGAGGGGGAAATACCTGAATTTTCTTTTTTGTCACAATACTACTACAAAAAGGGGTTTTAACGTCCCTATTTTGACACTTTTAACGTCCAAAAATTGGGGAGATGTCTATATGGGGGGCGTAATATGTTTTAAGAAAAGACGTCTGAAAAAAATGGGACGTCTAAAGGGAGGACTTTAGACGTCCCAAATTAAGAATTGGGACGTCTAAAGTCCCCCTATGTAGGACTTTAGACGTCTCAAATCTAGAATTGGGACGTCTAAAGTCCCCGTGTAGGACTTTAGACGTCCCAAATCTAAAATTTGGACCTCTAAAATCCCCCTGTGTAGGACTTTAGACGTCCCAAATATCAATTTGGGACGTCTAAAGTCCTCCACAAGGGAACTTTAGACGTCCCAATTTCAAAATTGGGACGTCTAAAGTTTCCACTTTAGATGTCCCTTTTTTAAAAAAGGGACGTCTAAAGTCATTTGAATTTCAAATTTCCTGTAGATGATGAGGTCATCAATTACGAAAGAAAACATAAGTTGAATTTGGACATCACTTTAGATATCCCAAATTGAATTTAGACATCACTTTAGACTCCCAAATTGAATTTGGGACGTCTAAAGCTACCCAGTTCCCACATATAATTATAAAAATGCCACCGCCTATGTTTTAAACGCTCCTATTTTTAAAAGGGATGTCTTTTAGGATAGCAGTATCTATATTCTGTAGTAGTGCAAGAAATTATACGATCCTTGGATGCCATTCGCTTGTACGGATCAATAAGTCATCTCCCCATGCCCAAACGGCACAAACCTTTTCCAAGCCGCACAAGAGAAAATACTTTCCCCAACTGCATCAAAATAACAAATAGCAACCATATAGTTCTGAGTTATAGTAAACAACCAGCTGTACGGAAAGACTAATTTCTTAGATCTGACACTTTACAACATTTTGATCGCATGGGGCAGACAAGGGAACACATGGTTTTGCATTTATCCTCATTTCTCAAAACGAGAAAAAACCGAAACTCACCATTTCCGTTTAAATCAGTAAGACATACAAATCAGGCAAACTTCACCCAATAATAATCACACAAAAAAAAACAAAGGAAATGCAAATGCAAACGCAAACGAAAGGAGAAAAACTACGCATTTAGGCATCCCAAATGGTTTTAGGACGCCTAAAGTCTTAGTTTAGGCATCACAAATGAATTTTGGGACATCAAAGTAAGTCAAATTTTTTTACTTTTTAATTTTGGTGCCCGGGGAAATCTTTAGGCGTCTTAATTTAAATTTGAGAAGTCTAAACTCTTGGAAATGGGAACATTAGGCATCCCAAATTTGAATTGGGACGCCTAAAGTCTTGGTTTAGGCGTCTCAAATGAATTTTGGGACGCCTAAAGTAAGTCAAATTTTTTTTACTTTTCAATTTTTGGAGCCGGGGGAATCTTTAGGCATCCCAATTTAAATTTGGGATGTCTAAACTTTTCTTAGGCGTCCCAATTCAAATTTGGGACGCCTAATGTTCCCATTTTCCTGCTTTATTTATGAAAATGTCATCACCTCTATCTTTTAACATCCATTTTTTGAAAAAGTGACGTCTATAAGGGTAGTAAAATCTTCAACTTCTAGTAGTGTTACAAAATGGTAAGGACATCTAGCATTGCAATCGTTTTATTCTATATAATATATATATATATATATATATGTAAAATAACAACAACTCATACAACCTAATATTATATATGTATAACAACAACCAGAAAGTGTCAAAATATTTGTCATCATACAACTACAAACTAATATAAATAAAAAGTTTACTGATCTATATGTTGAAGAAGATGTCCATTCAAAAAGTCTCTGATCAAATTAATGTCTTCATGTAGGTAGCCAAAAAATATTACTCTGTTTAATTTCGTTCATTACATCAAAATAAATATACATATGTATTTTCCTCGATTTCCAAGCTCCAAACGTATAAAACAAAAACATTATTAGTATTGCATAACTACTAACAACTAGTTTATGATTCTGGCAAAAAAAAAACTAATCAAGGGAAAATCACATTGAAAATTTAAATTAATTCTTCATGTTAATTTATATTTAAAAAAACATACGTGGAAGAAAAAATGTGTCGGTTGAATATGAGTTGTATTAGGTAATTTGACCAATAAACTTTTCAAAAAGCTACTTTTAACCAATCTTCTAAGAAAAAACAAACACAAAAGCCTATTTAGTATTTTATACTTGTTTCACACTTAAGATGATAAGCTTATCATTATTTTTCGTCAAAACATGGTATCAGCTGTAAGGATAAATTACTTTACTCTCGTTCAAAAAGTTAAAAGCTTTTTCAACACCTTCAAGAAGCCCATTAAATATATGCATGAGTTCTTCCCACTCCAAAGTAGTCATACTTGTCATTCTGGGTTTATTTATATAATACTCTCAAAAAGCATGTTCAACTAGGGAGATTATCTTTCTCTGCACTCAAATTATGCACCAATTAAGAGAAATAGAAAAGAGTTTTAGTAAGTTTCATATACTTGATGAAAGTAGGGGAGAGGGCAGCTGACAGTGTCTATGTGCTTCCAAGGTGAAGAAGACGTTGGAGGAGGTGTGTATGCACGATGGAGAGGAGAGGTACGCCAGAGGCTGAAAGCAAAGAAGAAGGTGGAAGGTCTATGCCGGAGGGTGGAGGGGGCAAAAGAAGATGGAGGAGGTGTACGCCGGAGGATGAGAGCAAAGAAAGTGCTGTGAGAATGGAAGGATGTGGAGGAAAAAGGAATGAAGAAAAGGAAGAGAGGAAGAAGATCGAGGAAGACGAAGTGTAATAAAGAAAATGGAATAATGAGAAAAGCTTACCCACGGTGTAGAGAAGACGAAGTCACGGGAATGAAAGAAAAGAGAATAAAGAAAAAAGGGAAGAGAAGTCACAGGGGATGGGAAAGAAGGAAATTTTCTGACTTGGGAATGAAGAGAAGAGAAGTCATGAGCATGTCAGAATTTCTAACATGCCTTTAGGCATCCCAAATTTTTTTGGGACACCTTAAGTAAGTCAAATTTTTTTAATTTACGTTTTTGGCATCAGTGGGAATCTTTATGCATCCCAAATTTTAAACTCTACTTTAGGCATCCCAATTCAAATTTGGAACGCCTAATGTTGCGATTTCATTGCTTTATTTACAAAAATGTCACTGCCTCTATATTTTAACCTCCCTTTTTAACAAAAGGGACGTCTATAGGGATAGTAATATCTTCAACCTATAGTAGTGATAAGCTCCCACTTACAAGCATTATGGGCATTCACAAATGACCCTGATGGAATATGAAAAAACTTACATATAACTTTTGCTTAGTCCAACATTTATAGGGTGTAGAAGTGACCACTTTAGAGGGCACATGGTTAAACTCAAATCCACATACATCTAACGTAACCCTTATGAGCTCCCACTTACAACCATTATAAAAATTTGTAAATGACCTGATGGTGTATGAAAAAACTTAAATAAAACTTTTGCTTAGTCCAACATTTATTTGTAGAAGTGACCACTTTAGAGGGCAAATGGTTAAACTCATATTCACATACACCTGAAGGAACCAAGGATGTGTGCATACGTACTAATCCACCAAAGGTGGACTAGATATTACTCTCCCAATCACACTTTGATGGGTTAGTATGAACCATAATACATTTAAACATATCTAATAGCATTCTATTAAACCTTTATAAACTCCTTTTGGTGACTGAATGTTAGGGATAATTAACTATTTGATAATCTCTTGTTCACAAAGCTCATTGAAACTGATCAGATAGATACTCACAACCTTGATCAGTTCATAGGACCTTTAAAATTCCTATCTAATTGATTTTTAACCTTCATTTACATATCGTCTACAACACTCTAGCTTTAAGCTTGTGTGAAATCTAGTAATAACTATAATCATGAGAAATCAACAAAGGTAATAACATATCAAGCTTTGTGTCTTACTCTCATACTTATAGAACTATATGCAACAAACCAAAATAATTGCAATGCATACTCAATTCTAGTTCTCTTACTAAAAATCTTTCATTATGTTATTTCTAGAACTAATTTATGCAACCTTACTAGCAAGATATATATTTAAGTCAATACTTAAATTAAAAGAAATGGCAATGCAATCATGCACAAAGAATTTACCAACCAAAGAAATTTACTAAAGAAAGATTGAATTACAACTATACAATTTCATAGGGCAATTCATACTATTTTGTTTCCCTTATCAAGCCATATAGGTCTCGTAATCTTTTCTATACTAAGCTGACATCTCAACCTCAGTATTACCATGACCTTTTGTCAATGGCTTGACAACGAATTATTTTTATAAATACCAGATATTTTGATTACCCCATTAGGTTTTAAATTATGTTCTTAGTAGCCTCTCTTGGCTTAGCCACTCAAATTATCTCACACATAAGGTTATTCAAAATTTATTTTATCCAAGAACTTATAAGTAATAATATAACACATTGAAGTATACGACATCATGTACTTATATTATTCATGACTAGACAAATAACAACATCATTGGGTCTTTGATTAGGAGAATACATTTGTACCTCCCATCACACATATTTCAATTATGTCATTATCATCTATCAAGAAATTCATACAAGTACCTTAAATAACATGCTTAATTATTACTCTCATAAAACTCATTTTCTACGAGCTCTCACTTAGATAGAGCATATGACGCTCTTGAAAGACTCAATTTCCAAGGGCTCCCACTCATAAAGAGTATTTGACTTTTAGTCTTCATGCTTTCATTACATTATATTCATAATGTCATATTAACCACTTATCTAGGAGTCAGAGAAACTTAATAGTTTATCCAAGTTCTCTATTCAACACAATTTTTTAAACAAAAAAAATTCTCTAAAAGGTTAAGTCTCCATGTTTCTCAAACCTAGTCTGATAGGTTCTCAACAACTATTGTTTTTCTAAAAATTGCAAGAATTTTCATATCTTCTATCATTTCAACAATCTCCTAAAGTTTTTTCTATATTTTCTAGAAGAAATATTCCGAACTTCTTATTCAAATAAATCATATTTGTTTCCTAATAGAAACATTTCGTATATCTTCTCAAATCTGTTATAGTTTCAAGTATCAGGGATTTGAACTGGGCTTATGGTTTAGCTATTCTCTGAGATGGACTTCCACTCTATATACGAGATGAATTATTTTCCTAAACTCCAATATGATATAGAGTTTGAACATTTGTAAATCTCTCTATTCGAGATTTACTCTCACTTTGATCCGATATTGCTTCTTCAATATCAGATCCTTCACTTTTACCTCCTTGAGGTTTCTTTGGATTCAAATCTTAACATTAACTTTCTTAAGATTAAGAAAATTCAAGTTCCTTGTAGGAATCTTTTTCTAAGTTCTCTTTCATTCGCACCTCTCATTTCATTTTAGGAACAATTTAATTTTGATTATTTTCCACTTAATCCTTCTCAATTTCTTCTCTTTCTCGGATATCACTCAGAATTTCATACTCATATTGTCAACACCCATTTCCATTTCGATATACACAGAGTAATAGAGACCAAGTTCCACAGGCATACAGAAGAGTACATATATACTGATAAAAGTATTTGTTTACAGTCCAAAGTCAACCATACAGAATGCGACAATATATACCACTATTACAAAAAATCCAAAAGTATTTTAGACATAGACTATTTATAACCACGAAATTTGCATTTGCCTCGAGGCACATGCCAGTCACTTCCCTTGGTCTACCTTCTTGCCTTTTGATCCACTGGCACCCGCTGAGATGTTTTATTTAAAAAAAGGGGTGAGATTCCGAGGAATCGCGTAGAAACATGCTATCATTCATAGAAAATATGAAAAGTAAATATGATATGTTCCATTTATGCACCAATTAATGAACAATATAAACACATCATCTACATGTATATATGAGTACGGCTCAACCCCACTAATCTGCATCGGTTGGTCTTCCGCCAACTCCAGTGTAAGTGCCTCTAACACTACTGGCCCCTCTATGGGCAAAACATGTTGATTAATAAAGTGCATTTACAAAAAATGGCATCCACACAATCATAAAACTATGGCATGATATATGAAGGATAATGTCCATACCTCGAAGTTCTATCGACCCCTTTTTGTGTGCCTCGTGAAACGTGTCAACTTTCGGCTCCCGATTTGGTCCTAAAATATTAAATATACAAGAAATAGGTCATAACCTATCCAAGTATCATTTTAGACTCTTCCATAGTGTTGAATGTGGTTATATTAGTCTATGGTGAAAATTTACCAAAATGCCCCCGGGACCCCAGCCCAACCCCGTCGCACCCGGCCCGAGAGCACGTTTTTCCAAATTTTTTACTAGAGCTATCCTGATGTATTTTTGTCCAAGGAATCAATTTCTGGGCTCAAAAATATCAAATTCAATGTCAAATTATGAAATTGTCCTTGGCAGCCCTATTTTTAGGGTTTTAGGGGCGCTTCCGTAATTATGCTTTTTCAGCCTTTTCCGAAAAAGTGCCTAACTGTAACCCCACCTAATTTTCCCTCCTGTATCCAATGAAACCATCAAATCATTGAAAATAAAAATCTACCCCAATATCTGGCCCTGACCGAAATTATGGAGTCCTCCTAGCATAATCGGTGTTTTGTGATTTCGGCTCCGTAAACATGTTCCTTTCTACTCCTAACCACTTTATTAACCATCTAATTGAGTTATAACAATAATTTGAATTAAAATTGGTCAGCATAACCCTTAGGCACACACTTTTCCGAAATTTAAAATCAATGGCAATCCGGCGAAATTTCACTGATTAAATTGCCCACATCAGCCAGAATAGTTAATATACGAAGGTTTGGAAGTTACCTCAAGCTCCCACAAGTTTTTCCCAAATATTGCTGAAAGACCTAAGTGCTCAACAACAGATTTTGAGCTTCCAAACCTTAAAGAACAAAGAGGAGTAGCTTAGGATCGGAGTTATACGCGTTAGGAGCTAAATCGTCGAAGAAATCGGCTTACCTTGCTATTTTTCTTCTTTCTCTCTCAAGAATTCCACACGTCCTCTCTCTCTATATAGGTCTGTTGCAGCGTGAAAATGGGCTGAAGAGAAAGATGATAACGTATTTATCATATATTTTGCATTATTTTATGCATTTGTTTCATTTTCCAAAAATTCCAAAATCAATTTTATGCACATAAAACCTATGTACAAGTAACCAAGCTCATTAAGCCTAACCAATATTTTCTTATTTATGCCACATTTAGGAGACACCTAGAGGTCCCTCCCTATGGTCTCAATTGGCTTCACAACTTGTTTCGGTTACGTATACACGTAAAGTTCCAATTTTGGTCAAATTTGCATTTTTTGCTCAAATTTTCCATAAATTCATATTAAATTGACCAAAATATTATAAATATATTTTTCACTTTTATTTTCCTTAATTAATTAAAATAAACTTCAATTAATTGAAAAATAATTAATTTTGTGATAATTTGGCAAAATTACGATTTTGACATTACCTTTCTAATCCAATTTCTTCTCTTATTTTTCTTTGGCTAATTTCCATCTATTTTTGGACCAAATATTTTCTCTAATATTCCTTCATTTTTGGACCCTAATATTGGGCATTTTAAATTATCCAAATTAATTCCATAATTATTTTGCCCATTTTCTCATGAAAATGAACATTTATAAGATTCATAAATTCCAAATTTATGAATATTCACCATTTTATTGAATTTCCCAAATATTTAAAATATTTTTTATGAATATAAATTTTTGGGTGTTACACATATGGGCAAATCCCTAACTCCTTTATTACTTAGAGGCTCACATTCCTTAAAGTAATATATGTTCGAATAAATGTGAAAGAAAATAGTCTATTTCTAAACCGTTATTAAGAAGTTCATATTAGATAGAAGTTCTTCAACAAAAATTTTGTTCAAGAGATTCAAATCTTTTTGTTTCAGTGCTTTTAAAACTATTGGTTCATACCTATCAAATTAAAATAAAATAAAGTATTGCAAATATTTTAAGAATTTTTTAAACATATAAAAATCATTGTAATAGCACTAAAAACGTTCAAAGATCCAAACATAATTCAAAATATTCAAATTATATGTACAAAAGAAGATAATGAATTTAAGGAATCTTAGTTTTCAACTGACCCAAACTCAAATAATTAATTTCATCAATTTCGTTTTCTCATACAAGAGAGCTTCCTACTGTTTGTTGATGATTTATGGGACTAAAATTTCATATTACAAATCCTTAATATTATACTTCACATAAAACATATGGAAACAAAAAAAAAATAGGGGCATCTCGATTTCCAGATTCATATTTATAAGACAGGAAATAAAAATTCAACCGGGTAGAATCCTTTGAAGCCACATAAGGGCAAGGCCAAGCGAAGTTCATAAAAAATTATTAACATATCCATAAACGATTATAAATACCAATGCAGTCATTCTTCTGGAAAAACAAGATTATGAACAGTGCACATACAACAGATTCTCGCCGCAAAAACAAAAGCGGTGTGTGTGTGTGTGTGTGTGTGTGTGTGTGTGTGTGTGTGTGTGTGTGTGTGTGTGTGTGTGTGTGTGTGTGTGTGTGTGTGTGTGTGTGTGTGTGTGTGTGTGTGTGTGTGTGTGTGTGTGTGTGTGTGTGTGTGTGTGTGTGTGTGTGTGTGTGTGTGTGTGTGTGTGTGTGGACCTCAAGAAAAAATATATTGGAGGCATATATACTCATGATTCATGAACCTTCAGAGACATTAATTATCGTGCCAAAAAAAATTAACGGTTCCACAAGTTTGCAGAAACTATCATATCAATATATTCTTAAGAAGAATAGGGAAATAAGCCGTTGGACTATGTCAATGCAAAAAGGTCTCACGAGTTACTGTTTATAACAACAGTGTCGGCTTTATTTACTAAGCCATTCCTGATTTAGTCGGCTTCATTCAAAACGGACGACCCTTGAAGACCTTCTCTGTTCAGTATACTCACAAAACTTGCCTTTACTCTTCCCAATTTCTTCTGCAAGTCGGAGCTCCGGAATAGATTTTTTCCTCGCCGATCCGATACTGATGTCTCTCTTCAAGGAGCTACGACCATGCTGTGGACGGAGTACCAAACCATCATATGGGTAATATATCGTCGCTGTCGTTGCTCTGGTAACCTGCAAATACTGCCTCAACGCTTCTGCGTTTGTACACTCACTCTGATTGGAGTTGTTCTTCACTCACTCAGTCCGAGAACCTAACATTTTCATCTTCACCCACTCAATCCGTCTGCAAAACTTTGATCTAGCTCCTCACTGATGCCTTCTATTTTTCAGGATTTTGCTTGGAGTTGGCCTTTATTCCAGATCTTATGGATCAGTCTGAGCTCGGCAACTGCTTTTTTCCAGATCAGTCTGAGCTACGCAACATTCCAGATCTTTCTTCTAGAAGCCAGAAAAATGCTGTCAACAGAAGATCAAGCCGAAATATGGGTAATGAAGAAAGGCCCCCGTCCTTATTTTGCTGGTCCGTTAATTCTTTACTTTTTTTCTGTTTTTCTGAAGAGATTCTATGCCTGGTGTTCAGTAATTCCAATGCCAAGATTTGCATTCTGATTTCATATTTGATAAGATTGAGAATCTGGTGTGATAGTTGATTCACTTCCAATTTGCTAGATGCAAGTCCGTGAATCAAGTGTTACAAAAATAGGTAGTCAATTGTATCAGTTGGCTTGCTAATTTGATTGACACGCCCTTTGTGTAAGGCACTGTGTTTTCTTTTATGCAATATGTAGTCAATTGTATGGCAGCCCTGATATAGTTTTAAGATGCAGCTGTAAGTTTTCTGCAAACTCAACCTGAGCTGTGCCTTTATAAGAGCATGAACGCTTGATACACTTCTGCCATGCAAATTAAAGTGGGTGAATTTATTTATTTATTTTTAAAGGTTGTGATGGAGTTTTCTTAGTGCACTTATGCGGCAGACGTTTCAACTATAACAGCTGGTATGGTGATTTGATTGAGGTGCCTTTTTGCTGGGGACATTGTTTTCCCTTATGCAATTGGTAGTCAATCGTATAGCCACCCTGATATACTGCTCTAATGCAGTTGTGTACATTTTGTAGACTCAACTGAGCTATTGATTTACGAAAATTAGATAAACGCATGCCTCTTGACAAATAAAGCATCTTATTAAAACTGGAGGTGTATATTCATACCACAAATTCATGACAAGGACGCACTATTTAATAATCAGATATTTTCGTAATGCAAAAACATGCCGCATAAAAAATATCTCTATCATATTGGTCTTAAAAAAATTTCTAAAAAATAATATCATAAAGGCCTTGAGAAAACCGTATGCTTTGATACCATATAAAAATTTTGGGCATACCAGAAATCCGATTGACTTACTAAAGTACCCACTAAAACCGAAACACCGATGTGAACTCTGATTATGTTATACAACAAATACATCATAGAGATGAAGAAAAGAGAATATTCTTATGAGACAACTTTTTACATGGAGAAAAGCGATATTCTATGTGTTATTTAGATTCTCTACTCCTTCAATTCCACGTCCTATATATAGTACGTGCGTATAATCACATAAGAATATATGTAACTCCTTAAGTATACGGATATATAAGAATAGACATAACTATTAAATCATAAAGGGATATTTTTTCTTCATGAACCTGTGCCTCTCCATGATAACCCCTCTTGAATCAGGCTTAGGTCCTAATCCACTAAAGGTATACTAATATATTCCAACAGTACCCAATTATCACACACGTTTTTTGAATATATTTCAACTAGTTTGGGTATAATTTAAACTGCAGGCTTAAAATTTTCAAATAAGTTAAAATTCTGTGGAGTGTTTTAGAGAGAGAGAGAGAGTACATATAAAGGGAATTATTGAATGTCATACACACTTATAATTTGTGTTACTCTTAATTTACCTCTTTTTATTTCTATTATAGGGCGTTTCTAGATAGTTTTTTTATCATTTTTTATAAGGCATTTAGTGTTTCAAAAAGTATTAAACATTTGTTTCATATTTGCCGGTATATTTGCTCATATTTGATAAGAATACTAGTTTGTCCCCAAAAAAAAACAAAAGATAAGAATACTAGAATAATAAGAGACAGTAGAAATTAATATAATGTTGGAATTTAATTAATGTTGTTAATAATGATAATATATTGAAAATCACTTTAAATTTTATAGCAAACTCTCTTATCCAAAAAAAAATATATATAGCAAACTCAGTACTTTATTGGTACGTGTGGATTAATTAAAAATGACTTACATCGGAGATAGAGGGACACTATGAATTTAATTAACTTAAAAAGTAAAGTTATCTAGAATGTTAGAAATTAGAATTGGTCAATACTATGTTGCTCTCAATTCTTTTTAACTTATTATATATTTAATTTGATTCAATGTATGTCGGCTCTATTACACATATTCTAACGGGGTGTGCCGGAAAATTATTAAATCAGTCAAGTCTAACCGCCAATAATTCCACATATTGAATTATTGATAGATAAATTAATAATTTTATCTTAGAAAAAAATTGTTTGATCAATTTTATATATGGTATATATGCTGGATATACAGGGTGTTCCGGATAACAAGGAAATCAGTCAAAACTGACTGCTAATAATTTCACATATTGAGTATTAATAGATAATAATTGACTTTGCATTTGTTAAGTGTTCATTGGACTTGAATATAAGGCACACCTTGCTGTTATATGAGCTAGACGTAGGTTGTCAAATTCGTTTAAGCAAACTCGTCATGATGAGGTAAACTCGTATAGTGAACTCGAATCATAAACTAGTAAAAGTTTATTTTTATCATTAAATAGGTATTAATAACGTATAGTTAAATATTTAAAATATGAAAAATGACAAAAATTTGATATAAATATATTTTCAACTAAATAATTGAAATTAAATCCATCAATATTCATAATATATCATGCTTAACAAAGAAGTTTTTATAAAATTCATATATAAAGTCACTGAACATAATCAAATCAAAAAATTTGACATGAATTTAAGAGTAATTTAATACGGTTTTGTAAGTTAGAAATATAAAAACGGTAAATTTGATATATAAACTCGTAAGTTTGACAGAATTTATAACTTGCACAAGTTTACATGTGACTCGACTCGATTTTGTAAAATGGAAACATAAAAATAGTAAACTCGGAGAGTCAAATTATGAGTTTGATAATAATGAATAAGACCCAGTTTTTTATACCAATGATGATCCAGACCGAATTATTTATTACAATGTAAGTCTTATGTGCTTTCTATAAAAAAAATTAATTAAGTTAATTATTTATAACAAATATGCATTATTTCATTTAAAATATGATATCAATCATATGCATTGAAATTACAGGATAAAGGGCCTCTCCATTTCTCTTATCTTCCACTTCCCTCCACTTTTTTATTTACACCATTAAATCAAATTTGACAGTTAAGATTTAGTACCCTATAAAAAATAAAAAGGAATATATAAAAGTATAAAAATATGAACTGTTTATATTAACTTTTAATGATTTAAATTTATTTATGTACATTTTTTTGTTATTCAATATTATAATAATTTTTTAATAGAATACTAAATCTCAACTGTTAAAGTTAATTTAATGGTGTAAATAAAGAGTGGTGGGAAGTGGATGGTAAGAGAAATGGAGAAGCTCCTTTCCCAAAATTACTCTGGATAAAAACCACTTTATATATGCAATTAATAGACATCTTTTGGAAAAAAAAATCATAAATTGAGGAAACAAAGTGGATTGAGCTATTGATGTCTTACGTTTAGGATCAAAATAAAAACTTTATCTAGTTTTTATACTTAAAATCAAGGATCGAGAGCATTAAACTTTTAAAAGTCAATGTCTTAGTGAAACAGAACAGAGAATGTGAACGATGAAACAGAACAGAGAATGTGAACAAGCAGCCAACGTTGACATTGCATATGATGTATGCACTGACGTTGAGGGGTTGGTGAATGGTTGCCAAAACTGACTTTTGCATTATTTTAAGGAATTTATAAGGTTATGATTTTAGTATAAATAGGTGTGAGATTTTCATTGTAATGCATCAAGAATTTGAATAAACACATTTGAGTTTGGTTTCTATACCATTTTGGCATCAGAGCCTGGTTCCAGAGGGAGAGAAAACGAGAGAGTGAGGAAGAGGATTGAGAGAAAAAAAACGTTGGGAAAACAAGGTGTGCGAATTCCATCCTGCCGACCTTTTCTCGAAAATCTAACCACACCATCGTGTTCAGGAGGTCCCAAAACCTAGAACAGGAGTCTGCCACCACTGTGAAACGCCGCCACGCGCCGCCAAGCGCCGCCGCCTGAGACCCACGCGCCGTCAACGGAGCCCACGCGCCGGCCACGCGCCCCAGAGGTTGAAGACGACCAGTCAGCCGCCACGTCATCTGCCACGTCAGCACTGTTGACCAGTCAGCGCCACTCTATCCAATCAGATTGCGCCACGTGTCATCCTTGCCACGTCACCCAGTCCCGTCAGCAGCCACGTCATCGGTCAATGCAACGTGGACCAATCACGGACTGCCACGTGTCACTATTGCTACGTCAGGATTAGGTCACATCGCTTCTAACTGTCCTAACCGTAGAGTTGTCACTATTATGGAAGGAGAAGCTTCTACAGTATTTGACGAAGAAAGGGAGCCTATACCTGAAACGGAGTAAATATTTGATGAGGAGCCAATATTTGATGATGAAATTACTCCTACAGATCACGGTGAATCACTTGTTATTAGGAGAAGTCTGCATACAGCCATCGTGAAAGAAGAACCTTGGCTACGTCGCAACATTTTTCATACCCGCTGCACAACTCAGGGTAAAGTCTGCGACATCATTATTGACAACGGAAGCTGTGAAAATGTAATCTCCAACTACATGGTAGAAAAATTGCACCTACCAACTCATAATCATCCGAGCCCTTACAAGCTTCAATGGCTTAACCAGGACAGCGAGGTAAAAGTTTCGAAACGATGCCTTATTACTTTTTCTATCGGTAAAAGGTATCATGATGAAGTTTGGTGTGATGTTGTTCCAATGGACGCTTGTCATCTTCTTTTGGGGAGACCTTGGCAATATGATCGACATGTTCTGTATGACGGTCATGCAAACACGTATTCCTTCCAGAAGGATGGCGTTAAAATTCAACTTGCTCCTTTGCCACCTGATAAACACAATAAAGGCAAGAATGAATCCAAACCATTAGTGTCTTTAGTCGAGAAGGTGACCAAAACAGACAGCCAAGTAATGGGTTTTCTTCTATTACTCAAGACAAATAACGGAACTGTCATTCCACCTGAAGTGCAGCCATTGTTAGAGGAGTTTCCTGATGTAATTCCAGATAAAATTCCGTCGGGATTACCACCCATGCGAGACATTCAACATGCTATGGATTTTATTCCAAGAGCAGTAATTCCTAACAGGCCAGCTTACAGAATGAGTCCTCAAGAACATGCTGAAGTTCAAGGCCAAATTGAAGAATTGCTTAAAAAAGGATTAATCCGTGAAAGTGTCAGCCCTTGTGCCGTACCTGTACTCCTAGTTCCCAAGAAGGATGAAAGCTGGAGAATGTGCATAGATTGCCGTGCAGTCAACAAGATCACAATTAAGTATCGGTTTCCGATACCCAGGCTTGATGACATGCTCGACCAGTTATATGGCTCTACCATCTTCTCTAAGATTGACCTTCGTAGTGGATATCATCAAATCCGAATTCGTCCCGGAGATGAATGGAAGACCGCTTTCAAAACCAGAGATGGGTTGTACGAATGGAATGTGATGCCATTTGGGTTGTCAAATGCTCCTAGCACGTTTATGCGCCTGATGAACCAAGTCCTTCGTCCTTTCATTAGCAAGTTTGTTGTTGTCTATTTTGATGACATTCTTATCTACAACAAGAGCATAGCAGATCATTTAGAGCACCTACGTCAAGTATTGCAAGCTCTTCGTGAACAAAAACGTTATGCCAACTTGAAGAAATGCACCTTCTTGACAAATGAAGTCATTTTTCTGGGTTACATTATCACTGCAGAAGGTGTACGAGTGGATCCAAGCAAAATTGAAGCCATTAACAGCTGACCAACTCCACAATCTATCCAAGAAGTTCGGAGCATCCATGGATTAGCTTCCTTCTATAGGAGGTTCATTCGAAATTTTAGTTCCGTTGCTGCACCCCTTACAGATTGCATCAAGGGAGACAAGTTCCAATGGACAGAAAAGGCTCAAATAAGTTTTGAAGAACTAAAGAAATGCTTGACAGAAACTCCTGTGCTAGCTCTTCCTAATTTTGACCAAGTGTTTGAGGTCAGTTGTGATGCCTCTAACACTGGGATTGGTGCTATTTTGAGTCAAGAAGGCCACCCGATTGCTTTCTTCAGCGAGAAACTTAATAATGCTAAGCTCAAATACTCTACCTATGATAAAGAGTTCTATGCTGTTGTTCGAGCTTTGCAACATTAGAGCCACTACCTGTTGCATAAAGAGTTTATTCTCTATTCTGACCACGAATCACTCAAGCATTTGAATTCTCAACAGAAGATCAATCGAAGGCATGCCGCTTGGAGTGAAATGTTGCAGACCTATCCATTTTTACTCAAACATAAGGCTGGGATCCTAAATTCAGTAGCTGATGCGCTCAGTCATCGCCATGCTTTGATAACGACTATGCAAACCAAAGTAGTGGGCTTTGAAACTATAAAAGAGTTGTATCAAGATGATCCTGATTTCCAGGGTGCCTGGAGTGCTACTGAATCTCAACCATTTCAGCAGTATTACAGGGAAGGAGGATTTTTATTCAAAGGCAAAACTCTTTGCATTCCTCGTTGCTCACTTCGAGAAGTTATAATTTGGGAAGCACATAATGGAGGATTAGCTGGTCATTTTGGTAGAGATAAAACTGTAGCCTTAGTAAAAGAAAACTTCTATTGGCCAAGACTTGAACGGGATATCAACAAGCATATCCAAAGATGCAGAACATGCCACCTAACTAAATCCAAAAGCCAAAATACTGGGTTATACATGCCATTGCCAGTACCCAACGCACCTTAGGAGGATGTGAGTATGGATTTTGTCCTCGGGTTACCTCGGACCCAGAGACAAAAGGACTCTATAATGGTGGTTGTTGACCGTTTTTCAAACATGGCTCACTTCATTCCTTGTCAGAAGACTAATGATGCGGTTCAAATTACAGATTTTTATTTCAAGGAGATTGTTCGACTCCATGGAATTCCAAAAACCGTTACCTCTGATAGAGACATCAAGTTCGTAAGCCATTTCTGGAGGACTTTATGGAAAAAGATGGGAACAAAACTTCAGTTTAGCAGTGCTAGCCATCCACAAACTGATGGACAAACCGAAGCTGTTAACAGAATTCTTGGAAATCTTTTACGAAGTTTTGTTGGAACGAACTTGAAGCAGTGGGATCTTATTCTTGCTCAAGTTGAATTTGCTTACAACAACTCAGTCAATCAAGCAACTGGAAAGTGTCCATTTGAAGTTGTTTATGGCACCCGTCCTCTCAGCCCACTTGATTTGACACCATCTTCTGATAAGCAACAATATAGTGCCAATGCAGACCAGCGGGCCAAGGAAATTAAGAAATTACATGAGCAGGTATGTAATAAGATTCAGAAGCAGAATTTGAAACTCAAGGCACAATGAGACAAGCATCGGAAACATCAAGTCTTTAATGTGGGGGATTTGGTCTGGATACATTTGAGGAAGGAACGTTTTCCTAAACAACCAAATGCCAAGTTATCTCCGCGAGCTGATGGACCATTCAAGATCATACAGAAAATTAATAATAATGCTTACAAAGTGGAATTGCCTGGTGCTTACGGTGTTTCCGCCACTTTCAACGTTGCGGATCTATCTCCATATATTGATGATGTTGATTCTGACTCGAGGACGAGTCCTGTCCAACCCCGGGGGAATGAAACAGAACAGAGAATGTGAACGATGAAACAAAACAGAGAATGTGAACAAGCAGCCAACATTGACATTGCATATGATGTATGCACTGACGTTGAGGGGTTGGTGAATGGTTGCCAAAACTGACTTTTGCATTATTTTAAGGAATTTATAAGGTTATGATTTTAGTATAAATAGGTGTGAGATTTTCATTGTAATGCATCAAGAATTTGAATAAACACATTTGAGTTTGGTTTCTATACCACTTAGCTAAACATGTACTACCTCTGGTCTTAAATATAGGATATAATTTGTAATGTAAATTGTACTACAAACTATGTCCTATATTTACGACTGGAGGGAGTAATAATTAATCATGGGCGTGCCGTGAAATATCTATCAGATATGTTGGCTAAAAAGATCTCTCAAGCATGTAAATAATAAATTTGACCAAAAAGCACATGTAAGTGATAAATTACTTAGCGAAGTACGGACTGAATTTAACGTGAAATAAATTAGTTGATACAATTTTGAATCTCTTATGAGTATTTTTAGGTGTTAATAAGTTGGTTTAAAGCATATACTCCTCAAATCCTATTTATAAATGGGAGTGAGGGTGTATTTTAAATATATATAAGTCCCATAATTAAATTTTATTTTTACATGAATGTACGTTTTTACTTTTTATTTAGGGTTAAGAAATAAATTTACCAACAAAGTTTTAAGGAGTGAGCATCTGGCACAATTATGTTTTAAAGAGGGCAAAAATACACATAAGAAATTAAAAGTAAATCATCCAGCACAAAATCGTTAAATTTGACCTAACGGCGTTAAATTATAAGAGAAGAAAACCCTTAACAACATTAGGTCAAATTTAACGGTTTTGTGCTGGATGCTCCACTTTTAATTCCTTATGTGTATTTTGCTCCCTTTAAAATATAATTATGTCAGACACTCCTTCTTTAAAATTTTGTTGGTAAATTTGCTCCTTAACGCTTTTATTTATCATAAACTCCTCTGATCTGGTCCTCTTATAAGGTAGAGCCATAGAGAGAAGGGGGTTTTTTTTTTTTGTCCTAATTATAAATCATATCATTAAATTTTTTATATGGATATACAATTTTACTATTTATTTACAATGGTGTAGATTTGTACTGATAGGATAGAGTGTATATATTAAATAAGGGTAAAGTTTAAAAGATATTAAATTTTAGAGTAAAATACATTAACTATCATATGTCTTACTTAAATTATAGAAACATTCCATCTACTTTGAAAACATAGATAAACCTCCTTTAAAATTAAAATGCAAATTACGCAAACCTCCCTTGTATTTTGGAAATTTTATTTCCTTCTATTCAACTGTTAGTTAACTATTAAGTTTGACTCTTAAACTTAAATTTTGACCAAAATACCCTCATTTAGCATAATAATCGTTTAAACATTTATATTTGTCAAAACAATTATACAACCAAAAAATTTATTACAGATATATATATTCAAAATTTTTAATACATTATAAAATTTATTAATTTTGATGATCTTATAAAATTTATATATTTTTATTTTTCATCATGTTTATTAAATATTTTTATTTAAATTTCTTTTAAATGGTTAAAAATATATTTTATTTTATCATAGAGTATAAATAAAATAAGTTTGACTGTACGAGAGATTAGGTGAATTATTTAATTTTATAATTTATAATTTTTGAAAATTTTTTTTGCTAAAACATTTATAAACACATTTACTTTGTACATATTTACAAAAAGGATTAATCAAATCTTCAATCAAGTTTTTATATCTACATCAATTAAACTTATGTACCAATATAATTAAAAATATTAAATAAATAAATTTGAAAAATAAAAAACTAAAATTATGGAAAAAAAAAAGAAAATTCTTAAATTATTCATAACAATTTTAAACAAAAATATAGATTTAGTATCATGAGCGGTAAATTATTAAATAAATTTATTTTAATAAAAAATATAATTAAAAATATTTTTTTAAAAAAATATTCATAATGGTGTTCATAGTTTGGAATTAAGTGTATGTCTTTAAAATAGAGGGGATATCAGTGTAATTAAGGCAATATACAATGGAGGTTGGAGTTTTTAACTCTCAATTTTAATATAGATTTAATGAGATTTAATGTCTTTCTTAGCTTCAATGACTTATAAATAGGATTAGAAAAGTAAATTGTTACTTTTTTGGGAAGTGTCCATATTGAATATGATTAAAATTAAAAATTTATTAGGAAGTGTATATATTAAATATGAGTAAAATTAAACATTATTAAATTTAAAATACAGTTAATAAAGTTTAATGTTTTTTCTTAACATTTTGGTTTGACATATTGCAAATCACTATTAGTAAGAAGAAATAAATATATTTCAGAATAAAGAAATTTCTCTCTCCAATTCCACTAACAAGTCCATGAGCATTCACTAACAAGTCCACTTACACTGAAAAGCATATGAATGTCCATTGACAAGTTTATGGGCGTTTGATAATTAAAATTTATTGCAAAAAACAAAATCCCACGAGACTTCAATACAATTTTGAGATTCAATTGATCATTTTATTGTATTGTCTCTTATCCGGGACCTAAATACAATTTTTCCCTATTTATTCTAAATTTTGGAATAAATTGGAGTAATAGTATTACCTTGTGTTTATGTTTTTAAGATGTACGATTATGATTGAATAAAAGTGGCGTGTATTAATTTGATTCTTGTTTATGCAAAGAAAAATCGAAGAGAGCTAGAGGGAGAAATGATATTTTATAAATATATTCCACGTCCTGGGAACATGGCATTCCAACCATCACTGAAAAGGCCTACTAAGAATTTTCCACCTTTGACTTTGATGGTAAAGCTCCGGAAGGCATGTCACTCTTGTGTGCAAATATCCTACTAGCAATTTCCTGCCTTTTTCTCTAAGTAAACTATAAATACTATCCGCAGGGTCGACCACAAGACTCCTATTCATTCAAGGAGTCACCTAATTGTCTTTAGTACCTTTATTTTATTTTAATTTTATTTCCCATGTATCAAAAAAAATAATAATAATGTTGGTCACAGCGGACTATTTATTCTAAATTTGGAATACATTCGGTTAATAGTATTAAATAATCGTGGCAGATGGAGATTTTTTTTTTTTTTTTTTTTTTGCGATCAAATTCGTTTCATTCATAAGGAAAAAAAAAACTACATAGTCCATAGAAAGAAAAATTACTAAAAACCAAATACTATGAAAATAAAGAGCTAAAAAACTAACAGACAAAACATCATCCTAAATCATCATTAATAGTAAAATGATCTAAGTCACCATCCAGCAGAACTTGTAATCAGATTGGGGGTCTCCACACCCAGTCCTCAAGACATCTTCTCTGCAACGAAGATCAAGCAACCCAATCAGCCACTTTATTTGCCTCTCTAGGAATCCATCTGCAACATTGGACTTTATATAAATTTCTTATAAAAAGGATATTTTCCAAAACCGGCAAACTATCCCAATCAGGAACATTTTCAATGCCTTCCATGCATTTGATGAGTTGTTGGTTATCAGATTCAACAATGACATCATCAGGATCATTTTCATGTATATATTTAAAGGCAAGGAACATTGCTTGGTATTCAGCATTAAAAACTGATGTAGTAGAAGTAATCCGCACATTTCCATCCAGGAGGAAACCATTTGAATCCCAAAGGATAAATGCCACAGCCGCCATCTTATCTTGACCAGAAAAGGAACAGTCTGTATTTACCTTTAATCCATTACCTTTTGGAGGACACCATTTGCTAGAATTCAGCTCTTGTCCAGAATGACATCTGGTACCATTGTCACTTGCATTTGGTTCATTCTGACTCCAACCATTTGCCTCCCAAAATTCAATAATCCTAACACTTGATTGGTTCAAAACAACAATTGGATTAGGATAAATCTTCTGATACACATATGAGCATCTCCCTTTCCAGATATACCACAAGATTACAGCCATGAGAGATCTATGATAATCATCAACTTGATCATTTGAGAGAAAATCAGCCACCCAACTATTCAGGTCCTCAATCAGATTATTTGATAAAATTAAAGACAGATTACTTCCATACCACACCCTCTTGGACCACTCACATTTGAGAAAAATATGAGTAACAAATTCAGGTTCTAAATTACAAATAGGACAGAGGTTGGAGTTAGTGCATTGCCTTTTAGCCAAATTTTCCATAAAGGGGATTGCATTGGAAAGAATTCTGCACATAAAAGTCCTAATCTTGTAGGGAACCTTAAGCTTCCAAATTTGGTTCCATACCTTATTAGTCCTTGTGGATGTTGATGCTGCATTATTTCTTTGAGAAATATTCACTAGTGTCTTAGCTACTCTGTACCCCTCTTTTACTGTGTAGCAACACTTGCTTCCATTCAACCATATCCATTTATCTTCCCTATTAGACAAAACCATATGTGTTTTTCTAATAGCCATAGTTTCTTCTTCCCTTAAAAATTCAGCAATAGAATCTAAATTCTATCCCAATTCATTTTTAAGATCAAACACCGTAAGATTAGTCATAGCAAGAGATGGGCATAGAGAAATAATTTTGTTACCTAGTAAGTGCAACAACCACGGATCATTCTAGACACGTGTGTTACACCCATTTCGTACACAAATAGTTGTATTACCCTCTAAGATTGTTCTGCCTGCAATGATGCTCCTCCAAAGCCATGAAGATGAATTTTTCACTTCTACCTCCATAAAAGATACAGAAGGGAAGTACTTGCTCTTCAAAATTTGAACCCATAATTGTTGAGGGTCCTGCAAAATTCTCCAGCCCAGTTTAGCTAGAAGTGCCAAATTGAAAGATTTAAAATCTTTAAACCCCAAACTCCCTTCTTCCTTAGAATTCTTAAGCTTTTGTTGTGATACCCAGTGAATTTTTCGGTTATTTTCTATTCCCTTCCACCATAATCTAGCAATCATACTATCCAGTTTTTTCAAAATTGATTTTGGGAAAAGGAAACAAGACATAGGGTAAATAGGAATTGAATTGACAACAGCTTTGATCAATACTTCTCTTCCAGCTTCAGAAAGGAAACCTTTTTGCCACCCCATCATCATCTTCTTAACTTGTCAACTACGAAATTCAGGGCTTGCATCTTTGACCTCCCTCAGACAATTGGAAGTCCCAGATAATTTCCATGTGTGTCTACTGCAGCAATCTGAAATACATGCCCAATTTCTTCCTTAATAATAGGCGTCACACTTCTAGAGAAATATAAGCAAGATTTCCTAACATTTATTAGCTGTCTCGACGCTTGACAATACATATTTAGAACATATTGTAAATTTCTGCAATTCTCAACCTCAGCTTTAAGAAAAAAAGACCAAATCATTAGCAAAGAGACAATGTGTAAGCTCCGGAAAATTCCTTGCTAATTTAATTCCTTTCAATAAGCCCATGTTTTGCCATCATTCTATTATCTTTGAAAGCACATTACTGATCAATATGAACAAATAAAGGGATAAAGGGTCCTCTTGTCTCAATCCCCTTATTGGAGTCACTTGTGAAACCCTTTTTCCAAACATGAGAATAGAAAATTGGACAGATGATATACACCACATAATTTGGTCCACCCATTGACTAGAAAAGCCCATCCTCAATAAAAGGGCAACCAGAAAGTCTCATTCCACTCAATCATAAGCTTTGTTCATATCAAGCTTAATTGCCAGTTCTAAACCACAATTCCTATTCTTAAGATGATGGAAAGATTCATGAACCACTATCCAACAGTTAGTTGACTATTAAGTTTGATTCTTAAACTTAAATTTTGACCAAAATACCCTCATTTAACATAATAATTGTTTAAACATTTATATCTGTCAAAACAATTATACAACCAAAAAATTTATTACAGATATATATTCAAAATTTTTAATACATTATAAAATTTATTAATTTAGATCATCTTATAAAATTTATATTTTTTTTTATTTTTCATCATGTTTATTAAATATTTTTATTTAAATTTATTTTAAATGGTTAAAAATATATTTTATTTTATCATAGAGTATAAATAAAATAAGTTTGACTGTATGAGAGATTAGGTAAATTATTTAATTTTATAATTTATAATTTTTGAAAAATTTTGTTGCTAAAACATTTATAAACACATTTACTTTGTACATATTTATAAAAAGGATTAATCAAATCTTCCATCAAGTTTTTATATCTACATCAATTAAATCAATTAAACTTATGTACCAATATAATTAAAAATATTAAATAAATAAATTTGAAAAATAAAAAAATAAAATTATGAAAGAAAAAAAAAAGAAAAGTCTTAAATTATTCATAACAATTTTAAACAAAAACATAGATTTAGTATCATGAGCGGTAAATTAGCAAATAAATTTATTTTAATAAAAAATATAATTAAAAATATTTTTTTTAAAATATTCATAATGGTGTTCACAGTTTGGAATTAAATGTATATTTTTAAAATAGAGAGGATATCATTATAATTAAAGCAATATGCAATGAAGGTTGGAGTTTTTAACTCTAAATTTTAATATAGATTTAATGTGATTTAATGTCTTTCTTAGCTTCAATGACTTATAAATAGGATTAGAAAATTAAATTGTTACTTTTTTGGGAAGTGTATATATTAAATATGATTAAAAGTAAAAATTTATTAGGAAGTGTATATATTAAATATGAGTAAAATTAAAAATTATTAAATTTAAAATACAGTTAATAAGGTTTAATGTTTTTTGTTAAATTTTGGTTTGACATATTGCAAGTCACTATTAGTAAGAAGAAATAAATATATTTCAGAATAAAGAAATTTTTCTCTCCAATTCCACTAACAAGTCCATGAGCATCTACTAACAAATCAAGAGGCGCTTACACTGAAAAGTATATGGACGTCAACTGACAAATTCATGGATGTTTGATAATTAAAATTTATTGCAAAAAAATAAATCCCACAGGATTTTAATGCAATTTTGAGATTTAATAGACTATTTTATTGTATTTTCTCTTGTCCGAGACCTAAATACAATTTTTCCCTATTTATTCTAAATTTTGGAATAAATTGGATTAATAGTATTACCTTGTGTCTATGTTTTTACTTTTTAAGATGTACGATTATGATTGAATAAAAGTGGCGTGTATTAATTTGATTCTTGTTTGTGCAAAGAAAAATTGAAGCGAGTTAGAGGAAGAAATGATATTTTATAAATATATTCCACGTCCTGGGAACATGGCATTCCAGCCATCACTGAAAAAGCCTACTAAGAATTTTCCACCTTTGACTTTGACGGTAAAGCTCCGGAAGGCATATCACTAGTATTTTTTTTTTTTTTTTGAATGTAGATCTGGATTACATTAGGCCACTAAGGGTTAATACAACAGTAAGGTTACAATAACCAAATACTAATATTTATATACCCTTGCAACGACTATCTTAGTATTATAGTGTCTTCGATAATTTCAACAAACCTAGATTTTGATTTAAAATCAAGGTATGGTTAACGAACATTTAAAATTTTTTTTTAAAATATAGATTTTGGGAAAAATTATTTAGTTTTTATTTTTTCTTTTGTGTGGGTCCTATCCCCTCTCTCTTTTGTTTTTTCTTGGGAGAATTACATTGAGGTCCCAAAGAAGAGGAAAAATAAAAAAATGGTCCCTATAGATTGCAAAATGAAAAAATGGTCTTATGGAGTTGTTAATACAGGCTCCTGAAGTTATTAATGAGTTGTTAATATAAGTTCATGGAGTTGTTAATAAGACCATTTTTTCATTTTACAATTTATAGGGACCATTTTTTTATTTGTTTTTTTGCATGGGACTAAGTGTAATTCTCCCTTTTTTTTTTTTTTTATGTGGGCCCCACTCACCCACTATCTCTTCTACTTTTATAAGTATATTCCACGTTCTCATGGCATTCCAACCATCACTGAAAAGGCCTACTAAGAATTTTCCACTTTTGACTTTGATGGTAAAGCTCCGGAAGGCATATCACTCTTGGGATCTGGTTTCTGTCTGCTGTCTAACGGTCTGTTGTCCGTCCCTTCCTCTCAAACTATATGGTTTTTGTGTAGTTTGGGGGTAAATAAGGGGTTGAATTTTTTTTTCTTTTTAAAATAGTATCTAGTATATTGAAGTATTTTTTTTTTATGTATCTAATATTTTAAAATATTTTTTAACTAATATATAGTATCCTAAGATAATTTTTAATACTTTTAACCTTTTAAAATATTTTTTCAGTTGTGTCTAGTGTATTAGCAGACTGATTATAATTTAACCCTTAATGTATTTTACATTGTTTTGGAACCCGAACCAGACCGGCCGATCCGGCCCGAGAACCGGTAAACCAGACTATAAACCGGTCCGGTGACCGAACCTGTTCACTATTTTTTTTATTTTTTATTTATTTATAAATTGATTTTATAATATTTTTCCTTCTAATTTCATATTAATAAACCTAAAATATTCAATTTTTCACCAGTTTAGTCCCGGTTTAACTCCGGTTTGACTCTAATCTGACCCACTGACCCTTGATCTAGTACCCCGACCGGTCCAGTGACCGGTCCGGGTTTCATAACCATGGTATTTTAAAGAGTTAAAAGCACCAAAAAATAATTTAAAGGGTTAAAAACACCAAAAAAAATATTTTAAAGTGATTTTTGGAACTGAAAAAAATACATTAAAGGTTAAATTGTAATCAATCTGCTAACACACTAGGCACAACTGAAAAAATATTTTAAGGGATTAAAAGTACTAAAAATTATTTTAGAATACTATATGTTACTTAAAAAATATTTTAAGATATTAGATACATTCAAAAAAATACTTCAAAATACTATATACTATTTTTTTTTAAAAAAAACTTAGACCCTCATTTATCCCCAAACAGTATAATTTGGGAGAAAAGGACGGGCAGCAAACCACGGCCAGATCCATCAGTCTTGTGTGCAAATATCCTACTAGCAATTTTCTGTCTTTTTCTCTAAGTAAATAAATAATGTTGGCCACAGCGGACTATTTATTCTAAATTTTGGAATACATTCGGTTAATAGTATTAAATAATCGTGGCAGATGGAGATTAAGATGCGTTGTCCCATATTTTCCATCTCAAGGTTACGTTGGTTATACTTTTCGGATCTTGGTCATTTTCCTTAAAAAAAAAAAATGGAGGATCATTTTCTTGATCTGGATTATTAAATTAAGATTTTAATGATTCAAATTTAATATTATATTATTATTATTATTATTATTATTATTATTATTATTATTATAAAAATATTCTTAATTCATCGGTCTAAATCAGAAAAAGGCTCTCCTTTCCTTGAAAGAAAAGAACCAAAGTCAGATCCATACTTTTTAAGTTTTGTGAAGCTTTTAATTTAAAATAGGCATTTTAAAATAAACAAATACTAAGATTTTAAGAACCTTTTAATTTATTAAGGATATTAGGAAAGCACTGATCCTATCCCACAAGAAAGTGGCTGAAAAGAATATGCATTATGTGGGACATTTGGATCTGTTAAATCAAATACATATACACAGTCTTTTCTTCTGACCTTATACACATCCATTTTGAAAAACCTATTTATATACTCTTCCAACGACCATCTTAGTATTACAGTGTATTCGGTAATTTTAACAAAACCTAGGTTTGATTAATAAACACTTAAAATTTTTTCTTAAAATCTAGGTTTTGAGAAAAACTTTTTTTTTTCTATCTTTTCTTTTGTGTGAGCCCCACCCACCCTCTCTCACTTTTACTTTTTCTTTATGTGGACTCCATCCCCTCTCTTTTACTTTTTCTTTATTTTGGTCTCACATCATAAAAAAAAAGTTATTCTGATTATAATACTCAAACAATCTTATTTTATTAAAATCATTTTTTTTACATAATCTATTATGTTCAGAAACTATTCTTTAAAAAATAATCCAAACACAACCATAGATAACACACCCTTAACTGTCCATTGAACTTGAATATGAGGCACACCTTGCTGTTATATTGTTTACATAATTCTCTTATATACGGATTTAATTTATTGCAGCAAAAATAAGTCCTATCATTTAAATGAAGTTTACATAATTGGAAGATAAAACCGAACGGTACGTATGCACCTCTATAAAGAGGCCCGTTTTGCTGTGCATATCATAGCATCCATCTAGCCTCCCCAACTTAGTAGGGCCTTGGTTTTACAGTGTGTGTGGAGAAGAACCATGGCATTGTCTGCGCATGAAAACCTCATAATCTTTGATCCATCGTCCGTCCAAGAGCTCGCAAAGAATCCTCCTGCCTCTCTTCCTCAAAGCTACATTCATGAAGATCAACAAATTCCAGATGCAGAACCAGTATCAATACCCGTTATTGACATGAACCACTTTCTCTCTGAAGAACACAGAGAGGCTGAGCTCCAGAAATTGGACTCAGCTTGCACAGAGTGGGGTATTTTTCAGGTTAGAATCCGCCTTCTGCTCTGTTTGTTTCAACAGGTTCTGTTTTTATTTTCGTGTTTCTTGTTTTGATTTATGTTTTTTATGTGTGTGATCGAGCAGCTGGTGAACCATGGAATGAGTGAGGAGGAGTTCGAGAAGGTCAGAAATGGGGTTGAAGGATTCTTCAGTCTGCCACAGCAAGAGAAGGCGAAGTATAAGATAAGGCCAGGTGATTTTGAAGGCTATGGATCCGTAATTAGATCAGAAACTGAGAAACAAGATTGGTCTGATAGGGTGGTTATGACCATCAATCCCATTCACATGCGAAAGCCATATCTCTTCCCAGAGTTCCCTCCATCCATCAGGTTCTCTCTCTCTCTCTCTCTCTCTCTCTCTCTCTCTCTCTCTCTCTGTGATGCCAAATTAAATCTTAATCATGATATCTTAAATATACCAGACAATGATCTTGATTACTGTATATTACTTTTTTGAGCAGGACTGTATTGGATATGTTTATAGAGAAAGCGCAAACTCTAGGAATGACACTGGTGGGTTTGCTGGAGAAGGCTCTGAAAATGGAGGAAAGAGAGTTGAAGGAGGTGATTGATGAGGATGCGTGGCAATTATTGAGAATGATATGTTATCCGCCATGCCCAAAACCAGAGCAGGTGATGGGGCTTAAAGCTCATTCAGATTATGCAACAATCACTATCCTTAACCAGGTCAATGGAGTGAATGGCCTACAAGTTAAAAAAAATGGTGTCTGGATTCCTGTCAACATCCCCCCTAATTCACTTGTTGTCAATGTTGGAGACATTCTCGAGGTTTATTTCTCATTACCATCTTGTTTATCAACTCTGTATTATATGAGGCTAAACTCATTTAACATATTTTAACTTGTATAACACAAAATCACTTAAAATAAGATAATCTAAACAGCTACTAAGAGTAAAGATGTCTACATGGTTGTGCAGATAGTAAGTAATGGCAAGTACAAAAGCCCGGTGCACAGGGCAGCAGTGAATACGAGCAAGGAAAGAATCTCCACCGCTGTGTTCTTCATGGCTAAACTTGATGCTGAAATAGGGCCTGCAAAGAGTTTGATTAGCCCAGAAAATCCTCCACTGTACAAAAGGATTGAAATGGAAAAATTTATGAGTGATTACTTCTCTCTCAAGCAGCAAGGGAGGTCACTCTGAGAGTACATGAGGATCAAAAAAGAACATGTCACCACCAGCACCATGTGAGATGTATAATTAGGATTGAACAATGTGTGATTCTGTGTATATCTACAGTATCACCTTCCGTCTATGTTTTTAAGATGTACGATTAGGATTGAATAAAAGTGGCATGTATTAATTAGATTCCTGTTTATGCTAAGAAAAATTTCAAGAGAGCTAGAGAGAGAAATGACGATATTTTATAAATATAGCTCACGTCCTGAGGACATGGCATTCCAACCTTGACTGAAAAGGCCTATCCTATAAGAATGAAAAGGCTAAGGAAGGCATATCACTCTTGTGTGCAAATATCCTAATAGCAGTTTTCTAAATTGATTAATATTTGCATAGTGAGACAAATACTTGCAGATTTTTAATTTAGAAATCAACTTCGTACTAATTCTGAAATTACAAGGAATCTCCCCCAAATACTCTATAAAATAGAGACTAGTTTAAAATACTGGTTACGTAATATTTGCATGGTGAGACGGATGCTTGAATAAAAGTGGTATGTATTAATTAGATTCATGTTTATGTAAAGAAAAATTTAAGAGATAGAAATGATAATATATATATATATATATATATTCCACGTGGCTGTTCCTGAGAACATGGCTTTCGAACTTTGACTCAAAAGACCTACCCTATAAAACTTGTCCACCTTTGACTTTGAAGGTGAGGCCGAGGAAGGTATATCACTCTTGTGTGCAAATATCCTAATAGCAATTTTCTAGATGGGTTGCATAATATCTTCATGGTGAGATATTTGCTTATCTCTTGGGTGAAGATACAATTTGCGTGTGTCGGAAATCACTAAAGACAAATATTTCAGTCATAGAACGTATACCAACGTTCACATAAAATTTGGAGAAAGTAGAAAGCTCCAATCTACGATCCAACCATTTAGATTCAATATCGATACATCTCGAACACCTCTACCAAATTTCAAGGTAATTGGACTAGAAATAACCATGGTTCTGTAACCCGGACCGGCCGGTAGACCGGTCCGGTTCCCGGTCTGGTCCGGGTTACTATTTTTAAAAAAAAAATTTTTTGATTTTTCCTTTAGATTTTCATACTTTAAGTCTAAAATTTTCAATTTTCCACCGGTTTGGCTCCGGTTTGGCCCCGGTCTGACCCACTAACCCTTAAACCAATACCCCGACCGGTTCAATACCTGGTCCGGGTTTTAATATCTTGGAAATAACAATCTGATTGTTAACTTAATCAAAATCGCTCAAAAAATCTACAGCAGATGTAAAAGGATGTTCACACAAATTCTGGGGAAAATAGAAGATTCCAATGAATGAAAAAAACTACCAATCATGCTGCAAAATTAGCACCTTGCTTTTCCATTTTCTATTTGAGAAGTATAAGCTGATATGGAAATCAGAGATGGCATACGTTTGCACTTATGGTTTACACTTTACGGTTTGCGAAATGAACTTGGAGCATGTATGGTTTACACTTTACAGTTTCCAAAATGAACTTTTGCTATATTGAACCGACTTATGCAAAAATCTATAATGTGTTTGGCATACGTTTATGATGTCAAAACTGACTTCTTCACTTGAAAAAGTCAGTTTAGATGTAAAATAAAAAAAATTGGCACGACTTTGAGAGCAACTGACTTTTACTCAAAAATTACTTTAAAACTCAAGTAGCTTTTTTTGGCTAGTGGATTTTAACTTTTCCTTATATTTGAATCTTCCGAAACTTGTTTTCAATATATCATATTCAAAATAAATCATAATATATTAATTGATTTTTACTCCAACTTCGGTAGATAAAAATTAGTTAGGATAAAAGGGTGTGTTTGGATTAGCAGTGATAAAAGTGGCTATTATTTCATTTGATTTTTATAAACTTAAGATTGGGTAAAAATCATATAGTGCATTGTGATTTATATTTGAAGTAGCTTTAAATACACACAATAATAATTTAGATATCGCCACTTCCTTAACTCACAATAGCTGAATAGGTCCTCTCCCCAACTAATTATAAACAATAATGAGGACCCAAATATCCCAAGTACTCAAAGAGTGACTTACTTCATAGCCTTCTTATCAGAGTCCGCAGAGAAAGCAAAGGTAGTCAAAGAAGAAGCATGAATAATTTCCAGAATGACAGTATACTACTAGAAAAAATATAATAAGTGGCGCTTATTTTAAAGAATACTATGACGTTTGGAAAGAGCCATAGCTTCCAGCACCATTAAAAATATCTATGTCGCTTCTTTATTCTATGGAAGTGCCATGACTTATTTTTAGAGATGGTAAAACAGCGGGCCCAACCCGCCAAAAAATGGCAAGCTCGGGCTGACGGGCTAAAGCGGGCTAGCCCTCTATGTAACACCCCAAATTTTATTTACAAAAAATGTATTGTAATTATTTTAATAATTCAATAAAATGGTGAATATTCATGAATTTGGATCTTGTGAATTTTGAAATATTCATATTCATAAGGAAATGGGCAAATTAATTCAAAAATTGAATTAAATTACAAAGGGGATAGCAAAATCATAATTTTTCCAATTTAGCCCAAGATTAATTATTTTCCAATTAATTGGAGTTAATTTCAATTAATCAAGAAAAATAAAAGAAAATGCATAATGGGATTATTCTTGGTGGAATACATCAAGAATTGGGAAATTAAGGGGGATTATACATAAAACCAAGTATGTCAATTGTGGAATTGAGCAAAACAATTTTTCTCTTCCCTCCCTCTCATTATTTTCGTCCATGCATGAAAGAAAAAGAAAAAAAATGTTTAATACATGAATCTCTCAATGATGACAAAGGTGGAGTGCACTCTAAGTGAAGACATGTGCATGGTGGTCATAATGAGAAGGTATGGCAAAAGAAGAGGGTATGGTGGGAGGTATGGGAGGAGGAATGGTGTGCATGCAAGGTGGTGTAATCTTGACCCTTGATTATATCAATGGCTAGGAGGAAAGATGAGGAAATTAATAAAACATGTTCTTTTCCCTTCCTTTCATACACTTCACACGCCAAGCAAGGAAACAAGAGAGAGAGAGAGAGAGAGAGAGAGAGAGAGAGAGTGTGTGTGTGTGTGTGTGTGTGTGTGTGTGTGAGTTTGAGATTTCTTGGTGATTTAGAGAGCAAGAGTTAAGGTAAGAACTTGTTTTCAAGTGAATAAGCTTCCTATATTATGTAGTTCATCCCCTAATCTTTTGTTCTTTATGGAAATCATGATTTAGCAAGCTATTCTTTAAGGTCGAGGAGAGAGAGAGAGAGAGGACGTTCTAGAGAGAGAGACACCAAGGATCAAAAGGTAATCTCTAAAACCTCAACTTCTTAGTGTATTGAAGTTGTTGTTGGTAATTATTGTTTGGTTTTGTGATTTTTTTGATGAGTTGTCAAATTAGAAACGCCATAACCCTAAGGGGTTATGCTGCTGAAAATCCTTTAAATCATGATTATGAAGTGTTTAAATGAGTTAACTAAGGATTTGAAGTGAAAAAGTACAAGTTTTGGAAGCTAAAACACAAAGCTCCATTTTTCTATTTTTCTTCATATTTTCGGTCAGACCAGAACTGGTACTAGGAGTTGGATTTTCATGAAATAAATGGTTCCAATGTACTTAGTGGACAAAAATAGGTGGGGTTACAGTTTGGCACTTTTTCGGTAGAGGTCGAAAAAGCATAATTACGAAAACGCCACTGAAATCCTTAAATAAGGGTTGTCAAGAGTATTTTCATAATTTGACAGTGAAGTTGGTGATTTCGAGCCCAAAAATGGATTCCTTGTGTGAAAATAAGTCATAATAGCCTTAGTCAAAGTTTTGGGAAAACGTGCCATCAGGCCGGGTACAGCGAGGCCGGGCCGGGGTCCCGGGGGCATTTTAGTAAATTTTCACCATAGACTAATATAACCACAAGAAACACTATAGAAGAGTCTAAAATGATACTTGGATAGGTTATGACCTATTTCTTATATATTTAATATTTTAGGACCAAGTCGAAAGCCAGAATGACATGCGTTACGAGACACCGTTAAATAGAGGATTATAAAGCGTTGAGGTAGGGACATTATCCTTCATACACTATGCCATAAGTTATGTGATTGTGTGGATGCTATTATTTTGTAAATGCACTTTATTAATCAATATGATTTGCCTAGAGAGGAGCAGTTAGTGCCAGAGGTGCACTTACACTGGGAGTTGGCAGAAGTCCAACCGGTGTAGATTGTAGGGCTGGGCCCTACTCATGTATACATGGCGATAATGTGTTTATATTGTTCACTAATTTGTGCATACCTTGGCGCATGTCATATTTACTTTTCGCATTCTCTATTAACGATATTATGTCTCTACGGGGATTCTTCGGAATCTCACCCTATTTTTAAATAAATATCTCAGCGGGTACCAGTAGGGCAAAGGGAAAAGATGTAGACACCGAAAAGTGAACGGCACGTGTCTCAAGGTGAGGAAAGATCGTGGTCATAATTAGTCTATTTTGTGATATTTTGGTGAAATTTGTAAATATTAAACTTCCGCTGTATTTTCTATTTCCTTTGACGAACGATATAGGAATTGTAAATGAATATTTTTATCAGTATAATTGTACTTTTCTGTATGCCCATTGAATTCCGTCTTTGTTACTCTTTGATTATCGAAATGGAAACGGGTGTTGACATTTTTGGTATTAGAGCTAATAAGCGGTTCTGGCATTATCAGAAATGTATACTAATAGATTTTGTTTACATGTCAACAGGATATCATGGAAGGACCGAGAAGACCAAGGATTGATTATTTCGGTACTGGCGGTATGAAGTTGCGATATATGGCACGGAAGAGCGTGCTAATGCTCCCCGTCCACATACCACAGCCGAAGCCGGAGACTCCACCTAGATCAGAGGTAGGGGAGTCGAGACATCCGCTAGGATATGACCCAGATGAGGACCTCGTCGAGCTAGATCCGTATGAGGGCTTCTCGAGGATAGAGGTAGTTCATATCCCATACAACATGCAGCCAAACAAAGAGCTAACCGATTTCTTGTGGGCCAAACTGAGGTAGGCGAGACGAGTGTGGTCTGACCCAGAGGATTACTACTTGTATTATTTAAGTTCCGTTGGGAAGCTGTATAACTTACGACATCTGCTGGATATCAGCTTACCGGACCTGACATGGATTCGTACTACTATGAGCTTTTTTCTGGATACCACTTTTTGGAACCGATAGAAGATCAGCATCGTTGAGGAGGACCCAACAACAAATTTCCCGTATTTCGGGACCACATCGACACGTACATGAGGGAGTGCTTGGACTAGGAGTAGTGATATGGGACCGACCTATATTTTGTGTAACCGGGAGGTATCAGGACGTATTTGGGGGCTAGGGCAGTCATAGGATACTGGCAGACAGAAGGAATTTTAGCCGGAAGATGTATTTTGGGAAGGGTACAGAGGAAGCTATAAATTAATATTTTGGTTATGTATCAAACAATATGTCATGTACAGTAGTATTTAGGACATGTGATGTTTCCATTTCTCTGTACTACTGTGAATAGTTATGTATGCTGTATGACATATTTGTACCCTGATTTTTTTTATGAAATGACAACAATGCCCTTGCTTGTGTATCACAATTTACTCTTCTTTAAATTTTATGTAGAGTGAATTATGGAAATGATACAACCCAAGGAAGGTGGTAGGGGCTGCGGTAGAGGCTGAGGCAAGGGTTGAGGCCGAGGGCACGGTAGACAAGGTGACAACGAGGGTGAGCCGAGGCCAGACCTTATCTAATAGCGAATACTAAAGATACTGGAGCAACAGCAACAGACCATGAACGAGATAAGAACTGATCTTCGGGGAGTACAGCAGAGACAAGACCACCTGGAGAACCGCATGGATGAGTTCATATGGGGGAATTATGAAGAGATACATGAGGAACCTCCACTAGCGAATTTACCACCAAAGCCTGAGGTGGATATTCAAGCATGGCTTAGCAGATTCAATAAACGACAACCACCTATGTTTAAGGGAAAGTTTGATCCTCAACAAGCTGAAGACTGGCTGGATCGTCTGGACAAAATCTTCGATATGCTACAATGTCTAGATGAAGTGAAGGCACGACTCGCCATATACAAGCTGGAAGGGGATGTCGATCGCTGGTGGAAATGCATGGACCTTATCCTGAAGGGGAAGAATGTTCCGATCTCATGGGAACTATTCCAAGAAGAATTTAACAAGAAGTACTTTCCTCCGACTGTCAAGCAAGAGAAAGAGAAAGAGTTCCTTAGTATCAAGCAGCACAACTGGGAGAGCTTTGATAACTATCTAGCCTGATATATCCGACTATCACACTACTCTTCATATGCCAAGCTGAACGACAATGATGAGTGGAATTTAGACATGATGATAGAGGGGCTGAGACCTGAGTTCAAGGATTAGCTGATCTCCTAACACTTCACAGAATTTAGTAAAGTAGCCGAAGAGTACCGATACATCGAGAAACGTATGTCGAGCTGGTCAACACAGCCTGGAAACAAAGGTGCTTCTGGAAGCAGTAGCTCAACGTAGAAGCGAAAAGATCAGAGTGGATATTCTGGAGGGGATCCTAAGAAGCCAAATCAATCTGGGGGCCGAGGAGGCCAGGGTTTTTTGGGAAGTAGAACGTGTTGGCGTTGTAAAAAGCCAGTGCACCCTGGTAGACAGTGCAACGGTATTCCATTTAGGCCAGACCCAAATAAAACACATGTATGTTATACTTGCAACAAGCTGGGGCATATGGCCAGGGACTGTCCACAGAAGCAGCCACAGGAAAAGATGAGACCCAGAGCTTCTGGCAGGGTCTATACGTTGACACAAGAAGAAGCCAGAAAGTCTCCAGAACTGATTCAAGGTACAATTTCTCTAAACGACAGTTTAGTACATGTTATGTACAATTCTGGTGCAAGCCATTCATTCATTGCATACGACTATGTGAGACAGTTAGGTCTATCTATGCATAAATCCCTATATGATTTGGTTGTATCTACACCTATGGGTACATGAGTTGTAACAGCCAACATTTGCCTAAATTGCGGGGTAGAGGTTGAGGGGCGAGAATTAACCGTAAATTTGATCTGTTTACCACTGTAAGGGTTGGAAGTAATTTTGGGGATTGATTAGCTGACAGCAAATGGTGTGTTGTTGGATTGTAAACAGAAGAGAGTTTTATATCTGAATCCACAACCACAAGCTGACACCAAAATCACTCTTAATCTGTTATCCGCGGCTAAGGTTGAGAGATATCTACAGAAGGGTTGTCAGGATACATGGTATTTTGCTTTATGCAATCAGAGGCCAGTGTAGCCTTGGAAAGCATCCCTATAGCGAATGAGTTCCCTGATGTCTTTCCGGAGGACGTTAGTGGATTACCTCCAGATAGGAAAGTGGAGTTCTTGATTGATTTAAGGCCTAGAGCGGGTCCAATTTCTAAAACCCCTTATCGTATGGCCCCAAGCGAGATGACAGAGTTGAAGAAGCAGATCGAGGACTTACTTGAGAAAGGGTTCATACGAACGAGCGTATCACCCTGGGGCACTCCAGTGCTTTTCGTTAAGAAGAAATATGGAAGCCTGCGTCTCTATATCGATTACCGAGAGCTGAACAAGGTGACTGTAAAGAATAAATATCCACTACCTAGAATTGACGATTTGTTTGTTCAATTGTCCGATTTGTGTGTATTCTCAAAGATCGACTTACGATCAGGATACCATCAGTTGAGAGTCAAAGTAGAAGATATAACGAAGACTGCTTTCAGGACCAGATATGGGCATTACGAGTTTCTAGTAATGCCATTTGACAAACCAATGCACCTGTTGTGTTCATGGACTACATGAATTGAATCTTCTGTTCATACCTAGACCAGTTCGTTGTAGTCTTCATTGATGATATACTGGTGTGCTCACGGAGTAAGGATGGACATGAACAGCATCTGAGAACTGTGTTGAATGTATTACGAGATAGGCAACTCTATGCCAAGTTGAGCAAGTGTGAATTTTGGCTTTCAGAGGTAAAGTTTCTGGGCTATGTTGTCTCACAACACGGGGTTGTTGTTGATCCTAGTAAGGTGGAAGCAGTACTAAACAGGAAGAGACCAGAGACGGTATTTGAGATACACAGTTTTCTGGGTCTAGCCGGTTATTATCGGAGGTTTATACAGAACTTCTCCAGAATTGCATTACCGTTGACGAAATTGACGCGGAAAGCTCAACATTATGTGTGGGATGAGAATTGTGAGAAAAGATTCCTGGAGTTGACTACAGCACCAGTGTTGACGATCCCAGATCCTAAGTTTATGTATATTGTGTATACAGATGCCAATGGGCATGGATTGGGATGCTTATTGATGCAGCATGGCCGAGTATTGGCGTATGCATCGCGTCAGCTGAAACATCATGAATTGAACTATCCTACCCATGATCTTGAGCTTGCGGCAATCATGTTTGTTTTGAAAATATGGAGGCATTATCTCTATGGTGAGACCGTAGAGTTGTACTACGACCACAAGAGTTTGAAATACTTGTACGACCCAGATGGATGGAGTTGCTGAAAGATTACAATCTCAAAATCAAGTACTATCCCGGTAAGGCTAATTTCATCACTAATGCATTAAGCCGAAAATCAGTGTAGGTGGCAGCCATGATGATCTACGAGTAGAAACTAATCAAGGATTTCAAATACCTAAATCTGTCCAGTCAGATTTTGCTAGGTAGTGGGGTCAATCAGATATACAACGATCTGAGGGCGGAAGTTGAAGAAGCCCAACAACATGATGATGAAACATTTTATATCAGAGGTATGATTGATAGGGGTGAGACTCAGGATTATGACTTGTCTCCCAGTGGGCTTGTCAGGTACCAGAAGCGGATTTATGTTCCATTGTAACTGAAACTAAAACAAAAAATCCTGGAGGAGGCACATAAGAGTAAGTATACTCTACATCCAGGAGCTACAAAGATATACCGTGACTTGAAGGTTCAATAATATTGGCCAGGGATGAAAAGAGAGGTGACTGAGTACGTTGCTCGTTGCTTGACATGTCAGAAAGTGAAGGTTGAACATCAACAACCTTCGGGGCTTTTGACGAATCCTGAGATACCTGAGTGGAAGTAGGAAAGCGTTACCATGGATTTCGTGAAAAGATTTCCCAAGGTTAGAAACCATGACGCTATATGGGTGATAGTTGACAGATTCATGAAAACAGCCCACTTCCTACCGATTAGTGTTCACTATTCTCCTGATCGACTGGCGGAGATCTATATTAAGGAGATCGTGAGATTACATGGTATTCCGAAGAACATCATCTCTAATCGAGACCTACGATTCACTTCCAAGTTTTGGAAGGCGGTTCATGAAGCCTTGGGTACCAAGCTCCGATTCAGCATGGCATATCATCCTTAGATTGATAGGCAATCAAAACGAACAATCCAAACCCTTGAGGATATGCTAAGGGTGTGTGTGCTTGATTTTAAAGGTAGCTGAGACAAATTCCTTCCATTGTTAGAGTTTGCCTATAACAACAGTTACCATTCGAGCATTTAGATGGCTCCGTATGAGGCTCTCTACGGGAGGAAGTGTCAATCACCGGTATGCTGGACTGAGTTGTCTAAGAGAGAATTGATAGGGCCAGACCTTGTTGATCAGACAACGGAGTAGATAAAGCTGATCAAGCAGAGATTGTTAGCTGCTCAGAGCCAACAGAAAAGTTATGCAGATAAGAGGCGAAAATCTCTGGAATTTGAAGTCGGTGGCCACGTGTTCATGAAAGTATCACCTGTTATGGGTATCGGCAGAGCATTGAAAGCGAAGAAGCTGCAACCAAGATACATTAATTCGTTCGAGATCTTAGAGAAGATTGGGCCTGTAGCATACCATATCACTTTGTCGCCGATTCTAAGCAAGCTACACAACGTTTTCCATATTTCTCATATGAAGAAGTATCAACCTGATCCAGAGCACGTGATAGAGTACGAAGTATGGAAATGCATGAAGACTTGACTTATGAAGTCGTGCCTAACCGAATCATCGATCGGCAGGAAAAGCAGCTCAGAAATAAGAGCATTCTGTTTATCAAGGTCGTCTGGAGAGGGTTATCACCCAGAGAAGCTATGTGGGAAATGAAAGAAAGTATGAAGAAGCGTTACCTGGAATTCATGAAGGTATAAGTGTAGCAAATTTCGGGGACGAAATTTAATTAAGTGGGGGGGAACAAAAATGTCAACACCCGTTTCCATTTCGAAAATTGAAGAGTAATAAAGACGGAATTCAATGGGCATACAGAAAAGTACAATTATACTGATAAAAATATTCGTTTACAATTCCGATATCGTTCATTGATGGAAACAGAAAATACATTGGAAGTTTTAATATTTACAAATTTCACCAAAATATCACAAAATAAACTAATTATGACCACGATCTTATCCTCGCCTTGAGACATGTGCCGTTCACTTTCCAGTTTCTACATCTTTTCCCTTTGCCCCACTGGTACCCGCTGAGGTATTTGTTTAAAAATATGGTGAGATTCCGAAGAATCCCCGTAGAGACATAATATCGTTCATAGAGAATGCGAAAAGTAAATATGACATGCGCCAAGGTCTGCACAAATTAATGAATAATATAAACACATTATCGTCATGTATACATGAATAAGGCCCAGCCCTATAATCTACACCGGTTGAACTTTTGCCAACTCCCAGTATAAGTGCACCTCTGGCACTAACTGCCCCTCTCTAGGCAAATCATGTTGATTAATAAAGTTCATTTACAAAACAATGACATCCACACAATCACATAACTTATGGCATAGTGTATAAAGGATAATGTCCCTACCTCAAGCTTTATAATCCTCTGTTTAACGGTGTCTCGTAACGCGTGTCGTTTCGGCTTTCGCCTCGTCCTAAAATATTAAATGTACAAGAAATATGTCATAACTTATCCGAGTATCGTTTTAGACTCTTCTATAGTGTTTCTTGTGGTTATATTATTCTATTGTGAACATTTACTAAAATGCCCCCGGGACCCTGGCCCGGCCCCGCCTTACCCGGCTAGATGGCACGTTTTTCCAAAATTTTAACTAAGGTTATTCTGACCTATTTTCACCCAAGAAATCTATTTCCGGGCTCGAAACCACCAAATTCAATATCAAGTTACGAAAATACCCTTGACAACCCCTATTTAGGGATTTTAGTGGCGTTTTCGTAATTATGCTTTTTCAGCCTCTACCAAAAAAGTGCCAAACTGTAACCCTACCTATTTTTGCCCACTGAGTCCAATGGAACTATTTATTTCATGAAAATCCAAATCCTAGTACCAGTTATGGTCTGGCCAAAAATATGAAGAAAAATAGAAAAATGGAGCTTTGTGTTTTAGCTTCCAAAACTTGTACTTTTCCACTTTAAATCCTTAGTTAACTCATTTAAACACTTCATAATCATGATTTAAAGGATTTTCGATAGCATAACCCCTTAGGGTTATGGCTTTTCTAATTTTACAACTCATCTCAAAAATCACAAAACCAAACAATAATTTCCAACAACAACTTCAATACACTAAGAAGTTAAGGTTTTGGAGATTACCTCTTGATCCTTGGTGTCTCTCTCTAGAACGTCCTCTCTCTCTCCTCAACCTTGAAGAATAGCTTGCTAAACCATGATTTCCATGAAGAACAAAAGATTAGGGGATGAACTACATAATATAGGAAGCTTATTCACTTGAAAACAAGCTCTTACCTTAGCTTTTGCTTCCTCTTGCTCTCTAAATCACCAAGAACTCTCAAACTCACACTCTCTCTCTTATTTCCTTGCTTTGTGCGTCAAGATTACACCACCTTGCATGCACACCATTCATCCTCCCAAACCTCCCACCATACCCTCTTCTTTATGCCATACCTTCTCATTATGATCACCATGCACATGTCTTCACTTAGAGTGCACTCTACCTTTGTCATCATTGAGAGATTCATGTATTAAACATTTTTTTTCTTTTTTCTTTCATGCATGGACGAAAATAATGAGAGGGAGGGAAGAGAAAAATTGTTTTGCTTAATTCCTATGTTGACATACTTGGTTTTATGTATAATCCCCCTTAATTTCCCAATTCTTGATCTATTCCACCAAGAATAATCACATTATGCATTTTCTTTTATTCTCCTTGATTAATTGAAATTAACTCTAATTATTTGGAAAATAATTAATCTTGGGCTAAATTGGAAAAATTATGATTTTGCTATCCCCTTTGTAATTTAATTCAATTTTTGAATTAATTTGCTCATTTCCTTATGAATATGAATATTTCAAAATTCATAAGATCCAAATTCATGAATATTCACCATTTTATTGAATTATAAAATAATTACAATATATTTTTGGTGAATAAAATTTGGGGTGTTACACGCTATTTTTGTTTTTAGTTTTTTTTTATAAAATAAATCTAAATATCCTTATTGCTTTTCCTTTGATGATGTGCTTAATTAATTCCTCATACTTTTTATTTGACACTTTTATTTTCATATTATATTTATTTATTCTATTATTATTAAATTTAAAAGAGATGTGTTTATTTGTTTTTGTTATGTGAGTATATGAAAAAAAAGGAAAGGAAGAATGAAATTGGCTCCCTAACATAAATGTCTAAAAGAAAAAAAGTATGCTGTGAGTGAGTAAAAGAGAAAGGGGATGAGAATAAAAAAAGAGTGGAAATGTAAAAAAAAATTAAGCGATCTGGCGGGCTTAGGCTGGCAATAGAAGGGGCGAACTGCACTAGCCCACCCTGTCGTGCTGCCATCCCGCGACGGGCCAGTCCACAACCCCCGGGTTTTCCCGCTTTACCAGCACTACTTGTTTTCTATATTTATGTGTTAAATAGCTTCCTATAGTGCTTCCCCATAGGAAGGGCGTCACCTCCTATGGCACCTATAGCCCTTCCAAGGGAAGCGCCATAGGAGGTTAGGCACCTTCTGCTCCATAAGAGGAGGTGGAACCTCCTATGGCGCTTCTAAGAAGGGGTCCTTTTTTTTAAAATAATTTTGTTATTATTTTCTTTTCCTAATGAAATCCTATGTATTTACAGTCTAAATTCATAGCAATTTATAATACAATCCACAGAAAAATAAAATAACTCGAAACAAATAACTAATTTATAAAATCACTACAAAATGTATTTAATTACAACAATTGTAATATACAACTAATATTAAGTGAATAAACCAAATAAGAATAGGCAAGAAACAACCTATATGCCTAAATATTAGCTAATTGTCTGACCACATATTCACACCATTCTTCAATGATTTTATCCACTTGATAGTTAGTCAACTGAGCAAATCATTGATCTTCATAATACTACATAAATAATCATAAACACAAAGAATTAAAATCACTAAAAATCAATTAGCTTAAACACTTGTCAATTAATTTTAAAACACAACATGAATTGCAAGTAAAGGTACTTACTTTAAGAGGAACAAAATTGTGACGATGAGTAACTAGATCTTTCTTAAATTTCATAATATAATAACCACAATCATTATTGTTTGGTTGGAATGGGCACTGCAACAATACAATGAAATAGTTAAGTTAATTTTTGAATAAAAATTTTTTACTAACAAAATTTGAGTAAATTCATATATAAGTACCATAATCTTCCTCCACACATAGCTATTGACTGGGTCATTGCGTTTAAAATAGCTCAATCCAACCTGGCTTCTATAGGCGGTCAATGCACTAACAAAACAAGTAGTGACTAATTAATTTTGGGAATAAGAGAAGAGTTGGCATTGGTTAAGCAAGGACACCATACTTATCTACCTCCAGCGGCTCACACTCTGTCATGGAAAGAGAAAAATTTGTTTTTTGAGTTTCTGGAAGGAAATAAAGTTCCATAGTTTTAAAAGAAAAATTTGTTTTGTAAGCTTCTGGAAGCATAACATTCTAAAATTTAAAGTTTTCCAAATATTAAACACTTGCTTTAAGTTACAAATAATCAACCAATTAATCCCACAGCATCATAATAATTTTTCACAACTCACAACAAAATAAATCATATTTGCCAACACTACATATCATAGTTAAGGTATTTGGTTCCATAACAAGCCAACCAAAATACTACCAGCTTCGTTTATTAAATTAATTGGTTCTAAAACAATCATTTATTAAACCATCAGCGGCATTTATAACACTTCCACTCAATTTGACCATTTCATGAATGTCATTCACAATAAATTTTTTACTATTAACAAGATGTACTTCTACAAAGGATTAAACTAGTATTATTATATTTGTAGAATGATCCATTACCAAACTTGCAGGTATCCTTTGCAATATTGCTTCTTCATCTATTAAGCAGAAAAGAACTCCAGCATTTAGTTGCTTAAACTTGAGTCATATATGTTACTTCTACGGAGAATTAAGTGCTCATTTGGGATAGCTTATTTTTTATTTATAAGTGTTTATAAATCATAATTTGTGGTATACGAGATAAGTATGTGAGAAGAGTTTTATCTCGACTTACGTAATAAGCACTTATATCCCAAAAATAAGCTATTCCAAACATAGCTAACTAGTATTATTATATTTGTAAGCTCAAAATTAAAAAACTTACAATGTATAGGAAGTTTAAAAAGACAAAATTGAAACTTCAAATAAATACCTGAAAAAAACTATGAGCACACTTATAAGATTTATGACATATTTTAACTTTAAAAAAAGAAGAAGAAAACGTGAATCAAATGTTGAAAAAAAAAAGACTTATAAGCTAGGGAGCTTCTGCAGGAAGCCGAGACAAGAAGAAAAAAAACACGTGGGAGAGAAAGCTTTGAATTACAGCAAAAGTGGTGACCAAATGTTAAATAAATGTGCACGAGGAGGAGACAAGAAAAAACAAAAAGTAAGGGACTAAGGAAGCTTCTACTTGCCGTCGTCAAAGAGAGGAGGGAGTAGGGATAATGGATAAGGAAAAATAGTGGACCAATAGAGTGGGGGACCAAAGGAGTTCTGGGAAATGGGGAGCTGAAGGGCATGTGAGAAGATGATAATGGCGGGCTTTGAATGAGATTTGTAGCGCCTTGTATAGCAGTTGCATAGCAAGAGCCATACAAGAAGAGGAGAAGCACAGCAAGCGCCATTACTTCCCTAATTAAAAAAAAATTATTGCTTCCCTTTCATTTCACTACTACAAAAAACACAATATTTTGTGCTTATTTTTAAGAATACCCATAAAAAAAAAAAGCTGTAGCGGTTCTTAAATCCATGGAAGCGCCATAACTTGTTTCCTTTTTTTTAGTAGCCTCCTATGGCACTTCATTAAGAAGTGTCGTAGGAAGTCATACACTTACGGAAGCGCCATAGGAAGTTGAATCTTTTTTTAAAAAATAATTCTGCGTAATTGTTTCCTTTTCCTAGTGAATCCCTCTGTATTTACCATCCAAATCCATAATAATTTACAATACAATCCACAACAAAATGAAATTACTGGAAACAAATAACTAATTCATAAAATCACTACTAAATGTATTTAATTACAACAATTGTAATGTCCAACTAATTCTAAGTGAATAAACAATACAAAACTATGCAAGAAACAACCTACGTACCTAAATATTTATAAGATCAAAAATTAAAAAATTACAATGTATAGGAGTTTAAGGACAGAGTTCAAACTTCAAGTAAATACCAAAAAAAAATTTAAGCACACATATAAGATTCATGATAGATTTTACTAAAAAAAGAAGAAAACATACAGACTTAAGTTTCAGCATTAAAAAAAAAGACTTACAAACTAGGGAGCTTTTGTAAGAGACCGAGACAAGAAGGAAAAAAAATACATGAGAGACTAAGCTTTATACTGCAATAGAAGCAGCGACCAAATGTTGAAGAAATGTGCAAGAGGAGGAGGCAAGAAAAAACAAAAAGTGGGGGGGGGGGACCAAGGAAGCTTTTACTTGCTGCCGTCAAAGAAAGGAGGGAGTGGGGAGAATGGGGTCATTGCAATGTCAAAATAGAAAGAAGGAGTAGGGACAAAGAATTATATAGGAAGAGGGGAGTGGGAATGATGGATAAGGAAAGGTGGTGGACTAATAGAGTAAGGATCGAAGGGATAAGACAAAATGGTGAAGCAATAGAGTTATGGGAAATGGGCTGGAGAGCACATAAAGAAAATGATAATGGCGGGGTAATGAAAATTTAAAAAGAACCTACAAGGCTTAGGGAAGCTGACAAGCGCCATTACTTCCCCAGTTTTTTACCTTGTATCATACAATTTTTTTAAAAAATATTTTCAAAAAGAACCTTGTATGGCGCTTAATGAGCAAGCGCCATACAAGGCCATAGTGTGTGGTTTTAGTGTCCGTTTGGATTAGCGGTAGAGAAGTGGCTTTATTTATCAAATGACTTTTAAAAAAGTAAGGTAAGAAAAAAAGTGAAAATGTAAATATGATTTGTGTTTGGATTAGCGGAGGCAGAAGTGACTTTTTTTTCTAACCTTGAACCTGTTTGGATTAGAGTTTGAAAAGTCCGTTTAGATGCAAAATGACTGAAAAGGGCATGAATCATATATATATTATTTGTATATATTGTAATAACTGAAGTGAAAAATTAAATTAAAATTAAAATTTGATAAAATACAATAAGTCATATTAATGTATTTTTTGGGACATTATTACATGATTAAGCACTAATTTGAGGACTAGAGAAAATTACATAAAAGTACCCCATAATTTATGAAAATTACAAGTGATGAAGAAAAGGGATCGGGGAAATCACAGAAAATGACCCAAATTTTTCATAAATTACAATTCAACCCTAAAAATATTTCAACAAATTTCAATTTAATCCCTCCTTATAAACTTTTGAAGTTTGCACAGAAGTCCCTGGTCAAATCTAATTTGACCAAAACATCTTCTTCCAGCGAAACAGAGCATCTTCTTCTTCCTTCCAGTCTGCCTACGAGCATTAATTGAAGAGAGAGAGCAGAAGCGCGGGGAGGGATTGCAAAAAGCTACGGGCATGAGCTTTTAAAAAACGCCACGGTGATATTAAAAGCTCAGGGAAAACCACCGCTTTGCCAAACATTTGAAAAACCACCATCGTGATTTTTTAGCTCCAAACGTGTGGTCACAGCAGCCTGCCGCTTTGCCAAACAAACCCTGTGTGCTCTGTTGGTTAGAAGACTTGCCCTAAATAGACTATACAGCCCTCCTCTGGTTGAGATAATTGCACCTTCCTTGTTAGTATAAAAAACAAAAACAAATTTCTTATATTGTGCATTAATCAATAGATAATTAAATATAACTAGGTAGTTATTCATTGAAATTTAATACTGTCCATTAAAATATATAACAAAAGACTGCTTAAATAAAATATGATAGTAATACAAGATAAGAATACATATAAAGTTTGCTTTGTTTTTTACTTTTTATCCCTCCCAATTTTTTTAAGAAAATAAAATAATGTTCTATCATTGAGAAAGACTTAAACAAACCAACATATAATTTCAAAATAAATAGACTGTGTTCAATATTTGGAGCTTAGATAATAAGTAATATTGAACTGAGTGGTGTCACTTAAGCAAATGTTTTGAATTCAAATTCATGTGAGTACAATAATGTACACATTTCTGTAGCAAAAAAATAGTGTGTTCACAAATCTAGCATTTGAGAGTGTGACTGCTTCTAATAAGAAGATACATATGTTTAATAAAAACACATTTAAGAGAGTTATTTGGGTCAATGTTCAAAATATATATATAGAAAAGAAATAGATTGAGGTATTAATAAACATGCACTATTCAAAAATTAAATAAAAATAGAAAGAAGCGTCAATTTTATGATTTCATGGTGAATAATATAAAGAGATATTGAAGCTCAATAAGCCACCATGTCCTTGGCCCCAGTTTTTTTTTTTAAAAAAAACAAAACATTGCAGATAATTTTTAATTTTTTTTTTTTTTGAAAAAATGCTACCCATTACTTCCCCTGATTTAAAAAAAAATTAAACAAAAAAAAACACGGCAGACAATTTTTAAAAAAAACAATTTCTTAAAAAATGTCACTGAATGATCTTGAAGGGAAAAAAAAAAACACTTCCACGCTCCCTATGGAAGTGCTATATGAAGTGGAGTAACTTCATTTGGTGCTTAGGAAATGGTCCCTACAAAAAAAAATCCCTTCTTATGACACTTCCATAGGAAATGGAGTAATTTCCTATATGGTCCTTGCCTAAAAAAAAATCCCTTCCTATGGAAGCGCCATAGAAAGTGGTCCTTGCCCAAGGAAAAAACCCTTTTTATGTTGCTTCCATAGGAAGTGCCGTAAGTAATGCCACATAAGCTATGACACTAATAATAATAAACGCCACACACTAATAATAATAAATGCCATAGCTTCTAAAGAAGATCCACAAGATAGGCGTCATTAAATCTCTCTTTTATATTAGTGTTTAAAAAAAAGTTAGGCTAAAGGAAGCTTGCAAGTGCCTTTGCGTCCTTTATATTTAAAAAAAAATTCAGACACTTTTAAAAAAAAAATTAAATAAAAAGGGCCTTGGAAGGCACTTTACAATAAAGTGCCTTCCAAGGCGTAGTGGCCTTGGCTTGTAGTGGCCTCGGCCTCTAAGGTTAGGCCTTTGAAGGCGCTTTACTTTCAAGACCTTTTTTATTTAATTTTTTTTTAAAAAAAAGCGTTTGATTTTTTTTTAAAATGTAAAGGAAATGCAAGCATCAAAGCTTCTCTTAGTCTGACTTTTTTTTTAAATGAAAGGGAAGTGATGGCTTTTTTTTTTTTCAAATGGCACTCCAAGGCCACACATATTTAGGTGGAAGGCGCTAGACAAGCGCCTTCCAAGGCCTTATTAGTACAAAGCCTTGGAAGGCGTTTGCTTGGGAAGCACCATACAAGTTACTTACGTTTTTTTTTAAAAAAATTAATGCCAATTATGGCGCTTGCTACTTTATTTTTTCAAAAATAAAGGCTTTATGTGGCGCTTGTTTAGGCAAGTGTCACATAAGCTTAACACTAGCTATGACGTTTATAATAGTAAGCGCCACAACTTCTGAATTTTTTTTTTAAAAAATAAATATCTATGGTGCTTCATTAAAGAAGTGTCACAAGAGAGACGCCACTAAATCCCTCTTTTATATTAGTGGTAGTTGGAGAAGCCCTAGTATTTTGATAAATGATCTTATTCCTTTTCATCCAGATAATGGAAATAAGTTTTATGATTTTGATGATCATAAACATATTGCCATCACGATTAAGAGAGACTAATGACTGTTTCAAGCATCTTTTAGAAGATTTCAAATCAGAGAAACCAAATAGAATGGATAAACCTCCAAACCACACAGTCTTAGTAAAAGGACAAGTAACCAAAAAATGCTCTAAAGATTCAGGATGTGAACAGCCAAAGGGGCAATCTCCTGAGACATTAAGGATGCTTTGCTGAGACAGCCATGGAAGGCAGTGCTTCATTTAGCAATTTCCATATCAAAAGAATATCTTTTATAGGAAAAGAGAGAGACCATACAAATTTCCAGAAGGAATCATTTACATTCTGTTGGTTTGAAGAAGTCAAAAGACGAAAACAATGGTTAACAGAAAACTCTCCCGAAGAGTTATGACTCCAAACAAATCTATCTTGGACATTTATGAAAGAGATAGGAATTCTCATAATAGCATTAGTAGTTTGAGGAGGATAGATTGATCACACAAGCTTAGAACTCCATCTAACTGGATACCAGGTTGATGAAAGATGCAATAATAGGTCCACTATAGTCTAAAGGGACAAGGGGAACTAGATTGTATTGGCCATCACAAAGGGTGGTTTAAAGGCACAGAGGTTCTCGATCCAACCTTCCATTTTAGATGTTTAGTAACTATCTAGGTGCATTTACTAATACCTTTCCAGAGCCAAGAAGAATTATAAGGATTCTTTACCAATTCAGCACTATTTATGTCAATATACTTAGTCATTAGAGTATCATATACTAGTGTTCCAAGTTCAGATGTGATAATTCTCCATATTTTCTTAGCAAGAAGGTCATCATTAACTTGATTGATAGATCAAATTTCCAAACCTCCATCTGAGGTAGATCTGAAAAATAAAATCCTTACTTGCCAAGTGAATGTTTTTTCTACCACCATTGGTTCCCCAGAAGAAATTTGAACATCTCGAATCAATTTGATTACAAATGTATTGCAGAAGTTTTATACAAGAGACCACATGAAGATTAACTCCAGAAAGCACATACCTAATAAGAGTAAGTCTAGAAGCTTGAGATAGTAGTCTGGCCTCCCAAGCTACAATCCTTGATTAGATGGAATTAAGGACTTGCAAATATACTTGTGATTTGTTTCTACCAAGATCCACCCATGTTCCAAGATATTTCCCCAATATATCTGAAAAATTGATTCCAAATAATGATAATAGTGTATCTTCTGAGTATGTGGGATATTGGGGCTAAAAATGATTGAGGACTTTGAGAAATTGATGGCTTGACCATATTGCTTGGATTAATTAAAGTACCAATCAAACTTTTTTTTCCTTGCCAAAAAGTACCAATCATATTGAGGTCCATATATGTGTAGTTGATATGACACACATTTAATATTCATAAACATTTTTCTATTTAGTAAGGATTTTGCTAGTAATTTGTGGGTTCAAATTCGGCTATGGATATGAATATCTTGTTAATGGATGATTTATATATATCTTGATAGTTATTTTTTGAACACGAAGGCATGCCTTTTTTTTTTTATGAACTCCCCCAACCAAACTCACCAAAACTTTTATTTATAAAAATATTGTTAATATTCCATATATTAATAACAAATATTTGCGACAGTAAAAAAATTTATAAAAAGACATGCTATAACCCATTTACTTCTATTTCCTTCTTTAGTTTTTGTTTTTCCATGGCAAAATCCCCCCCCCCCCCCCCCCAAATTTTCTCTTTTCAAATTACGCCATTTAACTATATGTGTGAGAGTCCCTTTTAACTTGAAAGAAGAAGCATCTCTTCAAAGACACCAGATAAAATTGGAACAGCACAAAAGACTTGAAAAGTTAAGCACACCGATAAAATTGGAATGATAAAGGGCACTTGAAAAGAAGAAAGGTTGAATTAATCATATACAAGATAGTATTAGCTGGCGGGTAACATGTGGGTGGAGCTTTGTGTATTTAATACCCTCTTCTTCTCTTTTTACTTCAATTATTTAGTAGTAGTAGTAATAATAATAATAATAATAATTGGGTGAAGTGCAATTTTAATAACAATATTTTATGCTAAAGGTATTTGACACCATTAAATTTTTTAATATGCGAAAATACACATAAACATCGTAAATTAGGGCAATTTTACTAAACCTGTTACCTAAAAACAAATGAACGTTAACCTTTTCCCAAAATTCCATATCTCTGCTCCCACCACACCGCCTTCCTCTTCTGAACAGCCTGCGATACTCCAGTTTACATCACATCAGAAATACTCCAACGATGAAGTTACTAAGGTGAGGAAAAATTCCGATGAATGTTCTTCTCTCATGCCCTCTCTGATCCTCTCTCTCTCTTCAACCCCTCTCAACACCTCCACAAGGTCACCAATCCATCTTGTTTAGATGGTGAGACAGAACGTTGAGTGACTCGCTGGGAACTCGCCATAAACATCCTCTATGTGCTTTATGATCAATTAATTTTCCCCCAAACAAATAGGCCGAGTTTCTCTATTTCTCTCCCAGCTTAGAACCCCTGAACTGTGAGCAAAATTCATATCAGAATGATCATAAGAGCTAAGAAGGAAGGTCACCTCGAGGTAAGAAGGAAGCGAAGGAGATTCAATTGCCATTTTAGAGCAAAGCTTGAGAAGTAGAGTATTAAAACTCAACGAAGCTCAAAAATTAAAATAGAGAGAGCAAAGCTTTAAAGAGGAGACTTCATTTAAGCACTTCTTCTCCCCCAAAATTGAGGCCATTTATGGCGCCAGGAAACAGTGATGATATCAGAGTCTAAGAAAACCCATTAAAACTAGAAGACGGAATCACCAAACAAATGCTAAACTCATACCACAAATAGACTAGACATACGGTCAAGCAAGTAAAAAAAGGGGGCAAAGGGGAGCCTGAGCAAGAACTCGAGTTTCTCCATGAACATACTTCCAACTTCTCGTTGCAAGACGTTGTTGAGCATATTGCCAAGCAACCTACAGTCAACGGCGAAGCTTTGTAACGAAAGATGAGTGACGAGTGGATTGGTGACTACACAGAAGAGAGAGGGGAGCCACTGTGGGGACGCGTGTACACAGTGTCGGACCCACATACAATGGGTTGACTGTTTGCATCAAGTGAACGGTTGTATTAAAATTGCAATGTTGATATACTTTTTTTATTCTGCCAATTATAATGTTCATATACTTAATTATACCAAATACCCTGTAAAATTTTATTGTTAAAATGTCACCTTTACTCTATTGTTGTTTAGTCACTTCCCTAAATTACAAATAGCCGAGTAGGTCCTCTCCCCAACTAAATAATAATAGGATCCAAATTTCCTAATATAAATAAAATGGTTAATATAATCTTTGATCCATTAAGTTTGTTCTCATTTTGATTTTGGTAGTTTCATTTTATTTAAAACATTGATCTCTATAACTCAAAAAAAACTTGGACCATTTTACCCATATAGGGACCAAAACCAATTATTTGAAACTTGAGAGACCAAAATTAAAATGAGGACAAACTTGATAAATTAAAGATTATATTAACCCTAAAAACACCATCATTTTGTAAAACATTTGGCCCTATTTGATATGTGGTACGACATTTTAAGGATCGGTATTGACATTGGTATTGCGATTGGAACTTGGACTAGGAATATGAATAGGGCTTTAAAATTATTTTTGGTATGGGGTAAGGCTTAGGGTAGGAAAATTAGGGATGGAAGCAAGTGCTACGATCGATGTTCAGTAACGATCCTTTCCGTCTTCGGAATTGCTTTCAATGCTTCAAGGGTTTTTTATGACTTCCCATTTTTAATAGAATGAGATATATTTTAATATGTTTGGGGAGTCATTAATATTAAATTAAAGAGGTTTATTAGATATTTTGATAAGATATCGATTTGGTACATTATTTAAGGGATTTTAAATAAAATATCATAATTTTAGATTAAATAGGAATATTGAGATTTAGGTAAAAGAATAAATAAATTATAATAGTTTAAAAGTTTTGTTAAAAAATATATATATAAAAAGAAGCAAGTTTTGATGGCAGCTATCTAGCTCTGTTATTATTGGTTTTATTATATTATTATACATCTATTTTCTTTCTTTTTCCAGAGAGCATCATGCGAATCCATTTATAGAGAAAATTGGAGACCAAGAGAAAGAAAAGAAGGAATTTGATAGATTGAAAAGGAGAGCCGCAAGTTCACTGTGGATCCATCTTCTTCATTGGGGCCGTGAGAGAAACATAGAGAGCAAGACAGAGAGAGAGAGAGAGGTTTCGGTTCAGCATCTTCCACGGAAGGACGAGAGGACTGTGGAGGTGATTGAATCGAGGACGAGAGGCTCCGTCATTGTTGCTACTTCTTCTTCTAGCAAGATTGACGAATCTGTAAGGAGAATGAACCAGAGGAGCTTGATGCAATTTGTGGCAGAGATAGAGGAACCAGAGACAAGTTTGGAGCAAGGAAAAGAGAATGGCTGTGAACTAAACTATTCATTATGACCTCAGCCAACAAAGAGTCAGAGTAGAGAAGAGCAACATTAATCACTGCATCATTCTTCATCTTGGGTTGTTTTTCATATCTTTATTTAATTTCCCTCTTATTTCCATCTTGCTGTTGAATCTGGATGTTGTTGGGATTATTTTGGTGTTAATTATGAGTAGCTAGTTAGTTTGCAATAGGAATATTTCAAAACATTGCAAATATTGAAACTTGTTATTATTCTTTTGTTATTTGTTAATCAAAATTATGCGTTAATTTTATCTTGTGTTTAATGCTTCTATGTGACTGGCCACCATTTAGATTGATCTGTTCAATTAAATTAAGTTTGAGAAAGTTAATTTAATTGTAAAACTTAATTAGGTAATTTAGCATTGTCAAATTAAGGTCGTTGCTTAATGAATATTTTCTCTTCAATGTAGCAAGAGATTGTACAAGTTAGTTGAGGATACAAATTTGGTTTTGTCACGCCCTTGTCTATTTTGACTTGCAGCTGAATATTATTGGGTGATTTGGTGGGTAACACAGGAATAACATGAATATACTGAAAATAAGTGCATGATTACAGAAATTCCCCATAAGGGTTCGTATATGATACTTACGGTTAAGGTAGTTGCACAAGGTTACTGGGGTGTCTAAACCCATCCCAGTAAAACAGAGACTTCTTCTCGTCTTCGCTCCACCACTGCAACCCTCTCTCGTGCAGTTCTCTTCTCTGATTTCTGCGTACCTTTTGTATTCGTCTGTCTAAATTGTTAGTAAGAGAGGGTGAGATTCAAGAGAATCTTAGTAGGAAACAGATACCACAATGCATCCATAATAGATGCTATGTGTATGACATAATAGCTTTATATAAATACATGCCCCATAATAATATTTCTTCATGCTTGATGTTTCATGTAACAAAACTATGGCCATAGCAAAACAGAAACAGAGCTTCATTTGTTCAAATATGCTCATTACAATCAAGTAAAGCAATCACATACATCACTACACAAGCAAAGATATCAAATCCCATGATTCTCAATAACCAATTTCTAGGAGATACATAATTGACAGCATTGATCTCTGTAGCTACGCCACCCACGGAATTTAAAGAACCTAAAAGAGCATGAGTCATATATTCCACGAAGCGACGTTCTTGCCATGGATGTATGTCTTTTTTCAGTCTACTCAAGTCCAAACCATTGGGACCCTTACCTTATGTCCCTTTTGCTAAATAGAAATAGTTCCTCGATGTACGTGCAAACAGCTCGGGCTCCATATTCGATCCTACAATGCCAAAGGTACCTTTCAGACACTTTCACAGTGTTTCTTGGAGTTATATGAGTCTATGGTGAAAATTTACCAAAATACCTCGAGACCCCGACCCGATCCCGATGTACCTGGTCCGGCTACACTTTTCCTGAAATTCTGACATGACCTATCCTAACATATTTTTGCCCAAGGAATCCATTTATGGACTCAGAATTATCAAATTCACTGCCAAAAGATGAAATTGCCCTTGGTAGCCCCATTTTAAGGGTTTCAAGGGTGTTTTCGTAATTATGCTTTTTCGGTCTTTTCCAAAAAAGTGACCAATTGTAACCCCACCTAATTTTCCCTCCTGAACTCAATGGAACGATTAAATCATTAAAAATCCAATTATAACCCCTCCAAACTAACCTTGGCCGAAATTCTCAGTTCCTCAAGAAAATTTGGGGTTCTAACTCCGCAGACGTGTTCCTTTCTATTCCTAATTACTTTATCAACTATTTAATTAGGTTACAACTACCTTTTAGACTAAATTTTGGCAGCATAACCCTTAGGCCATCGCATTTCCAAAATTTAAAACCAAAGATAATCCAACGAAATTTCACCAATTAAAATGTCCACAGCAGCTAGAATAGTCAATATATAAGAGTTTGGAAGTTATTTTTCGCTTCCTTCTAACTTTTCTCAAAGTGGTTGAAAACCCTAAGCTCTTCCACACCAAATTCAGGCTTCAAAAACCTTAAAATATATAAAAGAGAAGCTTAGGAGCGGAGTTATACGCGTTAAGTACGAATTCACCGAAGAAATCGACCTACCTTGAGAGTTTTCTTCCCTTTCTCTCTCTAGATACTCTCAATTTTCTCTCTCTATTTTCAACTGAAAATGGCGTGAAATGGCTGAAGAAGATGAGGGAATATATTTTAATACATTATGCTTATGTCATCTCTTAATATGCTGATGTCATAATTCCTTATTTTCCCATTTTCGGATTTTCTGCCCAAACTTTGAAAAATCATAACTAATTTTAGAAAAATCAAATTAGGCTGATTCTAAAGCTATAAAACCCTTATTGAGTCTAGTTTCAATAAAAAAAATATAACATTTTGCTAGTTTGGAGCAAAAAATTCCCAGAATTTTAATCTTTGTCTACTATTCCAGAAATTTTTTAATTTTTTTGGGTTAATTTCAAAAATTCATATCTTTTTGTATGTAGCTCTAATTGTTTTATATAACCTATCAAATTAAAGCTTAAGATGTCTACTTTCAACCTGTAAAATTTCATAATTTATGCTCATCATGTGGTCTTCCAAAACCTCATAACAAGCTCACTGTATCGTAAGAAATTTCACTGGAAGGATAATCACTTTATTCAAAATTCACCATTTCATTTTCTTTAATGCCCCAAAGATATAAGAGACATTAGAGAATAGATTTGGGAAATTTACTAAACTAGGGCTTAGTATTTCATTTACTTCAGGCTTATTCCCAAGCCTCTAATCCCAAAATTCGGGGTTTTACAGGTTTTGACTTGAGAAAGCTTAATCGAATGCTTTTGAACCTTAGACTAACATGTAATGTTATTTAATTGCTAATGGAGTGGTAATTATTTAAGTCTCATGAATTACAATGGTGATAAATAATTTTATGCTCCTTTTGTCTTCAAGCAAAGTTTCAGTTTAGTCTTTGTTAATTAATTTTTCATCTTTTTGATATAATTAAATTTGAAAAATACAAAACTCTTCAAATGGTTTTATTCAACCTAAGTGATAACGTAATTGTATTGATTAGCTCACTTTTGTCTTAGTCATTGTGGGCACGACAATTTTTTATACTACTTGAGACCTATACGCTTGTGGTAAGCTAAACGGTAAACAATTTCCTTGATGTGTGTGTGTGTGTGTGGATTAATAAATTGATAAAAAAAAAACCCCTTCCATTTTCCTTTTTAACTAATGAGGGATATTATTGTCTTTTGACAAAATTTATAAATTCCTAATTCAGCTTTGACTATTTCAGTTGGACTTAATTGAGATTCTCCTTATTTCTAATGAGTTTGAAATATAAAATAAAAATAATCTTTTTAGTTTGGGTGAACACGCAAACCGGGTTGGCTAGAAACTCTTGTACTAAGTTCCATGCGATTTAGATAATCTTTTAGATTAAGTTGATATATATATTGTCCCCATTTCTAAGTGTAAGATGGAAGGGGATACTTTCATTATTCTTTTTCTCATTATCTTCTTATAGTTTCATCCCGACTCTTGTGTAAGACATATCAAAGAAGTGAATTTTGAATCTAAATATAAATATAAGACATTGATTTCATCACAATGAAAAAGTAATGGAGACAACTCTCAATAGAGAGATTGTTTTCCGTGAACCAATACTCCAAAAAACTGGCAGATATAACATGGAACACACCATACACAATTACACGTAGGGATGGATAAATATGTGATGATTACACATTGGCCTTACAGTGTAACACCTCTTTCCCCTGCGAACACAATACAGATTCAGGCAATCTTTTAGATTAATTTGATATAATAAATTAAATTTGACAGGCTATATCTTTCATTCTCTCCCTAATACACTGACCGAGACTACATAGGGATGAGTGGATGACAGTAAAAACCGTGAAAATTCAATTTAAATGTTAATTATAATCTTCTTTTTTTTAATTATGATTTACAGTTAATTATATAATCTAATCGGAAAGCATCACTATTATCTAGATTATTTGATTTAATTTTGTTAGCTGTTTTTCAAATATATATTTATATAGTTATCATTTAGAATATAGGGAAAATCTCATTAAAATACCAAATGAACTTGTAAAACATACAAAAGCCTGTTAACACTTGAAAATGACATAAAAGTAACATGTATCAAATTAAAATTTTAAAGTCTTGCTACTTTTATCATTTTACCCCTCAAAAAACATTTTAGAAAAAGAAAAGGTGTCCCTGTCGAAGCACCACCGCTGGCCGGCCTAGACCCTCCAACAGCCAGAGCTCCGACCGCTAGGGTCCTTTATTGGGGTGGGAATTTTTTTTTGAAAAAATGGCTTAAGGGGGCAAAGGGTGGGATCAAATCCACCCCACCCCATATTTAAGGGCTTGGTGGCCATTGGGTCATCAAGCTCCTTTGATATATATATGTATAATAAAAATGAAGATATAATAACTTTAACAAAATCAATAATGGAAACGACAAAATAAATAATGAGACTGATTAAACGAGTAATACACACACACATTAATATATATATATATATATATATATATATAAAGGTATAATGGTTTTAATAAAATCAGTAATGGAAATGACAAAACATATATATTACTTGTAATGATTTAGTCAATCCCATTACGCATTTTGTTATTTTTATTACTGATTTTGTTAAACTCATTATGCTTTTATTTATATTATATATATATATTACTCGTTTAATCAATCTCATTACACATTTTCTCATTTCCATTACTGATTTTGTTAAAGTCATTATGCATTTATTTATATTATACATATACATATACATATTACTTGTTTAATCAATCCCATTATGTATTTTGTTATTTCTATTATTGACTTTGTTAAAGCCATTATGCCTTTATTTGTATTATACATTTACATATTACTCGTTTAAACAATCCTATTACATATTTTGTTATTTCCATTACTAATTTTATTAAAGCCATTATGCCTTTATTTATATTATACATATACATATTACTCGTTTAGTAAATCTCATTACGTATTTTGTTATTTCCATTACTAATTTTATTAAAATCATTATGCTATATATATATATATATATATATTACTCGTTTAGTTAATCTCATTACACATTTTGTTATTTTTATTACTAATTTTGTTAAATTCATTATGTTTTTATTTATATTATATATAAATAATAATGTATATATAAATCAAAAGAATTTTAATGGCCCAATGGTCACCATCCCTCTTTGATAAAGGGGTGGGATCAACCCATCCCACCCCTTACCCCTCTTTAAACATTTTTTTTTTAAAAAAATTGCAAGCAAGGTGTGAGGGCCGGCCATTGACCAAAGCTCTGGTGGGGGCACTTTTCTTTTTTCTTTTAAAAAAAATTAGGGGCAAAATGATAAACTCATCAAGACTTTAAAATCACAATTTGATACAGGTCACCTTTATGTTATTTTCAATTGTTAATAGACTTTTGTGGGTTTTACAAATTCACATGATATTTAAATGATATTTTCCCTAGAATATATTAATAGCGTTAATATATTCTAAATGATAGAAATGGGCGAATTCACCTACAAATCCTTAAAAAAAAAATTAGGAGAAAAATAGTAAAGTCACCAAGATTTTATAATCCCAATTTGATATCTGTCACATTTATGTCATTTTCAAGTATTAACAGATTTTTATGGGTTTTACAAGTTCACATAGTATTTAAATGACATTTTCCCTAGAATATATTAATATTGTTAATGTATTCTAAATGATAGAAATGGACGAATATAATTCACCCACAAATCCTGTATCATCACACAATATTCCTTTAATTTCCCTACAAAAATTATTACTCCTCTAGAATAAAAGATATATTTGGGAGTTGATCTTGATGCTAAATATAAGACAAAGTTTTTATATACATCAATCTTTTCATACTTTACCCCTATTGACAACAATCAAGGAGAGGAGGAAATTAAAGAATTAAGAAATGTGATTAAGGTGCTTTAGAAAATACATGTCTTATTAACTAACTTAATCAACTTTCTTAATCTAATCAAATAAGATAAATATGTCTTATATTAAGGATGAAGAGGAGTATTATGTAAACAGTCAAATAACTACTTATTATTCATCTCTACAACAACCCGTGATATCTGAAGCTCATCAATAATTTTCAAAGCTCTCATTACTGCAAAAACTTCTGATATAAAAGCAGATTTAGCATTTATCTTCTAACCAAAGCCCCACATAAAACTCCTCAAGGTAATTTCTACACACAATGCCTATCGCAGCATTATTAGAACTAGGATCAAACGATCCATCACGGTTAACCTTTACCCAATTCTCATTAGGAGCTGTCCAGAATTTAGCACATGGATTATGAGCCATACCTGCCATACTTTTTCAGACACATTAACATTCCAATATTCATTCATACGCATCCTGCTGGCACAATTAATAACAAAAATCGGATCAAGCTGTGTGTGACTAAACACAAATTCATCCCTCCCCTTCCATATAAGCCACATAATTCACAATACTGAAGATATATCAGAATCACTAAAGCAATTATTTTCTACAAACAAATCAATACACCAACACCACTTCTTAAAATAACTTATTACACCCTCAGTCCTTAATATAAGACATATTTACCCAATTTAGTTATATTAAGTAAGTTAATTAAATTAGAATGAGAAATGTATTTTCTAAAATACGTTAATCATCTTCCTTAATTCTCTCATTCCATTTCCTTCTTGATTATTATTTATGGAGCATCAATAGAGGAAAAATTAGGAAAAAGTTGACAACTATAAAAATTATGTCTTATATTTATAATTAATATCAACTCTCTAAATATATCATATATATATATATATATATATGGCAATAAATTTCATGTTAATTTGAACCACATTTTGGTTTTTTATTACATACTTGAATTTGTATATAATATTATTTCTTGCAATAATTAAATCGGGATGCAACAAAGTTATGGATCCTTTTAATTGGTTTCCATTGTTTGAATTTAGTTATCTCAGCATTGTTCTCCTATAATATACGTGATCCCAATTGCCTTCCCTTTTTTTTTTTGTAGAAATGGGCCAAAGCCCAAAACTACATGATTACAAATTGCTTGGATTAATTAATGTACCAATCATACTGAAGTCCATTTATGTGCAGTTTATAACTTTTATATATATATATATATATATATATAAATTAATAAAAACTTTCTATTTAGTAAGGATTTTGCTAATAATTTGTGGGTTCAAATACTGCTAACAATGACCATTGGTCATGAAGGTGGCAAAAATTCTCTCCACAGAAAGTAACAAGTTCCTTTGTACCTTCAATTTTATACAGGCTGATGACCAAACAGTGTCCTTCAATTTTATACCTTTGTACCTTTGACTCAAAGAAAGTCCAAGAAAAAAGAAGCATACACGGAGTGTGTGTTCTCCGCCGGATGGATGCCCCCGGCGACCGGGGAACGCTGCCAGTAGGAGCGTTGGCAGCTAAGGGGATTGCAGAACAGGAGGGAACGTTCATCAACTCATCTCCAGTTAAAGCAGGGCAGGCACTTTCGTATAAGGACTTGCTCATGGGCTTCAAAGGTTCAGATTTTAATGGCGTGGCCTATGGTGAATCCAACTTGCAGAATGTTAATCTGCTATCTGATCTTAAGGACCAATCCTGGGATTTACCCGTACCATCAGACGAATTGAAAAAGCTCATGGAGGTCTACCCCACAATGCAAATGTCACACGAAGAATTTAACAGATGGGCAAGACCTTGGAACAATTCTCTTATCATCACTATTCTGGGTGCTAAGATCAACTTCTATAGACTTAAGGAGCATCTGAAACGAATTTGGCAGACCAATGGTTTTGAGCTGATAGACCTTCCCAACAATTATTATGTTGTGAAATTTTCAGATCAAAGCAACTGGGAACAACATTATAAAAATATTCTCTTCGGTGGACCTTGGACGATTTCACAGCACACAATCCTTGTGCAGCGATGGTCCCCCTATTTTGACCCTTTCCGAAACTCTCTTGGAAGAATTGCTACCTGGATTAGAATTCCCCATGTTCCGTTGCTATGCTATAACAAAGAATGTTTATGGAGACTAGGCGATATGATTGGTAAAACTCTCAAAGTGGACACCAATACTTTTGAACATTCAGATGATACAGAGGCAAAAATTCACAGGGGTCGCTATGCCAGAATATGTGTTGAATTGGACTTGCAGAAGAAACTAGTCCCTAGAATCATCTCTGCTTCAATGCTCTTTGACATAGAGTATGAAGGACTGGACCTTATATGCTTTACCTGTGGAAGGTATGGACATAGGAAGGAGCAGTGCACGTCGGTAGTGAAATCAACTGGTGCATCCTCGCTCGCTAACCCAAATATGATGGCTGCACCGGCGCCGAAAGAGTCATCGGAAAATCTTCTTCCGACTAACGACAACCAGTTCGGACCGTGGATGCTAGTGCGCAAGCCTGCTAGACCACAATTCCCGAGGAAAGCTGAAGGCAAAGCTCAAGTGGGTGATGTGCGCAATTCCAGATCTGCAGCAGGCATGGCCGACAGCTTAGCACCAAAATCCAGATATTCCATCTTAGCAGGTATGGATTCTACTGCAGAGGTGATTCCCGAGCCACTTTTGATTTCTAAACTTAGAAATGGCAAGACCGAAGGGAATAGTGAGGCTCAAATGGTTTTAGAAGAATCGAGACTCACCCACGGTACGAAACAGAATGGAAATGAAGGTATCTCTATTTCCAAAAAAGGCTTTCACGTGGGGACGAAGCACTGGTCTGCAGTGAAGAATAAACAAAAGGATTTACTAAGGCCCACTTCAAATGGTGTAAAGGGGAAGGCAACAAAACACAACGTGGACCCAAAGGAATCTTCGGTTTCAGCCTCCAAAGAACCCAAAAAAACAATAACACAAAGAACCCATGTGTTAGTCAAAGGGAACATGCAAGAACGTGGGCCTCAGCAAGAAAAAGACCCCAAGTGTGGGCCACCAGCAGTTACGCTTGGAACTGAAAGGGAGATCGTGACCCAGCATCATCAGGACTCGGATTTGGACCTTGAAAAAAATCCTGACTATGGGATTAATTCAAATCAGCATCACCAAAGTTGGGATTTAGTCCCAATCACGTCGGCACCAAACCAGAATTTTCAAGAGCTCAGTTCGGAGGTCCACCCAGTCTCCCAATTGGAGGTTGTTGTCATGATGGAGGGCAAACCACCGGACAAGTCAGGCTCACATGCACAGCCAGACCTACGTTGAACTGGGGTCTTCCCCTACAGATTGTATCCTTCTTTTTGCCCAGGAATGTGGTATATCACCACATGATCACTTTGTTCGGCCTACTTTATAGGCCATGACAATCTACAAGCTTTGCTTGCCTTTGTAATACAAAAAAAAAAATACTGCTAACAATGGGAATATTTTGTTAATGAACGATTTGTAAATATCTCGGTCGTCACTCTTTAAATCTAAAGGCATTCCTTGATGAACTCTTGTGTCAAACTCATCAAAACTTTTCTTTATAAAAATATAAGTTTAATATATCCATATATTAATAATAAATATTTGTGACAATGAAAAATTTATAAGAAGACATACTATAACCCATTTACTTCTATTTTCTTTTTTAATTTTTATTTTTCTATTTTCTCTCTTCAAACTACGTCATTTAACTTTATGTTTGAGAGTCCCTTAACTTGAAGCAAGAAGCATCTCTTTAAGAACGTCCCAAAAAAATGGATAGATACAGGGGACGTCTCTTCTGACTTCAATTAGTTAATAATAATAATAATAATAATAATAATAATTCAGATATATATCGCTGCTGACTTAACTCACAAATAGACGAATAGGTGCTGGCTGCCTCGTGCCTTTGTGGTTTAGAGCCATGCTCTTAAACCATTAGGTGCGGGTTCGAGACTGGCATTCCCCAAAAAGAACAAAAAAAAAATAGACGAATAGGTCCTCTCTCCAACCAAACAATATAATAATCAAGGCCCAAATTTTCCAATATAAATCAAATTATTAAACCATCATTTTGCAAAACCTTTGGGTCAACGCCAACAGCTATGTGCTCGATTATCGTATAAACATATAAATTAGTCACTATTCGAGAGACGTGTAATATGTTATTTTGATTTGTTTGTGCTTAATTTGTTTGTCGAAGTTACCATGTTCGACTCTTTAATTATGTGCCTTTCAATAACTCCGTTCTCTAACATGTCCCTTTTATAAATAGGTCAGTCTGATCTAGAGATGATGTATTATTTATTATGTGCTTTTCATTTTTCTTTTAATTTTTGGCCTCACTTTCATTTATAAACACATGGATCATATTAAAAACAATTACGTTTGAAATACTATTAGATATTAGATGTGAGCTTCTCTTTCAATAAAAATTTAAGTATTAATTTATCATATTGTGAAGAATCAACCCATTGCCTTATACTCTCGTTGGTCCACCTAAACATTTTTTTCTTAGTGTCTCTTTCTTTTGTTTTATTTATTTATTTATTTATTTTTGACAGAGTCCATTTCTTCTAGTTTCCATACACATTTAACCATGGGAGAGTTCATTTCTTCTGGACTTAACTTTATTGATCACACATAAAGCTGTTCATTCTGACAGACCAAATTATATATACAACCATGGGAACTTTTATAATAGACTAAATGTAACACACTGCATACACTAGGCCCAAGCCCAACACTCACACTTATATGTACATTACATCTATATTTTATACACCCTAATACAGTTGGAACCATAAATGTTGACCATTTTCCATCTTCTAGGGGGTGTTTATCAATTTCTCATCTCAGTCTTCTTGTCCCGATCCTAAGCAAATCAGGACAGGAAAATCCCGTCTTGAAAATTTTAGGATCGGGAATGTGATTTCGGGATCCGGAATGGGACTTCCCGATCCTGACTTTTTCCCGATCCCAAATATATACATTTTTTAAAAAAAATATTTAATAAAATAAGACCAAATGTAAAATAAAATATAAAAATCCCTAACACCCTTAAGGTAATATTTATTCTTTTAGTTTGTTTAGTTAATTTTGTTTATTATTTATTAAATAATTCTAATTTTTTGTTCTTGTCTTTATTCTTTTTGCAGCTGAATCGACAACTTTAAACATGTATTGGACTAATTATATATTTGTATTAGACTTATTCTGTACAATATGATATTAGGCAAATTATATATTTATACTAGACTCAAGGAAACACAACAAAAAATTTAATATAGAGTTTTTTTTTTGAAAAAAGGAAATTTGGGATCGGGAAATTTTTGGGATCGGGATCAAGAATGAAAATCATTCCCAAACCCTTCTCGGGATCGGGATCGGGATCGGGAATGGCATTTCTCGATCCTGTCCCGATCCCTAACACCCCTACCATCTTCTATATAAGATGTAATTTTGCATTTTCATAGTCATAGGCTTGGTTAAAAGATAAGCCTTCAGCCAATTTTACATGTTGTAACTTGATCAATTTTGTTTGAACCTTCTCATGAACAAAATGAAAATCGATGTCAATATGCTTGATTCGTTCATGGAATACTGGGTTCGTTGATATATGAATTGCGGCTTTACTATCACAATGTACGTCGATCGGCTTAGCTTATGGATAGCCTAGCTCTTTAACCAATCCCTCTATCCACATGACCTCATAAGTAGTTGAGGCTAGCGCCCTGTAATTAGCCTCTACTAACGAACGAGAAACTATACTTTGTTTCTTCTTTTTCCATTAAATAAGAGAGCCTCCGAGCTTGATTAAGTAACCTGTAACAGAGTGTCGAGTAGTCTCACACACACCCCCAATCAGAATCACAATAACAGCTCAATGTTATGCCTCCATCAGGACTAATTAATATCCCCAATCCTAGACTTTGTTTTAAGTATCGCACAACATTCAAGGTGGCTGCCATATGTGCCTTTATAGGCTGACTCATAAATTGACTAAGTGCCTTTACATCAAAATAGATGTCAGGTCGTGTAACGGTTAGATAAATTAATTGACCTTACCAAGCGCTTGTAGCTTTTAGGATCAGCTAACAACTCGGACTCCTTATTCCTTCCTTTCTCATAGGCACGTAACTTACAATTTTGAGCCATTGGCATGCCAAGGGGCCTACAACGACTCATACCGGAATATGCCAAAAGGTCTAACACGTATTTTCTTTGTGATCTGACAACTCCTCTATGTGATCTAGCCATTTCTATATCGAGACAGTATTTCATAAGTCCGAAGTATTTTATTTTAAAATGGTTGTGAAGGAAACGCTTTACCTCATTCACTCTTTCCTCAGTGCTATTAGTGATAAGCAAGTCATCGACATAAACAAGCACTAACACAATTCCATCACTATACCTTTTAGCAAAGAAGGAATAATTATACTTACTTTAAGTAAAGCCTCCTTCAATTAAGACGAAGGAATAATTATACTTACTTTGAGTAAAGCCTCCTTCAATTAAGACCATAAAGAACTTACAATTCTATTGTCGTGATGCTTTTTTGAGTCCATATAGAAATTTATGAAATCTACACACCATATTCTCCCCTTACTATTGATACCTTAAGGGATGGTCATGTAGACCTCCTCTTCTAAATCTCCCTGCAAGAAAGCATTGTTCACATCCATTTGATAAATGTTACAACCATTCATGACAGCCAATTTTAAAGTCGTACACATTGTTATCATTTTACTATCAAAGAAAACGTCTTATGATAGGCAATCCCCTCCTATTGGCTATAGCATTTAGCTACCAGCCGTGCTTTGTATTTATCTACCTCACCATTTGGTTTGTATTTTACTTTATATACCTACTTGCAACCAATGAACCTTTTACCTTTAGGCAAGAGAACAATCTCCCAAATTTGGTTGCTCTCAAGAGCCTTTATCTCCATTTGCATATCCTCAACCCATTCATGATGTTTAGCAACTTCCTCATAATTCTTTGGTTCAGAAACAGAATCCAAGTGACAAAGAAAACACAAGTATGAGGAAGATACATGTTTATATGAAATATAATCATTAATAAGATAAAGACATGCACTTTGGTCCCCTTGATTGGAAGCCTTACCAAAGAGATTACACACATAATCTTTAGCCCAAATAAGTGATTTTCTATCCCTAAGAACCCTTGATTGAGACTGTATGATTGAGTCTTCCCTTGTTGGAGACTCAATTGGTGGGCTTAATGGTATTGTCGTCCTTCTACTAGTCTTGGTCTTACATTGTTCTTGCTCTCTCTTATCGGTTTCCCGAGGAAGAGGAGGCATGGTAGCTTTATCAAATAGAAACATATCTCTTATCTTGTGAGACACCCCCTGTTTAGGACTCTCCCCCTCTCTAAATGGAAATCGGTGCTCTAAAAAGTGACATGTCTTCTTACAAAGGTGATCTTAGTATTAAGATCTAGGAGTACGAATCCTTTTTTATTATTGGGATATCTAAGGAAGGCACAAGCAATGCTTCTAGGTCCTAATTTATCGAATGTAGTCAAATTAGTAGCATAGGCAAGGCATCCAAACACCTTCAAATTTTCAAAGGTTGGTTCTTTCCCATAAACCCCTTTACAAGGTGTTTTATAACCTAGAACCTTACATGGCACCCTATTGATCACATGGGCGGCCATACATACACATTCCCTCCAATACTTGATAGGGGCCCCCGATTGAACAATAAGACCATGAGAAACTTGCATTAATGTACGTTGCTTCCTTCTACTATCCCATTTTGTTGAGCGGTATAAGGGCAACTAGTCTCACGGAAGATACCCTTCTCACTAAAATATTCCTTAAGATCATTGTTCGCAAATTTTGTGCTGTTATCACTACAGACACGTTTAACATTGACAAAGAATTGTGTAGCAATATAGGCAACAAAACTTTTAATACAACCAGCAGTATTAGATTTAAATTTTATCAAAAATATCTGTGTACAATAATAAGGAAATAATGGTTGCCCTGATGTGTAGGCGTCCTATAAGGACCCTAAACATCTGCATGTATCAATTCAAAACAAAATTGAGATTTAATGCAACTAGAATTAAAAGGTAATTTTGTTTGCTTTAATTGGATGTGCACGCCACAATCTTTATTGAACGCCATAGACTTGTCTTTAATAATATTCAAATGTCTCAAAACAAGAAGGGGGCATGTCTTAGCCTATAATGTAAAAGCCACATAGAATCAGAATTTCATATATCAATATTAAAGCTATTCACATCAGCAGTATGTTTAGGAAAATTGAGCATGTAAAGGCCCTCTTCGAGCTAACCAATCCCTTTTTCTTGCCATCTTGAAGGCCCTGCACCAAACAATGGTCAGGGAAAAACACTACCATATATTACGAATCATCAGTGAGTCTAGGCACAGAAATGAGATTGAATTTTAGTTTTGAAGCATATCACACATCAATTAAGTATATATTTTCAGATGGTCGTATATTACCAATGTGAGTAACTAGCACATGATCACCATTAGGAATTTTAATTGCTTTAATCATGCTATCTTTTATTTGATATGAATCAAAAAGAGATAAGTCACCAATGATGTGTGTGGTTGCCCCTGAATCTAAACCCATTTACTACGTGTTTCAATCCCAACAACTTTAAAATCCACTCTAAAATATTTTAAAATAATTTTTGGAATTGAAAAAGTACATTAAAGATAAAATTACAATCAGTCTGTTACAGACTGGGTATAACTAAAAAAATATTTTAAGGGATTAAAAGCACTAAAAATTATTTTAGGATACTGGACGTTACTTAAAAAATATTTTAAGATATTAGATACGTCCAGAAAAATACTAGATACTATTTTTTTAAAAAAAAAAAGAAGATCAGCGCCAACATTTTATCTTAAAACTACACCAAAACGGTGTAGTTTTGAGGAAAAGGATGGCAGCGGACGCTGGCCAAATCCATGATGGTGAGGGGTTACGTTTTTTACGGATGGAGGAACAAGGGATGGTTGAAACTCAGACTATCAGCAGGACTGCTTTGACTATCCTTACTCGCTGCCATACTGTTTCAGTAGAACGAAGATGTAGAGATTACCGAGCATGTGCGTTTCCTCATGCTAGGCAGGAGCGTGAAAAGAAAGAAATTCTAGCGCGAGTTTGGCGTGTCTATCTTCTTATCCAAAATCCAAGAGAGTTCAAGCTTCCCTGGTCCTTCGTCGTCTGATTCAAAGATGAAAAGTCTGGAAAAATTCTGGTTTCCTTGTCCAATTTACAAGATTAAGCCTTCTGAGATCTTCAATCTAGAAAATCGCGATTGGGATTCTGGCCTTTCTTTATCGTCAGTCACAGAAGCACTACACTGAGCGAGTAAGATTGTGATTCTTCTGAAGAAAATCACGTTGCAGTGACGGCCTCGATCAAATCGCATGATTCTAAGCTGCTGAGTTCGATCAGAGACTCCTTATCATGTCGGGTCACCAAGTAGCTAAATCAAATCTGAGGTCACCAGCGTTGGGTTGCATGGAATTTCTTCATTCCCCGATTTGTCCTGGGCTACTGGATGATGGTTGAGGTCTCCATCGTCGGCTTGCCTGTAAGTTCTTGGTTTCCCGATCTGTCCTGGGCCGTTGGATGATGTTGCTTGAATTATGGAAGAGCTGTATGGGCTGGTCTTGTTTTTCTGGCCCAATTACATGGAGGTGGCATATTTTCTTGGAGCTAAACCTACTTTGATGCCATGTTGGCTGACAATATTTCATTGAATAATACTACAGAATGCTGTTCATTCTAACAGACCTAATTATACAACCATCTGAACATTTATAGTAGACCAAATGTAACACACTACAGACACTATGCCCAAGGCCCAACACTCACACATTCATGTAGAAATTACATCTATATTCTATACACTCTGATAACACTTATGGAGTTATAGGTACCCAATTACAACCCACGCTTTTTGAATATTTTTCAACTAGCTTGGGTATAAAGCTTGGTTATAATTTTAAATGCAAATTTAAAATTTTCAAATAAGTTAAATGTTTGTAAAGTGTTTGAAAATGTGTGAGGGGGAGGGGGAGGGGGAGGGGGAGAGTAAATATAAAAGGAATATTTGAATCTCATACACACTTATAATTAGAGGCATTGAGTAGTTTCAAAACGTATTAAACATTTTTTCATATTTTCTCATATTTAATAAGAATACCATAATAATAAGAGATACTCCTCTAGTCCTAATTATACGACAACATTTGGAAATTGATCTTGGTTCTAAATATAAGACATAGTTTACATATTTGTCAGTCTTTTTCTAATTTATCCCTATTGATGTCCCCTCAACAATAATCAAGGAGAAGAGAGAATGATGGAATTAAGGAAGATGTTTAGGGTATTTTAGAAAATACATATTATATTAACTAACTTACTTAATATAATCAAATTAGATAAATATGCCTTATATTAAAGATCAGAAAAGTAGTAGAAATTAATATAATGTAGGAATTTAATTAGAGTTGATAATAAGTAAAATATATTGAAAATCACTTTAAATTTTATAACAAATTTAACACTGCTTTTAATAGTTATTATTAGTACGTGTGGATTAATTAAAAATGACTTATATTAGAGATAGGGGACATTATTAATTTAAATACCCATAAATATATTTCGGAAGAGTACCTAGCACCCATAAACACTTTTTTAGTATAAAAGTACCTATAAACTTTTCTAAATGGGGGCAAAAATGCTGTCATCGTTACAGGAAGGTAACTGTCATTACTTTTTGGCTGAGTGTACCATCCTATAGTTACTTTTTGGGTACAAAAATACCCATTAACTTTAAAATGCATCCAACACCATATATTTTTTGGATATGTATATGCATATGAAAACTACAGGCATTTTTGTTCCTTCATGTGTAGGGGTGACACCAACCTCATGACGTGCCAACAATGCATCGTTAATGCAACTCAACGATTACCTTCTGAGTGTAGAGGTTCGAAGGAGGCAATAATCCGATAAAACGAGTGCTTACTCCACTATTAATCGTTTCATCTTCTCCATTGTCAACACAAGGCCCGAAATCATCCTCTTGAACGCCGAAAATGTCTCAAACTAGGAAAGCTTCATGAGAACATTGTTTGATATTATGAACCAGACGGTAGATGTCACACCCTTATCTTATTTTCATCTATTTCAGAGTATTTGCGAAAAACGATATGCTGTTCGGTAGGCAACACAGGTATAATATAATTATACTGATAATAAGTGCATTATTATAAAAAATTCCCCATAGGGATTCATAGTTGATAATTATAAATTATGTAGTCGTACAAGGCTACTAGAGTGTCTAAACCCTTCCCAGTGAAACGGAGACATTTTCCCTTCTTTATTCCACCACTGCAATCCTCACATACGGTTCTCTTCTTTATTCTCAGCATAATCTTCTGTCTCCTCCTGTCTAAATTATTGGAAGGGGAGGGTGAGATTCAGGGGAATCTTGGTAGGAAAGTAGTACCAATATGCATGTAAGATAAGTGCTTAATGTATGACATGCTTGCATTACATAATTCATGCTCACACAATGACATATCTAAGTGCTCAATGTTTTAAACAATAAAACTATGGTCACAGCATAAACAGAAACAGAGCTTCAATCATTCATATATGTTTCACATAATCAACCAAAGAAATAACATGCATCAATACACCAACACAAATATCAAATACATGCAGGAGAAGTAAGTTCCCTTGATTTGCATGCCAATCCCTCAGGCTCTCAACTCAGTCTGAAAACGTCAAATATACAGTTTAGATATTTCCATAGTGTTTCTAGGGGGTTATATGAATCTATATTGAAAAATGACCAAAAGTCCGACCACACTTTTCTCAAAATTTTGACCAGGCTAATTTGACATATTTTCGCCCAAGGAATCCATTTTTGAATTCGATTTTCTGAAATTCCAGCCCCAATTATAAATTTACCCCTAGTAGCCCTTATGTGAGGGTTTTAAGGCTATTTTTGTCATTTCACTTTCTAGGGCTTTTTCACTTTGCACCCCAACATGAACCCTACACAAATTTCCATTCTAAATCCAATGGAACCATCAAAACCACCAAAATCCTGTCTAAACATAACCAAAACAGCTGCTGGAAAAAATTCCATAAAAATTATAAAAATGGAATTTCTTAATTTCAATCCATAAACCACATTCTTTACACCTCTAATCACTTATTTAACTACTTAATCACATTCTAAACATGATTAGACTAAATTTGGGCAGCACCTCCCCTTAGAGTTTTAGCATTCTAAATCATAAAACCAACCAATACAAGTCAAGAATCCAATCACAACAACAACACAACCTTGAATTCAACCAAGAAAGTAAGGTTTATGAGTTTACCTTTGATTTGTCTCTCTAGACTCCAATTGCATCCTCCCACTCTCCTTCTTTCCCTTGATTTTCCTCTTGCTATATGTATGTTTCAAGAAGGATTAGAGGTTAGAAAGAGTTGCTCATGAATTTGGAGGCAAGAACAAGTAAAAATCACCTTGAACTTACCTTAGATTTTCCTTTTGTGCTCTCCTTCTTTCTATGTTTCTTGAACTCTCTCTCCCTCTTCTCTTATGCTTGCTAGGCGTGAAAATGGCCGAAGAAAGATGAAGGAAGGCCTTAAAATATCCTACATGCCCCTTATTTAATAAATGATGGGAAAATTTATTTATGACATCACATGGTACTTTGACCTTATCCCTCCACGACTTGTTGTAAGATCAAGCGTTTCACCCAAGAGGGGGGGGTGAATTGGGTGATACTGAAATTTCTTTCAGAAATATAAAACTTTAACAAAAGAATTAAAACAGTAATGAGTAAGGAGAAATATCACCGAAGTGTACACCGGGAGTTATACTGGTTCGGTCACAACCACTTTGACCTACGTCCAGTCCTCAGAGCTTCTCTGAGAGTTTCACTAACTTCCAAGATTCAGTGGGTTCTTGGCACCACAGTACAAGCAAGTTCCTTCACACCTGGACACTCGCTCCCCCTTACAGGTTGTAATCCAATCCCAACTCAAGGTTCCACAACCTTAAGTTATCTCAATAACAAATATTGAGTTTGAATGAAATATCTCTCACAAAGAGTAAATAATAATCACTGAAGCATATGAATACAATTTCAACGTGAAAACAGAGTAATGAACTTAATGAATCGTTTGTGTGGATGCTTGGTTATTTTTCTCTGTTTGAAGGTTCCCATATATATAGATATGATGGGGATGACCGTTGGAACGTTTTCCTTTCGTCCGTTGGTGAGTGCGCAGCCACTGTTGACTTTTCAAGATTTTGAAAAATATCCGTTGGCGGTGGTTGGCATTTGAACGTTTGATTTCACTTTCATCTCTTGAAGTGATTCCTTCATTGTTTATCTGTAAATAGACTAAGAATACTAATACAATGAAAGGTTAATCATGTAGGAAACAAATCAATGAACGTTTGAATGATTTCTAACTTTCTGGGTATGCTTACTCGAGTAGCTCCTCGAGTAACACATGAAGTTTACTCGAGTAGCTCCTCGAGTAATATCGTGAAATCACTGTTTGTTTGAAGTTTAATGAATACAAACAAGATCACTCGGGTAGTGCATGGAGTAAACAAAATTTCAAACCTTTGTGAACAGTTACTTACTCGGGTAGTGCCTCCAGTAAAGCTTTGTCAATTTCATAGATTACTCGGGTAACACCTCGAGTATTGTTGGCAGGATTTCAAGGCCGAGAGCAATTACCTTGTTACTCGAGTAGCTCCTCGAGTAATACATTCATTTTTGCATAAGTTACTCGGGTAGCTCCTCGAGTAACTAAGACATCTGAGCATGATTTACTCTGGTAAGAACTTGAAGTTTCCTTTGAAAATACATATGCATACTGGGGTACATACTCGAGGAATCCACTTAAGATAAAACATTAGAAACTTGAATACTCGAGTAAGCACTCGAGGAAGATGAAATAAACAATTCAAGTTAATCGGATACCAACCTCAAGTTTTAACTTACCTCAGGCTGTTACTCGAGTACCTCCTCGAGTAACATTGGCAGTGGTACAAAGTGCCGAGAGTTACACATTTTCAAATACACGGTTACTCGAGTAGCTCCTCGAGTATCATGGAGAACTTGAAGGCTGACTGGAAGTTTCTGATCTGGTTACTCGAGTAGCTCCTCGAGTAACATTAGCAGTGGTACAAACTGCCGAGAGGTACATATGGGTACTCGAGTAGCTCCTCGAGTAACATTCTGCTAACTTGAAGGCAACTGGAAGTTTTCACATGGTTACTCGAGTACCTCCTCGAGTAACATTAGCAGGCCGAGAGCAACCTTGAAGTTTTACCTGGTTACTCGAGTAATGCCTCGAGTAATGGTGGCAGATAACTGGAAGTTTTGCCTTGTTACTTCAAGTTTGGGTCATTACTCGAGTAGCGCCTCGAGTAATGCCTTAGAAAATGCACTTCTGATCAAGTTCCTTAGCATTTTCTCTTGGCCAATCTTCACTACTTCCATGCTTTCCTCAAGTACATCTTATTCCTGTCATTACTTAATTCATCCTTGATTATTAAACATTTTCTTTTCAAACCATTCTTTTGTTATCATCAAAACATGAGATCTAACACTTGTGTCATACACTTCAATTAGAATTAAACCAATTTCCCTCACCTTTTTTTACAAGGCCTTTAAATGGAAATTACATTACTCTAGGAAATAAGAGAGACCCTCTATGAGTAAGGTCCTCCCTCAAAAACTTCAAACATCTTGGATGTGGAACTGGAAGGATCACTAACAACCCAACAAATGATGAGCCTCTCTAGCTAGAAAGTCAGCATACCGGATTGTTTCTCATGGTACATAACAAAGCTCAATATGCCAATCTAAAAATATGAGATCTCTCACTGCATTGATTTCATCTCTTAGTGGATGATTATGTCCACCATCTCTCAACACCAGATTTAGTACCTCTATAGAATCTGTATAAGCCTTCACATACTGAAAATGATGTTGCTTGCATATCTGAAGACCCGTCAAAAAACCAAATAATTCTATAGAAGTGGGGGCTTGTGTCAACACCCGTTTCCATTTCGATAATCAAAGAGTAATAACGACGGAATTCAATGGGCATACAGAAAGTACAATTATACTGATAGAAATATTCGTTTACGATTCAAACGTCGTCCGTTTACAAATATGATATTGTTCGTCGACGGAAACAGAAAATACAGCGGAAGTTTTAATATTTACAAATTTCACCCAAAATATCACAAAATAGACTAATTATGCCCACGTTCTTGACCTTGCCTCGAGGCACGCGCTGCTCACTTCCCAACGACAATGTCTTTGCCCTTTTGCCCACTGGTACCCGCTGAGGTATTTGTTTAAAAATAGGGTGAGATTCCGAAGAATCTCCGTAGAGACATAATATCGTTCATAGAAAATGCGAAAAGTAAATATGTCATGCGCCAAGGTATGCACAAATTAATGAACAATATAAACACATCATCGTCATGTATACATGAGTAGGGCCCAGCCCTACAATCTACACCGGTTGGACTTCTGCCAACTCCCAGTGTAAGTGCACCTCTGGCACTAACAGCCTCTCTCTAGGCAAATCATGTTATTAATAAAGTGCATTTACAAAACAATGGCATCCACACAATCACATAACTTATGGTATAGTGTATGAAGGATAATGTCCCTACCTCAAAGCTGTGATATTCCCTATTTAGTGGTGTCTCGAAAAGCGTGCTGTCCCGGCGTCCGACTCGGTCCTAGAATATTAAATGTACCAGAAATAGGTCATAACCTATCCAAGTATCATTTTAGACTATTCCATAGTGTTTATTGTGGTTATATTAGTCTATGGTGAAAATTTACAAAAATGCCCCCGGGAACCCGGCCCGGCCCGGCCGTACCCGGCCCGATGGCACGTTTTTCCAAAATTTTGACTAGGGCTATTCTGACTTATTTTCGCCCAAGGAATCCATTTCCGGCCTCGAAATTGCCAAATTCATGGTCAAATTACGAAAATACCCTTGACAGCCCCTATTTAGTGATTTCAGTGGCGTTTTCGTAAATATGCTTTTTCGGCCTCTACCGAAAAAGTGTCCAACTGTAACCCCACCTATTTTTGCCCACTGAGTCCAATGGAACCATTTATTTCATGAAAATCCAACTCCTACTACCAGATCTGGTCTGGCCGAAATATTGGGAAAAATATGGAAAAATGAGGTTTTGTGTTCTAGTTTCCAAAACTTGTACTTTTTCACTTCTAACCCTTGATTAACTCATCTAAACACTTCTTAACCATGATTCAAAGAAATTTGGGCAGCATAACCCCTTAGGATTAGGACTTTCCAAATTTACAAACTTAACAATACAACCAAATCCAACCATAATCATCAACAACAACCATATCTAACATAATCTTAGGATTTGTGAAGTTACCTTCTTGAGTCCTTTTTCTTCCTCTAGAAGTTCTCCACTCTCTTTCTCTTTGGCTCAAGATTTTCTTGCTAATCCATGGAATTTATGGAAAGGAAGAGATTAGAGAAGAGATTATAGAAGATTAGAAGAAGAAACCTTAAACAAATCTTAACTTACCTTAGCTCTTGCTTCCCTTTACTCTCTAAAGTATGAACCTTCTCAAGCTCTCTCTCTCTCTTCTTTTCTTGAGTTCAAACGAAAATGGGGCAAGAAATATGAAGCAAGTCTTCATAAAATATCTTGTCATTTTCCCCTTAATTAATAAATGGTGGCAATTTGGTTTATGACATCACTTTAGTACTTAGGCCTTATCTCCTTCAAACTTATGTCATAGAGTCCAATTTAGTTTGAACCAATTTCTTCTCCTTTCCTTCTAGCCCATCACGCATAAAAGGGTGCTTGTGAAACCAAATGGACTTCATGTAATTGCCTTGGTCAATGATATAACTAATTATTATTTTATTGCTAATAACACATGTGCTCATATCTTAGTAATTCTTATTTAATTGTTTGGCATTAGATGATGCCACTTGGCATGTTTATGAGCCAAGTAATTGTTTTCCCATCCTATTTCCTTGTTTCACGACTCTTAATTTATTCCACTAAGAATATTCAATTTATACATTTTCCTTTATTTTCCTTGATTAATTGAAATTAACTCTAATTAATTAGAAAATAATTAATCTTGGGCTAAATTGGCAAAATTATGATTTTGCTATCCCCTTTGTAATTTAATTCAACTTTTGAATTAATTTGCCCATTTCCTTATGAATATGAATATTTCAAAATTCACAAGATCCAAATTCATGAATATTCACCATTTTATTGAATTATTCAAATAATTACAATATATTTTTGGTGAATAAAATTTGGGGTGTTACAGTTCTCCCCCACTTAATTAAATTTCGTCCCCGAAATTTGCTATACTTATACATTCATGAATTCCGGGTAACGCTTCTTCATACTTTCTTCTGTTTCCCACGTAGCCTCTCTAGGTGATAACCCTCTCCAGACGACCTTGACAAACAGAATGCTCTTATTTCTGAGCTGCTTTTCCTGCCGATCAATGATTCGGTCAGGGATGACTTCATAAGTCAGATCTTCACGCATTTCCACATCTTCATACTCTATCACGTGCTCAGGATCAGGTTGATACTTCTTCATCTGAGAAACATGGAAAACGTCGTGTAGCCTGCTTAGACTCGGCGGCAACGCGATGCGGTACGCTACAGGCCCAATCTTCTCTAAGATTTCGAACGGGCCAATGTATCTTGGTTGCAACTTCTTCGCTTTCAGTGCTCTGCCAATACCCGTAACAGGTGATACTTTCATGAACACGTGGTCACCGACTTCAAATTCTAGAGGTCTTCGCCTCCTATCTGCATAACTTTTCTGTCGACTCTGAGCAGCTAACAATCTCTGCTTGATCAACTTTATCTGCTCCGTTGTCTGATCAACAAGATCCGGCCCTATCAATTCTCTCTCAGACAGTTCAGTCCAGCATACAGGCGATTGACACTTCCTCCCGTAGAGTGCCTCATACGGAGCCATCTGGATGCTCGAATGGTAACTGTTGTTGTAGGCGAACTCTGCCAACGGAAGGAATTTGTCCCAGCTACCTTTAAAATCAAGAACACACGCCCTTAGCATATCCTCAAGGGTTTGAATTGTTCGTTCGGTCTGCCCATCAGTTTGAGGATGATACGCCGTGCTGAATCGGAGTTTGGTACCCAATGCTTCATGTACCGCCTTCCAAAACTTTGAAGTAAACCTCGAATCTCGATCAGAGATGATGTTCTTTGGAATACCATGTAATCTTACGATCTCATTGATGTAGATCTCCGCCAGTCGATCAGGGGAATAATGAATACTAATCGGTAGGAAGTGAGCTGTCTTCATGAATCTGTCAACTATCACCCATATAGCGTCATGGTTTCTGACCTTAGGCAATCCTGTCACGAAATCCATGGTAACGCTTTTCCACTTCCACTCAGGTATCTCAGGATTCGTCAAAAGCCCCGATGGTCGTTGGTGCTCAGCCTTCACTCTCTGACATGTCAAGCAACGAGCAACGTATTCAGTCACCTCTCTTTTCATCCCTGGCCAATAGTATTGAGCCTTCAAGTCATGGTACATCTTTGTAGTTCCTGGATGTAGGATATATTTACTCTTATGCGCCTCCTCCAGGATTCGTCGTTTCAGTTCTGGTTGCGGTGGCACATAAATCCGCTTCTGGTACCTGACAAGTCCGCTGGGAGACAAGTCGTAATCCTGAGTTTCGCCCCTTTCAATCATTCCTCTGATATAACACGCTTCCTCATCGTGCTGTTGGGCTACTTCAATTGCTGTCCTCAGATCGTTATATATCTGGCTAACCCCACTGCCTAATAAAATCTGTCTGGACAGATTTAGGTCTCTGAAATCCTCGATTAGTTTCTGCTCATAGATCATCATGGCTGCCACCTGCACTGATTTTCGGCTTAATGCATCTGCGACGACATTAGCCTTACCGGGATGGTACTTGATTTCGAGATTGTAATCTTTTAGCAACTCCATCCATCTGCGTTGCCTCATATTGAGTTCTTTCTGATCGTACAAGTATTTCAAACTCTTGTGGTCGCAGTACAGCTCTACGTTCTCACCATAGAGATAATGCCTCCAGATTTTCAAAGCAAACACAATTGCCGCTAGCTCAAGATCGTGGGTGGGATAGTTCAATTCATGAGGTTTCAGCTGACGCGATGCATAGGCCACTACTCGGCCATGCTGCATCAATACGCATCCCAATCCATGCCCACTGGCATCTGTATACACAACATACGTAAACTCAGGATCTGGGATCGTTAACACTGGTGCTGTAGTTAACCTCTGCTTCAACTCCAGGAAGCTCTTCTCACAATTCTCATCCCACACAAAATGTTGAGCCTTCCGCGTCAATTTAGTCAATGGTAAAGCAATTCTGGAGAAGTTCTGTATAAACCTCCGATAATACCCGGCTAGACCCAGAAAACTGCGTACCTCAAATACTGTTTCTGGTCTCTTCCAGTTCAGTACTGCTTCCACCTTACTAGGATCAACAGAGACCCCTTGCTGTGAGACAACGTGGCCCAGAAACTTTACCTCTGAAAGCCAGAATTCACACTTACTCAGCTTGGCATAGAGTTGCCTATTACGTAATACGTTCAACACAATTCTCAAATGCTGTTCATGTTCAACCTCGCTCCGTGAGTACACCAGTATATCATCAATGAAGACTACAACGAACTGGTCCAGGTACGGACGAAAGATTCGATTCATGTAATCCATGAACACAGCAGGTGCATTGGTCAGCCCAAATGGCATCACTAGAAACTCGTAATGCCCATATCTGGTTCTGAAAGCAGTCTTCGCTATATCTTCTGCTCTGACTCTCAACTGGTGGTATCCCGATCGCAAATCGATCTTTGAGAATACATGGGAACCAGACAATTGATCGAATAAATCGTCAATTCGAGGGAGTGGGTACTTGTTCTTAACGGTCACCTTGTTAAGCTCTCGGTAGTCAATACAGAGACGCAGGCTTCCGTCTTTCTTCTTTACGAAAAGCACTGGAGCGCCCCAGGGTGATACGCTCGGTCGTATGAACCCTTTCTCAAGTAGTTCCTCGATCTGTTTCTTCAGCTCTGCCATCTCGCTTGGGGCCATACGATAAGGGGTTTTAGAAATTGGACCCGCTCCAGGCTTTAAATCAATCATGAACTCCACCTCCCTATCTGGAGGTAGTCCGCCGACATCCTCCGGAAAAACATCAGGAAACTCATTTGCTACAGGGATACTTTCAAAGGCTACACCGGCCTCTGATTGCATGGAGCAGAATACCATGTACCCCTGACAACCCTTCTGCAAATATCTCTCAACCTTAGTTGCGGATAGAAGGTTAAGAGTGATCTTGGTGTCAGCTTGTGGTTGTGGATCCAGATATAAGACTCTCTTCTGTTTACAATCCAGCAACACACCATTTGCTGTCAGCCAGTCAATCCCCAAAATTACTTCTAATCCTTGCAGTGGTAAACCGATCAAATCTACCGTCGATTCGCGCCCCTCAACCATTATCATGCAATTTAGGCAAATGTCGGCCGTCACAACTCGGGTACCCATAGGTGTAGATACAACCAAGTCATATGGGGATTTATGAACAGCTAAACGTAACCGTCGTATGCAGTCATGAGCAATGAATGAATGGCTTGCACCAGAATCATACAGAACATGCACTAAGCTTCCGTTCAGAGAAATCGTACCTTGAATCAATTCCGGAGACTTTCTGGCTTCTTCTTGTGTCAACGTATAAACCCTGCCAGAAATTCTGGGTCTCGTCTCCCCCTGCGGCTGCTTCTGTGGACAGTCCCTGGACATATGCCCCGGCTTGTTGCAAGTATAACAGACAGGTGTTCTATTCGGGTCTGGCCTGAATGGAATCCCGTTGCACTGTCTACCAGGGTGCATTGGCGTTTTACAACGCCAGCACGTTCTGCTCCCCGAAAAACCTTGGCCTCCTCGGCCCCCAGATTGATTCGGCCTCTTAGGATCCCCTCCGGAATATCCACTTGGATCTTTTCGCTTCTGCGTTGAGTTACCGCTTCCAGAAGCACCTTTGTTTCCAGGTTGTGTTGACCAGGTTGACAAACGTTTCTCGATGTATCGGCACTCCTCTGCCGCTTTACTGAATTCTGTGAAGTGTTGGGAGATCAGCCTCTCCTTAAACTCAGGTCTCAGCCCCTCTATCATCATCTCTGAATTCCACTCATCATTGTCGTTTAGCTTGGCATATGACGAGTAGCGTGATAATCGGATGTATCGAGCCAGATAGTCATCAAAACTCTCCCGGTCGTACTGCTTGATACTGAGGAACTCTTTCTCTTTCTCTCTCTTGATAGTCGGAGGAAAGTACTTCTTGTTAAATTCTTCTTGGAATAGTTCCCAAGTGATCGGAACATTCTTCCCCTTCAGAATAAGGTCCATGCCTTTCCACCAGCGATCGGCATCCCCTTCCAGCTTGTATATGGCGAGTCGTGCCTTCACATCATCTGGACATTGCAGCATATCAAAGATTTTGTCCAGACGAGCCAGCCAGTCTTCAGCTTGTTGAGGATCAAACTTCCCCTTAAACATAGGTGGTTGCTGTTTACTGAATCTGCTAAGCCATGCTTGAATATCCACCTCAGGCTCCGGTGGTAAATTTGCTAGTGGAGGTTCCTCAAGTATCTCTTCGTAATTTCCCCACATGAACTCATCCATACGGTCCTCCAAATGGTCTTGTCTCTGCTGCACTCCCCGAATATTAGTTTTTATTTCGTTCATGGTCTGTTGCTGTTGCTCCAGCATCTCTAGTATTCGCTGTTGGATAGGGTCAGGCCTTGGCTCACCCTCATTGTCACCCTGTCTACCGCGCCCTAAGCCTCGACCCCTTCCTCGACCTCTACCGCGGCCTCTACCACCTTCCTCGGGTTGCATCATTTCCATAATTCACTCTACATAAAATTTAAAGAAGAGTAAATTTTGGATACCAAAGCAAGGGCATTTTTTGTCATTTCATAAAAAGTCAGGGTATAAATATGTCATACATAGTATATCATAACTATTTACAGTAGTACAGAGAAATAAAAGCATCACATGTCCTAACTACTACTGTACATGACATATTGTTCGATACATAGCCAAAATATTAATTAATTTATAACTTCTTCTGTACCCTTCCCAAAATACATCTTCCGGCTAAAATTTCTTCTGTCGGCCGGTATCCTATGACTACCCTAGCCCCAAAATACGTGCCGGTACCTCCCGGTCACACAACATGTGGGTCGGTCCCATATCACTCCTCCTCGTCCAGGTACTCCCTCGTATACATGTTGAGGTGGTCTATAAACTCCTGAAAGTCGCTGTTGGGACCCTCCTCAACAATGCTAATCTTCTTCCGGTTCCAAAAAGGAGTATCCGGAAAGAAGCTGATAGTAGTGCGAATCCAAATCGGGTCCGATAAGTTGAGACCCAGTAAACGTCGTTGACCATACAGCGTCTCGACGGAATCCAGATAAGACAGGTAATAATCATCCGGGTCAGGCCACAATCGTCTCGCCTTCCTCAGCATAACCCATAAGAAGTCCGCTAGCTCCACATCTGGCTGCATGTTGTATGGTACATGCACTGCCTCGACCCTCGAGAACCCATCGCTCGAATCAACCTCCATGGGCTCCTCCTATGGATCATATCCTAGTGGATGCCCCGACTCCCCAACCTCCGATCTCGGTGGAGTCTCCTGTCGTGGCTGAGGAATGGGGGCAGGCAGCATTGGCACGCTCTTCCGTGCTGTATATCGTAGCTTGGTACCGCCAGTACCGAAAAAGTCTATCATCGGTCCTCTTGGTCCGTCCATGATATCCTGTCGAAATGTAAACAAAATCTTATCAGTATACATTTCTGATAATGCCAGAACCGCTTATTAGCTCTGATACCAAAAATGCCAACACCCGTTTCCATTTCGATAATCAAAGAGTAATAACGACGGAATTCAATGGGCATACAGAAAGTACAATTATACTGATAGAAATATTCGTTTACGATTCAAACGTCGTCCGTTTACAAATATGATATTGTTCGTCGACGGAAACAGAAAATACAGCGGAAGTTTTAATATTTACAAATTTCACCCAAAATATCACAAAATAGACTAATTATGCCCACGTTCTTGACCTTGCCTCGAGGCACGCGCTGCTCACTTCCCAACGACAATGTCTTTGCCCTTTTGCCCACTGGTACCCGCTGAGGTATTTGTTTAAAAATAGGGTGAGATTCCGAAGAATCTCCGTAGAGACATAATATCGTTCATAGAAAATGCGAAAAGTAAATATGTCATGCGCCAAGGTATGCACAAATTAATGAACAATATAAACACATCATCGTCATGTATACATGAGTAGGGCCCAGCCCTACAATCTACACCGGTTGGACTTCTGCCAACTCCCAGTGTAAGTGCACCTCTGGCACTAACAGCCTCTCTCTAGGCAAATCATGTTATTAATAAAGTGCATTTACAAAACAATGGCATCCACACAATCACATAACTTATGGTATAGTGTATGAAGGATAATGTCCCTACCTCAAAGCTGTGATATTCCCTATTTAGTGGTGTCTCGAAAAGCGTGCTGTCCCGGCGTCCGACTCGGTCCTAGAATATTAAATGTACCAGAAATAGGTCATAACCTATCCAAGTATCATTTTAGACTATTCCATAGTGTTTATTGTGGTTATATTAGTCTATGGTGAAAATTTACAAAAATGCCCCCGGGAACCCGGCCCGGCCCGGCCGTACCCGGCCCGATGGCACGTTTTTCCAAAATTTTGACTAGGGCTATTCTGACTTATTTTCGCCCAAGGAATCCATTTCCGGCCTCGAAATTGCCAAATTCATGGTCAAATTACGAAAATACCCTTGACAGCCCCTATTTAGTGATTTCAGTGGCGTTTTCGTAAATATGCTTTTTCGGCCTCTACCGAAAAAGTGTCCAACTGTAACCCCACCTATTTTTGCCCACTGAGTCCAATGGAACCATTTATTTCATGAAAATCCAACTCCTACTACCAGATCTGGTCTGGCCGAAATATTGGGAAAAATATGGAAAAATGAGGTTTTGTGTTCTAGTTTCCAAAACTTGTACTTTTTCACTTCTAACCCTTGATTAACTCATCTAAACACTTCTTAACCATGATTCAAAGAAATTTGGGCAGCATAACCCCTTAGGATTAGGACTTTCCAAATTTACAAACTTAACAATACAACCAAATCCAACCATAATCATCAACAACAACCATATCTAACATAATCTTAGGATTTGTGAAGTTACCTTCTTGAGTCCTTTTTCTTCCTCTAGAAGTTCTCCACTCTCTTTCTCTTTGGCTCAAGATTTTCTTGCTAATCCATGGAATTTATGGAAAGGAAGAGATTAGAGAAGAGATTATAGAAGATTAGAAGAAGAAACCTTAAACAAATCTTAACTTACCTTAGCTCTTGCTTCCCTTTACTCTCTAAAGTATGAACCTTCTCAAGCTCTCTCTCTCTCTTCTTTTCTTGAGTTCAAACGAAAATGGGGCAAGAAATATGAAGCAAGTCTTCATAAAATATCTTGTCATTTTCCCCTTAATTAATAAATGGTGGCAATTTGGTTTATGACATCACTTTAGTACTTAGGCCTTATCTCCTTCAAACTTATGTCATAGAGTCCAATTTAGTTTGAACCAATTTCTTCTCCTTTCCTTCTAGCCCATCACGCATAAAAGGGTGCTTGTGAAACCAAATGGACTTCATGTAATTGCCTTGGTCAATGATATAACTAATTATTATTTTATTGCTAATAACACATGTGCTCATATCTTAGTAATTCTTATTTAATTGTTTGGCATTAGATGATGCCACTTGGCATGTTTATGAGCCAAGTAATTGTTTTCCCATCCTATTTCCTTGTTTCACAACTCTTAATTTATTCCACTAAGAATATTCAATTTATACATTTTCCTTTATTTTCCTTGATTAATTGAAATTAACTCTAATTAATTGGAAAATAATTAATCTTGGGCTAAATTGGCAAAATTATGATTTTGCTATCCCCTTTGTAATTTAATTCAACTTTTGAATTAATTTGCCCATTTCCTTATGAATATGAATATTTCAAAATTCACAAGATCCAAATTCATGAATATTCACCATTTTATTGAATTATTCAAATAATTACAATATATTTTTGGTGAATAAAATTTGGGGTGTTACAGCTTGGACTCCAAGTGTTCGTTGAAATCCAAGAACCCATTTGCTATTGTCATTTCGAACTACACCGCCACATGCTGCTGCTTGATGAGCGTTAACCAATCCATCAAAATCAAGCCTAACATATCCCTCTGGTAGCATCTCCTATAATCTATCCATATCTCGTCCAAACTGCAAGAACTAATGCTTGAAGTTTCCAAAAACACTAGTCTCCAGCAGATGAAAAATGCTTCTATGAACAATCTCCTTGGGTTGTGCTCGAACTCCCTCCATCACCCCTTTGCATCTATTCTTCCACAATAGCCAGCATGTGAGACTGAAAATTTTTGCCCAAGGCCATCTACAAAACCTGTCAAATCCCATGTTATGTGACATTCTCCTTAAACCAAACTTGCAAGTTAGAGCAAAAAAATCTAGCGCGATAAGTTGGTTTAACAAAAGATAACCACACTGTTCTGGTAATCTCACAATCTCTAAGAATGTGCAAAATGGTTTCCGCTTTCTGACACTTAAATAGATATTCCTCACTATGATTTAATCCTTTCTAAGCCTTGAGTAGGTTAGTAGGAAATCTCTCATGAATAACTTGCAATAGAAAAAATTTTACTTTTTCTGGTACCAGTAACCTCCATACTTTCTTCCATAGAACCGGCGAATTCTGACTTCACTGTGTAGATAGGAACTTATATGCAGCCCGGACACTAAATCAGTTATCAGGAGCATTCCTCCAAGAGAATGAATCAGCTTCACTTCCATGTAGAGGACTTATCAATGATGTTGATCACCCAGTAAGAAAGAAACTCTCTCCACTTAACTGTGTTCCATCGCCCATTATTCAACACAAAATCTCTCACTTTAGCACCAGGATCTAGAGGATGAATGTTACGGTCAACATAATATATAAGAGGCTTATTAATTGGAGACCATAAATCCCACCAAACATGGCTAATCGTGCCATCATTCAAGGATTTACCAACTCCTTTGTAGAACTGTTCCCACACATTGGTAATACTTCTCCAAACGACAGATTGGTTTTGTTTCTTGAAAACCATGGGATATAATCCATCTCCACATCTATATTTTCCTTTTAAGCATTTCACCCAAAAGGCTTCAGGCTTAGTCAGAAGACCCCAGCAAAGTTTCATTATGTAAGCCTTATTTTGGATTTAAAGATCTTTAATACCTAAACCACCAACCTCTTTGGCTTGCGTAACTTGGTACCATGCAATAAGATGCATCTTCCTTCCCTCTTGACCTTGATTCCAAAGGAAAGACCGACTGAGCTTTTCCAAATCCTTTAATATGCCTTTAGGCAAAAGAGTTGTTTGTATCAGGTAACTAGGAAGAGCGGCCAGCATTGATTTAATCAGAACTGTTCTTCCGGCCATTGTAAGAAATCTACCCTTCCAGTTTACCAATCTTTTCTGGGCCTTCTGAATGATAAGAAGGAAATGAAGATTAGTGGTTCTCCTGTACAAAAGCGGAACTCCTAGATATTTTTCTAAGTCCCCCGTAAGCCCTATTCCCAAACTATGAGCCAAATCTAAGGCTCTAGTAATATGAACACTTTTAGAACAAAAAACCTAGGATTTAGTAAGATTAACCATATGCCCAGAGACCTCACAGAAGGCTCTCATTATCCCTTTCATGATCTCTATCTGCTCAGATGACGCTTCCCTAAACAATAACAAATCATCTGCAAAGAAGAGATGAGTGATTGTAGGGGAACGACTGTTAAATTTAAGACCCTTCCGATTTCCATTAACGACTTCATAGGTAATCATTTGACCAAGCCATTCCATACACAAGACAAATAGGTAAGGGCTAAGAAGATCCCCTTGTCTTAGCCCTCTTGTCGGACAAAACTGAGCTGATTCAGTACCATTCCACAAGACTTTCATGGACACCAGAGAGGTACAGGCCATAATGAGTTTAATGATCCTATCAGATAAACCTAAACTAGTAAGGGTGGTTCTTAAAAAGTCCCAATCAAGCTGATCATAGGCTTTTTCCATGTCTACTTTGACTACCACATAGCCCTTTTTTCTCTTTTTATTCCGCATAGTATGGATGGCCTCCTGAGCAATAATGATATTATCACTGCTTTGCCTGCCCGCTATAAAACTGCATTGCTAAGGTTGAATTAGATAAGACATGGCCTCCTTTAGTTTGGTAGCAATGATCTTTGTTATAATCTTGAAAATTACATTACATAAGGAGATGGGTAGAAAATCTTGCACCATTTAAGGATTGTCCACCTTAGGGATCAGCATAGTGTTAGTATGGTTAATGGCCTTAACTTGCTCAAGATCCTACCATATTCCACGAACCATATCACACACCTTACTATCAATGTGGTCCCACTGAGTCTGAAAGAAATAAGCTTGAAAACCGTCAGGTCTCGATGCTTTAAAGGCACCTATCATGAAGGCTTTTTTTATCTCAATATCACAAACCTCTTTATGAATGAGGTCATAGTCTCGACGCTATAGCGAAGGGAACTCAGCTATCCAGTTTGAGGAATCCAGAACTTGTTCATCCTTAGTGTATAGTTCTTGAAAGAAGTGGCTAGCCATATTCCTCAATTTCTCTTGATCCCTGATCCAAATTTCATTCTCATTTTGTAAAGCATCTACATGTTGCTTTTTCCTCTTAATCAAAGTAGATGCATGAAAAAATCTAGTACTTACATCTAGCCTTTTGAAACCATATTAGCTCTTTTTGTGCACTCAATTTACTATATTCCTGCCAAAGCCTCTGTTCAGGCTTATAAAATCCATTATCAAGGTTTATTTCCTAACTTTGTCAATTCCCTTTAACCTTATTAAAATCTGATGTTTTTTTCTTGGGAAGACTACCTAGAACCGTATGATTCTACTTAGTGGCTTCCTTTTCAAATCGCAAAGCCCCATTACACCAATCTAGATTATCCCACGCTTTATAGACCACATCTTGAAAACTATCCTCTAGAGCCTATGCTGGGTAATATTTAAAATGAGGCTTTGTTCGCTGGTTAGGCATTCTTATTCCTTCAGCAACAATAAGGATTCTATTATCTGACTTATACCGAAGCTGATGAAAAACCTTGCTTCTTGAGAATTTAAGCTCCCAATCAAGTTGCTCTTTTATACCCTGTTTTTCCCATGTGAAACGCTCTCCCACAATAAGAATTTCTAGGAGGTTAGAATCTCTAATACAGTCGGAAAATTGTTTCATTGCTCTAAGAGACATATGAGATCCACCTATTTTATCTAAAGGATCCAAAAAAGAGTTAAAATCACCAACAACTAGCCACGCCTCTTGCATGGAGGACGCAATGTCCTTTAATCCCCTCCACAAAATTTCTCTTCTAGTTGCTACGGGCTCTCCATAAACAAAGGTGGTAAAAAAAAGAGTCTTGAGATTTCTTATCCTTCAATTTGTAATGAATAAATTGGGTACTAGAAAACAAGAAGTCAACTTGAGTATTACTTTCTTCCCAAAAAACCCAAATCCCACCTGCAAAGCCCAAAGCCTCTAATCTTATCCAGTTACTAAAACCCAGTTTATGAGATACTCTATCTGCATGAGAGCTACTAATTCTAGTTTCAAGAAAGCATAAGACATCAACTTTGTAATTTTGCACTATTTCTTTAATGGCATTAGGAAGAGATCGGCTCCCAGCACCTCTACAATTCTACGAAGCAACAATCATGATGACACTAAGAATTAAGAGGAGATAATACTCACATATCCAGATGCTCAAGGACATCTTTGTAACGCTCCCCTTCCAACTGCTGCATTTTCTGATCATCCAAATTAGCATTTATAAAATCGTCCCCAACATCATCCTCAAACTATAAAGATTCTTGCAAAGAACGAGTATGTGACGTCATGGCCTGCATACTTTGTTCACACTTCTCCTTCATGTAAGCATCATGCTCCTTCTCTGAATTATTCCCAGGTCCTTCAATAAGGAACATTCCATTTATTTGATGTGGCCCATCTTCCTTTCTGATTTGGATTTGGTTCGAATTCAATTGAGAAGTATTTCCTCCCACTACTACATGTTCTCTTCAACCCAATATAATATTCCTAGGCCCTTGCAATTTCAGCCCAGCAGTTTCTTTGCTCGCCTGGCCATCAGTGGCCACTTGTTTTTTCTGAATTTTCCTCTCAACCCAAAGCCTATTAGCTTTTTCACTCTCTTTGCCATGTGTTTCCTTCATCACCACCATCTCCTTCATTAAATACGGTTTGTCCTCTCTTGTCAAATTAGCTTTCCCCATAGCCAACTTACCTGAGACACCCACTCTTTCCAAGTCACTGACCACCTGCATATTTCCTGCCCGTTCTGAAACATGGTGATGTGCCATTATAGCAGTTCCATCCCTTAGTAACCCCTCTTCTTCATCCAACCCAGCTAATGCTTTAAACCGCAAGCTAGTGCCTCCTTTCTCAGTGTTTTTTTGCTACCTAAAACCCTTTACTCTAGTCCAGATTGCCCTCTCGAGGAAAAATTCTTCTTGAAGATTGAGCTTGCTAGAGTGCCCGACAATCATCCATGGCCCAAACTCTTCATCAACGGCTGTAATTATCTTCGTCGGTGGTGCCTTTGAATCTTGAGGATTGAAGCGTTCTTATAGTCTTTCCCCATCTTTGTTTAAATCAGTATAAGTCCATTAGCAACTCTCTTTTCGATGCCCATATCTGCCGCACACGAAACATATGAGGCTAAGCCCCTCATACTCAACCTGAAATGCTAAATGCGCCGCAATCACCCTAGGTACCAATTTTTTCCTTAGATCAACTTCTACGCAGATTCTAGCATATTTGCCCCTTTCCACTATGGCTGTGTTTGACATCGAATATGAAGGATTAAGCATATCAACCTTCATTGTCTTCCCTATTCTATTACCCAATCTGGTTATGAATGTTTTATTATAGCACTACATATGAATATTAGGAATCCTAACCCAAATTGCTACCCTTCCCAAAGGATTGTTGAATGGATCAAAGTTAGGGGACCATCGCTGAACAAGGATAGTGTGGTGTTGAACCACCCATGGGACATCATAAAGAACTCTATGATAGAGCTGAGCCCAACCTTCCTTTGGCAGAAATCTAACCAGAAAATAGTTATTATGTAGATCTATTAAATCAAATTCCTGAGTCTTCCACAAACGGGATAGGTGGGATTTGAGAGTGTATACATTATACTTTCGACCTAACACTGTAATGATTATAGCAGCATTCCATGGTTTGCACCATTCACTGTATTCTTCTGCTGTAATAGGAACAACAGGGTGTTGTTACATAAGAGTTTTAATCTCATATGTGAGCTTTGGTAATCCCTATTCTCTATTAATGATGTCCGTTAAAAGAGCTTCATCCTCCGCACATTCTCCCCTATCATCTATACCATTGAATCCAATTAATGAGGCATTATAAGAGATATGTTTCTTCCCACTAGTATCTGATGTATTCGCATCAATGATATCATGCTCCATACAGTCATGAATGTCTTATCTATTCTCTGGTGTTTCTTCATCGACCATCTCTGTGTCTGGTGCCATTAAAGAAAGAAGTTCATTCTTTTTTTTCTTTTTACTTCCACATACAAGAAGATCCGAAGGCTGGTCCAGCGGAAGTTTTCGTTGAAGTTGTTCACCTATCACTACTACAAAAAGGGGCTTTAGTGGCGTAGCTCTTGTGGCATTTCTTTAAAGAAGCGCCAAAAATAATTATTTATTAATTTAAAATCAAAATTATTTGAAAGCTTTGGCACTTACAATTATAAACGTCATAATTGACGTTAACCTTGCATGACGTTTCTCTGAACAAGCGCCAAACAAGGCCTTCAGTTTTTTTTTAAAAAAAATAATAGGAAGCTTTGGCGTTTTATCTGGAAGCGCCAAAGCTTCCTATATTCCTAAACAGGGTCACATGCGTTTACTGAGTCAGCACAAGCAGAGTCTAACTTATATATTAAACGCCAAAGCTTCCACATATATATTTTTAAAAAAATGAAGGATATGAATCACACGATCATTGCAGACTTTTTTTGGATCAAGATGGGAAGCTTTGTTTTGAACAAAAAAAAAGATGGGAAGCTTTGGCGTTTTATAATAAAACGCCACAGCTTCCAGTTGATTTTGGAGGGGAAGCTTTGGCGTTTTGGAATAAAATGCCAAAGCTTCCACAATTACAAAAAAAAAAAAACGAAGGGAAGCTTTGGCGTTTTAGAATAAAACGCCAAAGCTTCCACAATTAATTAAAAAAAACGAATTTGGAGGGGAAGCTTTAGCGTTTTGTAATAAAACGCCAAAGCTTCCACAATTATTAAAAAAAAACAAAAGGATCATCTTTACCGAAGGGAGAAGAATCACGTGAAAGCTTTGGCATTCATTGAAAAGTCAAGTCAAAAAAGAATCAACACATAAAATATAGTTAAACTAACCAATTACATAAACACAGTGCCAAAACTTCATATTGAAAAAATAAAAAATAAAAAACAGAATAGAAGCTTTGGCGCTTCCTAAAGAAGCGCCAAAGCTTCCATTTTTTTTTTAAATTTTATTTTGAAAATGGGAAGCAATGACATTCTTTTATGAAGCGCCAAAGCTTCCCCTGTTTACAAAATTTAAAAACCCCGCCATTGACATCCCGCCATTATCACTCTCCCGCTTGTCACTTCCCATAACTTCGATCCATTACTCTCTCACTTTATTGGTATATTAGCTTTTCTTATTCGTTATCCCCACTCCTTCCTCTCTTTGATGGCAGCAAGAGTAGAAGTAGGAGATCCCTAGCTTGTAAGCATTGTTTTTTAAACATTTGATCAATGTTTTCTTTTCTTTTTGGTATAAATTTGCAATGACTCTTATATGTTTGCTCATATTTTTTATTTTTTAAGTATTGATTTGAAGTTTCAATTTTGTCAACTTAAACTTCCTATATATTGTTATTTTTTTAATTTTTAAACTTACAAATTAATAATATTGTAGTAATACAAATCATTGTAGTTAATGTTTTGTATTTTTTACCATTGTATTGTGATTTGTTTGTTTTATCAAGAAAATAAAATAATTAAAAAAATGATCATCATCGTTTTATATTGTAATTTACCTACTAGATGAAATGTATAGTCATTTACTTACTAAAAAATTATATATGATTATCAGGTATTTATTTTTACATAACACCGTAAAAAAAAGAAATATTTAAAAAAATTATTTAAAAAAAAATAAAAGTCGAAAGGAGGCCTTGCCTCCTTTGACGTTTATGTTAAAAACGCCAAAGGAGGCAATTGCCTCCTTTGGCGTTTTTAACAAAAACGCTAAAGGAGGTGTCAACCCTCCTTTGGCGTTTATTTTATAAACGCCAAAGGAGGGTACCTCCTCCTTTGGCGTTTTTTTAGATTGTAAAGCGCTATAGGTATTTTTAATGGCGTCAAAAGCTTTGGCGTTTCTTAAACGCCAAAATATGTTTTAAAATAAGCGCCATTATACCGATTTTTTGTAGTAGTGTATATCAGAAATGTAGTTGTGCACACTTTCCAAGAGAGAGAAAACCAATCCTACTCAAGACATCCCTTGTCTACCATGTTGAATAATTTCCCTCTCTTTTGGTTGGCCCAAAAATACGCCTAGGGTCCTTCATATACACCCTTTGGGCTTCCATTCCATTTATCAACCACATGTGCAAAAAATATTATTTTACTCTTAATTTGAACATGTACACAAACTTTATCACTTATAATTAAATCCCTTGCCTCAAGATAATGACACTTGGCATGTTTATGAGCCAAATAATTATTTTCCCCTCCTATTTCTTTATTCCACAATTTACACAATTTCCAACACATTTTATTTTCCAATTTTTGGAATAGTGCCAATTATGGTAGATTTTCTGCCCAAAATTTGAAAAATCATAACTAAATTTGCAGACATCATTTTGGAGCGATTCCAAAGGGTATGGAACCCTTATTGAGTCTAATTTCAAGAAAAAATATAGATTCTTACCAATTGGAAGAATATCATTTTCAGATTTTTTATCTTTGGAAGCTATTCCAGAAACTTTTCAGTTTCGCTGGGTAAACTTTAAAAATTCATAACTCTTAATCCACTAGTCAAAATGGCTTAAAATACCTATCAAATTAAATCCCTGGATGTCTACTTTCACCCTATAAAAGTTCATAATTTTTTGATATCATTTGATCATCTAAAATCCCAAGACAATCTCACTATCTCGCAGGAAATTTCACTAGAATCATAATCACATTCTACAAAATTCACCATTTTACTTTCTTTAATACCCCAAAGATATAAGAAACATTAGGGAATAAATTTGGGGCTCTTGCTAAACTGGAGCTTAGCAGTCCACTTATTTTAGGCTTATTCTCTAACCTCAAATCCTAAAATTTGGGGTATTACAGTAGATAAGGCAGCTAAACCTACTGTAGGAAGAAAAGAAGTATACAATCGAAACAACAAAATTTTTAGTGCTTCAAACTGTGTATACTCTAGATCAGTACGTGCGGGACTTTTCGGTGTCAGATTGCAAAAGTTGCCTGAGTGGTACAATTATGGGGCCTTGGCCTGTGTTGTTATAGAAAGCCAGAAGGAAGAGTTCTGTACAAGAGAAAGCCACTAACTTTTTTTTCGAAAGCAGCTACTAAGTTTATTGAGAAAATGATATTTTATTTGAAGACATAGATGACACACACACACACACATATATATATATATGGAAAATATTTAAGTCAAATTCCTTATATCTATTTCATCAAGTTCTCCAATCACATGTGATCATGGGTCCCATGTTTAAATTATTATCATTTAACAATAAACCCATATGAAAAATATATATCAAAATTTCAAAAATAAAAATTTATGTAACGAATCAAAATTTAAAGCTAGACACCCATATATTTAAAAATTGACGCATAATATAGTATCTTTAATTCTTCTAACGATTTAATGATTTAATTATATACTTACAGAGTTATATATACCTGTAAGAATTTTGGGTGTACCTAGAATCCGATTGACCGTTGAAATACCCACACGAAACCTAAGCACCGATGCGGACTCCAATTACGTTACACAGCAAATACACCATAGAGAGGAAGAGAAAAGAACATTTTTATGAGAGAATATTTTAGAGGGAGAAAAGCAACATTCTGTATGTGTTATTGAGATTCTTTACTCCCTCAATCCCATGTCCTATATATAGTGTACGTATAGTCACAATGGAATAGATGCAACTCTTAAGCATATGGGTACATGAGAATAGATATAACTATTAAACTATAAAGGAATAGTTCTCTTTATAAACTCGTGCCTCTCCATGATAACCCCTCTTGAATCATGCTTGGGTCCTAATCCACCAAGGGTGGACTAATATATTCCAACATCTCCCACTCACACTTGGTGGATTAGATGTTATAGGCCAAGTCTCTTTCTCTTACTTCTTTCATGCTAGGTGTTTTGCCTTGACCGTTTGGGCATGACATCTCCATTTAGGCACTTTGTACTAGAAATCCCTTTTTATAGAGATAAGCACAAGACAACCTTATAGTACAACTCGATATTGATATAATGTCTGGATATCTTAGATTTACTAAAATACACTTTACTCATGGTTAATCTATTCCCTCTTGAGTTAGTATAAAACTCAGATTGCCTTTCCCATATGCATAGTATCTACACTTATAAAATCACAAAATAATATCATAAGGGACCAATCTCAGACACAAGCGTAAGTGTGTATATTTCAGGTAATAGTCTTTCTTTCGCCCATATATCACTTTGATATATATCAACCGCTTTCCTAACATAATGCCTGTAGATCATATCAATCATGATTATAGGACAAAATGTTAAAATAGCAGACGTTGAAACATATTTCCATAATAATGTAAAAGTTAAAGGACAACATTGAAGGGTTAACCTTTCTAGAACTCACATAGCAATTAAGCAGGAACCCATTTACTTGCTTCCCGTGTGCGGTTCTTTAGTACATGGGTATGAATCATTTGCTATGGTGTTATTCTTATATTTTAAGAGCATATGTCGTTTTGATTTTATCATTAACACCATACAGACTTAAGTCTAGACACTCCCAGTATCTAAACCCAAATTCCTTCACTCTACTCACATTACATGACGTCAATTTTAAAGAATTTGTTGTCTGACAACATGTATCATAGACATGGATTTCCATGATTCTATCCATATTTACAATCAATGATCTCATCTTGACTTACTGCACTTTAAGTCGAGACGACATAATTTATGTTTCTTCACTACTATATCAGCACTCTTACTACTTTGCTATTGAACACAATCGTCTTATCTTTACACACTTCTCCTAAATGTCAAAGGCGGTTGCTTGTGTGAGAAAACCAACCTGACTAACTTGTACGACATAGTACATATTATATACTTACACAAGCATTAAAAGTCAAAATGAAGTATCATAACTTCATACCATATGTAGCCAAAGGACTTAACATATTTTTCATACATGTCCTTGGTCATTAGGCTTAGTTAGGGGACTTTGCAAATGAAAACGTTGTTCAACAACAACTTTATGTGCTATAGCATCTCTCATATAGCTATACCTTTGGATTTAGTCTATCTATTATGCTTAGGGTCTTTTATTTAGGCAATGGCTATGTGTCCTCACAATACTTTAACACTAGATTGAATTCTCACTTTCAAATCTCACATGTTCTATGAACATTACTAGCCATATAGTCTCTTATACTACTACAGTACATACTTTAAACGTGCATAATCAATGTACGCTACAAGTATCTTAGAACCCTTCAGTAAAACCATCTAATATCTTTCACAATGGTTAGACTAGTACCGAATTACAAGTCTTACCATGAGAATATATCTAGTCTTGTATACATTACTGTATACATCACACTACTAATAGTATCTTTATGGATATTCTTTTCAAATTATCTTCTTTGTTGGTACAGTCATGGAATTTTATAAAGACTTAAACTCACTCTTAAAATCACCAGGGTATCCATAAGATTGAATTCACTTATTTTGAACCAATTAAGAATCTTCTTAATATAATTCTCTTGTTATAGAAAGGAATCTTCTTAAGCTATCTCTATAGATCTCAAATCCAATTGCTTTACCCCTGAACTTCCTTTTCAAAATTCACTAGCATGATTATTTAATAGGTACTACCAAATTTAAACTATGTATGGCCAATAGTATATCAACCACTTAAAGGAATAACATGACAAATCATTTATCAATGGTTCTCTTCAACCATTTGAAAACCACATTGGGATCTAGATGATTGCATCAATCCATAATAGCACTTCTGCAAAAACACATGAATTCATCACTGTATGAAACTTCAAATACTACTTTTAGTGAAATCAAATAATCACTGCATATAAATTCCTTCATCGAAATCATCACTCAAAGTATAGGTTTTACATCCACATGATGTGAATTTAAATTCAAATGGCTAACTATTGCCATATTAAAACTAAGTTAAATGCACTAGAAGCGAGAAAAATGTATTCATATTAAGCATACCCTTCTATAACCACAAGTCTTATGTATGCCAATTAATCTACTTACTTTTCTCTTAAATCTAGAGAGCTCGTTAGTTCCTAATAGCCCTTTAGACTTGGTGGTAAATCAACTTATTCTCAACTTGATTCTTTCTCAAAGAATCCATTTCCCTTTGCATTGCTTTCTTATATTCTTCCTTGACATGGTCTCTTGTACAGAACGTAACTCATCATCCTCCTCTAGAATAACCATGAACATTTTTCTCAGTTATTCCTTTTCACTGGAGCTTCTTACCTTTCTTCTTTATTTTGTTTAGGTTTCTTTATTGACCATTCTAAGCTCCCACTTGCAGAAATAATTGAAGATTGTACTACCTTGTCTTTATGTCTTGCAAAGAGATACAATGTGATTAGTTTCACCCTTATTTGAAAACTAATTCACAACAAATGTGGTACCTTTCAATTCTTTTTTGTCACAATTTTATCATCATTTTCACTCTTGAAAACGTAACTCTTATGAGCTCCCACGTATAACCATTATGGGAATTCACAAATGACCTTAATGGTTTATAAAAAAAACTTACATATAAATTTTGCTTAGTCCAACATTTATAGGGTATAGAAGTGACCACTTTAGAAAGCATATGGTTAAATTCAAATCCACATACACCTGATAGAACCAAGAATGTGTGCATATATACTAATCCACTAAAGGTAGACTAGATAATACTCTCCTACTCACATTTAGTGGGTTAGTATGAACCATAATACATTTAACCATGTCAAATAGCATTATATTACACCTTTATAAACTCCTTTTGGTGATGGAATGCCAGGGATAATTAACTATTTAATTATCTCCTTTTCACAAAGATTATTGAAACTGATCAGATAGATGCTTACAACCTTGATCAATTCATATGACCTTTAAAATTCCTATCCAGTTGATTCTTAACCTTCATTCACATATCATCTAAAACACTCTAGCTTTAAGCTGTGTGAAATCTAGTAGTAACTATAATCATGAGAAATCAATAAGGTAATAATATACCAAGCTTTATATCTTACCCTCATACTCATAGAACCGCATACAACAACCCAACATAATTGCAATGTATACTCAATTCTAGTTTTCTTACTGAAAAGCTTTCATTATCTTATTTCTAGAATCAATTTATGCATCCTTACTAGCACAACATATATTTAGGTCAATACTTAAATTAGAAAAAATGGCAATGCAATCATGCACAAACACTATTACATAAAGCACTTTTAACATCCATTTTTAGGCCATTTTAACATCCTTTTATAAGGGGACACATATGTAAGTGATGTAGTAAATTATGGAAATAACGCCCATTAATAAAGGGATGCCTTAAGATACTTTAGGCGTCCCTTTTTAAAAAAGGGAAGCCTAAAGAAAGGGGACACCTAAAGTGACACTTTAGGCATCCCTTTCGAAAAGGGACTTTGCAAGTAGGCTATGGAGTCCCTTTTTTAAAATAGGGACACCTAAAGGTTAATCATTTATATTTTTCACTATCCAACAATTAAAACCTATAGAAACATGATTGAATAATTCTTCATAAACCAAAATGTCCTTACAAATAGTAAGGGAACATCTAGCACTAACTAATTAAAGTGTTGACTCCTACTAATACAATGTACAATAATTACCACAAAGTGTCAAAAAGTTGTCTACACAACTACTAACTAATAAAAATAAACTTATCAATTATCATCAACTTATCATAAAATGCCAGAAGGGAAACTCCAAATCCAAAAAAGATTAATATTGGTGAAGGATGATAAATCAAAATGCATCTACAACGATGATAAATCTAAATGCCAGCACCAACAAAATGCATCTATAATAATCCTAGTTCAGAACGTAGTCCATAAAAAAAATAATTAACCATACTTTTTGGCGATGGTGGGAGGGAGGCCAATGGTGGGGGAGGGAGGTAGGAAGAACCAATGGCATCAAAGATCAAGGAGGGATGATGGCGACAAGCTTCAATAGTAAAGAGGGAGAGAGGAGGATGGCGGTGGAGAGAAAGGAGGATGACCTTCAAGAGTGAGTGACGGTAGTGAGATGGAGTGATGGTAGAGGAAGGAGCTTAAAGAGTCGGAAGGAGAAGCTTTAAGAGAGAATGAGAGTTCTGAATAGAGGAAGCTAACTTGCAGGAGTAAGCATGACTTTGGAGAAAGTAAAGTCAGTCAAACTGACATACATTGGGTGCCTTTTTTTTATTTTAGGCGTTCTAAATTCAAAATGTGACTCCTAAAGGTTGGTTAGGCTTCCCTAAATATTTTTTTAACTTTAGGCATCCCAAATTTAAATTGGGACACCATTTGGGACCCTAAAAGCAGGTTTTTTGGGCTTGTGGCACCAAATGCCCTGCTTTTGGCGTCCCTTTTTTTTGGGGACGCCTAAAATCACACTTTAGGCGTCCTAATTCAAGTTTGAGACACCTAAAGGGTGCCTTTAGGCATCCCAAATCCAATTTGAGACGCCTAATACTACCCAATTCCCATTCAGAATTATAAGAATGCCACTGCCTTTGTTTTTTACTTTCCTTTTTTAAAAACGGATGTCCTTTAGGATAATAGAATCTATATCCTGTAAGAGTGAAAGAATTTACCTACCAAAGAAATTTATTGAAAGAAATATTGAATCACAACTATAAAATTTTATAGGGCAATTCATACAATTTTGTTTCTCTTATCAAGCCATATAGGTCTCGTAATCTTTTCTATACTAAGCTAACATCTCAACTTCGGTATTACCATGACCTTTTGTCAATGGCTTGACAACAAATTATTTGTATAAATACTAGATATTTTGATTGCCTCATCAGGTTTATAAATTATGTTCTTAGTAGCCTCTCTTGGCTTACCCACTCAAATTATCCCACACACAGGGTTATTCAAAATTTATTTATTCAAGAACTTATCAATAATATAACACAATGAAGTATACAATGTCATGTACTTGTATTATTCATGACTAGACAAATAACAACGTCATTGGATCTTTGATCAGAAGAATATGTTTGTACCTCACATCACACAGATTCCAATTAAGTCATTATCATCTATCAAGAAATTCATACTGTAACATCCCAAATTTTATATTCACCAAAAATATATTGTAATTATTTGAGTAACTCAATAAAATGGCGAATATTCATGGAAATTGGATCTTATGAATTTTGAAATATTCATATTCATAAGGAAATGGGCATTAATTCAAGAAAGAAATTAAATTGCAAAGATGATAGCAAAATCATAATTTTGCCAATATAGCCCAAGATTAATTATTTTCCAATTAATTGGAGTTAATTTCAATTAATCAAGGAAAATAAAGGAAAATGCATAATTGGAAAAATAAAATGTGTTGGCAATTGTGTAAATTGTGAAAAAAAAATAGGAGGGAGAAATAATTATTTGGCTCATAATTATGCCAAGTGTCAACATCTTAAGGCAAAGGATTAAATTAGAATTGTTAAAGATGAGCACATGTGGAAATTGGATTAAAATATGATTTCTTGGCACATGTAGTTTGATTAATGGAATGAAAGCCCAAATGGTGTGCATGAAGGGCCCTTAGGACAATTTTGGGTTAACCAAATGGAGGAGAATTAGTTCAATTGCAATTGGAGGCTTATAACACAAGTTGGAAGAAGATAAACTCAAGTACAAGGCTTATGTCATATTTTATTATCCTATAATTTATTAATTAAGAGGAAAATGAGAGATATTTTATGAAGCCCATGCTTCATTTTTCTTGCTCATTCACATTAAGAGAGAGAGAGAGAGAGAGAGAGAGAGAGAGAAGCCTTAAGAAATATAGAGGGAAGGATGAGAGCTCAACTAAGAAAGATCAAAGGTAAGCTTGCATGTTTATGTGATCAAGCTTCCTCTTTTGTATGACCTCCTCTCTAATCTCTTCTTCTCCATGAAATACTATGTTTAGCAAGCAATCTCAAGGGAGGGAGAAAGATGGTGGTAGGATTTAAAGAGAGAAAATGAAGAAAACCAAGGTAACTTTAATAACATCAACTCTTATGGTTTATTGTTGTTGTTATTGTTGTTCTTGGCTTGGTTTGGTATTGGTTGGTTGATTTTGTAAATTTGGAAAGTCCTAACCCTAAGGGGTTATGCTGCCCAAATTTCTTTGAATCATGATTAAGAAGTTTCTAAATGAGTTAATAAAGGATTAGAAGTGAAAAAGTACAAGTTTTGGAAGTTAGAACATAAAACTATATTTTTCCATTTTTCTTGAATATTTCGGCCAGCACTGTTTCAGGGGGGTTGGAGCTGGATTTGCATGAAATAAATGGTTCTATTGGATTCAGTGGGTAAAAATAGGTGGGGTTACAGTTGGGCATTTTTTGGTAGAAGCCGAAAAGGCATAATTACGAAAACGCCACTGAAATCCCTAAATAGGGGCTGTCAAGGGTATTTTTGTAATTTTATAGTGACTTTGGTGATTTCGAACCCTGAAATGGATTCCTTGGACAAAAATAGTCAGAATAGCCTTAGTCAAAATTTTGGAAAAATGTGTCATCGGGCCGGGTACGGCGGGGCCGGGCCGGGGTCCCGGTGGTATTTTGGTAAATTTTTACCATAAACTAATATAACCACAAGAAACACTATGGAGAGTCTAAAATGATACTTGGATAGGTTATGACCTATTTCTGGTACATTTAATATTTTAAGACCGATTCAAAAGTCGGAACGACACGCCTTACGAGACATACCGGAAAAAGGGATTATAAAGCGTTGAGGTTGGGACATTATCCTTCATACACTATGCCATAAGTTATGTGATTGTGTGGATGCCATTATTTTGTAAATGCACTTTATTAATCAACATGATTTGCCTAGAGAGGGGCAGTTAGTGCCAGAGGTGCACTTACACTGGGAGTTGGCAGAAGTCCAACCGGTGTAGATTGTGGGGCTGGGCCCTACTCATATATGCATGACGATGATGTGTTTATATTGTTTATTAATTTGTGCATACCTTGGCGCATGACATATTTACTTTTCGTATTTTCTATGAACGATATTATGTCTCTACTGAGATTCTTCGGAATCTCACCCTATTTTTAAACAAATACCTCAACGGGTACCAGTGGGAAAAAAGGGCAAAGACATTGATGCCGGAAAGTGAGCGGCACGTGTCTCGAGGCGAGGTCAAGAACGTCGTTATAATTTAGTCTATGTTTTGATATTTTGAAGAAATTTGTAAATATTAAGTTTCCGCTGTATTTCCTATTTTTCGTCAACGAACAATAACGGAATTGTAAACGAATATTTTTATCAGTATAATTATACTTTTCTGTATGCCCATTGAATTCCGTCTTTATTATTCTCCGAATATCGAAATGGAAACAGGTGTTGATACATACAAATACCTTAAATAACATGCTCAATCATTACTCTCATAAGACTTATTTTCTAAAATCTCTCACTTAGATAGAGTATATGACACTCTTGAAAGACTCATTTTCCAAGAGCTTCCATTCATACGTAGTATTTGACTTTTACTTTTTCATGCTTTCATTACATTATATTCATAATATCATATATTAACCGCTTATCTAGGAGTCGAGGAAACTTAATAGTTTATCCAAGTTTTCTATTCAACACAATTTTTTAAACAAAACAAATTCTCTAAAGGGTTAAGCCTCCATGTTTCTCAAACCTAGTCTAATATGTTCGCAACAACTATTGTTTTTCTAAATATTGCAAGAATTTGTATATCTTCTATCATTTCAACAATCTCCTAGAGTTTCCCTATATTTTCTAGAAGAGATATTCCAAATTTCTTATTCAAATAAATCATATATGTTTCCTGATAGAAACACTTAGTATCTCTTCTCAAATCTTTTATAGTTTCAAGTATCGGGGATTTGAACTAGGCTTATGGTTTGGCTCTTCTCTAAGATGGGCTTCCACTCTACATACAAGATGCATTATTTTCCTAAACTCCAATATGACACAAAGTTTGAACATTTGTAAATCTCTCCATTTGAGATTTACTCTCACTTGGATCTGACATTGTTTCTTCAGTATCATATCCTTCATTTTTACCTCCTTGAGGTTTCTCCGGATTCAAATCTTGACATTAACTTTCTTGAGATTAAGAAAATTCAAGTTCCTCATTGGAATCTTTTTCTAATTTATCTTCCATTCGCGCCTCTCATTTCATTTTAGGAACAATAAAACTTGGATTATTTTTCACTTAATCCTTCTCAATCTCTTCTCATTCTTGGATTTCACTCATAATTTCATACTCATATGGGCAAATCCCTAACTCCTTAAGTAATATATGTTTGGATAAATGTGAAAAAAATAGTCTCTTTCTAAACCGTTATTAAGAAGTTCATATTAGATAGAAGTTCTTCAACAAAAATTTTGTTCAAGGGACTCATCTATTTGTTTCAGTGCTTTTAAAACTATTGGTTCATACCTATCAAATTAAAATAAAATAAAGTATTGCAAATATTTTAAGAATTTTTTAAACATATAAAAATCATTATAATAGCACTAAAAATGTTCAAAATAGATCCAAACATAATTTAAAATATTCAAATTATATGTCCAAAAGTAGATAATGAATTTAGGGATTTTTAAAGACAAATCATGTTCCAATTAAAATGTTCCTTCACGCATCCCTAAAAAGGGGGATAAAAAACTGGGAAAAAAATGAAAAAGAAAAGGGAAGCCTGCTCCGGCAAGGAGAGTGCAACCCACACGCTATCATAATGAAATCTGGCGCCCCCACTTTTTTTTTTAAATTATGTGAAAGGCACCGTTTCACTCCACTCATAGGAGGAGCCTATCATTTTGATAGAACAACCCATCGTTTTTGTCTGAGATAAAATGACATGTCGTTTTGTCTAATCTTCAATCTCCAATTGGCTTACACTAGACCCGAAGGAGTGATGGATTGAGTCCGTTGAACCCGAATTTAAAAATCTGTGAGGTGTTTGAAAGTGTGTGTGTCAGAGAGAGAGAGAGAGTACATGTAAAGGGATTTATTGAATGCCATACACACTTATAATTTGGGTTACTCTTAATTTACCCCTTTTTATTTCTATTATAGGGCGTTTCTAGAAATTTTATTGATATTTTTTTATAGGGTAAAGGGGCAAAAATACCCATATAAATATCTCATAGGAGCGCCTGACACCATATAAAAATCTTAGGTGCAAAAATGCCCATATACTTAAATAAAGAGAGCAAAAATGCCATATCCGTCAAATGCTACCAACGTCCGTCTCCTTTTGCTTTTGTGGGGCCCATCTATTGTGAGGAGGATAACCATGAAAAAAGAAAATCACAATCATACAAGCGCTGAATCATCCTAGCCTGTACTTTCTGGAAAAACAGAAAGATGGAAATGCAAGAAGCACCATATAAGACAGATTTCAATAATTTCTTACTCCAAGAACAATCGAGTGCAGCATAGCTCCACAAAAGTCGGCAGGGACATATCAAACAAATATTTGGATCCAAAACCTCTATCATCAGCATGAAGTCAAATAATAAATTCAAAATCTATCTCCCCGTTATCAGTCTGTGATTGGATTTGTTCCTTTCCTTCGATTTCTTTTCTACTTCCAACAATACACACATATATCATCGATGAATAACTGACAGAATAACTTGGAAAACAATGACGAATTGAATTGGCGATTTGCTGATGCAGAGTTCTTTAGCTTTCCCAAGGACTCTGGCAGCAATCTATTTCAGATCAGAATCAACAATGGGCAAAACATCAGCAGCACCTGCAAACTAATAATCGTATCAAAGGCGAGGTGATTTGGAATCAGTTAGCTAGGAGGAGAGAGAAAGCGTACCAAGACCAGCAAGGCCAACAATGGAAGTAGGAGAAGGCTTGGCATGGACAAGAAGGGAGCTTGAAGAGAGGATTAGGGCGGTGTGAAGCTTCAAATTAAAGGGCCGTGAAGAAGACAACGGGGGCTGTGAGGAGGATGAGCGAGGTGCAGGCAAGGCGAAGACCAACGAGGTCACAGGCGGTGCCCATGGCAAAGGCGAAGGGGGGGAAAACTCGGCTAGATGGAACGAAGAAGTTGAAGGGCCTGGTGGGGTGACAGTGATCAGCTGGCTGGTCAAAGCACAGGTGGCCAGGCAATCAAGATATTTGGACAATAGATGGGGTCCATAAAAGTAAAAAGAAACGGCCGTTTATAGCATTTAACGGGATGACATTTTTGCTCTCTTTAAATAAGTACATAGGCATTTTTGTACCCAAAATTTTTATATGGTGTTAGGTGCTCCTATCAGATATTTACATGGGCATTTTTGCCCCTTCACCCTTTTTTATAAGGCATTTAGTATTTCAAAAAGTATTAAACATTTGTTTCATATTTGCCCGTATATATGCTCGTATTTGATAAAAATATTATAATAATAAGAGATAGTAAAAATTAATATGATGTTGGAATTTAATTAATGTTATTAATATTCATAATATATTGAAAATCACTTTAAATTTTATACCAAACTCTCTTATCCAAAAAAAAAAAATTATAGCAAACTCAGTACTTTATTGGTATGTGTGGATTAATTAAAAATGACTTGGGGGACACCATGAATTTTTTTGACTCAAAGGGACACTATGAATTTAATTAACTTAAAAAGTCAAATTATCTAGAATGTTAGAAATTAGAATTGGTCAATACCCAATACTATATATATATATATATATATATATTTTTTTTTTTTTTTTTTTTTTTTGCCAGAATACCCAATACTATATTGCTCTCAACTCTTTGTAACTTATTATATATTTAATTTGATTCAATGTATGTCGGCTCTATTACACATTCTAACGGGGTGTGCCAGAAAATTATGAAATCAGTCAAGTCTAACTGCCAAAAATTCCATATATTGATAGATAAATTAATAATTTTATCTTAGAAAAAAGTTTCTTGAACAATTTTATACATGGTATATATGCTGGATATACAGGGTGCGCCGGGAAACTATGAAATCAGTCAAAACTGACTGCCAATAATTCCACATATATAGATAAATAAACAAACAATGTTGGTCGCCGCGGACTATTAATTTAATTAACTTAAAAAAATCAAATTATGTAGCATGTTAGAAATTAGAATTGGTCAACTATATCGCCCTCAACTCTTTGTAACTTATTATATAGTTTGATTCAATGTTGTCGGCTCTTTGGGCTTAAAAAAAGTAAGTCGGCTCTATTACACTTATTCTAATAATTTTATCGTAGAAAAAAATTGCTTGATCAATTTTATATGTGGTATATATAAGATGGATACACGGGGTGTGCCGGATAATTATTAAATCAGTCAAGTCTTACAGCCAATAATTCCACATATTGATGGACAAATTAATAATTTTATCGTAGAAAAAAATTGCTTCATCAATTTTATATGTGGTATATATGCTGGATATACAGAGTGTGCCGGATAAATATGAAATCAGTCAAAACAACTTACTGCCAATAATTCCACATATTGATAGATAGATAAATAGGAAAAAGATAGAAAAATTTTTTTGACATTATAAAATTTTAAATCAGGTATTTCTTAAAAAATAAGTTATAAATTATTTATAAGTTATGTCATTTTCTTATCAATTTTTTGTAACAAACTTGATTTAGGATTTTATAATTTTAAAATTCTTTTTTTTTTTTTGCCTCTTTCTTTAAATAAATAAATAATATTGGTCGCAAGCGGACTATTTATCCTAAATTTTGGAATAAATTGGGTTAATAGTATTACCTTGTGTTTTTGTTTTTAAGATGTACAATTATGATTTAATAAAAGTGGCATGTATTAATTAGATTCCTGTTTATGTAAAGAAAAAGGGGAGAATTATATTCAGGTTCTAAGAAAGAGGAGAAATGAAGAAATGGTCCCTATAGATTACAAAATAAAAAAAATGGACCCATTGAGTTGTCAATACAGGTTTCTGGAGTTATTAACGAATTGTCAATACATGCTCATGGAGTTGTTAATGGAACTATTTTTTCATTTTGCAATCTATAGGGATCATTTCTTCATTTTTCTTCTTTTATGAGACCTAATTATAATTCTCCCAAAAAAAAGTCAAGAGAGGTAGAGAGAGAAATGATATTTTATACATATATTCAAGGTCCTGGTAACATGTCATTCCAACTTTGACCTAAAAGGCCTACCTACGAGAGTTTTCCACCTTTGACTTCGACAGTAAGGCTAAGAAAGGTAGTATTTTTTTTTTTTTTTTTGATCAAATAAGGAAGGTAGTATATCACTCTTTGTCTGTGTGAGAAATTCTCATAGCAGTTTTCTGTCTTTTTCTATAAATAAATAAATAATGTTAGTCACAGGCTCACAGCGGACAATTTATTCGAAATTTTGGAATACATTGGGTTAATAGTATTAAATAATCGTGGCAGATGGAGATTAAGAACCTGTTTGGCAAAGCGGTAAGACCAAAAAAACGCGCGTTAATGCAAAAAAGCCCGGTAAGCGTGAAGTGGCCCTGTTTGGATTCACGACAATTAGACTGAGCTTTATCTATTAACGTGGGTTCAGTTCTGAAGCTCGAAGCTCCCACTTTTTCACACGGCACGGCAGAATTCATAAAAGGACATTGATAATGCTTTCTGTTTGGTATGGGGGGCATTTAAAAATGAGTAAATTTTTAGTCAACCCGTGGAGAGAGAGGAGAGAAACATGAAAAAAAAAACCGGAAGGGTATAGTTCTTTTTGTTCCTTTTGCTTTTATTAAAAAAATAAAATACTATTTAATAGTCATATTTAATTAATCTATGAACAAAATTTATATTTGGCCATTTGTTTGAGAAATAATAGAGAAAATACAAATGATATTAATTAGGAAAAAATTGTATATGTAGTATTCAATAAGACTCATGTCATTTTTAGTCATTTTTTATATTAACGGACTTTTTAAACACTAATCCAAACACATTTAAGGTTAGAAAAAAAGTCACTTTTTCTACTACCAATCCAAACACAAATCACATCTACATTTTGATTTTTTTTTTATCTGACTTTTTTTAAAGTCACATAATAAAAAAAGCTACTTTTCTACCGCTAATCCAAACGGGCACTAAGATGCGCTGTCCCATACTTTCCATCTCAAGGTTACGTTGGTTATACTTCCAAGTTTTGTGTGGGCCAAGGTATTTTAAAATACACAAATACTAAGATTTTAAATACCTTTTAATTTATTAAGGATATTAGAAAAACACTCATCCTATCCCACAAGCAAGTGGCTGAAAAGAACATGTATTAGTGCTCGTTTGGAAGAGCTTATTTTTGTCCAAAACGTGCTTATAATTCGTGATTCACGGTATACGAGGTAAGTATGTGAGAGGAGTTTTTTCTCGGTTTGCGTAATAAGTGCGTTTTGACTGTTCAAAACGCTATCACAAACACACCCTTATTTGGGACATTTGGACCTATTCAATCAAATATATACACACACCCTTTTTTTATGACCTTATTCACACCCATAATTTGAAAACAACATTTATTTACTCTTGCAACGACTATCTTATTATTAATAGATAATAATTGACTTTTAATTTGTAAGTGTTCATTGAATTTGAATATGAGGCACACCTTGCTGTTATATAGTTTACATAATTCTCTTATATACGGATTTAATTTATTGCAGCAAAATAAGTCCTATCATCTAAATAAATTTTACATAATTGGAAGATACAACCGAACAGTGCGTATACACCTCTATAAATATGCCTGTTTTGTGTGCATATCATAGCATCCATCTAGCCTCCCAAACTTAACAGTGCCTTGGTTTTACAGTGTGCGTGGAGAAGAACCATGGCATCTTCTGTGCATGAAAACTTCATAATCTTTGATCCGTCTTCAATGAGCGTCCAAGAGCTCGCGAAGAATCCTCCTCCCTCTATTCCTCAATGCTACATTCATGAAGATCAACATATTCCTGATACAGAACCAGAAACAGTACCCGTTATTGACATGAACCACTTTCTTTCTGAAGAACACAGAGAGGCTGAGCTCCAGAAATTGGACTCAGCTTGCAGAGAGTGGGGTATTTTTCAGGTTAGAATCCGCCTTCTGCTCTGTTTGTTTCAACAGATCCCGTTTTTAGTTTAGTGTTTCTTGTTTTGATTTATGTTTTTATGTGTGTGATCGAGCAGCTGGTGAACCATGGAATGAGTGAGGAGGAGTTAGAGAAGCTCAGAAATGGGGTTGAAGGATTCTTCAGTCTGCCACAGCAAGACAAGGCGAAGTATAAGATAAGGCCAGGTGACATTGAAGGCTATGGATCCGTAATTAGAGCAGAATCTGAGAAACAAGATTGGTCTGATAGGTTCTATATGACCATCAATCCCGTTCACCTACGAAAGCCACATCTCTTCCCAGAGCTTCCTCCACCCTTGAGGTTCTCTCTCTCTCTCTCTGATGTTTAGTTCACCCCAAATTGAATCTTGATCGTGATATCTTAAATATACCAGACCATCCTCTGATCTTGATTACTGTATATTACTTTCATGAGCAGGACTCCATTGGATATGTATATAGAGAAAGCGCAAAATCTAGGAATGACACTGGTGGGTTTGCTGGAGAAGGCTCTGAAAATGGAGGAAGGAGAGATGAAGGAGGTGTTTGAGGATGGGTTCCAATCAATGAGAATGGTGTATTATCCGCCATGCCCAAAACCAGAGCAGGTGATGGGGCTTAAAGAGCATTCAGATTATACAATAATCACTATCCTTAGCCAGATCAATGGAGTGAATGGCCTCGTTGTTAATAAAAATGATGCCTGGATTCCTGTCAACATCCTCCCTAATTCGCTTGTTGTCAATGTTGGAGACATTCTAGAGGTTTATTTCTCATTACCATCTTGTTTATCAACTCTGTATTTATGAAGCTAAACTCATTTCACATATTTTAACTTTTATAACACAAAAACACTTAAAATAAGATAATCTAAACATTACTAAGAGTAAAGATGTCTACGTGGTTGTGCAGATGATAAGCAATGGCGTGTACAAAAGCCCGGTGCACAGGGCAGCAGTGAATACGGGCAAGGAAAGAATCTCCATCGTTTTGTTCTTCCTGCCTAAACTTGATGCTGAAATAGGGCCTGCAAAGAGTTTGATTAGCCCAGAAAATCCTCCACGGTACAAAAGGGTTGAAATGGAAAAATTTTTGAATGATTACTTCTCTATCAAGCAGCAAGGGAGGTCACTCTAAGAGTACATGAGGATCAACAAAGAACATGTCACCACTAGCACCATGTGAGATGTATGATTATGATTGAATAATGAGTGATTCTGCGTATATCTACAGTATCACCTTGTGTCTATGCTTTTAAGATGTACGATTATGATTGAATAAAAGTGGCATATATTAATTAGATTCCTGTTTATGCAAAGAAAAATTTCAAGAGGGCTAGAGAGAGAAATGATATTTTATAAATATAGTCCACGGCCTGGGAGGCTGGGAACATGGCATTCCAACCTTGATTGAAAAGGCCTACTCTATTAGACTTTTCCACCTTTGACATTGATTGTAAGGCTAGGGAAGGCATATCACTCTTGTGTGCAAATATCCCAATACCAGTTTTCTAAATTGATTAGTAATATCTGCATAGTGAGACATATACTTGCGGTTTTTCTTTTTTTGGGACTGATATACTTGCGGATTTTTAAGTTAGAAATCAACTTCGTAAAATACTCTGCAAAATAGAGACTAGTTTAAAATACTTTGAGAACCAGGAGGGTAAATTGGTTACGTAATACTTGCATGGTGAGACAAATGCTTGAATAAAAGTGGTATGTATTAATTAGATTCCTGTTTATGTAAAGAAAAATTTAAGAGATAGAAATGACATTATATATATAAATATATATATATTCCACGTGGCTGTTCCTGAGAACATGGCCTTCCAACCTTGACTCAAAAGACCTACCCTATAAGACCTGTCCTCGTTTGACTTTGAATGTGAAGCTAGGAAGGTATATTGTTTGCAAATATCCTAAGAGTAGTTTTCTATATTGGTTGCATAATATTAATATGGGTGTTTGGATTAGCTTTTTTTTAATAACTTTTATGATTTATAAGGTAAGTTTGTGAGATGAGTTTTGTCTCGGATTGCGCAAACCATAGTTTGAAACTATGGTTTAGAAAGCTCCCAAACACACATATATATCTGCATGGTGAGACAGTCACTTGCAGATTTTTCCTGTAAAGATAAACTTCGACGAATTCTGAAATTACAAGAAATCTCTCCCAATACCGTACAAAATAGAGACAAGTTTTAAATACTTCGACAAAACCATGTGTCAGGAAGAGCGCACCGGATATTAAATTTTTCTAATAAAAAATGATCATTTAGAGTTAATTAAAGAAGAAAAAAAATAAGCAACAAAATAATAGATGGAGACGTAAGAATTTAATATGGAAAAATCTCTCCCTCAATGTGAGTGAGAGCAAACGACCTAACGCAAAAATATTCCACTATCTTTAAAAGGAATACAATGTTCAACACTCTAATACCAAGCCCAATTATAGGATTGCAACAAATTCACCTTATCCACATAAATCAAGTAAGATTATATTAATAAAATAGAAGAGCAAATAGATCAATAAAATGTGTGTATTTTAGGCGAAGATACAATCTGCGTATGCCGGAAATCACCAAACACACAAGCTGCAATCACAGAGCGTATATCAACATTCATGCAAAATATGGAGAAGATATGAACCTCCAATCCATGATCCCACTGTTCTTATTGAAGATCCATATGATTTGAACACCTCCACCAAATTTTAGGGCAATCGAACCAGAAATCACCGTCTGATCGTCAACTTAATCAAAGTGGCTCAGAAAAATCTGCAGCAGAAGTGAACAGACGTTCACAAAAATTCTGAGAAAAATAGAAGACTCCAATGGATGATCTGACCGCCCAGAAAGAAGCTCCATGTGTCTAGAACCTCCATGAAAAAATTCAGATCAATCTAACAAGAAATCGTCTTCCGATCATCAGTTAAATCAAAACTGCTCAGGCTGAAAAACTACTAAAAATATTCTCTTACAAGAGCTATATATAAACTTCCTTTTTTCCTCATACAAATTTCCAGTCTACTCTTCAAGGTTCTCTTTTTTTTTCTTTCTTTTTCTTTTTTTTCCTCTTTTCATAAAATAGGAAACACACAAAATAGAAAATACATAAAATAGAAAATAAATAAAACTGAACAATTAAAACTTAGGCTCCACATAGGAGTGACATCCTATAGCCCAACAAAACTCCCCCTTATGACTATGTGGAGGGTTTCGCCATTCCTGGCAATATTCTTTGCAATAATAAGAATATCATCTATATAAAAGCAAAGGGATAATAAAATCATCATCAAAAATTTTTTTTGTAAAAACACATCTATCAGAAGTTGTCCTTTTATAACCTTTCTCCTTTAAGACGGATTCAAATTTTCTATACCATTGCCTTGGAGCCTGTTTCAAAACATAAAAGACTTTTCTACAATTTGCACACATAATTTTCTTTCCCTTTTACTTTGAACCCTTTAGGTTGTTCCATATAAATTTCTTCATCTAAATCACCATGAAGAAAAGATCTCATGTTTTGATAATAACAAAAGAATGGTTTGAAAAGGAAATGTTTAATAATCAAGCTTGAACTAAGTAATGACAGGAATAAGCTTTACTTGAGGTAAGCCTGGAAGTAGTGAAGATTGGCCAAGAGAAAATGTTGAGGAACCTGATCAGAAGTGCATTTTCTAAGGCATTACTCGAGGAGCTACTCGAGTAATGAGCCAAAACTTGAAGTAACCAAGCAAAACTTCCAGTTACCTGCCACCATTACTCGAGGAGTTACTCGAGTAACCAGGTAAAACTTTAAGGTTGCTCTCGGCCTGCTAATGTTACTCGAGGAGCTACTCGAGTAACCATGTGAAAACTTCCAGTTGACGTCAAGTTTTCCCCATGATACTCGAGGAGCTACTCGAGTACCTGTGTTTTCTAAAATATGGACCTCTCGGCATTTTGTACCACTGCTAATTTTACTCGAGGAGCTACTCGAGTAACCAGGTCAGAAACTTCCAGTTGCCTTCAAGTTTTTCATGATACTCGAGGAGCTACTCGAGTAACCGTGTATTTGAAAATGTCAAGCTCTCGGCACTTTATACCACTGCCAATGTTACTCGAGGAGCTACTCAAGTAATGTATTAAGGTGAGTGAAAACTTGAGGTTAGTACCCGATTAACTTGATTTCTCTTTTTCATCTTCCTCGAGTACTTACTCCATTAGACAAGTTTTTCATGGTTTATTTTAAGTGGATTCCTCGAGTATGTACCCCAGTATATGCAAATGTTTTCAATATAAACTTCAAGTCATTACCAGAGTAAATCACATTCAAAAGTCTCAGTTACTCGAGGAGCTACCCGAGTAACCTATGCAAAAATGAATGCATTACCCGAGTCCCTACTCGAGTAATGAGATAATTGCTCTCGGCCTTGAAATCCTGCCAACATTACTGGAGTAGAGCATCGAGTAATCAAAAGTTTTTCAAAGGATTACTCGAGGTGTTACCCCAGTAATCTATGAAGTTGCAGAAGCATTACTGGAGTAGCTACCCGAGTAAATAACTCTTCCCAAAGGTTTGAACTTTAGTTTATTCCATGCACTACCCGAGTAATCATATTTATCTTCATGGAATTTCATATAAACAATGATTTCACGATGTTACTCGAGGAGCTACTCGAGTAAACTTCAAGGGTTACTCGAGGAGCTACTCGAGTAAACATACCCAGAAATTTAGAAATCATTCAAACCTTCATTATATTGTTTCCTATATGATTAACCTTTCATTGTATTAGCATTCTTAGTATATTTTCAGAGAAACAATGAAGAAATCATATCAAGAGATGAAAGTCAAATCAAACGTTCAAATGCCAACCACCGCCAACGGATATTTTTCAAAAACTTGAAAAGTCAACAGTGGCTGCGCACTCACCAACGGACGAAAGGAAGTGTTCCAACGGTCATCACCAACATATCTATATATATGGGAACCTTCAAACAGAGAAGAACTAAGCATCCATACGAACGTATCATTAAGTTCATTGCTATGTTTTCACGTTGAAATTGTATTCATATGCTTCAGTGATTATCATTTACTCTTTGAGAGAGATATTTCATTCAAACTCAATATTTGTTATTGAGATAACTTAAGGTTGTGGAACCTTGAGTTGGGATTGGATTACAACCTGTAAGGGGGAGCGAGTGTCCAGGTGTAAGGAACTTGCTTGTACTGAGGTGCCAAGAACCCACTGAATCTTGGAAGTTATAGTGAAACTCTCAGAGAAGCTCTGAGGACTGGACGTAGGTCAAAGTGGTTGTGACCGAACCAGTATAACTCCCGGTGTACACTTCGGTGATATTTCTCCTTACTCATTACTGTTTTAATTCTTTTGTCAAAGTTTTATATTTTCGAAAGAAATTTCAGTATCACCCAATTCACCCCCCCCCTCTTGGGTGAAACGCTTGATCTTACATTTGGTATCAGAGCGTAGGTCTTCTTGTTAAGGTATAACAACCTAAGAAGGATCCAATGGCAAGCATGGGTGAAGGAATTCTTCCCGACGGAGCATCCATCACTAGACCTCCCGGTTTCAATGGAGAACACTTTTCTTTCTGGAAAGCAAAATTCAGAGTGTTCGTGATGGCTACTGAATATGGGCTATGGGATGTAATCGAGAGTGGAAATTATCAACCTACAAAGACTGTAGATTCTCAGAAAATTCCAAAGACGCCAGCGGAATATGATGAGAATGACAAGAAACTTATCACTCTCAATAGCAAGGCAATTCTGATGTTACAAAGCTCTTTGAGTCAGAATGAATACTTCAGAATTTGCACACTTCCAACAGCAAAGGAAATGTGGGAAGCTCTGGAAATAGCTCATGAAGGAACTTCTGGAATAAAGGAGAATCGAATCAACACCTTGATCACAGAATTCGATCTACTTCGAATGAAATCAGGTAAGTCAATTTCTGAATTCGAACTTAGATATACTCATCTTGTTAATCAACTTGCAGCACTTGGAAAAGTATATGATCAAAATATCCAAGTACGAAAGATTTTGAATATTCTTTCTAAAGAGTGGGAGGCCAAAGTCACTGCGATAGAAGAGGCAAAAGGAGAATCAATGAGATCAGTTGCTTCTCTATTTGGAAGTCTTTCTGAATATGAAAGCAAATTAAAGTTCAAACGGGAACTAGATGACATCAGTGACAAAAGAAAGAAAGGTCTAGTACTAAAAGCGAAAGAAGAAAATCAAGATGAAGATGAGGAGTTTGATGATGATGAAATGGGCTTAATCATAAAACGATTCAGAAAGTTCTACAAGAAAGGTCAAGGCTTCAAAAACTTTCAAAAAGGAGGAACTAGCAACAAAGACCATATCATTTGCTATGAATGTGGAAAACCAGGACATATCAAATCAGAATGTCCAGAGCTCAATCAAAAGAGCAAAGAAAAGAGAAAAGGCAAATTCTTTAACAAAAAGAAGGCCTTTGTATCTGCTATATGGGGAGATAGTTCCTCAGACGAAGAAAGTGATGAGGAAGAAGTAGCCAATATATGTCTTGTTGCTCAAGAAGAGACGGAAGAAGAGGTATGTCTTAAAGCATCCAAAAATAACAAGTGGTTCATAGACAGTGGATGCTCTAGACATATGACCGGAGATTTCAAAAGTTTTACCACATTGCAACCTAAGGAAGGTGGAAAGGTAAAATTTGGAGGAAATCAATCCGGAAAAATAGCAGGAATTGGTGAAATCAAAAATGACAAAGGCATACAAATCAAGGATGTATATTACGTTGAAGGCTTGTGTCATAATTTGCTGAGCGTAAGTCAAAGTGCAGATAAAGACAACTGGATAATATTTGATTCAGAGGAATGTCTAATTATCAACAAGAATGACTTACAGCTTGATAAGAAAAATATCAAGGCTAAGCTCAGAGCAAAAAGGGAAGGTAACTGCTATACTCTAGATATTAGTAGAAATGAATCTGAAAATTGTTTTCTGAGTAATACCGATGAAAGTTGGCTATGGCATAAGAGATTGGCTCATGTCAATATGCATCAACTAGGTAAACTACTCAAAAAGGATTTAGTGCTTGGATTACCTAAAGTAAATTTCAAAAACGATTTGATTTGTGACGCATGTCAAAAGGGTAAACAAACTAAATCATCTTTCAAATTGAAAAATGAGATTTCAACAAATAGACCACTTCAATTATTACATATGGATTTAGTTGGTCCAGCAAGAGTAAAAAGTCTTGGTGGTAACTTATATTCATTGGTTATTGTTGATGATTTCTCTAGATTTACATGGGTTATCTTTCTATCATCAAAGGATGAAACCTTTGAAGAATTTATTGTTTTTGCCAAGAAAGTGCAAAATGAGAAAGGTATGTTAATTGCAGGTATTAGGACCGATCATGGTGGAGAATTTGAAAATCAAGCATTTGAAGAATATTGTGATACTAATGGCATTGATCACAATTTCTCTGCTCCAAGGACGCCTCAACAAAATGGAGTTGTGGAACGCAAGAATAGAATGCTTACTGAAATGGCTAGAACAATGTTAAATGAAAAGAACATGTCTCAAGTTTTCTGGGCTGATGCCATGAGTACAGCATGCTATATTTCAAATAGAGCCTATATCAGAACAAAACTTGGAAAGACACCATACGAGCTATACAAAGGAAGGAAGCCAAACATTGCTCATCTACACATCTTCGGTTGTAAGTGTTTCATTCATAATAATGGTAAAGATAACTTAGGAAAATTTGATTCTAAAACTGATGAAGGAATTTTCCTAGGATATTCTAACCGAAGTAAAGCATATAGAATTTTCAATAAAAGAACTTGTGTTGTTGAAGAATCAATTCATGTTGTATTTGATGAATTTGAATCCTCTGACAAAACGATTGATGAAGAACAGGAAGTTGTTTTAAATCAAGAAAATGGTCAATCTATCTCTAAGTCTCTTATTCCAGAGGTTGATGAAACTAAGGATGAAGAGCAATCCCTAGGTCAACCTAAAGCCTGGAAATACAATAGAAGTCATCCCTTAGATCAAGTCATAGGAGATGTGAATGAAGGGATCAAAACCAGAAATAGAGTTTTCAATGAAGTAAGTTTTTCTGCATTCATTTCTGAGATTGAACCTTCTAACATTGATGAAGCCCTATCAGACAATGATTGGGTCAAAGCAATGCAAGAAGAACTAAATCAATTTGAAAGAAATCAAGTTTGGGATTTGGTACCTCGACCCAAAGATCATACGATCATTGGTACTAAATGGGTATTCAAAAACAAACTTGATGAATCTGCAATTATTGTCAGAAACAAGGCAAGATTGGTGGCTAAAGGCTATAATCAGGAAGAAGGAATTAATTATGAGGAAACGTATGCTCCAGTGGCTAGATTGGAAGCTATACGTGTACTCTTAGCCTTTGCATGCATCAAAGGATTCAAACTCTATCAAATGGATGTTAAGAGTGCTTTTCTAAATGGTTACATCATGGAAGAAGTGTATGTAGAACAACCTCCAGGATTTGAGGATGTCACTAAACCAGACCATGTTTTTAAACTTAAAAAGGCTTTGTATGGTTTAAAACAAGCTCCTAGAGCCTGGTATGAAAGGCTTAGTAAGTTTCTCATCGATCAAGGTTTTGTACGGGGAAAAGTTGATACAACATTATTTATAAATCGAAAACGTGATGATATTTTAATTGTTCAAATATATGTTGATGATATTGTTTTCGGTGCTACTAATGAATCTATGTGTAAAGAATTTTCTGAGATAATGCAGGGAGAGTTTGAGATGTCAATGATGGGAGAATTGAATTTCTTTCTTGGTTTGCAAATCAAACAAAGAAAGAATGGAATCTTCATATCTCAAACAAAGTATTTAAAAGAGCTATTGAAGAAGTATGGAATGGATGAAGCAAATGGCTCAGATACGCCTATGAGCTCAACAACGTTGCTTGATGCTGATGTTAAAGGGAAAGACTACAATATCACAAAATATAGAGGAATGATCGGATCATTACTCTATCTCACGGCAAGTAGACCAGACATCCAATTTAGTGTTGGCATATGTGCAAGATATCAATCGGCACCAAAGGAATCACATGCTGAAACGGTCAAACGAATCTTTAGATACCTTGCTGACACACCAAAATTGGGTCTGTGGTATCCAAAAGGAAGAAGTGAGTATCTAGTTGCATATTCGGACTCTGATCATGGAGGATACAAAACGGACAGAAAGAGCACCAGTGGACAAGGACAATTTCTTGGAGGATCTCTTGTATCATGGTTCAGCAAGAAACAAAATACAGTGTCTCTTTCGTCAAAGGAAGCCGAATATGTTGCAGTCTCAAGTTGTTGTGCACAAGTGATATGGTTAAAACAACAACTACAAGATCTAGGTATATACCTCAAGGAAATACCAATCTATTGTGACAATACAAGTACGATAAGCTTGGCAAAGAATCCAGTTCAACACTCTAGAACCAAGCATATCGATGTCAGACATCACTTCATCAGAGATCATGTTCAAAAGAAGGATGTGAAAGTGATATTCATTCCTACTCATCTTCAACTAGCTGATATCTTCACAAAACCCCTTGCAAAAGATCAATTTCTATTCATTAGAAGAGAATTGGGAATGGTAAATCCCAATGAGTTATAAGAAAATCAAGCATTTCATAATATTAGATGAAGTCATTTAATAATGTTTTGATGATCACTAACTTAAGCATCGGAGTATATAGAAACATGTTTGCAGGAAGAAAGAAACTCTGTTTTGGGAAACAAAAACAGAGATTTTCAGAGGAGACATTTACTGGAGTACCAACTTGAAGTTATGGCTAAGACAGAAGCAATACCCAAGGAGCAACTTGAAGTAAAGAAGCACTTTACTCGAGTATGTACTCGAGTAATGGCCCCCAAAACTGGAAGTAATGGATCAAGTTACTTGATTTTCAAATATAACGGTTCAGATTTCAAGGAAATGAAGAGTCAGAAATTGAGAAGCTAATTACTCGAGGCAGGCCTCGAGTAAACATGAAGCTTACTCGAGGAAGGCCTCGAGTAAAGTCGGAGCTCAGATTTTCAAAGTATTGAATAATGACTCAAAACTGACCCAAATGGATTATGAATGATCAAGGGAACATCCATGGATAATTACTATATTATTCATGCCAGGTACGCAATTTAAATGAATTATTTTTGAATTTTTCTGTATGAACACTCGAGGAAGGCCTCAGTAAACTTGAATGTTACTCGAGTAAGGCCTCGAGTAAAGTCGGGATTTAGGTCTTTATCTTGCGTAAACTTGGTCATTTCCACAAAATCTCCTCGAGTAAATCACTATACACCCTTTCAAAAACTTTTCCCAATCGATTCCTTGCCTCATTTCCGTCAAAACCCAACTGGTTTCAAGTCCAAAAACTTCCTATTTTGTTCAAAATCTGTCTGCCCTATTCTCGCGATAGTTACCCTGTTTTCTGAGATTTCTGACTTTTCTGTGATTCAAAATGGTTAGAACCAAGAATCTCAACTTCACTGATTCCTCTGATTCACAACAAAACCCTGATCTTCTTTCTCCTCCTCCAACAAAGAGAAGAAAGTTAATTCCTAGACCAAAAGCCAAAACTCCTCTTAAACCTCAACCACAACCTAAAGCCAAAGGAGTGGTGATCAAAGAGCCTATTGTGACTAGGGCTCAGTCTAAAAAGAGCACATCTACTGGAAGAAGCAAAGGTGTCAAAACTCCCTCACCTTCTCTTTCTGATTCCTCTACCCCCTCTTTCACTCCAAAATCTACCAAAAAGCCTAAATATGATAGGAATGTGGCTACAGCTATGGCAAACATCATTGACCAATTGGATAAGGGTCAATCATCCAAGAAATCCAAGATTCCAGAGGCAGAGATCACTACCCCTCCAAAGGGATTCAATGTGGGGAAACTGGTGGAATCTCCCAAGTACCTGACACAGTTCTCCAGAAGGAAAGTGTGTAAAACACACTACGTTGATCTGAAGTTGCTTTAAGAGGTAGTGAAGTATGACCTTAGCTCTTATCTTGATCCTTTTATGCCTTGGTTATCTGTTCGATTGCCTTTTTGCACAAAGGTAATCACTCATTTTTACTGTAACCTAGAAATCACTGATGAGCCTAACCGAACCTCAGTTGAGGAAGAGATGACCACCACTGTGAGAGGTCAAAAAATTCTTATATCTCCCTCTAGGATCAATCTATGGTTAGGAATTGAGAATCCCCCGGATGATATCTATTCTGAGCTTGAGCCAAACCAAATTTTCACTATCCTTAAGCCCGGTGAGTTAGTTGGCCCCCTAAACTTTAAACCGAGTGATATGTGTGATCACCATAGGGTCCTTTGGTACATTTACTCTAGGTCCCTAGTAAACAAAGCCAACAACTATACCCACTTCTCGGATAGGGACTATAGATGGTTTGCTTCACTCCTCTTGAAAGAGCAAAAGGATCTGGGAGAGTACATATTTTCAGAGATGAAAAGGTATAAGGTGGATGGAAAAGGTACTACTCCAATGCCATATCCTCAAATTGTTTCTCTTATCCTGAAAGAGAACAAAATATGGTACTTGGATAGTAAGGAGCCTATTGAGAGGATGACCCCAGTGGGGAGGAACCAGATTGGTAAATTGAACATCGACATCCCTCTTAAAGGCCCACTGGAGTCTGGGTCCAAGAAGAAGAGAAAGGCTACTGAGACAGAGACCAGTAGGATGGATGACACTCAGTCATCGGCTCCAGCTGCTACCACATCTTCACCATCCTTCCTGAATGCCACTCTCCAGCACTTCATGGAGAACATACTCAGAGGCTTCCATGTGGACATAGCCAATACAAATGCTGAGCTAATTACCAATACCAACTTCAAGATGGGAGAACTGGTTGAGAAAATTGATAAAAGGCATGAGGAGTTGGTTGAGAGAATGGATAGGAGACACGAGGAGCTACTAGCAGAGCAACGTGCCCAGGGAGAAACTTTGAGACTAATCCTGGCACGTATGGATTCTCTGGGTCCTGGACCCTCTGCCGGTCCCTCCTCATTTGCACCACCACCTTCAGTAGACCCTCCTTCAGACATTCCCATTCCCGAGGCTGAACCATCTACCCCTCTGGTTTCTGATCCACTTGAGCCCCAAGAGAAAGATGTTCTATTCACAGTGGATGATCCTGATACCCACGAAACCACTCATATTATCATCGATGATTCACCTCAAAAGCCACAGCCTGAAACCACCTCTAAACCAATTCCCTCTCCTACTCACATTGAGGAGATATCTCCCTCTTCATCACCTGAAAAGCATACTATTGAGGTTGAGATTTCACCTGAGACTCAGATCACCCCGGAAGGAGAAACCTCAACTATGGTTGTCTTCCAACCTTCTCTTCCCGGCGATGATATCCATATCCCTCCACTTCATCTGCCTGATCCTGTACCATCTAGCTCATTTGATTCTCTAGAATCAAATGATTCCTTGGTCCTTCCAGCAACACCAATCTCCATGGCCAAGCCTCCTAGCCCTCCACTTGATTGATGAAGCCAAAAAGGGGGAGAAGAGCTTGAGAGTGATTTTGTGGTTTTGTCCTAGCTTATCATGGGAATATGGGTATACATGGGACTTTAGGGAGCTTTTTGTTTTAAGTATGAACTTATTTTGTAATTTGAAATTTTAAGTTCAATGCAAGAGTATTTATGTTATATGATTTCATTTTAAGTTCTATTATGTTTTGGATTATGATACATGTTTGGACTAATGAAGTTGTTATGAATGCAAGGTATATTCAACCTTAAAAAGAAATAATTAATTAAGAATCCACTTTGAAAAACCATGTTCAAAATCACCAAGTTTTGTCATCATCAAAAAGGGGGAGAATGTTAGACCTCATGTTTTGATGATAACAAAAGAATGGTTTGAAAAGGAAATGTTTAATAATCAAGCTTGAACTAAGTAATGACAGGAATAAGCTTTACTTGAGGTAAGCATGGAAGTAGTGAAGATTGGCCAAGAGAAAATGTTGAGGAACCTGATCAGAAGTGCATTTTCTAAGGCATTACTCGAGGAGCTACTCGAGTAATGAGCCAAAACTTGAAGTAACCAAGCAAAACTTCCAGTTACCTGCCACCATTACTCGAGGAGTTACTTGAGTAACCAGGTAAAACTTTAAGGTTGCTCTCGGCCTGCTAATGTTACTCGAGGAGCTACTCGAGTAACCATGTGAAAACTTCCAGTTGACGTCAAGTTTTCCCCATGATACTCGAGGAGCTACTCGAGTACCTGTGTTTTCTAAAATATGGACCTCTCGGCATTTTGTACCACTGCTAATTTTACTCGAGGAGCTACTCGAGTAACCAGGTCAGAAACTTCCAGTTGCCTTCAAGTTTTCGATGATACTCGAGGAGCTACTCGAGTAACCGTGTATTTGAAAATGTCAAGCTCTCGGCACTTTATACCACTGCCAATGTTACTCGAGAAGCTACTCGAGTAATGTATTAAGGTGAGTGAAAACTTGAGGTTAGTACCCGATTAACTTGATTTCTCTTTTTCATCTTCCTCGAGTACTTACTCCATTAGACAAGTTTTTCATGGTTTATTTTAAGTGGATTCCTCGAGTATGTACCCCAGTATATGCAAATGTTTTCAATATAAACTTCAAGTCATTACCAGAGTAAATCACATTCAAAAGTCTCAGTTACTCGAGGAGCTACCCGAGTAACCTATGCAAAAATGAATGCATTACCCGAGTCCCTACTCGAGTAATGAGGTAATTGCTCTCGGCCTTGAAATCCTGCCAACAATACTGGAGTAGAGCATCGAGTAATCAAAAGTTTTTCAAAGGATTACTCGAGGTGTTACCCCAGTAATCTATGAAGTTGCAGAAGCATTACTGGAGTAGCTACCCGAGTAAATAACTCTTCCCAAAGGTTTGAACTTTAGTTTATTCCATGCACTACCCGAGTAATCATATTTATCTTCATGGAATTTCATATAAACAATGATTTCACGATGTTACTCGAGGAGCTACTCGAGTAAACTTCAAGGGTTACTCGAGGAGCTACTCGAGTAAACATACCCAGAAATTTAGAAATCATTCAAACCTTCATTATATTGTTTCCTATATGATTAACCTTTCATTGTATTAGCATTCTTAGTATATTTTCAGAGAAACAATGAAGAAATCATATCAAGAGATGAAAGTCAAATCAAACGTTCAAATGCCAACCACCGCCAACGGATATTTTTCAAAAACTTGAAAAGTCAACAGTGGCTGCACACTCACCAACGGACGAAAGGAAGTGTTCCAACGGTCATCACCAACATATCTATATATATGGGAACCTTCAAACAGAGAAGAACTAAGCATCCATACGAACGTATCATTAAGTTCATTGCTATGTTTTCACGTTGAAATTGTATTCATATGCTTCAGTGATTATCATTTACTCTTTGAGAGAGATATTTCATTCAAACTCAATATTTGTTATTGAGATAACTTAAGGTTGTGGAACCTTGAGTTGGGATTGGATTACAACCTGTAAGGGGGAGCGAGTGTCCAGGTGTAAGGAACTTGCTTGTACTGAGGTGCCAAGAACCCACTGAATCTTGGAAGTTATAGTGAAACTCTCAGAGAAGCTCTGAAGACTGGACGTAGGTCAAAGTGGTTGTGACCGAACCAGTATAACTCCCGGTGTACACTTCGGTGATATTTCTCCTTACTCATTACTGTTTTAATTCTTTTGTCAAAGTTTTATATTTTCGAAAGAAATTTCAGTATCACCCAATTCACCCCCCCTCTTGGGTGAAACGCTTGATCTTACAGTCTTTACATCCATCTGTTCAGTTTCCAAATCAAGACTAGCTACTAAACCAAGCAACGCACGAATAGAAGTCATTTTGACTATAGGAGAGAAGATTTCATCAAAATCAACATTTCCTCTATTCATACCCTTTAACAGCAAGCCTCACCTTGTACCTTAGCTTTGGGTTGTTTTCTTCATATTTAATTTTAAACACCCACTTATTTTTCAAGGCTTTTCTTCCTTTAGGCAATTTAACCAGTTCAAAGGTGTAATTATCACAGAAGGATTGCATCTCATCTTGCATCGCCTCAATCCACTTATCCTTATGCTCATATTTAATAGCTTCCTTATAACACTCTGGTTCACCTCCATTAGCAAGTAAAACATACTCATGTACCGAGTATCTAGAAGAAGGTTGACGAGTTCTAGTACGTGCCCTCAGGAATGTCTATTTGAGAATTCTTGGGTTCCTCTCTCACTACAGGAATAGGACCATCAACATCAACTTCATCTTATTGATTGTTTTGGGCACCATGGGGAACTATATCAAATCCACCTGACACACAACTATTATAGGGTGATGATTCCTCTTCTTTATTAAGGTCTTTCATAAATTGATCCTCCCTGAAAACAATATCTCTACTTCTAACAATCTTTTTACTAGCAGAATCATACAACTTGTAGCCAAACTCATCCATGTCATAGCCAAGGAAGATACATTTTTCAGTCTTCATATTAAGCTTTATTCTCTCTTTTTTAGGAACATAAACAAAAGCTTTACAACCAAACACATGCAAGTGATTACAAGAAACATTCTTATCATACCAAATTTTATCTGGCATCTCAAACTTCAAAACAACACATGGCGAGAGATTCACAATATGAGCCACAGTATTCAAAGCTTCAACCCAAAAGAATTTTGGTAATCCATACTGTGAAAGCATACATCTAACTCTTTCAACAAGTGTTCTATTCATTCTCTTAGCCAAACCATTCAACTGTGGTGTTTTTGGGCGACTCTTTTGATGTCTAATTCCATGCTCTCTACAATAAGCATCAAATGGACCTAAGCGCACCACCATTGTCAGCCCGTATAAACTTCAATTTCTTTCTAGTTTATCTCTCAACTAAGGCTTGAAATTGTTTGAAAATAGATAACATTTGATCTATTGATCTCAAAGTGTAGACCCATACCTTTCCAAAATGATCATCAATAAAAGTCACAAAATAATAAGTACCTCCCTCAGGCATAGGGGTGTCCAAAGTGTCCCGGTCCCGGTCCCGGAATTTTGATCCCGAAAATTTCCCGTCCCGGCCGGGACCGGGACCGTCACATACCTTGTGATCCCGGTCCCGGTTTTTTTATTTTTTATTTTTTAAATTTTTTTCTTAAAAACTAAGTTATTGTTTTATTTTTTGTATTTTTTATCCCATAATTTAAGTTATCATTTGATAAAATGTGTATCACATATTTAGTTGGAGTTAAACTATATATATTGTGATACTAATCCTACTATATAATGTATAAAAATAATAACAAAAATGATGAAGGTGATCATAATAATAATAATAATAAAATGTTATTTTTTAATTCTAGATCAATTTGTGTGATTATTATGGCCTTATTAGATGTTAAATAATTACTTTAAACATTATATTATAGAAAATTTAACTAAAATACTAATATTTTTTAAATTTAATTTTTTTTTAAAAAAAACGGGATTTCCCGGTTTGATCCCGGTCCCGCCCGGGATTACCGGGACCGGGATCGGGACTGGGATGCAATTTGCATCCCGGCCAAAAACCGGGACCGGGACCGGGAGTGGTGGATCCCGGTCCCGATCCCGGTTTTGAACACCCCTACTCAGGCATAGTCTTCATAGGGCCATAAATATCAGAGTGTACTAACTCTAATACTTTAGATTTTTTTTTGGATGGGTGGCTTTTAAAAGACACTTTTTTTTTTCCCTGATAAACAATTATCACACTTATTCAAATTCACTACTTTTAGGCCAAACAACAAATTCCTTTTGGCTAATATTGTAACTCCTTTCTCACTCATATGACATAAACGCTTATGCCAAAGCTCAGCTTATTATCTAACTCAATTGAATTAACATTCTCTTAATAAATCTTAGTTTAAGTATGATATAAAGTGGAATACTTCTTACCTTTAGCTTTGACCATTGAACCTTTAGAGAGCTTCTAATTTTCACCTGAGAAAAGACTATCAAAATTATCATCACAAAGCTTACCAACAGAAAGAAGATTGAGCTGAATATCTAAGACATGACTGACACACTTAAGAATTAATTTGGATCCATTTGCAGTCTCCAAGTAGACTTCTCCAATACCTACGCATCTAGTTCAACCTCTTTTAACGTCATCAAAATCACCTAGTGAATAAGTAGAAAAAGTATCGCTGCTAGATGTAACATTGAACTAAAGCACCACTATCAACCACCCAAGTAATTACAACCTGAGCAAAATTTGCAGAGTCATATTCCTGGACTAAAAGAATATATTCTCGAGTTACATTTATCCTTTCTTCATCAGTACTTGGATTTGTTTTCTTTTCCTTTCCCTTCTTCTTCTCGTTCTCTTCCTTCAATTTGTAACAAAATCTCTTGATGTGTCATTTCTTTCCACAATGATGACACTCAAGATTCTTATAATTTTTCCTTGACTTACTCCTACTTTTACCTCTACGCTTGGGGCCTCAACTTTTACTTCTCCCCTAAATTCAGTAAATAGAGCCTCTGAATTTGAAGAAGAGCCCTGTGATTTTCTTCTCATCTACTCATTTAAGACATCACTCTTAGCAATATCCAGAAAGATAATTCCATCATATGTAGCATTAGTTAGAGACATTCTGAAAGTCTCCCAAGAGTCAGATAAAGTATCAAGGAAACATAAACCTTAAACTTCTTCATCAAATTTAATTCCCATAGAAAAGAGCTGAGTGAGAATTCCCTAAAAGAAGTTTAAGTAGTATATCATTGAATCATCATCCTTATATCTTAAGGACATCATATGCTTGATTAGAGATAATTTATTTCCCATCTTCTTGGCTTACAATTGCTTTAGCTTATTTTAGAGCGCTCGAGAATGTCTCTCCACTAATGTAGTTCAACACATTATCATCTACCCATTGTCTAATGTAGCCACAAACTTGTCTGTGTAACAAAGTCCATTCTTCATCAGATTTATGTTCAAGCTTCTCTGTTGCAAAGACAGGTCAATAATAATCCTTCACATAAATCAAGTCTTCCATCTTACTCTTCCAAATTAGATTAACAATTCTACTTGTGTTGACCTCCATTAAACCTGACTCTGATACCACTTGTTAGGAAGAGTGCAGTGGATATTAAATCTTCCTAATGAAAAATGATCGTATAGAGTCAATTAAAGTATAAAATAAAATGAGCAACAACACAATAGATAGAGACACAATAATTTAACGTGAAAAAATCTCCCCCTCAATATGAGTGAGAGCAAACGACCACGGCCTAAAACGAAAAGATTCCACTATCTTCAAAAGAAATACAATGTTCAATACTCTAATACAAAACTCAACTATAGGATGACAGCAAATCCACCTCGTCCAAAAAAAATTACCAAGGATTATATTAATAAAATTGAAGAGTAAATAAAGCAATAAAATACGTATCTCTTGGGTGAAAATACAATCTGTGTGTGCTGAAAATCACCAAACACAAAAGCTACAGTCATAGAATGCATACCAATGTTCACACACAATTTGGAGAAGGTAGGAAGCTCCAATCCACATCGTTCAAATTGAATATCTATATGTTTCAAACACCTCCACCAAATTTCAATGCAATCGAACTAGAAATTACCATCTGATGGTCGACTTAATCAAAGTTGCTAAGAAAAATCTGCAGCATACGTGAACGGACATTCACAAAAATTTTGGGGAAAATAGAAGACTCCAATTGTTGATTTGACCGTCCAGAACATCTAGAACCTCCACACAAAAATTCAGATCAATCCAACAAGAAATCGCCTTCTGATCATCAGCTAGATCAAAACTACTCAGGCTGAAAAACTACTAAAAATATTTTCTCTCACAAGAGCTATATATAAACTTTTTTTTTTCCCTCACACACAAACTTGCGGCCAACTCTTTAAGGTTCTCTTTTTTATTTCTTTCCTTTTCTTTTTCTTTCATTTTTTTCCTTTTCTTTTGTTTTGTTTTTTCTTTTTTGGCTTTTTTCATAAAATAGGAAACACACAAAGTAGGAAATACATATAGTAGGAAATAAATAACACTGAACAATCAGAACTTGAGCTCCACATAGAAGTGACATCCTATGGCCCAACACCATGTGCCACCACAAAATCAAGAACCAGGAAGGTAAATACTGAAGGGGAAAAAGTTACCAATCATGCTGCAAAATTAGCATTTTCACCTTTCTTTTCCATTTCTTATTTGAGAAGAAAAAGCTGATATGGAAATCAGAGATGGTTGCTTAAGTTGTGAGCAAGTAAGAGTAAATCTGGTGCAACCTCACGTGCATCCTTGTACTCTATGTCTCTTTGAATAATTCTCAATTTGTTAGTTCTATCTGACAGCTATAAACCCTAAATCACATACCTCTCTACCTCTAATGGAGCCTGTGTTGCAATGTATCAAATACTCAAAGGTGCTGAAACTATTAAGCTCTAAGTATCTCTCTGCCAGCTATTTCCTTCTTTACTTTAGCTTATGAAGCTAAAAACTAACTTTGCAATTTATATAAAGGCCATTGGAATCAAGAGAAAGATATACTAAAGTGAATATGGCAATATTTGAAATGAGAGTTTCAGCTTTGTTTCTGTTGTTTCATTGTGAGTATGTTGTGTCAACCATTGAAGCTGGTAATTTCTATAATGAAACAGACATCACTTGGGATAACCATAGGGCAAAGATACTTAAAGGAGGTAAGCTTCTGACACTCTCTCTTGATGAGGCTTCTGGTTCTGGATTCCAATCCAAGAGAGAGTACTTGTTTGGAAGATTTGATATGAAGATTAAGCTTGTCTCTGGCAATTCAGCTGGTACTGTACAGCATACTATGTAAGAGCAAGAAAAAAAACCACTCCTTTTCTTGTCTGTGACCTGGTATTATTTTACAGTGTCTTCTGAATTTTACTGCGCTGTTGATTGAGGTTTTTTCATGTTGTTTTTTGCGTTCAGTTATCTTCAGAGGGGCCAAACCATGATGAGGTAGATTTTGAGTTCCTGGGAAACGTCAGCGGACAGCCATCCATAGTTCATACCAATGTTTACATACAGGGCCGAGGTTCTAGAGGGCAGCAATTTTATCTTTGGTTTGATCCCACCAAGAACTTTCGCACCTATTCCATAGTATGGAACCCCAAAACATCATGTAAGAATCATTAAACGCACACCAGGATTTCCTCAATGCATACATTTTTTTATTTTTTTTCTTACAATAAAAACTATAGACTTCAAGCATATATGGTTTACCATATTGAACGGACTTATGCAAAAATCTATAATGTGTTTGCCATAGGTTTATGAGGTCAAAATTAACTTTTTTACTTGAAAAGGTCAATTTAGGTGCAAAGTAAAAAAATTTGGCATGACTTTGAGAGCAATTGATTTTTGCTCAAAAGTCATTTTAAAGTTGAAGTAGCTTTTTTTTTTTGCGCCTGGCTTTTGACTTTTCCATATATTTGAATTTTCAAAAACTTGTTTTTCAATAGGGCTAAGGTGCAAAAATAGCCATCAACTTTGTTCAAAAGTGCAAAAATAACCATGAACTATTTTTGGTAGCAAAAATAACCATAAATTTTATAAAAGAGAGCAAAAGTAACCATGACGTTAACGGACATTAACGTCCGTTAATGTGAACTTTTTAAGGTGCTAAAATAGCCATTAACTAATGTCAAAAGTGCAAAAGTAACCATAAACGTTTTCTTAGATGCAAAAGTAACTTCTTAAACATTAATTCATAATTTTTTTTGCTTTTGTGTTGTGAGTGTTTTATCAATTTGGGGATTAAAATGACAAAACTTATGAATTAATATTCAAAAAGTCAACTTTTTTTATTTTGGCGAGAATGACGAAATGAAAGAAAATCATCACCTAACTCCAAAAAGATAAAATTCAAGGTAATTAAACCTGGACCTGTCAGTGAACTGATCGGGGTACTGGGTCAAGGATCAGTGGGTCAGACTGGAGCTAAACCGGTGAGAAATAGAACATTTTAGGCTTATAGTATGAAATTTTAAAGGAAAAAAAAATTAAACAAAAATTAAAAGCTTAACGCAAATCTACTGACCGGTTACCCGGTTTCTAATCTAGTTCGGATCAGATAACTATGATAAAATCCTTAACATTAATTATAAAGTAGATTTGGGTTAAGTTTTAAATTTTTGTTTAAAAAATATTTTTTTTTATTTTTCCTTTAGAATTTCATACTATAAGCCTAAAATGTTCTATTTCTCACCGGTTTAGCTCCAGTCTGACCCACTGACCCTTGACCCAGTACCCCGGCCAGTTCACTGACAGGTCCAAGTTTAATTACCTTGAATTTTATCTTTTGGAGTTAGGTGATGATTTTCTTTCGTTTCGTCATTCTCGCCAAAAAAAAAAAGTTGACTTTTTGAATATTAATTCATAAGTTTTGTCATTCTAATCCCCAAATTGATAAAACACTCACAACACAAAAGCAAAAACAAATTATGAATTAATGTTTAAGAAATTACTTTTGCATCTAAGAAAAAGTTTATAGTTACTTTTGCACTTTTGACATTAGTTAATGGCTATTTTAGCACCTTAGAAAGTTCACATTAACGGACGTTAATGTCCGTTAACGTCATGGTTACTTTTGCTCTTTTTTATAAAGTTTATGGTTACTTTTGCTACCAAAAATAGTTCATGGTTATTTTTGCACTTTTGGACAAAGTTGATGGCTATTTTTGCACCTTAGCCCTTTTCAATATATCATATTCAAAATAAATCACAATATATTAACTGAGTTTTACTCCAACTTTAGTATGTAAAAATTACTTAGGATAAAAGGATGTGTTTGGATTAACAGTGGTTAAAGTGATTTTTATTTCATTTGACTTTTATAAACTTAAGTTTGGGTAAAAGTCATATATTATGATTTATATTTGAATTAGCTTTAAATACATATGGTTATTACATCTTTTACAGTAATTTTATCAACAATTTACCTTTTTTCCTCTCTCCATGTTTCCTCTCTTTCTCTCGCCATGATTGGGCCAAAAGCACCTAAAAACATACTTATGCTTTTACCAGGATTGAACCACAAGCAAGATCACTCCTCTATTGTTGTGCCAACATGGAAGAAAGGATAGTTGGGACTTAAAGTGGCTTTTACATAAAATAAGTCAGACTGGGGCTATGAAACGTGATGTCAAACATACATAAAGTCCCTTTTACCAATATTAATCCAAACCTCACTTAAGTTTACATAACTGACTTTTTATATTTATTTTTCATTTTGTAAAATGAACTTAAAAAGTAGCCAAACATTTGTTGGAAGTGGTATTGGGAATTCAGGCCAGGGTTGTGGGCTAGTTAGGTCGAGCTGAAGCAACCCGACCTCTGATGGGCTGCCATTTTGACAACCCAAAACCAGATTAGTAGGTCACTAGCCTGACAATTACATGCCTTTTTGTAGAATACCATGCATTATTCCTTTTTTTTTTTTATCGGCCAAAAGGCTCTAAATTCATTTATCAAGGCATAAAACATCAACTAACAATTGAAAAGGAAGTCAAATGTAAAAACAAATTGAGCAAAAAACAAACCAGCAAGCAATCAAATAGTCTTGATATGATGCCGAAAGTGTGAAGTCCCACAATCCTTACTTCCTACAACATATGATTTCCTACACCAATTACATTTAACTTTCTCTTTACCATCAACTATACCAAGTTTGATAAAATATCTCCGAATATCAAATGTGGTACATCTCGCCCTTTTAGTTGGAGCAGGACCATCTTTGTGTTGTGTTTATACACAAGAAGAGTCAGATTCAGTAGGTTGTTCAGATTGTGTTGTCACATTGTCAACATCCATTCCAGAAGTATTGTCAACATTCTTTCTTTTATTATCTTTATCCTCATCAGTGACATTTGTAATTGTAACCATCTTTTTTAAACAAGAAATCAATCAAATAATCAAGCCAACCAATAACAAAAAAGTCACTCAGTCCAATCATCAGTGACAAAAAACTAAAAACACAACAAGGCATTAATAGCAAAATAACATCAATTCCATAAGGCAACTTATTAATTACTCCCTCTGGTCCTAATTATAGGACATATTTACCTAACTTTGGAGAAATTAAAGATAGTGGTTAAATTAGTTAATCATATTTATTTTCCTAAAATATCCTTATTTAAAATTTAAAATGGCATCTAATTACGTTGATTCTTTGTTTTTTCTTGTACCTCTCCTGTTTCACACACGACTTCTCCAAGCTCTCACACAATCCGGCATCGTCAATCTCCCTCAACAACTTCCGATATACTCTTATTAAATTATTATTGAGAAAGTATCAATAGGAGGTATTTTGGGAAGAAATTGACAAAAATCATAACTTTATCCTATAATTAGAACCAAGATCAACTCTCAAATGTTGTCATATAATTAGGACCGGAAGGAGTATATAACATCAATTCCATTCCATAAAAATGCAGCAAGGCACTACCATTTTACACTTGACAGAGTTCTCAACTTATAGAGCACTAAGAGCAGAATAGTTTGGATCATTGAAGGCTTATAATATTAACAAGTGTTGACAAGTAAACAGAAATCTGTTAAATTAGCATAAACATCATTCAAGTTAAGGTGGTATTTATTTTAACATGCAATGAAAACTAACAAAAATAACATCAGACGATCAGAGAGACAGAGAAACAGAGGGCCTGTGAGATTGAGAAAACATACTTGAATGTCTGAGAGTGAGAGAACAAATACCAGAGGAGACGAGAGTGCCAGAGAATCAAAGCCATAGTGGAGGGAGAGGCCGAGAGACTCACTCATTCAGAGTCACACTCACAGTCTCACAGCATCGTCGAACGAGAGGGAAAACGGAGAGGGGAAAATCAAACCACGATCTCTTCGAGTTTTCGTCGCTGATGGAGAGGGAAAATGGAGAGGTGAAAATGGCACTTCAAGCTTCATGCTCGAGAGTCTTGCATCGGCCACATCGTGGTTGTCGACTGGTCGCCCATCGTCTTCCTCGCAAAGGGCGGAGGACGGAGCTAAGAACGAGAATCAAAGATCACGCTGGTCGCCAACTCGCCGGAGCCGAAGAAAGGAGGAGGAGGAGGTGAGGGTTAGGGCTCGAGACGGGTGAGACGACGAGACTGTCTCGATGGAGAGGAGGAGAGGACCGAGAGTCGAAGCTTAGGCTTGGGGGGCACATGGCAAGCACTAATTTATTTTTTTTTTAAAAAACAGAAGGAATCCATTTAATCCGGGAATTAGCCCATTATACCTGCCGGATTAAGTGTTTGGATTAATTTTTAAGAATAGTTTTTATAATTTACGAGATAAATATATTAGAGGAATTTTGTCTCGACTTACGAAAAATAAATTCTGAAACCACAATTTAGGTGTTTCCCAAACACTCACTGAACATGTTTAACTTGTTTAGCCCGAAATCAAATGAGTTTGGTTTTCTTCGCCCCAAACCCAATTATTGTAACTTGCAAAAATAGAATCCAAACATGGGGTAACAAAGTCTTTCTTGCTTTGCGCAGAACAAAACTGAAAATTTAATAATTAGTCAGGAAGTAATTATTTTAGTCAGGCCTTCACCTCTAAGATTTAAATAATAAAACCAAATTAAAATGAGACAATTGCCCCTACAATTTACTTGGCTAAAAATGCTCCAACCTTGTGGGCAGCTTCTTGGTGGATGAGATCCCTATAAGAGCGTTCAACAAATATGAAGGCAGAGGCTTTCCCTTCCCTAACAGACAACCAATGAAGCTATACTCAAGTCTCTCTAGTGTAGACGATGTTATACCAAGCTCAAAGCCTAATGGCTCATCTTCCTCTGTTTCCACTAACAATGCTAAGCAGCTTCAAAGTCTAAACGCTAATGGCAGAAAACTACTCAGATGGGTACAGAAGTATCACATGGTCTATAACTGTCGCAAAGATCCCCCCAAGAGGTTTCCTCAATGTCGACCCCGTGAGTGCAGGCTTTCTAGTTTCTAGGTTTCTTTAGGAACAATCAACAATATGCAACAATGCCATTGTGTTCAGATATCTAGATTTTTCATGCGGTGTTCATTGATGTGTGATTTATAAACAAATGAACAAGTCAAGATGATCGAAGTTGATGCACAAAGCCAGTTCAGAAATATGCTGCTATTGATTCAAACTCTTCATGTTAAGCATTTCATATGAAGTCAATCTAATAGACCTGAGATTAAATAGAGCATTGATCATGGCCAAGAGGGTAAGAAAGCTAAGAAGGTTCTACTACTATCTTAGTTGATTTTGTGTTTGGACTGAAGACCAAAAAAGGAAAACAAAAACAAAAACAAAAACAAGCTCAGCGCATATATAGCAGGAGTGTAAGGATCACTATCGAGCTTCTGGATGTACAACAAATGATGGATCCAGACACTAGATTTTAAATGATTTACAGGAAAAAAAAAATTTCAATATTAGACATATCGATTAAACTTCGCGGACCAAATGGCTTCATTCCCAATCCAAACCCTAAGTGGATCAATCCATAACTCCAAGCACTTCAAGTGACAAGTCTTTCTTGAATTGTGCCAGAAGAGAACATAATCCTTGCAGCAACACCATTATGTTTGCCAAACCTGATTCATCAAAAGATTGGCCAAAGGTCAATAAATTTTGAGAAAGGCGAGCATATCAGGACAGTAAAGTCAGGGAAACCAGACTTTGGTTGCCGGCTGTAAAGTCATTGAACAGAAAAATAGAGCACAGAAAATACATTGTAACAAAAAGCTTTATACCCATTTGAAGCATTCACCAAGCATCAATGATCTGGTTAGCAACTAGAGCTTAATAATCCACTGATTAACTCAGTTCAACACATGATACATGTTTATCAAGCATGATCTCCATAATTCATAACAATAGTATCAACAGAATCATCTGATGGCATTCTCTTAGTAGTTAGTGTCTACTTAAGAGTGTCTTTGGGATTATGTTGCTCTGTTCATTCAATCATATGTTGACATCTTACATGAAATGCATCTTCATCTATAAATGCTCTTTTTGGCTTCTAGAGGAAGGTGTGGGAGAGTGAGACATGAAAACAGACGCACTTCAAACAGACCAGTGGACTCAAGTTTTTCATGACAAAAATATTTCAGACTTCAATAAGCGTGTAGTCTGACCTTTCATTCACTTAAATAGCTATATAATTTGAGAAATGCCTAGAAATAGGAAGTGAAAGTTGTAATGCATTATTAAGCTAGACATGCTATTATGCATGCATAAATACTTCATAAATGGTGATATTGATTTTGTAGGAAAACCTGTGAATATAAGTATACTTTGTTAATTGTTACAATAACATTAAATAAAGGTAAAAAGTGCCCTAGATTTGCAGGTTTCAAATTGGGAAGAAGGACTGGCTTGCTCAGGGTTTGATCAAAGTTCTTTACAAACACGGTCTGCAAACTTTACAAGACAATCATTGGATGAAAAATAGAGATGGAAAAAAAAAACGAAATGGTTGGCCTTAATTCTAAGAATAACCATACACCACCCTGCAGATAAATGGGAAAAAATGCAAGGGGAAAGAGCAATGGCAACAAGATACAAACTATAGTGAGCAACAAGTAATTCTTTACAAACACAGTCCTCAAAGAATTGGCCAAAAAAATCTCTTTAAACCAGATTGGGGAAAATAATGATAATAATAAGAGTTAACAAAATAAAGTCATGACACTAGAATTTTATCTCCAGTAAGAGTCCTGGGTTACCCAATTTAAGGTAAATGTCAGTCTGCCAGCACCTCACAGAAAACCACTTACCTCATCATCTTCCCCATGTTTTTTTTTTTTTGCAAAATTATTTATTTCAACAAAATAAGAACCAAAAAAATATCTTATAAAGAGAACAGCATATAACCAAAATACCTTATTTACAAATGAAGATTTGAACACAGGACCTCTTTCTTTGACTCTGTAGTTACCACTAATTACAGCATTGCCTCAACGGTATGTTTGTGATTATTTGAGCATAAACTTGTACTCATAAACTGAAAGCTTAGGCTAATGCAGAAGCAGTTTTCCTTCAAATATCTCTCCCTTCAATTTGGTACCACAGCATGATAACTTAAACAACTTTAGGATGGTAAATTAATTTAACAAATACACATAGTTAGCAAACGAGCAGGACTTCTTTCATTGTTTTTGTAGCACCTGAATTTGTTATTCTACCCATCTTCCACAAAATGCATATAATGGTTTTATAGATTACAAATTAAGAACTTTTACAATAACCCCTAAACAAGAATTTTTTTAACAACTTTTTTCTTTTATCAAAGAATATATCTTTATGGATCTGGCTCCCTCCACAGGCCATAAGCTCTGAAACGATACTATTTTTAATGTTTCACTACATCCTTTAACAACATTAGAGTATTCCATTGGGCCATATTAAACAAATAAAGGAACCCAGGAAGCATTCTGTTGCACATAATATTCACCAAACATAAAGGCTGCCACTTATGTAATACAATCAGGGCATGATTGAAACAGCCAAAATGCTTTTATACCTATTAATCTAAACCATGAAAAGAGTCTGTCCCATAACAGGGATCTAGCGTAGTGCGCGGGAGTACCATAAGCTCTTCTTATGTCTTAATGGTTGTAGCCCATGAGGGACATACCAATAGATATATATTATTCTGTTCGTCAATAATTTGCCAAGGATTTCAATTGTATTAGATAATGAATTCCTCATTTTGTCTCCTGAGCTAAATATTCAAATGCTCTGCTTGTGAAAAGTAGTCTTCAAAATCCCCAGAGATTCTTTTCTTGCAACACCAGCATATTCACTTCACACATTTAAGCAACTTCCCCCCATTTCCCCAATTCAGAGTAGAAGCGACGAGATTAAACAAGTTTTAAATCCATTAAAAAAATAAACGCTAGGACACGAAAAAAAGCAGATTCAGACAGAAAAGTTGATAAAGGACACATAATCGATCATAAGCCAACAAATCGTATTAAATTCAGCCCATCATTGGTTTCAGAAATTAACTGGACACCTACATCAGAAATGCCGGTCATAAACACAATGAGACACACTTTTAAGGCAGCAAAACACGAGAAACAACGAAACAGAAGCAAATGAGATGCATGATGGAATTAAAAATGCAAAAGGGAAACTAATTTAACCATTAGGGGAAAAAAAAGAAAAGAAAGAAAACCCTGCGAGGAGAATATTCCAAGAACTATCTTACAACTAAAACCCTACAAATACCCAGTATAGAAAAAATTCAATGCCGGTGGGCAAGTTGAGAAGGAAAAAAAAATACCTTTTTAGAAGAAACCATATTTTAAGGAGGTGAATCAGCAGCAGGTGGAAAACACCATGAGCAGGGTGGTGGGGTTGGGAAAGAGTTTCAGTGTACATCTACAAAAACCCTAAATTCGCATATAGAAGAAGGGGGCGAGAGACAGAGAGAGAGAGCTAGGAGATGCAGCTCCAACAAGGGAGTTATGGTACAGAGAGTGATTCGACAATTGGAGGAGGAGAGCAAGACGAGGCTTTAAGATTTGTGCAGAAGCTAGAATACTACATTTAGAGAGAGAAAGAGATGAGGGAGGGCTAGGATTACACGAATCACGAGGGAAGTGAGGGGGGTAGGGAGAGAGAAAGAAAGAGCGTTTGTTACAGATTTCGCATCCGAGGTAGCAATGTTTACTTGGTTTGAAAACGAAGCCCCGCCCTGTGCTTCCCAAACAGCGCCAACTTGTTTCTCCGTTTGTTTTGTTTGTCTCTGTCTCTGTCTGTCCCGTTTTGCTCTTCCATACCATTAAAACCCCTCCCTCTAGCGCGTACACTTCAACCCACCCCCCACGCCCCCTTTTTTTTTTTTGCTACTACTGTACGGCCCAAGTTCACTTTTTTTGAGAATGGTAAGGCCGAATCACACTTGTTGCCAATATGACTTGGGCCATCAGTTTTTAGGCCTGTGATAGGCCCATATTTTGGCCAGGTCAAATCCTGCTCCATGCTATGTGGTTGCGAAGAAGGCTTTAGCTAGTCATCTTGGGATCTAGAGTCTGGATCCAATGCTGTTCATAGCGGAATTAAAAAAATTCTAAATAAATGTCATTTGAATTTATGAAACCCTGAAAAATCTATTAACACTTGTACATGACAGAGAAGTGACAAAGGATTAAATTGGGATTTTCAAGTGTTGGAGATTTTATCATAATGCCCCCTCAATTTTTTAAATTAAAAAAAAGAAAAGGGCATCCCGCTTGAGCACCACCGTCAGCGAGCCGTCGGAGCTCTGACAGCGGGGGGAGGGGGTGGGGTTAATTTTTCTTAAAAAAAAAGTGGAGCCAAGGTAGTAGGGGTGGGTCGAATCCCACCCCATCTTGGTTGTAAAGAGGCATGGTGGCCCAATAGCTACCAAAGCCTCTCTGATATATATAAGTACAAGTAAATATATGTATAATAAAAATAAAGGCCTAATAGTATTAACTAAATGAGTAATAAAAATGACTAAATTTGTAACGATATTAACTAACTGAGTAATGACATCGACTAGAGACTAAAAAAGTAATGATATTTGACTACATGAGTAATAACATTGACTAAAGGCGTAATGATATTGACTAAATGAGTAATCATATTCACTAGAGGCGTAATGATATTTGACTAAATGAATAATAGCATTGACTAAATGAATAATGATATTCATTAGAAGCGTAATGGTATTAACTAAATGAAAGGCATAATGGTATTAAATAAATGAGTAATCATATTTGTAATATCCTAAATTATAATTAATGGCTAATGACTTCAAAAGTGATGTAATTAATGCTAACCAAACACTTTTGAAGAATAAGATGTGAATTTTGATCGAAATGTGCTATAGCCAGTGCCTAAACCCTGTATTTAAGATAAATTGTGAGTTAATGTTTAAATTGGGTTAAAACATAGGGGAGGGCGCATGGTTATGGTAGAGGAATGATATAAATGTGTTTGATGATGATTTAGTATACGTTGTGATAATCAAGGGCAAAATGGTAAGGTTACCGACCAATTGGTCAGTTATCGAAGAAGAGACTCATTAGTAACTTAAGGATCAATGGCTAGAATTAACTATTGAATGATCAATGGGGTGGAATCAAGTGTGTATGTGAGTATGTGAGTTTATGAAAGGAAGAATGAGATCTCGCCAAGTGTCATCATGGAGGCCATAGATTTTGGTCAAAAGTTCAAAATTCATTTCCACTCTTCTCTCTCCCTCCAAGTCGGCTAAAGGCATGGGTTCAAGGGGAAAATATGGTTCATCATCATCATTTCACCTTCCCTTACTGCCTCCATTTTCATGTGAGCTTAAGAGGAAAGAGAAAGAAGAAATCTTGTAGTAAGTGTTTCATTTGACCTTGAATGATGAAATTCTTTTCATTAAAGTTGTTCATGGTGTTGAGAGCTTCATCTTCATGGTTTTAGATTTTTGAAAGGTGGTGTTTGAGTACTTGAGAAAAGTGGAAAGTTGGATAAATCAAAAACTAACCTTAAAAAAAGGAAGATGTGAGCATTTGTGACATTTTGATATATAAGTTATGATTTTTGGTTAAGTTTTGATATTTGTGGAATTATGCCCTGATTTTCATGTGAAATTGAAATGGTAGAATTGGTTAGTGAGTTATGGTAGAATTGGGGGCATATTGTGTCTTTGAGCTATTAGAATTGGTTTGGAGATGGGAAGTGGAAGTTGTGATCGTTAGGTGATTTTGGTGAACAATGTGGTTGGGAGCATGGAATGTGTCATTGTGGTGAGATTTTGGTTATTTTAGTGTTCCCAATGGGTTCCTTATCGAATTTTAGGTGGGAATAAACTTTGGTATAAGTTTTGGAACCATTGAAATCAGATTTGACAAGTTGGGAAAATTATGTTAGCTGGTGCATTTTGGCCTCTGATAAGCCTCACTCGAGTGAGGAAAGGTCTCACTCGAGTGCAACAGTGTTTTTTCTCTTTTTCCTCAGCATATCAGTAGAATTCTCGGGCAGAGTTCCAGAGTGCACTTCCTCACTTACGAGTGATATAGGGTGTCACTCGAGTGCTTGGGGTGTCACTCGAGTGCATGAGTATTCTGCACTTTAGGGTTCCTCAGTTGCTCTCGGGTAAACACTTTCGGGGGCACACTCTTGGGAACTTGAGTGAGCCTTTGGCTATCACTCGAGTGTTGATGTTCATGCTCGAGTGCACTTATCATCTTGGGGTGGACGTTTGCTCTCGGGTAGTCACTTCTTCTGTCTCACTCGATAGGACTCGAGTGAATATAAGGTATCACTCGAGTGCTGAGCTTATCACTCGAAGTACAAGTCCCTTCCTCACTCGAGTGCTCCTTTCATCACCCGAGTGATCCAGTGGAAATCAGTCTTTTTGGGTTCCTTGAGAGGATTTTGGTTAAGTTTCTTCTAACCTTTTAGGCATATGTCTAGGCTTCTAGTAGCCACCTCAAGAGTTTAAATGATAACCAACTTTAAGTGTTATGGAATTAAGAACTTGGAAAAGAGATTGATCCGCCGTCCTTGATCTTGGTTTTAAGATTTGACATTTGCCCTGGTCGTGAGCCATCGGTGTCGGAGCGCGTCAGGAAAGAACAAGGTAGTAACTCTTCTCTTATGCTTTACGTAAATGTATGGTATGTATGTGTATCATTGTTTTATGATCATATCTGATGTTGCTGCCTATACAGCGAAAGCTGTCATATCCAGCGCAAGCTGGCGTTATATAGCGAAAGCTGTCATTATTATGTATACAGCCGTGAGTACTGTCGTTGTGGTGAAAGTCTTGTATCATTGTGATGTTGTTGATGCTATTGTTAATGGTTGCTTACATGCTATGTATTTATATATTGTATGAGTGATCTGTTACTACTAGGATTCTTTTGAATCTCATTCTTTCCTTTGTTAAACCCATAGACAAGGCAGGTGGTTCCACAGGGAAGCGGACAACCAAGAGTGGTTAGGACTCTTGGAGATATTGGATTTTGATTGTTGGTTATCCATTTTGAATTTGGGATCTAAATATTGTCTTGGATATAGTTGTGTAATCCCCTATATGAGAGACTGTAAACTTTTAGGGAATAAATGAAACCGGGGGTTGCCTAGATTTTTGTTATACACTCTGATATGTATGAATATGAATTAACTGCGCAGGTAATTATATTCGAAATTTAAAATTGAGACCAAGGTAAGGAAAAGTTTTGAAATAATTTTTGAAAACCCTACTGTAAGGTAGGGATTTGAAATGAGTTTTAAATTACTTGTTGGTCACTAATTCGTTTAAATTACACACTTTCGAATTATAATTACGGATTTCAAGGCAGGGGGTTACAATATTCACTAAAGGCGTAAACAAATTAACTAAAGGCATAATGCTATTGACTAAATGAGTAATGACATTGACTAAAGACGTAACGGTATTGACTAAATGAGTAATAGCATTGACTATAGGTGTAATGGTATTGACTAAATGAATAATAATATTCACTAGAGGTGTAATAGTGTTGACTAAATGATTAATGACATTAATTAAAGGCATAATGATATTGATTAAATGAGTAATGACATTGATTAAAGGTATATGGTATTAATTAAATGAATAATGATGTTCACTAAGAGCATAATGGTATTCACTAAATAAATAATGGTATTGACTAAATGCGTAATGTCATTGATTAAATAAGTAATGGATAACTAAAGGCATAATGATATTGACTAAATGAGAAAATGTATTGATTAAATGTGTAAACATACTCAGTTAATGAGTAAATAACTTTAGTAAATAATATTACTCATTTAGTTAATACGATTACGCCTTTAGTGAATATCATTATTCATTTATTCACTACCAATAGGCATTTAATTAATGTCATTACTTATTTAGTCAATACCATTACAAATTTAGTCATTTATATTACTTATTTAGTCAATATCATTATGACTTTATTTGTATTATACGTATATTTACTTTTTTATATGCATATATGGCCACCAAAGCCTCTTTGCAACCTAAGGTGGGGTGGGTTCGAATTCTAACCCTATTGCCTTGGTTCCACATTTAAAAAAAATTAATCCAACCCCCCAAAAAAAAAACAACCCCCGGCGCCAGAGTTCTGGCAGTCGGTTGGTTAGTGCTAGAGATACAATAGTCAACCGGCCGGCAATGGTGTTCTAGGGAGGTGTCCTTTCCTTTTTTTAAATTTAAAAAATTGAAGGGCATTATGATAAAATCCTTACACTTGAAAATTCAAATTTGATTCTCTTTCACCTCTCTGTCATTTACAAATGTAAACAAATTTGTTAGAATTTCAATAATTTAAATGATATTTATATATCATTTTCCCTTATGAATATTACAATGGCTGCTCAGTTTTTCTTATAGTTAGGCTTACCCGTATATATAAAAAAAATGTAGCTGAAATTCTTTTCAATTCTCTCCTTATTCTTTCATTTTCTTAAAAGTTTTCTTTTTGTTAAAAAGAATCAATTATACACCAACAACAAAAAAGTAGAGGGAGCCATAAATAAGCATGCACAAACGTAAACAAGACTACTTTTCAGTGTTATGGCAACGGCAGCCCATACAATGATATTAGCGTGTTTGTTTTGGCCCTCTGCCCTGCAATCGGATTTCAACAGTGCTGTAATTGGGTTTGAACAGTATTTTGGTCTTTTGAGATGTTTGGTTGAGTGATGAGATTTAAGTTGAAAAAAGTTATAAGTTGGAAAAAGTCATAAACCTCAAAATGAAGCTTATTGGAGCTTATGTGTCTGTGTGTGTATAAAAAAATATTGATAGGAGTATTTTCATATTTTTGGGGATCAATGAGGTACTCAAAATCACTTTTAATCACAAAACTTCTTTTTATGAAAAATGTTCTAAATAATTTTCTCTTTCTTTAGATAGTAATCTTCTGCTAATTAGAAAATACTTTGGGATAAGAGTTTAGGCAAGTTTTGAGTTTTGTTAATATATGACTGAAGAAATGTAGAGAATAATTAATAATTAATTTTAATTAGTTTAGATTTATTATTTAGTTGTTTTATGATTTTATAATCAATTTTTTTTATAAACATATCATAAATTAATTTCTATATAGTGTTTTTACTCATTAAATTTAGTTTAAATAATTTATTTGAATTATTGGAGGTATTATTAAGGTTTTAATAGATTTATTTTGTTAGATTTTGAATTATATGAAAATATGAGTTAGGATTTAATATTTAAATTAGAGTTTGATATAATTTATAAAATTTAAGCTTGAGGTGCACAATAGAATAGACTTTTGGAGTGTACCAATTTAAATTAAAGTTTGATATAATTTTATTTAAAATTGTACCATTACCAAATTTTCAAATTTAATTTTTGAGAAAATTGTGAAAAAATCCCTTCGTGTATAGATATCTTCCCAGATCTCATTTGGCAATTAAGTTGCCAATGAGTTCTTTTTCCACAATTAGTCCTTCATTTTTTCTTTTTTCATAATTTTTTCAATTTTTTTCTCTTAATTAATACAAATATTACTTATGCAAAAGTCAAACCAAACATCATTCACTTTTACATAAGTTACTTTAAGTTACTTATCCAATCGCTAATCCAAACACTCATCATTTTACCCAATCTAACTTTTTTCAATCTTAAGATTCCATAAATTCAAATAAAAATAAGTTATTTATCCAATCGCTAAAACAAACACACCCACAATAAACACCATAAAAGATGATAACTACAATAAGCCTACAGTCTTGAAAGAAATATAAGTATAACAATAAACAATTAAACAGGAGCTAAGCTAAAGGATACCATTTCATGCATGGACATATATTCTCCTCATCTTGAGGTCTATACAATTCCCAAATCGGCACCAACTTTGTGAGAATAGACATTACCCTTTGTTTGAACAAAGTGAAAAATATGGAGAAAATTTAAGGGTGAGAATACTATTAAAAAAAAACTTCCATAAATGATAGAAATATTTACTATTTTTTAGAATTTTTCTTTTTAATTTTTTCTCCATCCAAATATAAGGTTAATACTAGATATTCATAGAGTATCTAATGACACCAATCACATACTATTTTTTTAATTACATATATGTGTGTGTATTAATTTAGTAACCCGTATATTTAGATGGACAAAGATACAAATTTGATAATGAGGTTTTGATAAAAGGTGGCAAAGGGGCATCTAGTACCGTAAGATTTTTTTTAATATTATTTTATACAAAAATATGCATTAAGTTTTTTTAGAGGGGATGAAAATGATACACCCGTTAACCACCCCTGAACGTCCGTCAATTTTCCTTCCATGAGGCCCACTTGCCTTCAAAAATTCATCTTTCTCTCTTCAACTTCATCTTCAACCACCAGTCTCTCTCCTCTCCCTCATCCCTCACTTTCCCTTCTACCTTTACACACCAAAGAAAATCACTGAATCGTATGATTTAATGAAGAATTTTTCATAATCAAAAGCTTAGAATTCTGCAAATAATAATAATTAACATGAATCCCACATTTTTGTTCTTCTTCCTCCTCTAATGAAATTCTTAAATTCCGGTTACAAGTGAGTTCTGTTCTCCACCTTAATGGAACCCTCCAGGCTCAACCTTAGGGACTTTCAAACGTTCCGGCCTCGGCGAAGAGACGTGTCTCATGCCTACGATTCATTATATCCCTCTGAAGCCCACCATGGAAGGCGCCAGAGGCGAGGCCGAGCTAGTTATATTCTCCGCTATGGATTCACTGTTTGAGAAGACCGGGTTGCCAAGTACAAGCTAAGGAATAATATATAAAGAGCTTCAATTTATCGAGGATGGGTTGTGGCGCCAGCTTGATCTCCATCGACTTGGCTCATGACCTTCTTCAGGTGCATCCGAGATTATTACTTCGAACTGTTACTAAGGGAGCAAGAGAGACATCCACAGAAGCATTATGTCAGAGGGATGAGGGATGAGGGAGAGGAGAAACGAGATGGGTTGAAGATGAAGATGAAGTTGAAGAGAGAGAAGGTGTGAATTTGTGAAGTGGGTGTGACTCAGGTCTGTTTGGGAAAGAGAGAGAAGGTGTGAATTTGTGAAGGGGGTGTTACTCAGGTCTGTTTGGGAAAGAGAGAGAAGGTGTGAATTTGTGAAGGGGGTGTGACTCAGGTCTGCTTGGAATTCGTTCCGAGGTTAAAAAAATTTATTTGGGGGGTTAAAAACCCCAAAAACTTATTTAATGTGTTTGGGAGAGCGTTAGTGATGACTGAGCTTCTGTAGAAAATGAAACTTTTATCAGATAGAGATCAAAGTTGCTTTTACTTATATAGAGATAAAAAAAAGTCACTTCTGTCACCGCCAATCCAAACACAAATTACATCTACCATTTGACTTTTTTTCTATATGACTTTTTCAAAAACTTATCTGCCAAAAAAGCTTATTCTCTACCGCTAATCCAAACAGGTAAATAAAAAAAAAGTGACAACGGATATTTGGAGGGTTAACACCTTTGTTATTTTCCCCTCTTTTTAAAAACTTGATGTTGTTATAAAAGTATATGTTATAAGAAAGAAGATTGATAGGATTCAAAGAAAATTGATAGAATTTCTAGAGAGAAGTTAGAGAGATGTTCTCATTCAGTTTGATTGAAACAATCGATTACAGCCCTTTATATAGAGGCAGAAATCTAACCCTGGTTGTATTACCATGGTTATATTTAAATGACCATGGTTACTTTATATCGTCTTTATGTCCTTGTCTTCTTTTGCTTTTGCTTTGTGTCATGTCTTCTTTTCTTCTTATGTCAAGTTGACTGGAAGATTAATATGAGTCAATGGACATCCACATATTTAATATTCATAACACTCCCCCTTGGATGTCCATTATGAATGTGCCTCATTAAAAACTTTAACTAGGAAAAACCCAGTGGGATAAAAACCTAACTAAAGAAAAGAGTACATCATTCATTGATACACCGTCGAGTGCTGCCTCATTAAAAACCTTTCTAGGAAAACCCAGTGGGACAAAAACTAGATAAGGAAAAAAGAGTACAGCGTGTATCGACTCCCCCTCTTGATAATATCAGTTGAAATCTTTAAATCTCCGAAGACCAATATCATGAACAAGTTTTTCAAAGATTGTACCTGGAAGTGACTTGGTGAATAAATCTGCTAGATTTTCACTTGAACTGATTTGCTGGATGTCTATTTCACCATCCTTTTGAAGATCGCGAGTGAAGAAGAATTTTGGTGAAATATGCTTCGTTCTATCGCCCTTGATATAGCCTTCTTTAAGTTGAGCGATACATGCAGCATTATCCTCATAGAGGATTGTTGGGATCATTTTGCCAGAAGATAAATGACAAGTTGTACGTATATGATGTATTACTGACCTCAACCACATACATTCTCGACTTGCTTCATGTATTGCTAGAATTTCTGCATGATTAGATGATGTGGCTGATATAGTCTGTTTCATAGATCGCCATGAAATAGCTGCACCTCCACATGTAAATAGATAGCCCGTTTGTGATTTACCATTATGTGGATCAGATAAAAATCCAGCATCTGCATAACCAACCAGTTCATGCTTGGATACATTTGAGTAGTATAACCCCATGTCTGTTGTACCTCTGAGATAACGAAGAATATGCTTTATTCCATTCCAATGCCTTCGTGTTGGTGAAGAACTATATCTTGCTAGTAAACTAACAGCAAATTATATATCAAGACGTGTGTGATTAGCAAGATACATTAGTGCTCCAATAGCACTAAGATATGGTACTTCTGGACCAAATAGTTCTTCATCACCTTCTTCACTAATTTCTTGAGGTCGGAATGGGTCTTTATCCACTTTCAAAGATCTTACAATCATTGGGGTATATAATGGATGAGATTTATCCATGTAAAATCGCTCTAGGACCTTCTTTGTATAAGTTTCTTGATATACAAATATCCCTTTCTTGAAGTACTCGATCTGTAATCCAAGACAGAATTCTGTTCTTCCCAAGTCCTTCATCTCAAATTCTTTCTTCAAACAATTAATTGCCTTTTGGAGCTCTTCAGGAGTTCCAATGATGTTGATATCATCAACATAAACAGCAATTATAGCAAACTCACTATTAGATCTTTTCATAAAGATGCATGGGCATATCGGATCATTTTTGTATCCTTCTTTCAACAAATATTCATTAAGGCGATTATACCACATGCGCCCTGATTGCTTCAGGCCATACAGGGACTTATTTAACTTAACTGAGTATTGTTCTCGAGAACTTGAATTGGATGCTTCTGGCATCTTAAGTCCTTCAGGGACTTTCATATAAATATCACTATCAAGTGATCCATATAAATAGGCAGTCATAACATCCATTAGATGTAAATCAAGTCCTGCATCTACTGCTAGACTGATTAAATAACGAAAAGTAGTCGCATCCACTACTGGTGAATACGTTTCTTCAAAATTAATGTCAGGTCTTTGTGTAAAACCTTGGGCTACTAGACGTGCCTTATATCTAGTTATTTTGCCCTTTTCATTTCTTTTTCGTACAAAGACCCATTTGCATCCAACTGGTTTTACATCTTCAGGTGTAATGACTACAGGTCCAAATACTTTTCGTTTTGCCAATGATTTTAATTCTGCATTAATGACATCTTTCCATAGGGGCCAGTCTTTTCTTTGTTGGCTCTCACTAATGGATTTTAGCTCATGATCCTCATTATCATTCATTACATCATATGCTATATGATAAGCAAAGATGTCATCAACGTTGACTTCATTTCTATCCCATCGGATTCCATTCATAACATAATTTATTGAGATCTTATTATTTTCACATATATCAGGTACCTGGGTCTCTTCTGGGACTACAATGTTCTCTTCTGGAGATAATATCTCTTCAGGAGATGGCTCTTCTGGAACTACTAATTTTTCTTCATTATCCTCGACTTGACCATCTATATTCTTTGCTCCTTTTCTTTTTCGAAGATTTTTATCTTTGGAACCGATAGGCCTACCACGCTTCAGGCGTGTTTTAGATTCATTCATAGCAGGTTGTCCTTCAGGGACATCAATTTTAATAGGAGCATTAGCAGTTGGGATATGTGACTTTGTCACTTTCTTTGGGTCAGTAAATGCTTCTGGCATTTGATTAGCTAAATTCTGTAAATGAATTATCTTTTGAACTTCAAGTTCACATTGTTTTGTACGAGGATCAAAATGAGCCAATGATAATTCATTCCAACTAATTTCTTTACCCAGCTCTTTGTTTTCTCCCCCTAATGTTGGGAAAAATGATTCATCAAAATGACAATCGGCAAATCGTGCCGTATATAAATCTCCTGTGGATGGTTCCAAACATTTTATAATTGATGGAGATTCATACTCAACATATATTCCCATCAATTCCAAGGGACATACAATATTCATTAAAAGCTTGTGATGTAAATTCACCAGCATTATCAAGACGTATTTTCTTGATAGGATAATCAGGGTAATGTTCTCTTAATCTAATCATTTGAGCAAGTAATCTCGCAAACGCCAGGTTACGAGAAGATAATAAGCAAACATGCGACCATTTAGTTGATGCATCAATTAAAACCATATAGTACCTAAATGGTCCGCATGGTGGGTGTATTGGCCCACAAATATCTCCCTGTATCCGTTCTAGAAATGTGAGAGACTCACTTTCTACTTTGCTTGGTGAGGGGCGAATAATTAACTTTCCCTTGAAACATGCAGCACATGAGAAATCATGGGATTGTGGTATTTGTTTACACTTCAGGGTATGTCCACATGAATTCCCAATTATTTGCCGTATCATTATTGAACCGGGATGGCCTAACCGGTCATGCCAAACATTAAATTCATTAGTAAACTTCTGGTTTACATTATCAAACTGCTGGTTTGTATTGGCAAACTTCTGGTCTGCATTATTGAACTTCTGGTTCACAATAGTATGTGTTTCAATTGTGCTTATACATGTGTAATACAAACCAGAAGAAAAAATAGGAAAATTTTCTAGTATGCATTTTCTACCAGCAACTATATTTGTAATGACAAGATATTCCTTATTATCTTTAGTTGTTGTTTCTAAATGATATCCATTTCTGCGGATATCTTTGAAACTCAGTAAGTTTATTTTAGACTTGGTAGAATAAAATGCATTATCAATGCATAATTTTGTTCCTTCAGGTAACAAAATATTAGCTCTTCCGGAGCCTTCAATTAAATTTATACTACCAGATATAGTCTGAACATTGGCTTCTCGTATTATCAGGGAAGAAAAATATTTATCATGTCTGAGTATGGTGTGGGTTGTTGCACTATTAACGAGACATAAATCTTCAGGATTGATGCCAATAGAATTCATTCTTCATAAAACATAAATAAAATTAATACATATGATAGAAACAACTTTAAATAAAATATAACAGTTTAAATTATATTAAGAAATCTGCAACATCCAAATAGTTATTATCTATATCGGCATACTCAGAATTCTCACCTTGATCAACATGATTAATTTCAACATTTGATCTTTTACCAGTATTTTTTATTGATTCTTGGTAAAGATCAACTAGGTGCCTTGGTGTACGACAGGTACGAGACCAATGGCCCTTTCCACCACATCGATAGCATGGATTATCAGCATATTTGTTATGCCTACTGCTTTCCCCTTTTTGGTTCTTATCAGTCTTTTCCCACTTCTGGTAGGAATTTGAACCTCCATGATATCGACCACGACCACGCCCACGGCTGTAGCCACGCCCACGTCCACGTCCTTGTCCACGTCCACGGCCACGGCCACAATAAAATTCATTAGTTACTACATTCACTTCAGGGAATGGAGTTGAGCCTGTTGGACGGGATTCATGATTTTTCAATAAAAGCTCATTATTTTGTTCAGCCACAAGGAGACAATAAATTAACTCAGAATATTTCTTGAAACCTTTTTCACGATATTGCTGCTGCAGGAGCAAATTGGATGCATGAAATGTGGAGAATGTCTTTTCTAACATATCATCATCAGTAACATTTTCTCCACATAATTTCAATTTAGAAGTAATTCTGAACATAGCTGAGTTATATTCGCTTATAGATTTAAAATCTTGCAAGCGTAAATGCTTCCAATCGAATTGAGCTTTTGGAAGAATGACCATCTTCTGGTGATCATATCTTTCTTTCAAATTGTTTCAAAGGACAAGTGGGTCCATCACTGTCAAATATTCAGTTTTTAAATCTTCATGTAAGTGGTGGCGAAGAAAAATCATTGATCTGGCTTTATCTTTGTTGGATGCCTTATTCCCTTATTTAATCGTGTCTTCCAGACTTTTGGCATTCAAGTGAATTTCCGCATCCAATTTCCAAAATAAATAATTTTTCCCAGTAATATCAAGAGCCACAATTTCAAGTTTTGCCATGTTTGCCATTGTTCAAACTAATTAAAGAAATAAATGAAAATAATTAAAATATGAAATGTAAATATACAATATAATAACTGTAAATTCATAAAGATAATAAATAATTCATAAGGCAAGATAAGAAAATTAAAACATGTATGGCTTCGGGCCATTTAATCTCATGACTTCAGGCCATGTATGGCTTCGGGCCATTTAATCTCAAGATGAGGAATTAACTATTATCTTCAGGATAAAAAAAAATTGTACATGACTTCTGGCCGTACAATAAGATGAAAAATGTATATAGCTTCTGGCTATATAATAAAAATGGATATGGCTTCTGGCCATATTATAAGAAATTAAAATATTATGACTTCTGGTCATAATTTTAAGAATAAGATGTGTATGGCTTCTAGCCATAATAACAGTAATAATAATAATATAAAAGAACTTGTAAATAATATATAAAAACAATAATGATCTCCTATCTTAGCCATGGAACCCGATGTTATATAACAATCGGTAAAAGTATCTCTCTAATTTCATATAGTGGCTCAGATTATCCCAGATCTATAAAATAAAACAAGGTATATATAATTATTAAAGAAACCATAAGAAGATCATACCTTCTTTTAGAGCTTCGTGCTGATAACGTGTTATAAAAGTATATGTTATAAGAAAGAAGATTGATAGGATTCAAAGAAAATTGATAGAATTTCTAGAGAGAAGTTAGAGAGATGTTCTTATTCAGTTCGATTGAAACAATCGATTACAGCCCTTTATATAGAGGCAGAAATCTAACCCTGGTTGTATTACCATGGTTATATTTAAATGACCATGGTTACTTTATATCGTTTTTATGTCCTTGTCTTCTTTTGCTTTTGCTTTGTGTCATGTCTTCTTTTTTTCTTTATGTCAAGTTGACTGGAAGATTAATATGAGTCAATGGACATCCACATATTTAATATTCATAACAGATGTCTATTTTTACATAAAAAAATATATATAATGATAGATGTCCTTCGCTAAAACCTCATTGTCTTTTTTTGCCCACATAATATCGCATTATCAGATTTGCACATTTGCCTTATTTAGAATTAGGGTACGATAAACTTGCAAAGAAATGTGGTGTAGCTAACACTCACAAAACATCCCACATGGAGTGACAAAAAAGCAACACTTGCGGTCTATGCAATATGTGGCACCATGAATCATCGTGCCACTGGAATATATATGATATATTTATTAATAATCGTTAATTAATTATTAATCAAATTACGCGCCTTGTAACTTAAATGACATCGAGCTAACGAGGCTACCGAATTTGTTCTCTCCTGTATTTATGCTGAGCCAACTTGCATTCTTCGTCAACCACTCTGGGATGAAATTACCAATATGAGTTATAGGATAGCTATTCCATGGCTGGTGGTGGGTGATTTCAATGCCTATCTCTACAGTGATGATAAAAGAGGCGGGTCGAGTCCAAATTTAAGCTCAATGCGTCAGTTTCAAGACTGCATTTCTAGGGCTCACCTTATTGAGACGGACATCGTGGGTGAGAGGTTCACGTGGGAGCGTGGGACTCTCAAAGAAAAAATTGACTGGGCATTCATGAACAGTGAGTGGAATCTATTACAACCCCTTACAAAAACTTATCATTTGAGTAGGTTTGGTTCTGATCATCGACCAATCCTAGTTATACCTTCCCCCTCTCAATCTCCTTGCCGTGGAAAACCTTCATTTCGTTGTCAGGCTGCCTGGTTTCTGGAAGACGGTTTTGGGGATTTGGTCAGTCAATCTTGGTGTAGGGGTAGTTGGAATGATAAAGTTAAAAATTTCTCGTTAGAAGCCCACGAGTGGAATGCAAGGAATATAGGTAACTTGAATGGAAAGAAGAGGAGAATTATTCAAAGAATTGAGGGAATTGAAAGAGCAAGGGCAAGACGGGATAACCAACATCTTATTCAAACTGAGAATGAACTTTGGAAGGAGTATAATAAAGTCCTTGCCCAGGAGGAGCTTTTGTGGTACCAGAAGTCTAGGTGCAATTGGTTGAAATGGGGCGATAAAAACAGCAAGTTTTTTCATACAACTGCTATGATAAGAAGAAGGCGGAATAGGATTGACGGGCTCAAAAATAATGATGGAACTTGGAACTTTGATCAAGTTTTCCTGAGCAGTATGGCTATCAACTATTATAAAGATCTTTTCAAAAGTGAATTGACTAGTTTCAACCCTATTGACACGCAGAATTGGTTTCCGGCTTTATTTTCTACTGACCTTGCTAAGATTAATGCGGATCTGTCTAGGGAGGAAATCAAAAAGGCTACCTTTGATCTGGGGGCTTTTAAGGCGCCAGGACCGGATGGACTTCAAGCTGTCTTCTACCAAGAATATTGGTCCACCCTTGAAGTGCATATTAATGATTTAGTTATGGGTGTTTTTCAAGAACCTGAGCGTATAAAAGACATAAACAACACCAACATTGTCCTAATTCCTAAAGTTGAAAATCCGGAGACTATTAGAGATTTCAGACCTATCTCTCTCTGCAATGTGAGTTACAAAATCATCACAAAAATCTTGAGTCATCGGCTTCGTGACATCATGGGGAAGGTAGTGGGTGACCATCAGTGCAGCTTTATTGCGGGGCGTCAAAGCACAGATAATATTATCGTTGCCCAAGAAGTGATCCATTCCATGAAGACTAAAGCTGGGAGGAAGGGTTGGATGGCGGTTAAGGTGGATCTGGAGAAGGCTTACGACCGTCTTGAATGGCCTTTTATTTATGATACCCTTAGATCTGTAGGTGTGGATGGTAAAATCTGTCAGATTATTATGGCTTGCATTTTGAGTCCGTCTTTTCAAATCTTATGGAATGGGGAAGCCACTAAAAGTTTTAAATCATCCCGTGGAATAAGACAAGGCGATCCTTTGTCTCCTTATATCTTCACTCTGTGTATGGAGCGTCTGAGTCACATTATCCAAGATGCTATTGATGCAGGAGAATGGGTTCCGATTAAGCTTAGTAGAAATGGCCCTAACATTTCTCATTTGTTCTTTGCGGATGATCTAATTTTATTTGGAGAGGCCTCGGATAGCCAGACGGAGGTTATGATAGATTGTTTGCAGAGGTTTTGTAATATATCAGGTCAGAAAATGAACAAGGACAAGACCAGGGTGTGCTTTTCAAGGAAGGTAAACTTTTCTAGGGCCTATGATCTTAGTCAGAAGATGGGGGTTTGCTTGACTGGGGATTTGGGGAAATACCTTGGCATTCCTCTTATTCATAAAAGAATGTCCAAGTTCACTTTCATGCCTCTTCTGGAGAGAACTCTTAAAAAGATTTTGGGTTGGAAAAAAGGATGTTTGAGCTTTGCGGGCAGGATCACTCTTATCAAATCCGTTCTTTCAGCTTTGCCTTCTTATCAGATGCAGACTTTGCTAATTCCTAAAGGAGTCTTACAGGAAATGGAGAGAAAAAGCAGAAAAGTTCTTTGGGATGAGCAGGATGACCAGAAAAAGCTTCATCTTATTGCCTGGGATCAGATTACAAGGGATAAAAAAGAGGGTGGTCTAGGTATTCGGGATTTGTGTAAACAGAATGAGGCTTTCATTATGAAACTTTGCTGGCATGTGATGAATAATACAAACAAACTGTGGGTTCGTGTTCTGAGAGAGAAGTACAGGTGGGACCAGATTAATGGTCCAGTGGCTCGAAGTAATATGTCCGCAACATGGAGAGGTATCTGCTCGGTTTGGGATAAATTCCACAGAGGAGTGGGAGTTCGGGTCAGTAATGGGGCTTCAACATCTTTTTGGAATGACAACTGGTCGCAAATGAATCAACCTTTGATCGAGCTGGTTCCGGGATGGGAGGCTTTTATAGATAGGACTGAAACAGTCCGTCATTATGTTAATCCCGAAGGTGAATGGGATATGTATAAACTGGGGATATGGTTTAGCCCTCACGTGGTCCAACAAATCACATGTGCTCAACCCCCTGGGGATAGCAGAGGAACAGATAAGTATTACTAGAAACCTTCTTCTAATGGTTGTTTTTCAGTTAGTTCTGCCTACCAATTTCTTTCTGCAGGTCCTTCCAGTTCTAATACAACCTTTTGGAGATTACTATGGAGATGGAATATCCCAGAGAAGATTAAATCTTTCATGTGGCTTGTGGCACATGGAAGGGTGCATACAGCAGATCTTAGAGTGAGGAGGGGACTATCGGAAACTGCATCTTGTCCGTTTCTTTGTGAACAGGATGAGAACCTGATGCATCTCTTGAGGGATTGTGACAATGCTCGTGATAGGTGGGTATCCATAATCAAACCTACAATGTGGAATAATTTCATTAATTTACAGGGAATGGAGTGGATTGAATGGAACCTCAGACATGAAGCGGGAAGGGACTTCACCAAGAAAATCAGATGGGCAACTCTGTTTGGATACGTTTGCTGGGATATCTGGGTGAGCAGATGCAGGAAGCTGTTTGGAGATGATGCTGAAGCTGACTATACAAATGCCTACTCTAGCTTTTTTCGTGCAAGTTGGGATATGGATTTAAGTAGTCAGTGCAAATTCTATACTCAGGCTGATAGAGGAGATAGAAGTCAACAATTAAGGAGGCCAGGGTTTAATACACTTGAAACAGACGGTTCTGTTCTACAGTCGGGTCAAAGTGCAAGCGCTGGTGTCATTAGAGGCGAACATGGAGAGTGGATTTGTGGATTCATGGGTAAACTTATACAGGTTCCTCCGGTTGTTGCTGAAATTATCGCAATCATCCAGGGTCTTCAAATTTGCTGGAATAGAAATCTAAAGAATATTGAACTATTTACTGATTGTATTGAAGCCATTCAGCTTCTCATGAGGGGTTGTGATGTACTCCATCCCTTTAAGGAGGTTATCGAAGAGGCTAGGTTTTGGTTATCCAGAGATTGGTGCGTCCTGATTAACCACTTCTCTAGAGAGCATAATGTTGAAGCGGATCTTTTAGCTAGGACTGCTCATAGTAGTAGAGAGAATTTTGTCTTATTTAATCACCCACCTCCTGCTCTTTTGGTAGGCGGTAGTTTATGAGAGATTTTTAGTGGGGCTTCTGTTAGAAGTTGTTCTTGTTTTTAATCCCTGGTTGGATTAATGTACTCCAGTATCAATTCAAAAAAATGACATCGAGCACCTCTTATAATTTTTTTCACTTTTTTTAAACGTGAGGTTGTGATGAGTTGGAACCATCTACATATGATATGATAGGCCAAAAGCTATGAAAAAAAATAAACATGTCCAATTGATTAATTAATTCTGCTTCAAGCCTTCAATTATTATTATTTTTCCTAATTAAACAATTAACTAACAAACTTCGGCTCTACTTTACTGTTTGCTTCTATTTTCTCTGGCCTTTATTATAAGACGTTATTAACAAATTTAATGTTTGTTTGGAATAGTTTATTTTTGGGCAATAAGTACTTATAAATCGTGATTCACGGTATACGAGATAAGTATATAAGAGGAGTTTTATCTCGGCTTGCATAATAAGGACTTATTTTTTAAGAAAACGCTGAATCAAATAAGCCTTTATACTTACAAATAAAGGCATTAAATTTGTTACAAAATTCAAGTGATTTGCAATATCACCCTTGTTAACCACATTAAGTGTGTGTTCTTTTACCCCTAAAACCGTGGTTTCAGAAGCACTTTTCCGTAAATCGAGACAAAACTTCTCTCACATACCTACCTCGTAAATTGTAAAAGCTATTCTTCAAAAGCTAATCAGAACATACACTAAACTCCAAAGTCATATTAATTTTCACACTTTCTCATCACTTTTATTAAATATGAACATATATAAAAGCATATTTAATGCTATCAAAACGTCTTATAGAATCATATAAAGGACAAAAAATACCTTCTAAAAAATATCTTATGAAAAAAGGAGTGGAGGAGTAACTTCCATCAATGAAATCTTGCATACACCTAACTAACACTACAAAAAAAACGTGATTTAGTAGCGGTTAAAAATAGGTATTCGTAGCGGTTCTAACCGCTACAAACTATGTTAGTAGCGGTTAGAAAAACCGCTACTAAATCGTACGTTGCAAGCGGTTTTGTAGCGGTTCTATAAAACCGCTACTCAATCAAAAATAACCGCTACAAACTTTGTAGCGGTTAATAGTAACCGCTACAAAATCAAGAGATATTTGTAGCGGTTATATAACCGCTACAAATATAAAAAATTTTATTTACAGCTTTAAAAAGATTTTTTTTTTGTAGCGGTTAAAAAACCGCTACAAATATATAAAAATGAAAATTTGTTAAAAATGACTTTTTTTATTTGTAGCGGTTAAGAAACTGCTACCAAATTTGAATTTCATGAAATTAGTAGCGGTTCTTAGAACCGCTACTAATTTCATAAAATTCAAATTTGCCGCCAAAAAATTTAAATTTACCTTTAAAAAAGGCGCGTTATTTAGTAGCGGTTTAATAATCACTACAAATATTTAAATTTTTTTTTAAATATATACGTTGATTTTTTTCTTTTTTTTTCAATATTATATTAAATAGTTTAATTTGTTATTATTTTATCTATTTCAATTAGTTTATTATTTAATAGTTTAACTTATTAATAAATTAAAAAGAAAAAATGTAATTGAATATAATTAGTATAAAATTATATTAATAATATTATTAACGATAGTTAGGTAATAAGGAATTATTATGTTTTATAATATAATGTAATTGTATATGAAAAATAGATGAAAATGAGATAGAGTTAAGATATATCTAGAAAAAAAGATGTTTAGAATAAATTTTATAGAAAGGAAAGAAGTATTCTAAAAGAAATTGAAAATCTTGTTACCATATTTGATCGTATTATTCAGCTCCTCTATTCATACGAAAGAAGTTGTAAATGAGAGGAAATGAAAGAAGGGTAAGGTGAAAAGAAATTGGGGAGTGTTTGAAATGAGTTGTAATAAGGGTATTTATAGGGATTTACGTATTATTTGTAGCGGTTAATGTAGCGGTTACTAATTAGTAGCGGTTATTTATATTTTTGTAGCGGTTTAATTATTTGTAGCGGTTAATGTAGCGGTTATTATTTAGTAGCGGTTTAATAACCGCTACAAATATTATATTAATTTTTTTTTTAAATTTTTTTTTACATTTTATTTTAACACAAATTTTTTTTCATTTTTTGTAAAGAAAAATTTTTTACACTTGAATTCTACAAATATTATTTTAATTTTTTTTTACATTTTATTTTAACACAAATTTTTTGCATTTTTTTTAAAGACAAATTTTTTACAATTGAATTTGATCACTCATCGTCGCCATCCCTACAGAAATTTTGTAGAAAAATTATTGTTATTGATGTATTATTAAATTTAAAAAATTTAATTGAAATGACGTGGACTTAAAAAAACTCACCGCAGTAGAGGTAAATTGTCATCGCCTTCAGGGAAGTAGTTTTCAAAATCAGCTGGCTGAAATGGCTCACTCTCGTAGGCGATGTTATCGCCTTCACCCATGTCGTAAAGGTCTCTTGGCTTTAAATGAACGACCATGTGCCAATCCCTATGCCGCTCGTCCTCGACATAATAAACCTGATGTGCCTCTGAAGCTAGAATATACGGCTCATCATCTTGAGAAATACCAGTATGAATCGGGCGTGAGAAATTGACTGATGTGATCCCTAGGTCGTCAGTTGTCAGTCCCCGAGAAGTCGTGGTATTTGCCCACAAACACTTGAACAGCGTCACGGTGAAACGGCCTTGATAATTAAGCTCGACCACATCAAGAAGCTTGCCATAGTAAGGGACGCCTCCGAACTGCATGTTGGCGTCACTGCTGCTCGCATAACTCCTTGTCCCAAATGTGCCATAAACACCCGAATTCTGTGTTTGCAATCCCTGATCCCGTGAAACCGTGCAAAACTTAAAACCATTGACATTGTATGCTGTAAACCGTTTTGCATGATCAAGAGGGCCGATTGCGAGAGCTCTGAAATCCGGTGAGTGTGGGTTGTGGTCATTTAGTATTCTGCGAGCAAACCAGCCCGGGAATTCTCTGTGGACCCTCCTATCAACTTCCGAGGATGTCTGTGTACGGATCCTGAGCTGACGCTTGACATGAAAATAGAATTATTTATTCCCTCCGTACTTAACCTATGTTCTAACCGAGGAGTTGATATTGGATCTAAATGTAAGACATAATTGTTATATTTATCAATTTTTCTTACATGAAGGATTGTATGGTATATTATGGTTGACAATTGATAAGATCTATTATTGCCCAACAGGGTATGGTTTTGATTAATGTTTTAAAAATTAGACCGGAGATCAAATCATAAAGGCTAATAAATAACAATTCAAACGGTCGATTCGGCCAAGTCGTTCAATCGAGCAGGAATGTAATAATTAAATAAAAATTTAATAGAAATTAATTATATACATACATAATAATTTATATGACAAATAAATCAGTTAAAAAATCTAATTGTCAACCTAATAGCACTACAATATATGAAATTTTCAATTAAAGAACACTATATAACTATTTATATAAAGATAAAAAGTGAAATAAACGTTGGCAAAAAAAGTGAAATAAAAAATAAATAAATATATAAAATTGACATATAAAGAACAAAAAAAAAAAAGATAAGAAAGATTGGAAAAATGCATGAAAAAAATAAAAAGATGTTGTCATTCAATTTTTTTTGAACCGAAATGCTATCATCCAAATTGTAAAAGGAAAAAGGCAAAAGGTTTTTCACTATGCATATATGTTAAAAGGTCTCAATGCCTTGGTGAATGTGTATAGTTGTGGGGCTCTGATGGATGGTAATAAATTTATGGGAGAATTACTCTTAGGTCCTAAGGAATAAAGATATTATCAGAAAGGTCCCTGGTTACAACTCAAAACATGTATTAACATCATGTTGAGTGTGTTTTACAACCTCGAGGAACCTTTCTGATAATATCTTCCTTTTTTGGGTCCTAGAAGTGATTTTCCCAAAATTTATCTACATTGAAGAAAGAGAATGGTAGTTAATATGATAAAAGAAAGAGGGTGCTTGATTTTTTTTCTTTTTAATCTTCGTTGCTTCGCCCTTTCAATTTTATTTCTATCTGGTCTTATTGGAAGGAGATTCTCTCATCATTTTTAATGAGTCCATCTGAATTGTTGATTGAAAAAATGAGTCCATATAAACCGTTGATTAAAAATAGGAGAGAAAAGTTGAAGGAGTGATAACTTAATGACGTGGTTCATTTTTAACCTTTCAGATTGATTGAACGGATATGATTTAAAGATTATGAGAGATAATGAGAGAAACCAAACCCATGTCTTATCTCATTTCTTCAGCTTTCCTCTTTATCTCCAGCATCATTTTATTGCGGTCGACAGTCCAGCCGGTCTGAGTGTGAATTCATTGGTTCCAATTCCCCATAAAGAGCAAATCAACTTGAAATAACAAGGTTTGTTGTTGAATTGAGCGGAGAAGGAATTTCACTTAAAATATGTTTCATATTGTTTGGTACATAATATGTTTCTCTTTTTTTTCTCCAATCTCGTTCCCTTGTGTCATTATGTCTCTTAAACAAATGATAAGATCATAAATCTAACTGGTTGCGGCCCCTATTTCATTTTTATATGTAAACTCGTGAGTTTGACTAAATTTATAATTATCATGAATTTAAGAGTGATTTAACATAATTTTATAAGATATAAATATAAAAATAATAAATTCAGAAAGTTAAATCGTGATTTTGATATTGGTCTTTAATAATTAGAATTTTTTTTTCATAATATACATTTTAATCTATGCGCATTGAATTTTAATCATTTAATGGTACGAGTACATTTAGAAAAGTATCACAAATTCTCCGTATTAATCACAAATAAGGAAAATACTTTGTATTCTACCAAACAAAAAGCATCTAGAAGGACTTAAGTTATTTGTTCGTTGCACCCAGGAGAATTTTAGTCGGAAACATACATATTTAATTTCAAGGAAAAAAATCTCTGCCTTTTATTGTCTGTAATTTTTTTTCCAAATAAACTCATGCATGTTATACCCAAATTAGGTTGATCGGTTCGTAATAAAATCAAACTAGAATATTCTGTGCCACCCATCTCTCCTCTTCGCCACTGTTCTCTCATTTATGGTTGCTTTCTTTTTCCTACGTGACATGCATCATGCGACGCTTCTTCCCTTCACAATCACCGTCGTTTAACATTTCTCCCTAATCTTAGCGAAATTCTTGTTTATTTTGTTGTTAATCTTTTTGGTTATTCGTTTCGCAAAATTTCTGTGGCTAAAAGTGGAAAAGAGAATTTTATAATAACAACAGAAAGTTTTGAATCAGTAGCAGAATTGAAGTGGCCGAACGCAGCCATGGCGGAAGGGCCGACGGATTCATCGGGCAAGGAGAAAGTTCCCTTTCATAAGCTCTTTACTTTCGCCGACCGTCGCGACGTCGCTTTTATGGCCATCGGTACGATCTGTGCGGTGGCCAGTGGGGTATCACAGCCTCTCATGATACTGATTTTCGGGAAGATCATCAACACTTTTGGTTCGACCGATAAATCACGCATTGTGCATGAAGTTTCCAAGGTACATATGCATTCTACTATATTGCGGTAATAATCAATATTTCTTTTCTATTTCTATATTAATTTGACTTTCCCATATGAGCACGTAGCTTCTAAGCTGCATGATGAAATGCGAGATTTACTTTGCTCTGTCACTTTCAGAGGGAAGGGAAGGGTTTTCTATAGTTAGACTCAATGACTGAGAATCTTTGGTTTTCTTTGATCATGATTTTTCTTTCTGCTTGATTACTACTATATCTGGATTACAGATTTTATGTGAGAAAGAAAACTAACTCATGTCTGTTTAGAACAGGTTGCATTACTCTTCGTTTACCTGGCTATTGGTTCTGGCGTTGTTTCATGTCTCCGTAAGATTCCTCATTCTTTTATTTCTAATGCGTTGATACCTCGCTAGTTGTTGGGAGTCATAAAAATTTATTTATCTCATAAACATAGCACACTGAGAAAGGTACATAGGGTATTGTTTAGCTTTCCAGTTTGGGAATGACCAAGTGGCAGAGTGACTTCAGACTTGTATACATTACAAAATGCATTTTGTTGAAATTATTTTTAGGGAAAATGACAGAAAAAGAATTGAAAATTGCAAAATCCTAAATCATGCATTTCTTATAAAATGAGTTGTGAATTACTGGAGTCATTACCTTATCAATTTTAGATAAGATACCTAATTTGTGATTTTCCAATTTCCATATTCTTTTTCTATCGTTTTCCTTTACTTTATACTCTACTTTTTTGTATCTTTAATTTAAAGATATAGTTACGGCATTCTGAGTGTCATTTTGTTCCATATGCCACAGAGGTGGCTAGTTGGATGGTGACTGGAGAAAGGCAAGCCGCAAGGATCCGTGGTTTGTACTTGAAAACAATACTAAGACAGGACATTGCCTTCTTTGACACTGAGACAACCACAGGGGAGGTCATTGGTAGGATGTCTGGTGATACCATTCTCATTCAAGATGCCATGGGAGAAAAGGTAAACCTTCCTTTCCTTTCTTGTATTGAGATCACCAAAATCAAGTGCCTTGATCCTGCAAGTATCATAGTAATTTATTATTAGTGGCCTGATTCAAATAGAACTCACAGAAAGTTTACAACAGGTTGGGAAGTTTATGCAACTAGCTGCAACTTTTGTTGGTGGGTTTGTGGTTGCCTTTACAAGAGGATGGCTACTTTCACTGGTTTTGCTCTCATGTCTTCCATTTGTTGTCGTTGCTGGTGGAATCGCGTCAATGTTTGTGGCAAAAATGTCAAGTCGTGGACAAGTTGCTTACGCAGAAGCAGGAAATGTGGTTGAACAAACTGTTGGGGCCATTAGAACAGTAAGGCAAAAAAAAAAAAAGAAAAGAAAAAAAGAAAAAACTCATTGAAGTGTTCAAGATGTTTGAAAGATTTTTAGTGCTTGATTCGTTTGTGAAATTGAACAGGTTGCATCTTTCAATGGGGAGAAGAAAGCAGTAGAAAACTATAATAGCAAGTTGAAAGTTGCTTATAAATCAATGGTTAAACAAGGGATGGCCACTGGGTTTGGATTTGGACTTGTTTTGTTCTTCATCTTCAGCACCTATGGACTTGCAATGTGGTATGGAGCCAAACTGATCCGTGACAGAGGGTATAATGGTGGAGCTGTCATCACTATAATTATGGCGCTGATGACGGGTGGAATGTGAGTAAGACCAACATTTTGACTATATTTTATAATCCTCTTTTCCGAGGTCATTTTGGCTCTATGACCCAGGCCTCCAAAGACTTGATGTATAGCAAACTTTTTATTATATGAACAAAATTTGAATGAAATTATTTAGATCCTTATGAGACACTTTAGAGTGCGAGTCTTGAAAAGGTTGTTGTCATGTGATCAAGAAATTACAGGTTCAAATTCTCGAAATAATCTCTCCTCTTATAGGGGTAAAGCTGCATATATCTGACCCTTTTCATACCCACCTGATAAGAATTTTGTGTACTGAGCCGCCTCTTCTCACCATTAGGCACTTCATAGATTTGAATGAAGTTTACAGTAAACATCTAATATGCCTTATGTATTATACTCATCAATCTTTTATCATGCAACACAACCTTATGTACCTTTCTCACATCTTTGATATCTTGTTGAACTAGGTCACTGGGACAGACATCGCCATGTCTTAATGCATTCGCAGCAGGTCAAGCTGCTGCATACAAGATGTTTGAGACTATTAAAAGAAGACCGAAAATTGATGCTTATGACACTAATGGGGTTGTATTGGAGGACATCAAGGGAGATATTGAACTCAAAGATGTTTATTTCAGATACCCTGCTAGGCCTGACGCACAGGTTTTTGCTGGATTCTCACTGTGTGTTCCCAGTGGCACAACTACTGCTTTAGTGGGTCAAAGTGGAAGCGGAAAGTCAACTGTAATTAGTTTGTTAGAAAGATTCTATGACCCTGATGCCGGTGAAGTACTTATAGATGGTGTTAATTTGAGGGACTTCAAACTTAGATGGATAAGAGAAAAGATTGGGCTTGTTAGTCAGGAGCCGATGTTATTTACAGGTACCATAAAAGAAAATATAGCATATGGTAAGGATAATGCAACTGATGAGGAAATAACTACAGCGACAAAGCTTGCCAATGCTGCAAAATTTATTGATAAAATGCCAAAGGTATATCAAATTCTTTAGTTTCATCTTTTAATGATAAATGCACAATCTTGGAATCTAAGAGCATAATCATAATACTTAGTTGATATGCATTTCAATCTGTGTTTGCAGGGCCTTGATACCTTGGTAGGGGAGCATGGAACTCAACTTTCTGGGGGACAAAAGCAACGGATTGCCATTGCAAGGGCAATTCTGAAGAACCCTAAAATCCTCCTTCTTGATGAAGCAACAAGCGCACTAGATGCTGAGTCTGAACGCATTGTTCAAGATGCATTGGCAAATGTCATGTTAAACAGGACTACCGTGATTGTTGCTCATCGTTTGACAACTATTAGAAATGCTGATGACATAGCAGTGGTGTATCAAGGGAAAATAGTGGAAAAAGGTTATATATTTTACCAATTCTTATGCATTTCATTCGCTCATGAATATAGCACCGCTACTAATTTCACTGTTAAAATTCTTAAACTAAAAAATAATTATATGTCCACTTTGTCATTTTTTCTTTTTATGTGCAGGAACTCATGACGAGTTAATCCAGAGTCCTGATGGTGCTTATTCTCAGCTTGTTCGTCTCCAAGAAGGCGCTGATGAAGCTGAAGAAGGAGAAAAATCTGAAACAGATAAGGCCACTACCAGTTATACAGTCAGAAACATGTCTTCCTCTGAGATCCGAAAGTCATCGTTGAGACTAATTAGCAGAGGTTCATCAGGAAGGAAATCTTCTCGCTCGCTCAACCTTGGTCTTTCTAATCGAACTAATCCATATCGTTCTCTAGAAGGTGGTGATGATCTTGAAAAGACCGAAACTGCAGTTGTCAAGCGAAAAGAGGTTTCCATTATGCGTCTGGCCTATTTGAACAAACCCGAGATTCCTGTGTTATTACTTGGATCAGTTGCTGCTGTAATACAAGGCTTAATTTTCCCTATATTTGGCCTCTTACTTTCATCAGCTGTCAAAATGTTATATAAACCACCAGAGCAAATGAAGAAAGAATCCAAGTTTTGGGCAGTTCTTTATGTGATTTTGGGTTTGGCTGCTTTCGTGTCTCTACCATTACAAAATTACTTCTTTGGAGTTGCTGGTGGAAAATTAATAGAACGAATTCGTTCTTTAACATTTGAAAAGATTGTGCACCAAGAAATTAGTTGGTTCGATGATCCTACAAATTCAAGGTAAATTAACAAGATAATATAGGAATTTCTATGCTTTAATCTATTTCATCAATCTAAAATGTGTGTCATCTTCCAGCGGTGCAGTTGGTGCAAGGTTATCTACAGATGCTTCAACAGTGAGAAGTCTTGTTGGTGACACCTTGGCCCTCGTTGTGCAGAACATAGCAACAATAACAACAGGCCTCCTTATAGCATTTATAGCTAATTGGAGACTCTCTCTAGTGGTTCTTGCTGTGTCACCTTTCCTTTTTTTGCAAGGAGTATTTCAAATGAGGTTTCAGAGAGGGTTTAGTGCAGATGCTAAGGTTAGCCTTCTTACTTTCTATATTTCCAATCAAATCCAGAGTATTTTCTTTTGGACTCTTAGTACTATGTTTGTTTTGGCAAATATTTTGGACACTCATTTTTTTTCGTTTTCCCGTTGTAGCTGATGTATGAAGAGGCCAGTCAGGTGGCAAATGATGCAGTTAGTAGCATCAGGACTGTTGCATCATTCTGTGCTGAACCAAAGGTCATGGAAATGTATAGGAAGAAATCTGAAGGGCCAGAAAAACAAGGCATTCAACGAGGTTTTGTTAGTGGTGCAGGTTTTGGCTTCTCTTACTTTGCTTTGTACTGCGCAAATGCTCTGTGTTTCTACGTGGGAGCCATCTTTATAAAGCAAGGGGTAGCAAATTTTGGAGAGGTTTTCAAGGTACATCACTCATGGATTGTCTCTACATATTTTTTGTTGCTGCTTTTGATATGGTTCTAACTGTTGGTTACTTGTAGGTTTTCTTTGCTTTAACAATTACAGCATTAGGGGTTTCCCAGACCAGTGCCTTGGCACCAGACACCAACAAGGCCAAGGACTCCACAGCTTCAATATTTGAAATTCTGGACAGTAAACCCAAAATTGACTCTAGTAGCGATGAGGGTATGACATTAGATTCTGTAAACGGTGATATTGAATTAAGAAATGTCAGCTTCAAATATCCTACAAGGCCTGATGTTCAAATTTTCAGAGATTTGAGCTTAACCATACCCTCTGGGAAGGTATTCAACTCAACTCTAAGCTTTCAGATGATGAACATATCACTTTCTTGGTAAGCCTACAGTGATTTGATTGCATTACTTATGTCTTTTTCCTTAGACTGTTGCATTGGTTGGAGAAAGTGGAAGTGGAAAATCTACAGTTATTAGCCTCATAGAGAGATTTTACGACCCGGATTCTGGACTCGTACTGCTAGATCGAACCGAAATCAAGAAGCTAAGGCTAAGCTGGTTGAGGCAGCAAATGGGATTGGTCAGCCAAGAACCAATACTTTTCAATGAAACCATCCGAGACAACATAGCTTATAGCAAAACAGGAGGTGCCAATGAGGAAGAGATAGTTGCAGCAGCTAAAGCAGCCAATGCATACCAGTTCATAAGTTCACTTCCAAGTGGTTTTGACACTATGGTTGGCGAAAGAGGCACACAATTGTCAGGAGGCCAAAAGCAGAGGATTGCCATTGCAAGAGCAATGTTGAAAAACCCAAAAATCCTGTTGCTTGATGAGGCAACCAGTGCATTAGATGCAGAATCAGAGCGAGTGGTTCAAGAAGCTTTGGACAATGTTATGGTGAACAGAACCACTGTGGTGGTAGCTCATAGGCTCTCAACAATTAAAGGTGCTGATATTATAGCAGTTGTGAAGAATGGAGTGATTGCAGAGAAGGGAAGGCATGAGGCCTTGATGAAGATTGAAGATGGTGTTTATGCTTCCTTGGTTGCTCTCCATATGAGTGCTTCATGAGAGGAAAATGGAAGTCTATAAAGTGGTTTGCTTGGTCGAAAAGTACAAATAAGAATGGCAAATACTGTTAAATAATGGGGGGGAAACTTAATAACTGTTCTTATATTCCTCTTTCAATATGCTAAACAAGTCATTAGGTTTTTGCTTTGTTATTTTACTGATTATTCTATTGATGAGAAGGCATGGCATGGGCATTGCCAATGGTGAGCAAGGGACCTTTGTATCAAAGGAAGTTATTAGAATATGACCATCTTTCTTTAGTCAATAGCGGATACCTATTTGTTGAGAATCGACCCAAAACTTTATTGGCAGGGAATCTAAAAGTATATTTTTTTTTATAGTACATGGAAAACAACAATAACCTCAGGAATTATCCTCCTGAGTCAACAAACAGTCTAAAACTATTATTATCATTAAATAACAAGTTCATAATAGCTGTAGGGGGCGAGTCGGTGATATGGAGATCCATCGCCATATTCCAAGCTTCCTTTGCCATAGCACCAGCAACTGTGTTAACATCTCGATTACAATGAAGCATCTCCACTTCCCAATCTCTGTCCATCAACGTGCGAGCTTCCATGATAAGGTGAAAATCTGGATATTCCTGAGACACCGTGGCTTGAATAAGTTCTATGATTTCACTACAATCACACTCAAGAAGAATTTTTCTGTATCCTCTATCCCATGCAAGCTTGAGTCCCCACAATACACCCCAAGCCTCAGCGGAGACCACCGTCCCATGGCCAATCCGATACATAAATCCTAGCAAAAAATCACCATTGTGATCCCTCAACACACCTCTACAAGTACACTTCCCTAAGTTTTCACTCCTGGATCCATCAGTATTAATCTTGACCCATCCAATAGGTGGTGGCTTCCAATAAAGACGACCTCCTTCCTCATTATAATTTCGAATGAGGCTTATATTTCCCCATGCTAAACAAGCACGAGCACGGGCTAAAATGGCCGTACTACTCCAAGATATGTTGTTAAAACAACGTTCATTACGAGCCAACCAGATATATCGGCATAGAACGGTAAACCAAAGACGAAACTCAAATCCCTGAAATATGTCTTTTCTCCCTATACATGATGCAAACCAATCATTCGTATCCAACATGCCAAAAAATAGCTCATGCCAAGTCAGCGGTAAAAAACCATACCAGAACTCATAAGCTACCGGGCAATCCCGAAGAACGTGAAGAATTGACTCGTGTGAATTATGGCAAATTTCACAATTACCCGTGGGATGACAACCACGCTGGAACCGTACCATGTTTGTCATTAAACGCCCGTGAAGACACAGCCACAAAAAAGTACGATACCTTTGAGGGACCTTCATTTTCCAAAGACATCTCCACTGGTATTTAGCGTGAGTCCCCGGTGTATCCATTAGATATTTATAAGCAGAGCTTATGGAAAATATTCCATCCGAAGACCATCTCCATACAGGGAAATCTTGCCCATTTAACTGACAGATATTGACACGTCTGATAGCTGTACATACATATCCTGGAAGTAGATAATCAAACTTGCTCATATCCCATTGTCCGGAAGGAGTGATACAATCAGCTACTCTCCACTCAGTAACATCTCGTGGTAATGCTCGGGTTGCTAAACTGTTAAGCTTATCCAAATGTGGCACCCAAACATCCTTCCAGAAAGAAATGTTCCTGCCATCGGTGACTCTCCATGCTATGCTATCTGTTATCTTCTCCCAACTCTTACAAATACCCTTCCACGTACTAGACTCCGACCGACGCTTCTGAACTTTGGGAATAATATCATCGCCAGCTTTATACTTTTCTCGCAAAAACCTGACCCATAACGAGTCACGTTTATTAATCATACTCCATCCAAGCTTCATCATGAATGCCTGGTTTTGGTAACGAGCCTTCCTGAGACCCAAGCCTCCATCCTCTTTACGAGCACACACCAAATCCCAGGAAACTAGATGAGGCTTTCTGTTGGCCAAGCTACTCCCCCAGAGGAAGTTACGACATCGTTTATCAATTTGATCACAAGTCCCTAAAGGAAGAGGTACTGTCTGCATAGCATAAGCTGGCATAGCCGACATTACAGAAGATACTAAGGTATGTCTGGCGGCCATCGATAACATGTTGGATTTCCAATTAGCCAGACGAGCATCCATTTTATTCAGGAGAAAATTATACGTTGCCTTTGAGGTCCTTTTATGTAATAAAGGCATTCCCAAATATTTCCCTAGATCCGACGTCAGAGTAAAATTCAAGAAATCACTGATTTCTTTGCACCTGATGTGGTTAACATTCCTTGAGAAATAAATTCTTGACTTTCCAGCATTCACTTTCTGTCCTGAAATGTCGCAAAAATCATCCAGAATAGCCTTCACAATCCCTGCGTGATCTAGATCTGCTTCTGCAAACAAAAATAGATCATCAGCAAAAAAGAGATGAGAGATAGGAGTACCTCGTTTGGATAGCCTAAACAGCTGCCAGTCACCCTCTTCCACTGCCGTTTGGACAAGATGCCCCAACCTTTCCATCATAATAACAAAAAGATACGGTGATATTGGGTCACCCTGTCAAACACCACGGGAAGGACAAAACATATTAGTAGCCTCTCCATTCCAAAGCAGTTGCATATAAGATGTCGACATACAAGCATTGATAACTTTAAGGAAATATTCAGGAATCTTGAGTTCCCTTAAATAGTCGGTTATAAAACCCCATCTAACACGGTCATAAGCCTTCTCCAGATCAATTTTAATTGCCATGAAGCCCTTCTTCCTTTTTAAAGACTTCATAGAGTGAATGATCTCCTGAGCTAGGATAATGTTGTCCGAGCTCTGACGCCCTTTAACAAAACTGCACTGGTTCGAGGCTATTACTAAAGGCATGACAGCCTTTAGTCTATTTGATATAATTTTCGTAATTATCTTGTACACAACATTGCAAAGACTTATGGGTCGAAAATCACGAATTGTCTCTGGATGGTCCACTTTAGGTATGAGTACTATTTGAGTACCATTGATATGCCGAATCCACATAGGATCATCAAAAACTCTTTTAACCAAGCTAATAACAGATGTTCCCACAGTTTCCCATTGGCTCTGGTAAAATAACGGATTGAAACCGTCAGGTCCTGGCGCTTTAAGGGGTCCCATATCAAATAAAGCTCGTTTAATCTCGTGATCTGCAACCGATCTCCCCAGGCTACACAAATTCACATCGTCAATATCAGGATAAGAGCATCTGAATACCAATGATCCATTATATATGGAGGTCTCTTTATACAAATTTTCAAGAAATTGGCTTCCCATTCGCATAATTTCCGCTGCATCATATGTCCACTCCCCAGAGTCAAGTCTCAAGGCCTCTATTTTATTCCTTCTCCGTCTCCCATTAGCCACAGAATGGAAATATCTAGTGTTTTTATCCCCATCCACATACCAGTTAGCCCGAGAGTATTGAATCCACATGACTTCTTCCTTTGCCAAGAGCTTCTCAAGCTCACCCCATAGCTCCCCTCGTAACTTCTCAAGATGCTGCGAGATACCTCCTGAAGCCATCTTTGCATTAATCCCATCTAATCTTTTATATAATCTGTCTTTCATATAAGAGATGTTACCGAAGACCTCCTTGTTCCAAAGCCTCAAATCCTCAGTAAACTGTTTAACAGATCCGCACCAATCATCTTCCACCCCCCAATGAGATTCTACAAATTTCTTGAATTCATCATGCATAACCCAAGGGGCAAAAAATCTAAAAGGCCTCCGATTCTTAGCCGTAAGAACATGGGATTCAGTATCAAGCAAAACCAGACAATGATCGGATTTATATTTTGGCAGATGTGTAACAGTGGCATTAGGGTTATTTATAAACCAGCTGTTATTCACCCATGCTCTGTCTATTCTGCTCTGGCTAGTCAAATTGCCTCAAGTAAATTGAGGACCAGTAAAACCAATATCAAGTAAATTACTACCCAAAAGCCAATTTCGGTAAGACCTATCAATACCAGTATTGACCCTATGATTTTTATTCCAGCGTTCTTCAGGACAGGAAACAGCATTAAAGTCTCCAATTACTACCCAGCCTCCAACAACCAACTGCTGAACATCCTCAAGAGATTGCCAAAGCTGGCGTCTAATAACCATATTCGGATGGCCATAAACCACTGTAAGCGACCACTCATCGGTTGAGCCTTTATTTACCATTCCATGAATAAAGTGATTACCTGACGAAGTCACAGAAAAAGATAAAGTAGAGTCCCAGAACAGCCATATACTTCCACTAAATCCTCGTGCTTCAACAACGTGCATATTCGTCCAACCCAGCTTCCTAGCAATGAGCTTCGCTTTCATCCCAACCTGTCTAGGTTCTAGCAAAGCAAAAAAATTAACACTATGCCTGGCCACAACATCGCTAATTAACCTGTAAAAAGAGGCACCACCGGCACCCCGGGTATTCCAAGTCATAATAATCATTAAAAACGTAATATAAAAGAAAAAGAACACAACCAAACCAGGCATTATTGAGTCATATGACCCTCCTGCACAGAATCAACACCATGTATCATCACGTCATCAATGCCTCCACGTAGATTAATTTGAGTTTCAATAGATTCCCCTCCTCCTGTTTCTGGGTCAAGAGGATTGGATGCTTGTATATGAATAGTGGGGGAAATGGAGTTCATTTTAATAGCATTCTTTTTAATTTTTGACCCCACCTCCCCACTCAAAATACTTGACGGTTCAGCTTCTTGAGTTGACATATGAGAATTCAACAAATAAGATCTTTGGGAAGCTCCTTTTTCAATCCCCTTCTTCTTATCTGCCTGGATCCCACGTGGTTTATTCAACTTTTTTAAGATGCCAACATTATTCACATCATCAGAAAATCTATCATTTCTCCCCACATTTAAAATATCCGATCCATTATTCCCTTTACTCCTTTTATTTGATACAGATAATTGACCAGATTTAGCCTTTGATTCACGTGATCTCTCTCCTATCTTCGAATTAGCACGAATCTTCTCCTGATTTATGTTGTCACCATGACCTCCATCATTAGTTCCCATATCTTCAGCATTAAGAGCCTCAAAATGTGATCCTCCTCCCATATTCCGAGAACGTAAATCACGCCTAGACTCACGCCCATTATTGTTGTTCCCTGTATTCGAGATCCATTGCCCCCTTCTCCTACGCGGCGCCACCATCCACTCACCATACATTTCATCGATATGCTCCGGTGTTGTATCTATAGAAACCGACGGGTTCGCCATACATGACGACTTTGACGTGCTTTTTGTTTGATTATTAGGGCAATGTTCAGTATCATGACCATATCTCCCACATGAGAAGCAAATCAAATGCAAACCCTCGTAAACAATCTTCTTTTCCTTCCCATTTATTAACAAAGACGGGAGTAAAGGCGCATTTAAATCGACCTCAACACATATACGAGCAAAACGCCCTTTGGTTTGCTGAAGAGTATTTGTATCCACTTTCAAAACCCGTCCAATTTGGTTACCCACCACATATAAAATACCCTTGTCATAAAAATCAACAGGAAACTTAGGAATTCTTACCCATGCTGCAATTTTAGCGACCTCTCCAGCATCAGGATCGAACTCTGATTTCCATGGTTGTACAGCCAGATAATGATCCATGTATAACCAAGGTCCACCTGTCAACGCAAAGTCATAATCTTCCTTATTACTCATACGTACCAGAAAATACCCGGAACCTATCTCAATAGTTTCGACTTCCCCTCTACGTCCCCACAGTTGATTTAGCTTGCGACCCAATTGATCCTCCTGCACCATCCTTCCAAGAAGTTTAACGATCAACGATGTCGACCATTTCCGCGCTAGCTTCTTCTTAAACTCTGAAGACACAATAATATTTGGTCCCTTTTGCGTCATTTCTACCTCAATTCTTGACTTCCAACCATCCCCTTTCCACCAATCATCTTCTTCATCTGAAGCATCCTTTAATGTCTGATCCTCAGTGCATGCATCCTTGTAAGACCTTTTGGACATCTCTGGTGTATTGGTGTCCTCTCCAATAATATCATCACTCATCCAATCCTCTACCCGTGGGGCTAAAGATTGTTTATTTGTGAATTCTACATCATCATCACGAATTTTCTTCGTATTACGCTCCAAGACCTCAATCTTCTCTACTCTTAGAGATGAATTCATTATCTCGCGGCTTCGATCTCTTTCCCTTTCACTCATCACTTGTACTTTGTTTAAAGAAATTTAAGCTTAAAATGCAATAGACCACTGACACTTTCCCCAGCCGCAGCCCCAAGCCGTCAAACTATTTTATACTCAAACAAATTTTCATTTTTTATGCATAGTTAGTAAATATTTTGAAAACAATTTAGAATTTGTATTACAATAAAAAAAATTTGATCGCTGGTGAGTAAATGTACAAGATAAGCCAATATTTAACGTGAGAGTGAACTCATCATTTCATTTTAAAAATAATAAAAGCAAGCAATTAATATATGACGTTTTGTAATTCTAAATATTTAAGCGGAATTCAAGATGGGTTCTCCTCATGCTTTTTATAATTAATATTTTATAAAAATACTGTATTATTTTTTCCACACACTATTTTTTATATAGTATAAAATATAATAAACAATGACAATTTTCATAACCTATAAATAATACCAACTTTTTTTTTTATATTATCATCAATATCTACTCCTCTCAACATAAGTGTTTCTTCTGAGACTCGAACTTGAAACCCAAAAAAATCTAGAGAGATCTTATACTATCAGACTAACTCTATGTTAGCATAAATAATACTAACTAATTTGCCTTTTGTTTTGAGATGATTATTATCTTTCACTTCAAGATTTGGTTGTATTATTAAACTTCACTAACTTTTAAAAAAATAAATAATTGAATTTTTAATATACGTAATTGGCACAAAATTTGAACTAAAAGAAGCAAATATTTCTCCACTGTAATCAACTAATTATTTTTGTCTGAAATTCATTTATAGAAAATGAAATAAAAATAAATTGACGAGATTTTCTTCTATTTTTGTTTGAAGAATGAATCAGGAAAAATTTCATACAATTCCTTTTTTTAGAAAACGAATTTGTCTCTTCGCTGTGGTCCTGGAGATTAAATAACAAGAAGTCATGACAGAAATACTGAGTTGGCGCATTACAGACCTTTCACTTTCTTCTTCTGCTACACCAAACTTCCTCAAAATTAATAAACAATTAATCAAAATCAGAAAACCCATGAAGAAAATAAAATAAATTAAATTTAAAACAAAAATTCCCTCCGCCATTGCTCTCACCTTCTTCGCTGTCACTATTCTTGATTTCTTTCCCATTCCTGGTGAATATATGAAGTTATGAAACTTTAACGCAAACCCACTGCATCGTCCTCTTCTCGCTGCATTTATTACTTCTCCAACAAGCGCAGCGCGACGAGATGATAGGAAATCATTCTCTCAGTGATCCTCTGGTGTGGCCCTTGCAATATCAGAAAACATCTCTCTGTAGATCCATGTCCTTTTGAATTCTTGGCACGACAAGTCTCTTTCTTAATCTTAATCTGCGGTGTCTCATTTTTTCACCTAACAAACCCCAATCATGCCATCAGGTTCAAAGAGGAGAAAAGCCGCCAAGAAAAAGAAGGTAAAGGAGGCTAAAATCAACCCCTCAAGTGATGGCCAACAAGGTACTTTACCCTCCATCTGATATAATGTAAACCTTTATCAATGCATGCACAACTGGCAAGCAATATGCTTTTCAATTATTGATTATTTGTGGCCCTTTCCTTTCCGTTTACTCGTCTTTTTGGTTAATTGGGTATTTGTGTATTTGTTATTTCTTATTGTTTTGCTATGCATCACGAATATGCAGCTTGTTTGTCCTTTAGCTCTAGTAAACACCATATATACCTTTGAACTTAATGATTCATTGTATTTGGGCAAATTGGTGTGCTGAGTATTTGTTAACGTGGCTGTTTTTCTTGATATTGGTCTGTTTGATTCGATGGAAATGTTAGGAAGCGATGACTTGAGGTCCCAAGATGAGAGAGGAAGCGATGCTGGTGAGGTTAGTGATTTCGAGAGCGTTGGATTGGTTAAAACAAAGGAGGATACTGTTGTTAAAATCGATAGGGAGTTGAAATCTGAGGAGAGCTATGATGGTGAACATGACAGCATTGAGAATGCTGAGTCTGCTGAAGAATCAAATCATGGGAATAAAAGTCCCAATGCTACTTCAATACAAGAAGTAACAACATCTGAGTATTTGGGTAAATCCTCTGATCCTGCGCCAGCCCAAATGACTTTGAATACTGAAAATACTCCATACAAGGAGATCGATAACTCTGTTAAGACAGAGAGCGCTGTGTCTGAGGAGAAAAGCAGTGATACTGCAAGTTCCTTGCTAGAGAAGTCAGTAGTTGCTAAAGTAGGAGCAGCTGATCTCGGTATGAAAAGAAATGATGATAAAGTACGTCCCTGCTCTGATGAAAATGCTAAACAAAAGGAATATGATAGTAAATTACCAAGTTCATCATATGACAGCCCTATCCCCGAATCTACTAATGCTATAGAACATGCCAGAGATTCTTTGGTTCCAGAGTGCTCTGAAGATGAGGTATTACAAATTTTCATGATTGCAATTTTAATTTCACCCTTGCAAAAGTTGTGTGGTAAGTTATACTTATACCTGGTTTTCTTAAATGAAATGACACGCAGCCCCTAGTGGCATCAGGTCCCCCAGTGCAAAAGACCTCCTGGTTGAATTGCTGTGGATTGTTTGAAGTGCTAGGCTCCAACAGATAAAATCAGGTTGGGAGTCATCTTATAACTTAATTTTTAATTTTTGTTGAACTCTCTGGTAGCCTTAAAAAATTTTTTTGACATGCTAGCATGCACACTCATGCGCGCACACAATTTCCTCTATCACTTTTTGTGTTTTTGATCTTCTTCCCTACTTTAGGGTTCTAACTGGTTTGGTGTGGTTATTTGTGTTTTGTGACAGCTTAAGGCAGTTAGAGAGGGGTTTGGATGCGTTAATTATATTCTAATCATTCCTAATTTGATTGTTAAAGTCCTGTCACGTGGAATCTCTTATTTTGACATTCCTGTATGTTGTGTTGCGCATGTAGCTGTTTGCTGTTGGATCAATAAATCTTATGGTGGCAGAAACAAGCTTGATAGTGTGAACGTTAATTGTGCATTATGTAATAATCTTAAATGAATTGAGATGGTCTGGCACCTAACATCTCTATTTCCTTAAGTAGGTCCAAAGTATGCTTTCTCTGAGAGATTGAGATTCTCTTTTTTGATCTGGCGATTTCCATACCTAGGAAGTATCTCATACATCATAGGTCTTTGACTGTAAATGCAGCTGGAAATGTCTTCTTTAGTTTGCTTATTTCCTCCAAGTCATTTCCTATCACCACTATATCATCAACATGCACAATTAGAATAGAAACTTTAATTCCTGAGTGTTTTACAAATAAGGAGTGGCTAGCTCGGCAACTCCCTCAAGAATTCTCATGTATACTTCCTTTTCAAGATCGCCTTTTAGGAAAACATTTTTTACACCTAGTTTTTTGTCAACCATTTTTTACATCTAGTTGATGAAGTGACTGATCAAGATTAGTGGCTAAAGACAATAATATTCTTATTAAGTTCAACATTGCCAATGGAGTGAATGTTTCCTGGTAACCAATTCCCTGTATCTAAGAGTATCTCTTGGCCACCAAGCAAGATTTAAATTTGTTTGTGGTTCCATCAGAATTGTACAAGATAGAAATTCACATACAGTGTATGAATCCAACAAGTGCAATTAAATTTTAGTGGTGGTCTATATATATGGTTATTCAAGGATATTGGTTTTTAGGGAGGATGTCTTTTTTTATCGAAAGGATGATGTGTTAATTTTTTATAGTTCTACTTCTAATATTATATTTGAATTATGAACTATTGAGTTTCATAAGATTTTAAAGTATTTTGAATTTTTTTGATGAACAAATATCTAATGCTATTAGCGTTGTATTATTCTCATCCAACAACTAGTATTAAATAGGTACATAGCTTAAATAAAATCACACCTAATCAGGGTGATATGTCGAGATTTTAGGGCTACAAATAAGAAAACATTTAATCAGAAAAAATCACTAATAATTTGGAACTAATTATTCAAATTGGTGGCAGAGTCAAATTGGTACTTTGCCACCAATTTGCATAATTAGTTTCAAATTAATCAGGGTTAATTCCTAGGATTAGACTCAGCCAACAATTTGAATAATTAGTTCTAAATTATTAGTGATTTTTTTTCTAATTAAATGTTTTTCTTATTTGTAGCCATAGAATCTCGACATATCACCTTGATTAGGTGTGATATGTACCTGGTGGTATGTACCTATTTAATATGTTGTTGGATGAGAATAATACAACAAAATAATATTAGATATTTGTTCATAAAAAAATTCAAAATACTTTAAAAATCTTATGGAAACTCAATACTTCATAATAATAGTTCATAATCTAAATATAACATTAGAAGTAGAACTATAAAAAATTACTCCCTCCGGTCCTAATTATAAGACAAAGTTGTCTTTTTTGGAGAAATTAAGGAAGCCAATTAAATTACTTTAGAATAGTTATATTTTTATTTTTTCTCTAAACTAATTAATTTGACTAATAAACTAATGTATAATCTAAGGATACTAAAAATATAAACACTCTAAAGTAATTTAATTGGCTTCCTTAATTTCTCCAAAAAAGTCAACTTTGTCTTATAATTAGGATCGGAGGGAGTAACATTCATTCTTTTTGAAAAAAAAAAATATCCTCCCTAGAAACCAATACCCCATTACAACATGGGCGTATTTTGGATAACCGCATATATAGACCACCACGAAGATTTCATTGCACTTGCTGGATTCATACACTGTATGCAAATTTCTATCTTGTACAATTCTGATGGAACCACAATCAAATTTAAATCTTGTTTGATTGCCAAGAGATACTCTTAGATATAGGGAATTGATTACTAGGAAACATCCACTCCATTGACAAAGTTGAACTTAATAAAAATATTATTGTCTTTATCTACTAATCTTGATCGGTCACTTCATCAACTATATTTAAAAAATGCTTGATAGAAAACTAGAGGTAAAACATGTCTTTCTAAAGGGTGATGTTGAAAAAGAAGTACATATGTGAATTCTTGAAGGAGTAGCCAAGCTAGCCATACCTTATTAGTTATTTGTAAAACACTTAGGAACTAAAGTTTCTATTCTAATTGTCTATGTTGATGATATAGTGGTGACAGGGAATGACTTGGAGGAAATAAACAAACTAAAGAGGACATTAGCAGCTGCATTGAAAGTCAAAGACCTATGATGTATGAGATACTTCCTTAGTATGGAAATTGCCAGATCAAGAAACAGAATCTCAATCTCTCAGAGAAAGTATACTTAGGACCTACTCAAGGAAATAGGAATGAATTGCTTCTGTCATTGGTTTTTTTCATTCCCTCCGTGAAGTCATTTGCTTTCATCTCATGGTCGTGGATTGCATCTCTGTGAAATGAGACTGATGCCTGGAGTTAGGCATTCATTTATTATTGCTTCTGAATGCTGAATGAAGATATATCTATTGGTGTTGATCTCCATCAGTGCAAGCAAAGGGTGATTATTTTTCAGCTCTCAGTGGTAAATTAAACTGTTCAGTAGTCTTTCTTATTACTTCCTCCGATTCTAATTATAAGATAAAGTTGACTTTTTTGGAGAAATTAAGGAAGCCAATTAAATCACTTTAGAGTATTTATATTTTTAGTATCTTTGGATTATATATTGGTTTATTAATCAAATTACTTAGTTTGAAGAAAAAAATATAAATATAAATATTCTAAAGCGATTTAATTGGTTTCCTTAATTTCTCCAAAAAAGTCAACTTTATCTTATAATTAGGACCGGAGGGAGTACTTTGAAACAGTTTTTTTTTTTGGGCAAATGTGGCTTCATTAAGAGCAACGGCAGAGAGAAGCAGGTTGTGATATAAAATAATGGGATACCAGATTAGATCGTGCGATTGTCACATTAGAGACCCCATTAAAAAGAAGCTTGTAGGTTGAGAGGAAGGGAGTAAGGATAGGTTACAATTCAGTTAAGAAAGCCTGTCAACACGATTTTAGTTCAAGAACGAACTCTTAACCATAGTATTAAATAGGATAACTAGAATCAAGTGAGCTGAGGTTTAGAGCCCTGTCCACTAGTTTTGAGTTATTAGGTAGCCTACTTAGTATAGGCTATCCAAAACCTATACGATATGGGCTTGGAAATTCAGTTTTAGCTGATAATTTCTGCCTTCTTGGCTTCTCTTTGCAGAAACATGAGCACAAGGTCTCATCTGAGGGGTGAAGCTTGTGAAGACCTGAGAGGAAGTGGTTTAACGATTTTTCTGATATTTTAATGGAAGATGCCTCCTTGAAGATTCTGCTGAAGAATAATAAGCAAGAGGTCTGATAAAGTTCATATATGATTTCTATACACTGAGGAATATAGTGGCAAATGTATTGGCAACTGTTGCAGACGAAAATACCTGAGACTTTGGACTACATTTTTGTTCATTTTGCATGTAATGTTTTTGTCTCGTTTGTTTTCTCAATTTCCTACCAACTTCATAATGTAGAGCTGAGGCCTGAGGATCAGCAATTCGGCCTAGAGGTTGATATATGATTATTTCAAGGATATATTTTCACATGTGAATCATGGATCTCCTTCTCAGAAAAATATTCTTTACATAGACCCAACTTACAAGCATAAATAATTTGTTTTTTTTTATAAAAGTCAAATTATTTTTAAAAAAAAATGTTAAAACAGTACATACAAAATCACTAACTGATCTAGGGTCACGACCAAATCAAGGGTTCAAGGTCTAAAACTAGAAATGCAACACAACATATTAAGATAAACACTAATTCAGCAATATCTGCAACAAATAAGATATGAGCCTTTAACTAGTAGGGTCAAAAGGCAGTCAGCATTTCAAAGACCAACTAAAGCTCGAGTCCCATCTCGAATCAGCTGCAACACCAACAAACCAAACACTGCTCAAAGTCCCAAAGAGCACGAGTAGATACTACTCAGTGACGTCAATAAAACAAGGAACGTGGGAGGACGGCACCACATACAGCCAACTCACTGGTTACCCGATATGTTCATAGCTTTTGAGCTATTAAAAGAGATATACAACCTTTCTGATTGAGAAGATGAAGTCGGCTTAAAAGCCACACATAGAGTGGGTCAATAACCTTGATGGAGTGATGTGGGAAGGAAATCTGACTCGAGGTAGCAAAAGCACGAAAAATGAAGTGTAGCATAAGGTAACCAAAACAAAAATATATGAAGTTAAACTTGAATAGTTTAAGAAGCCAAGCCACTGTCGCACTACGCAGTCCACAACAACAGAAGGTGTAGCATGTCATTCTGCCTCAATGCGAGCCTTTGTGGTCTTGCCAGTGTTAATGGATTGTCAAATTCTTCTTGAAGGTTAAATGGTTCATGTTAGGAGGCCAATTTGATTATAGGTCAATCAATTAATGTATGATTGATTAGTCTTAATTCCAATTATATATAATACACCTATAAGTTCTGTACTTAAAATCAATTGAGGTTTTTTTTTGGTTGATAATTACAGAAACATGAGGCCGGAGCCGGTCAATGTTGTGATCGTGCGAGGACTTGGCTTAAAGAAATTTGTGATATTTTGATGAAAGATGTCTCCCTCAAGATATTTTACAGAAGAAAATAAAGAGCAAGAAGGCCTATTAAATTCCCCAACACACACACAGATTCATATCATTCTGCATGTCGCTATCATTTGTGGGGGAAGTCTTCACGTACACTGTCAAATCTTGCTAGGCTTCATTGCCCATCCTTTTCCATTTTTATTTTTCTGAATTTGAATCTGGCGGGTTTCTTTTGGAAAGAAGACGCCCTCCAGTAGGACAATCATGTGGGCCTATGGATTGATCTATCTATTGTGGGGCCTGTTTGTGTTTGTCGGTTTGTTTGATTCAAATTATCATACACTTTGTCCATTCTTAAATAAAAGATCCATGATTTTTTAGAGAGATTAAAGAAATTAAGTAAATTATTTAATCATATTATATGTTATGAATAATTAGGTTATATATTGGTTTATAATTTCCTTCTTTTAATTTTAATTTTAGAATAAAAAGTTCTATACAGAGTAGCTAAACAATCAAGTTACTCCCGTGTCTCTCCTCGAGAGAATGAATGGATCATAAAACTAACAAGAAGCAATAATCATGTGTCTACAACGTTCAGAAATTATATATCTTAGAGGGAACATGATGGTACATATAAGCAACCCAGAAATTAAACTTATCCACAGCTTAATTATCCTTTCTTCATTCATCATCCGAATACACACATGCTTATCAACACGTACAGAATAGTTCCACATACCTACTACACATACTTGAAAAGAAGTTATCTAACTATTTTCTTCTTCGACGCCCCTTATTGTGACCTGAACTTTGAGACCATACTTCATTAGTAGCACTATTGAAAGCGTAGGAGAAATAGGATGATCTTCCACTACATGAACATGATAATTCCTCAAAATAGAGCTCGCCACTATCTTCATTTGAATGAAGGACAAGTCCTTACCCAAGCAAGTCCTTGGCCCTGCATTAAAACTAACAAACTTGTATGATGGTACGTGTACGATGCCTCCTCTCTCTGAGATCCACCTCTCTGGTTTGAATTCCAAGCAATCTTTTCCCCATGCTTCTTCACATCTTCCTGTTGCATACAAAGATAGCATTATCGTGGTACCAGCACCAACCTCATGTCCACTAGGAAGTATGTCCTGTTTCATTGCTTGCTTCGTCTCAAAAGGTATTGGAGGATACAGTCTCAGAGCTTCACACAGAGCAGCTTGGAGATATACTTGGTCTTTCGCTTCCTTTTTTTGTTTGATCTCTTGGAGAATCTTGGCTTCTACTAAAGGGTGTGTAGCAACAAGCCAAAAGAACCATGTGAGAGCTGAAGTTATGGTGTCTCTGCCTGCAACAAACAGATTAAAAGCAGTGTCTCTCAGAAATTTGTCATCCACATGATCTTTTCCTTCTTCCTCCCTCATCAAACATGACAGCAAGTCATCGTTTACTTTCTCATCCTTTTCGTTGTTTTTGCTCAGCTCTTGTCTTTTTGATTTTACACTTTCATGGAGGAACTGATCAAAAACTTCACAAGCGTTGGCCATCTTCTTCTCTGGTCCAATTCTAAGCCATCTCTGAAGCTTCCAAATGCTTTTAGGAACTGTGTGTCTGTAGAATATAAACTCCTCTGCTTCATTAAAAGCTCTCTCGCATGCAACTTTTGGGAAATCAACAGAGAGGCAATTCGGGTCGGATCCTAACACAATGGAGCATACAACGTCAAAGTTGAAGCGATTGAACACGTCTTGAAGATCCACTTCAATCGCTTTCCTTTCTACATGATTCAGAACAGGAAAGAGACTTTTTTCCACCTTCTTTCGAACAATCTTCTCTAAGAACTTCTCGAAGCTCTTGGTTTTAAACAACGACTGGAGGAGTGTCCTGTGGTATTTCCATGAATCTGAATCAGCAGTGAAAATGCCATCTCCAAAAGCTTCAAAAATCTCACGAAACTCGGGCCCTTTAATGTAGTTGGAGAAATTCCTGCTTAACATGTGGTGCACGTTCATGGGGTCGCAGGTCACCAAATAGTTCATGCCAGTGAACCAAGGTCCCAGGAAATCACCAGTACCTCCATTTCTGTGAAGAACTTGAGTTGCGTAGTCATGAATTTGCCACAGATTTTTGAGAACTCGTGGTAACATTCCAAATAGAGGCCAATCTGGTAACAGAGGGTCTCTGCAACTTCGGCTTCGATGGAAATGAAAAAGGAGAGAGACAATTGCCGCAAAACCTGCAATTGGTTGCAAAATACCAAGCATTTTTGGTTTGGACAAAAGTGGATAGCTTTGCTTCTATAGAAGATAGACATGTGATGTGGTATACAAACTATATATAAATATATAGACAATAACTGGAAGTTGGAACTAGAAGATTCAAATTGTGCTTTTCCTAACAAGGCAATAATAATGCAAGTTGCTGATATTTTGCTTTCGTGTATTTATTTGCATACATTAACAGGTTTATCTTTTAGTTAAATCTTCTTCTTTTTTTTGGGTGAAAATGTTTTAGTTAAATCTGACAATACATTTGCATTTGATATGTATGACAATAGTTAAGAGCTGTGCATGTCTCTGTCCATGCACGTGCCAAATGTTGAGCGTCACATATAAAAAAAAATTAAGGGAAAATAAAAAAAAATACAATTAAAAATGGGAAAAGACAAATTGGTGCTAAGAATTTATCAAATCTCACGTCAGAACTGAAGTAGGAATCTAGAATTTCCAATTCTGACCAAAATGTCCTTAGTTTAGTTCACAAGTTTCAGGGATCAATAATAATATCTATATCTATCTTAATAACATCAGATTTTACATTAATGACTTTATTTTCATATTTTACAACTTCATATCCCAAAAACCAGGGATAACTTTGAGGGCAAAAGTTTTAGGGGTCAATAACAACATCTGTATTTATATTAACAATATCATATTTTACATTAACAACTTTACTTTCATGCTTTACAACTTCACATCCCAAAAATCAAGGATAATTTTGAGGGCACAAGTTTCAGGGGTCAATAACAACATCTATATTTATATTAACAACATTAGATTTTACATTAATGACTTCACTTTCATGTTTCATAACTGAATTAATGACAATTTGGTCATTTAGTCAAAATTAGAAATTTTAGATCTCTACTTCAATTTTAACATGAGATTTTATAAATTTGCAGTACCAATTTTTCTTTTTCCATTTTTAAATGTATTTTTTGAAATTTTCCCAAAAATTAAAAAGATGTAAAAGTATTTATGGATCTCATGCATTATCACCTAGAAAGGGTCCAGGGAATTAATCACTTCGATGACTTGGGAGGCGTTAGGATACGATATGCCAGACTACAGGCTAGACTGCTAGAGGGTACGGTGTGGGGCTCATCCTGTAGTATTTGTGTTATAAGAAATCAATGTGGTAGGTTTGTGTGGTTCTAGTAGAGCTGGGAATAAGTGCCAGCCTGCGGGTTGTGGGTTGGCCCGCACCAACCTGCGGTCCGCATTAATGCCAACCCTAACCCGCAGTGTGTGGGTTGCGGGTTAGCCTTGGGCCCCTTTTTTTTTTTGAAAAAAAAATTCCTAGTTTTTAAAGAGGATTGAAAATATGAGTTATTAAATTTACCTTCCTAGCATCAATCATTTCTCTTATAAAAATTTAAAAACATAATCTACAATTCAAGAGATAAAGTTATCAAATTTGTCAAAAGTTTATAAACAAAACATAAACCCATCATCAAGCAACGAAGATATAATCATTTTGTTTAAAGAAGAAGGGAACATGCTAAGATTTTTTCTCTTTGGATTGGGAGGTACCAAGATAAGAGTGGAAAACTTATAAGTTTTGTAAAATTATTATATATAAAAAAAAATAAAAAATTTTGCAGGCTAACCTACGGGCTATGCAGTGCGGCCTGTATTTTTGTGGGTTGAGATTTTACAAACCCTAACCCGTCAAAACCCGCGGGCTCGCGGGTTGGGCCCATATTACCGGCTCTAGATCCAAGAAGGAATTGTGTTGATTTTTTTTATAATATCCCATTTGAAGTTGTTTGAATATTTAACGTATTTTTATCATTTTTTGCCCTAATTAATCCCTCCTTATCTCTTATTATCATTTTCTTATACTACATTTTCTTTTATATTTTCTCTTATTATTACTCTATTTATCTCTCTTACGTATCCTCTTATATATAAAGACATACTTTAAAAAAATTTATTTTCGACAAATTTATTACTTTTAACTAATTTTAACTGATTTCTTAAATCACATAATTTGGTTATTAAGTTTTTATTAAAAAAAATCGAATTATTATTTTCCCCTTCAAAATATGGTGCCAATTAAAGTTTTTTGTTTAGTAACTTTCATAGACGTGAAAAAATTAACCTACCTGAACCTACACAACAACTTTTTCCTCCCTAATAACGTGCATTATCCATTATATCTATGAACCGCTCGGATCTAATAGTATTTGGATTAACATTTGATTAATTTTGAATTGGCATTGTTAAAAGTTCTCCCTGTGCCAGGCGTGTGGGAGCTGAGAGTTTCTCTCCATGTAGATACGTGAGAGAGTTTAGTTTTCTTTGATTGTAACTAACTTTGGGTGGGAGGGGGGTTGGAGGTACAGAGTAGACGAGGAGTTTATCGGCGGGGGTTGACAGCAGTGTCCTGGTGGTAACCATATCGGTGATGATAGAGACTTCTGCAAGAATCACGATTGAAGATTCGCTAATTTGGAACGAGGATGATTCCAGAAATGTTCTGATTGGGAAAATTTTGACGGAGAAGGAGTTTGGTAGATCAGCAATCGAGAATATAGTGCGGAAAGCGTGGAATCTATAGACTGACCTAGATGTAGTGGTGGTAGACAAGAATGCCTTCTTCAAAATTTTGGATGATCAGGAATTCAATCGTATTGTGCGAGGACGGCTTGGGCGATTGAAGGTAATTTGCTAAACCTTATTGAATGGTGTAAATTCATGTCGATTAAGGATTGTGATTTTAGTAAATGTCTGATATGGATTCAATTGAATGATATTCCTTTAGAAGCAATAAATCTGTCCAATACTATTTGTTTTGGTAATCGGATTGGTGAGGTAGTGATGGCTGACGATCCGTAGTACAACAAGCGTTTGTTGAGGAGTTTTTTATGATTACGTGTACTGTTGGATTTAAGGAAGCCATTAGTGGAAGGTTTTTGGATTCCGAAACCTGATAAAAGTAATGTGTGGGCTTTTGTTAAGTATGAGAAAATGCAGAACTTTTGTTATCGTTGTGGAAATGTTGCGCATAGCTTTTGTGGCTGTAATAAATAGAGGCTTGTGTCATGTGCTAATCCAGGCAAGCCTCGTTATGGTAATTGAACAACTATTGAGCAGTTAGAACATAGGAGGATGCTATGGTAATAATAAAAAAGGTGTGGTCTGAGGTTAATATGAAATGGAAAAAGTAGAAAGAAGGAGTGGAGAAATAAGGATAGCACAAAAACTTTAAATGTGGAAGATGTTTTTGATATTGGAATTAAACATGCTAGTAGTAGTGTGAAACCTGATTTTGATAAAGAACAGGTCCTTCATGAGAAAGAGAAAGGGAATGCTGGGTGTAGAGTTAAGGGGAAAACAGTTGTCGAAAACTTTGGTTATGGTATAGGCAATTTGAGTACTGCAGGTCTGTTTGGTAGTAAGGAAGGGTCAAGTGGTTGTAATAAGAATAAGAAGAGTAAAGATATGGCTGAAGCTGATGTATCTTCTCATAATTGTTTGAGGAGAAGCGAGGAGCTTAAAGAAGAACCACTTGAAGAAAGGGGAGGTGAGAAGGCCATTGTGGTGCATGTGAAGAAGGAAGTACTGGAAATTGCTAATGCTATTGGAGATTTGAATTTGAAGAGGGGGTTCTGGAGGAGCTAGAGTCGGATGTGAAGAAGAAGGGAAGGACATGTGAAATTGAACCAGAGAACCCTGAATTAATTTCTACCTTTGCTAGATATTTTATAAGAACTAAAACAAAGGCTAGAAAATCAATATCGATGAAAGGGAAAGGTGTAGATGGTGGTAGGGTTAGGGGCAAGGAAAAGGAGAAGGGAGAATGAAGGAAGATTGGGATGACTGAAGAAATTGAAGGCATGGGTGGCTGGCCTCAAACAGCCCCTATGGAGCTATAAAGCTTATTTCATGGAACTGTCAAGGTTTAGGGGCTGCCTTGACAATCATGAGCCTTATAAACAACCCATTTTCCTTATCAGTTACCACACACTTCACATACTTAAGCACTTCCTCCATATGGCTGTTGCTCTTAGCTGAGAACAAATCCTTATGATACTGCTCAAATAAACCATTAATATGTGCAGCATCCTCCACCCACTTCCCATCATTTGTCCTCAACTTTAACACTTTATTCCTTAATCTGCGTCGAATCACTGTGTTGTGGAAGAATCTAGTATTTCTACCACCAAAATTAATCCAATTTAACCTAGATTTCTGCCACCAGAATATTTCTTCTCTATCCTATGCTTCCTCTATTAACTTCAAAATATTATGCACTTCCAACGCCTTTTCCTCAGTCTATACACCCTCATAACATGTATCTAGCTTTCTTCTTAGCTCCTCAATCAACTTCCTATTATTAAGGAAGGCATTCTGACTCCAATCCATTAGATTTTTCCTACATTTCTGCAATCTGTTACTGAATTCATCCATTTTATCTACAGAATTAAGTTCCTCACCATCCTAACCTTCCCTTACAACATCCATGAATTGATCATGCTCAACCCAGGCATCATTAAATTTGAATTGCTTTGGCGTTTTCTCATCCTGATAACAACAATCCACAATTATCATGTGATGGTCATATCCTATAGGTTCAAAATGAAAAACTTGAGCCATATGGAAGCTTTCACAAAACAAAACGTTGCCAAAGCCTTTGTCAATCCTCTCTCTAATATTGTCATCTCGAACTCTTTTGTTGTTCCAAGTATACTTTAAGCCTTTAAACTCAAGATCAATCAGGCCATACTCATATATGACCTTCTGAAATTTCCAAGCTCTTCCCATAGAAACAGGCCTTCCTCCCTCCTTTTCTAATTGAGAAACCACTTCATTAAAGTCTCCCACACACAACCAGGATCCCCTCACATCCCTGGCCAATAACTTCAGCCTTCTCAAAACAACCTCTCTATCTTCAATTCTTGGCTCCCCATGCACAAATGTGATATATTTTGGGCCATTTACTACTGATTGATTTAGCTTGACATGAATGAGGTTTTTGAGACTGGTACAATACATCCAATTCAATATCTTCACACCACCAAAGAGCCAAGCCCTCTTACCGAAACGACATACGTTACGAGACACACCGGCAAAAGGGATTATAAAGCGTTGATGTAAGGACATTATCCTTCATACATTATGCCATAGTTATATGATTGTGTGAATGACATTGTTTGTAAATGTACTTTATTAATTAACATGGATTGCCTAGAGAGAGGCTGTTAGTGCCAATGTGCACTTGCACTGGGAGTTGGCGGATGACCAACTGGTGTAGATTGTGGGGCTGGGCCCTACTCATGTATACATGACGATGATGTGTTTATATTGTTCATCAATTTGTGCATACCTTGGCGCATGTCATATTTACTTTTCGCATTCTCTATGAACGATATCATGTCTCTACGGGGATTCTTCGAAATCTCACCCTATTTTTAAACAAATATCTCAGCGGGTACCAGTGGGGCAAGGGGCAAAGACGCTGACGCTGGAAAGTGAACGGCACATGTCTCAAGGTAAGGTCAAGAACGTGGTTATAATTTAGTCTATGTTTTGGATATTCTGACTAAAAGTATAAATATTAAGTTTCTGCTGAATTTTCTGTATTTCGTCGACAAACGATATCAGTATTGTAAACTCATATTTTTATTAGTATAATTATACTTTTCTATATACCCATTGAATTCCATCTTTATTACTTTTCAAATATCGAAATGGAGAGGGGTATTTACAATAGATCCATATAAATGGATGCCTTCTGTCCGTATCATAATTATCCTCATAATCCAAAGTTCCAAACCCACGTCATATCAAATTAATCTTAATCTCATTAAATTAAATCAAAACAATAGTGATTGTGAATTGGAGCTTTCCCCTTTTTCCAGCACTGATAGGTCCCTTTTTTTTTTGCCCCACAGGGTTTCAGGAACATGGGCCCCTCAGCGTCACTAATTTCCACAACGACCAAAATATCATCCGTATTAACATTAACTGGCCGGTCTTTGTTTTGTTGTGCTTTAATTTATTAGCCTTTTGTGCTTTCCATGGGAGAGGTAGGATTGTTTTCCCTTTTTAAATTGAATCCGTGTGTAAAAATTAAGAGTTAATATCATGTTTGATCCTTCAAGGATCTGTTTGATATGAGGGATTTAGAGGGGGAGGGGAGGGAGAAATTTTGTGAGTTGGATTTTAAAAAATTAAATAAGTGGAGTTTTAAAATTTTAACAAAAATAAAATGTAAGATAAAAGAATAAAAAAATTAATTAAAAACTTGTAATCACATTTCCTTAATTTTTTTAAATCCAACTCAAAATTTTTTTTCCTTTGCTCTCTTTTCCTCCCCTCCCCTCGTAACAAACAACCCCTAAGTTTTCTTTCATTTTTGTTTTGGTCTTTCATATTTTAAACCATAGGTTTTGGATCCCTATAGAGGCAAAATACTCCATGTTTTTATTAAGTTATAGGAACAAATGTTTTAAATGAAATAAAATTTGAGAGACTAAAACAAAAATAAGAGCAAACTTAAGAGATTAATATTAACCCAAAAATTAACCTGCCTGAACCTACAACATCTTTTCACTAAGTTTCTTTTTAACGTGCCTACATTTATGAACCGTGTTGATCAAATTTCATATTAATGATATGAATTAATTTATACTTTTAACAATGCGCCACAACGGCACAAATTTAAGCTATATGGCTTATCAATAGTGCTGCTGACTTCCTTTAGCTTGCATTATAGATATATTGATCCATCTCCCTTGCCACTGTCGGTGAGGACATCCTCCTGACGCAGTAAATGTTTGGATGTTTTTTCTTTTAAGAAAAAGAGACTTTTGTGTTTCAGACACAAAATTTCTTTTATATCTATTATATACAACGTAAAATCACTGAAAATAAATTTATCTAACAAGCACGGTATGTGTTTCTTATATATGGAAAGATGTACTAAAGTCATCCAAACTCCCCAGAGGCGTGCTGGAGGTGAATTGATTTGGTGTGATAGAGAAAGTTATGAATTATATTACAAAACTACTTTTTGCAAATAAAAATATTACTATGTTATTCATATTATTTTTCATCAATAGAAATAGACTAAAATATATAATTTTTCTTAAACTTTGGGATTAGTTACACACATATATAGTTTCTGATATTTCAAAATTTATAGGGAAAATAAAAATAAAGGACCTACCAAAAATTATATTTATTATAAAGGACCATAAAAATGATAATTACTTAGAAGGACCAAACATTATAATATAAATTTTAAATTACTAAATTTCCCATAACTAAACTTCCTCCATTATCTCTTGTATTTGATTGAAAAATAACAAAAATCAAAACTAAAGCCGCCCATCATTATTATATCTTTTTCTTTTTTTTCCACAAAACTTTATATTCATATAATCAATACAATATTAAATTAAAAAAATTAAACTCATATTTTTTAATTTTTTTGGCGAAGTTCCATATTCATTTAATCAATATGTCATTTAATTATTTAGATATAATAAATTATTTGTATTTTTTTTATTTTTTTAACATTAAATGAATTTTCTTAACACACATAAATTTTATTCTAAAATGAAAAAAAAATTGTATAAACTTTCTTGGTATAACGTATATAATAAATTATAAATGACCTTGAGTTTAGTTAAATTAAATATTTTTTTATTTTTAATTAAAATTTTTGTTGATTTTTAAAAATTATAATTTTTATAAAATTAAAGAATGTGTAATTTTTTTTTTGATTGATATCTATGAAAGTTGTCAAAAATGAAAATTGAGAAAACTTTTGCTTAATTAAGTGACATTTATAATTTTGTATTAGTTTTAAAAATAGAATGTGGGATAGAATGTAGGAGGGAATGCAAAAGATTTCATCTGGGGCAATTTAGATTTTTTATTTTATATTTTTGTATTTGGTCCTTCTAAATAATTATAATTTTTATGGTTCTTATCAATAAATATCCTTTTCTCTAAGTCCTTTATTGTAATTTTCCCAAATTTATATTTAACTCCCATAAAATTTTAAATTTTTAAATTTGAATCCTACGCTCTTTTATAGTTTGATGTCATGCTACTAACAACGACTGTTATGCCAGATTAACGGGATTGTGTGATATATGACATGTTTTAAAAAATTTAGACTATAATATATAAAACCGTCCACAAACTTTAAGTTTAGGTGCATGTAACTTTGTGATATTTCAAGATCTAAATTTAACCTTCTTAACCTTTTAGTTTTTAACATTAAATATATACCGTATTCATTATTATGCAGTTTTTAAAATTTGGATGAAATAAATATACCAAGTACTTGACCTTAAATTTTTCTTCATCATAAGCATAATAGTGAATATAGCTTATACATTTTTAATTTGTTTCATATGTGGAATAAAAAATATTTTTAAAAGAAATATCTTGTTTATTTTTGGTACTTACGAAAAATGACAAATGAATTTCAATTTTCAATTATGATAATTAGCACCTCCATTACAAATTTACAACTGTAAGGCGCAGCCACACCGGCCAAATAACTTTTATTCCATCACGGAGAAGTGGGCTCCCATTCAAGAATATATTCGCTAAGTATGGGTAAGGTAAAGCAACCAATGAGTCGGGAGACCATGCACATTATATGGGGGACCAGTGGGGCACCAGTTTCTGTATCTATCTTTGTATTGGCACTAAACACTGATTCCATATGAATCGTTAAGATTTAATTTTTTAAAATTGGTGATTTTTGAATAAAAAATTATTTTTTGGAAAAAATTATTAGTTAAGAAATTATCTTCATTTTATATTATCTTCCAATTAAAATAGTTATTTTTAAAAAAATAAAAACATTAAATCTAGATGATGTAGATATGATATAGGATGAACTCTTGATACCCATCCAAAGATGGATAGGCCCTGAAACTGATTCCCATGACAGAAACATCTCTTGGGTATAATGTACTTGGCCTGAATTTGGTACTCATGTGTATTTAATATATATTATTGATTTATTAATTTATATTCTTGACTCTACAACACATTGACTCAGTTTTAATTTTCTTCAGGTTACTTGGATCACATGTAAACAGAGAGAGATACAGAGAGAGCGAGGGAGGCGGGGGAGGATGTGGGATCTACTAAAATCTTTCCATCTCTCTCTACTTGATTAATCTTAAACTGGGAAAAGAATCATTTTTCTATGAAAACTGAGGATTTTTGTGATGAGCTTCCTTTCCACCAAATTATACTTTTATTCATCCCTGCAATATATATGCACATAATAGTTTCCACCAGCTTCAAACATATCTAGTATTCTTGCATATATGGTTTCAATAATGAGTTCAAACATGTATTATTTATAAATCACTTACTTTCTTCTTCCATCATATGAACCATCAGTCTCTCTTAATGACCCGAACTTTGAGACCATACTTCATAAGAAGCACTATTGAAAGAGTGGGAGAAATAGGATAATCATCCACCACTTGGATATGATAACTTTTTAAAATAGAAGTACCCATTATCTTCATTTGAATGAATGACAAGTCCTTACCCAAGCAAGTTCTTGGCCCAGCATTGAAACTGATGAACTTGTATGATGGTATATGAACTATGCCTCCTTTCCCAGAGATCCATCTCTCTGGTTTGAATTCCAAGCAATCTTTTCCCCATATCTCTTCACTTCTTCCCATAGCATACAAAGATAATAGTATCCTAGTACGAGGACCAACCTTGTGTCCACTTGGAAGCATGTCTTGTTTAATTGCTTGCTTGCTCTCAAAAGGTATGGGAGGATACAGTCTCAGAGCTTCACATAAAGCAGCATGGAGATATACCTGGCTTTTCACTTCCTTCTCTTCTTTGATCTCTTGAAGAATCTTGGCTTCTACTGAAGGATGTTTGGCAACAAGCCAAAAGAACCATGTGAGAGCTGAAGTTATGGTGTCTCTACCTGCAACAAAGACATTAAAAGCAGTGTCTCTCAGAAACTTGTCGTCTTCGTCTTCTTTTCCTTCTTCCTCCCTCATCAAACATGTTAGCAAGTCATCGTTTTCTTTCTCATCTTTTATGTTGAGCTGTTCTCTCTTTGATGCTATACTTTCATGGAGGAACTTGTCAAATACTTCACAAGCTTTGGCATTCTTCTTCTCTGGTCCAATTCCTAGCCACCTCTGTAGCTTCCAGAAGCTTTTAGGAACGGTATGTCTGTAGAATATGAATTCCTCAGCTTCATTGAAAGCTCTCTCGCAGGCAACTTCTGGGAAGTCAATGGCGAGGCAATTCGGGTCGGATCCTAAGACAGTGGAGCAAATAGTGTCAAAGTTGAAGCGATTAAACACGTCTTGAAAATCCACTTCAACCCCTTCCCTTTCCACATGATCCAAAAGAGGTAGGAGACAACTCTCCACCTTCGTTCGAACGACCTTCTCTAGAAACTCTTCAAAGCTTCTAGTCTTGAACAATGAATGGAGAAGTGACCTGTGATATTTCCATGTGTCCGAATCAACGGTGAAGATCCCATCTCCGAAAGCTTCGAAGATTTCACGAAACTCAGGCCCCTTTTCGTAGTTGACGAAGTTCTTGCTCATCATATGATGAACATTCATGGGGTCGCAAGTCATAAGATAGTTCATTCCAGTGAACCAAGGCCCAATAAAGCTGCCAGTACCTGATTGTCTTTGAAGAACCTGAGTTACAAAATCATGAATCTGCCATAAATTAGTGAGAAGTGGAGGTAACATCCCCAAGACAGGCCAATTTGTCATGAGAGGGTCTCTGCAACATCTTCTCTGATGGTGATAATAAAGGAAGAAGATGAGAGCAACAAAACCTGCAACTACTTGTGTACAACTAAGCATCATGCTCGTACTATACTGAAGGGAGAGCCAATTGCTTCGATAGATGTGAATGGAATCAGTATGTTGTGATAGCTTAACTTTATATATATAGCCATTTGAAACTATGTGCTTGTTTGGGGAGCTTGTTTTTTATTTATAAATGTTTATAAATTATGATTTACAGTATACGAGGTAAGTATGTGAGAGGAGTTTTATCTCGACTAACATAATAAAAATTTATTTTCTAAAAAAAAAAAGCTATTCCAAACATAGCTTATATATAGGAAGTTTCATCACGTTGCGCTCACTTCTAAGCCAATAAATAACTATTCCTTTCGTGGACTATATTGCAGATTAATTAATTAGGTATTTTCAGTTCCAAAATGTTACGCATATGTGACAAGAACTTTTGTCCAAAAAAACCAAGAAAATGTGACAAGAAAGAGACATTGCATGTAGGCATGGTCCATTAAAACCTCGAATAAGCCAATGACTTTGTGATCACGGCATATGTAGCTCGATCATTCTCGTTGACACTACATTATTGTAGATTTGATTTCGTATGAGCGATAGTGGTTTGAAAAATGACTTATTTTGAATTTAACTTGTTAAAAATGACTTTATAGAAAAGCCAGTTTGTGTAATATGATTTATGTTTGGATAAGCGATTGAATAAGTTCTTTCACATAAGTTAAAATTTGTTTGAATTGATGATTGCATAAGTGCTTTTTTTAAATCCAAAACTTGTTAGAATTGGCGATTACATAAGTACTATTGTATTAATTATAAGAAAACAAGATATTTAATATTAGAAACAAGTGGAAAAATTGAAGTTAGAAAATGTGATGCCAAAATACATAATTTCACAAAAAATATTATATAACTAATTGGATTACATGTCCCGTACAAATTGGTAAGTAATCATGTCACAAATACGATTCATACGGGTTAAAGATGTCCCAGTATAATTGATCGAGGAAGCCACATCGTCTACAATATTATTATCTTCATGAGTTACATTGTCAATTTCTGTTGCACCGAAATTAACATCACTTTGAGAATTTCTCCCAATAAAGTTAGAAAGGAACAGAAACTTAAATTATCTATATAATTATTTAAAAATATTTAGGTGGATGGCGTTGACCAATTAAAAATGATCTTACTAAGTCTATTAATATCAACCGTAATCTCCTTTGTTATTAACATCCTCTGCAAAAAGGAAACTCGTTTCAAAAGCGCTGAAACTCTCTCTGTTTTTTTGACCGTTGTATCTGCAACGGTCATCCAACGGGCGACGAAATCTGCGACGAGCGACGGAGCTAATCTCTGGTGGTGGTCAGTTCGGTCTTCAATGGTCAATACGACGGTGGAGACGGATCTGAGGACTGGTGGTGCTTCACTCCCATCGTCGACGGTCTTCGGTTAGAAGGTGTGCTCTGTTTTTTTCTCTGGTTCTGACGGTGTTACGGTGTAGCTTCGGAACGCTGCCTTTGTATCTGATATTGAAGGATCAGAGTGTGGCTTCGACCGACGCATGTTTCCCATCGTTTAGGAGATCTTATTTCGATGGCGGATTCTGGTTTTTCTTCTGATTCTGAAGAAGTGTGACAGAGAAGCTGAGACCGCTTACTTCGATGGATCTGGGTGGTGATTCATCATTCCTATCCAACGGGTGATCTGGTCCAGTTTCGACGTGGTGCCTGTCTTTTTTTATTCACTGCTTTTCTTTGCAAATTCGAAGGTCTTGGAAGGTTATGCTTTGGTTTTTCTGTTTTGATCGGCTTTCTGTCCTGGTTTATTTTGTATACTGGTCTCTTTTGCTGATAAACTGATGGATAAGATGATGGTGAGGGAACGGGATAGAAGCCGTGAGAGAGTGCCTCCGGCGCCGACTTCGGAGGAACAGGATGCTATGCTACGGAGTCGTAAGAAAGTTAGAGAAGAGGGGGATAAGTTCTCTGGACACCAATCGTTGGTACCGAGGGTGGAAGATTGGATGACCAATGAAGAGGATGGGAAAGAGGCTTCTACACAACAGAAGAAATCATACAAGGAAGCATGTGTAGATATGCCAATGCAGGAAGATTTGTCTTACGAGGAGGACGATTGGTGGAGTGGAGATGGATGGAAATCTAGAATTGAAGTTGAGTCTACTCCGAGGGGTCCAAATATCATTGTTTCACCGGAATTTCGTCAAAAATTAGCAAAGAAATGGAGTACTTCCCTGATTGTAAGGCTCCTAGGGCGCATGGTTCGTGAGGAACAACTTGGTAGAAAGTTGCAGCAACTATGGGGTCGGAGAGGCGAGGTAACTACGATAGAAATCGGCTCTGGATATTTCTTGGTTCGGCTAACTAACGAAGAGGATTATGCGTTTGCTTTGACTGGTGGACCATAGTTATTTATGGAACATTACTTAGCTGTGCAGCCATGGAAACCGGAGTTTGATCCTGATGCTGGAGAAGTGCCGAAGATCGCTGCATGGGTACGTATTCCTAAATTCCCTGTTGACTTTTATGATAAGGGTATCTTATATGTGGTCGGTAGTCAGGTCGGAAAGGTTCTTAAGGTGGATAATAATACATTGAAACAAACCAAGGGTCGTTTCGCTCGAATATGTGTTGAGGTAGATCTGAATTCTCCTTTGCTCCCATCATTAATGATTAATGGCAAGGAAAAACAAATAGTCTACGAGGGTCTACATTTGATATGTTTCTCATGTGGGAGATATGGGCATGGGTCAGAACATTGTTCACACAAGAAAGAGTCTGGGGCTTCAGGTGTTCAAATGTCAGATAATGAGTGTGAAGAACAAACGCTGGATCCGACACAAACTAATCATAGCCCAGTAAAAACAATATATGGTGAATGGATGGTAGCACTAAGGAGGCGTCGGGTGCAACGAGGTGCTAGAGGAGAATTGAATAATAGTCGGGAAGGGGGGGTGACATTTGCGTAGTCAATATAATGTTGGAGGATCAAGATTTGCGGTATTGTCAGACGAGAATAGGGAAAAAAAAGTGGAATGAAATCCCTTTGATGGTGCCTAATAATTCGGCTCTTGATACTACAAAGCAGGAATCTTCAATGACCAATACAATTAAATCACGTGGGCATTTAATTAGTAAGAAGAAGCAAGTGGAGATTAAATCTGGGAATGTAGCAAGTGTGGTGGGTCGTAAGATTGATTTGGTGAGTCCAATGGATCATTATCAACAAGTTAAAAATAAAATGGTTGACCAGGGCAATTCTAGTTCGAACAAAGAATGTGGTCAAGTGCAGAATGCGGGGGATTTGTCACAGGGAATCCATAAAGGAGGAAACGTTGTGGCGGGATCCTCGAAATTTCAATCAATAAAGGGGAGTTTGTGTACGTCTTCAAAATCTACAGGCGAGAAAACACAACTCCCAAAATCTATTCATAACAGTGCTTCTGACCCTATAGGTCCAGGTGCGCGTCGGGAGGTTAAATTTTTAACACGTATAAGTCCTCTGGGAGAGGAAGGTAATGTCGTTATGAAGGAGTCAGGTGAATATGAACATGGGACTATGTCCCAATAGTTTGCCCATGTTTGGGAATCTTTAATCCTTATTATTTATCTTTATGATAGTTATGACATGGAATACTAGGGGTGCCGGTGGTGCCTCATCTCGACGTTTAATCTGTGACATTGTAGAGAAACAAGGAGTAAATTTCTTTGCACTGTTGGAGCCTAGATAGATTGGCATAAAGGCTTCATTATTGGCTCGGAAGCTTGGATGGCCTAATATGTACGTTGTTGAAGCAAGAGGTTTCAGTGGTGGTATTTGGCTTTTTTGGGACTCTGGTTGTAATTTTTCAGTAATCTCTGCTGGTGAACAATTTGTGCACATAATTTTTAATGCAGGAAATGATAATGAATGGTCCATCACTGTGGTTTATGGACATCCTAATATAAACTCGAGACGATTGCTGTGGTCTTCATTAAGAGACATTCGTCAGCTTGTTCGGGGGGGTTGTTTGATGGTTGGTGATTTCAATGCTGTTTCATGTCCTGATGATAAATGGAGTTTGAAAGGTAGGGAAAGAAATGTAGTAGACAAATTTTTTAAGGAATGGATCGCTGATATTGATTTGATTGATATCGGGTTCAGTGGCCCTAAGTTTACTTGGGGGAATTCGTCTAGTCAGAGCAGGATTGATAGAGCTTTGGTGGATGCCAGTTGGCATGTACAGTTTCCTAGTGCATCGGTGATTCATTTACCCAAATACAAATCAAATCATTGTCCTATTTTGGTCAATACTGATAAGTTGTCGCATGTTGAGAACAAACAGAGGCTTTTTCGATTCTTCGCTCCCTAGGTTATGCATGATATTTCTCAGGTTTTGTTAAGGATCAATGGAATGTGGAGGAAGATTGGTGTGGATCTTTAGAGGTTTTTACTGAGCAACTGAGAAATTGGAACAAAAGGGTGTTCGGGAATTTGAAGTATATGAAAAATAAAATCTACAGACGTTTTGATGGAATTAACAACAAAATTGCTATAGCTGGACCATCGGTGGCTATGGAGAATTTGCAACATGATTTGTGGAAGGATCTTGAAAAAATTCTGTCTCAGGAGGAAATTATGTGGCTACAATACTCTCGCGCTACTTGGTATGTCCAAGGTGACCGTAATACCAGGTATTTTCACTCAAAGGCAAATGTTCGAAGAAGACGGAATCGGATTTTAGCTATTAAACGAGATTCAGGGGAATGGTTGTATGATGAAAAGGAAATACGGGATATTGGCAGTAAATATTTTGAAGAATTATATACGGATACTAGCATGCACCAGGGGAATTTGGTATTTGGGTGCACCTACCCTGAGATTGATGCAACGAACATATGCAATTTGGGAAGACAGGTTGATGACATGGAGATTAAACGAGCTTTATTCGATATGGGTTCACTCAAAGCTCCGGGACCGGACGGATTCAATCCTCTTTTTTTATCAAAGCCAATGGGATACGGTTGGTCTTTCGGTGATATCTTTGGTTAAACCGGTATTCTCTTATCCTCAATCGGTCCAGCATATTAATAGTACTTTGATTGTGCTTATTCCAAAAATTGATCACCCTCAATCTTTCCGAGATTTTCGCCCAATAAGTCTCTGTAATGTAATGTATAAGATTGTTACAAAGATTATTTCTTTCAGGCTTAAATCTATTATGCCATTGGTTGTGGCCCCGAACCAATGTAGTTTTGTGAAGGGGCACCAAAGTACTGATAATGTTATTCTAGTGCAGGAAATAATCCACTCTATGCGGAACATGAAGAAGAAGAAGGGATTTATGGCAATAAAGATTGACTTGGAGAAAGCATATGATCGAGTCAGATAGAGTTTTCTATTTGAATGCTTGAATGAGCTTAAAATTCCTAAGTATCTTTGTGATGTGATCAAGGCTTGTGTATCTACACCGCAAATGGAACTACTTTGGAATGGGTGTACTGCAAATGCTTTCCACCTTTCTAGAGGAGTTCGTCAGGGCGATCCTATCTCACCGTATCTCTTTGTCATTATGATGGAGAGATTGGGTCACTTAATTCAGACTGCTGTAGAAGACGGAGATTGGAAACCATTTAGGTTGTCGAGACAAGGTACGGCTATCTCACATGTCTTTTTCGCTGATGATCTTATTTTGTTTACAGAAGCAGATATGGATCAAGCTGGAGTGGTGAAAGCTGTACTGGATGATTTTTGTGAGATATCTGGCCAGAAAATAAACGCGGCAAAATCACGGATTTATTTCTCAAAGAATGTGGGACGCACGAGAAGCCAAGAGATTAGTGAGTTCTTAAATTTTTCCCAATCTTCCAATTTGGGAAAATATTTAGGAATGCCAGTCTTATGTGAACGAAGCACCAAATCTTCATACAGGTTTATTCTTGACAAGATTGATGCTAGATTAGCAAGCTGGAAACCTAATATGTTATCTATGGCGGCAAGACACACCCTTGTATCGTCTGTGGTGTCAGCCATGCCATCCTATGCCATGCAGTCTGTGCCTCTTCCTCTAAGTACCTGTGATGAGATAGACAGGACATGCAGGAATTTTCTTTGGGGAAGTACATCCATAAATCGTAAACCTCATATGGTGGCTTGGGGTTTGGTTTGTTCCTCAAAAAAGGATGGCGGATTGGGATTAAGGAAGGCAAGGATTCATAACCAGGCTTACATGAATAAACTGGGATGGAACTTGATTCATAAACGAGATGCATTGTGGGTTCGTTTCCTTCGAGAAAAGTACAAGACAGGTAGTGATGTGGTGCCGAAAGTGGAAAAAAGACGAAATGAATCGAGCATATGGAAGGGAATTAGACAAAATTGGGAAAGTGTAAGTGAGAGTATTCTCTAGAGGATTACAGATGGAGCTTTGGTATCCTTTTGGCATGATATATGGGTTCCCCATCTGGATAGATTGGAGAGCTTGATGACTCACCCATTATCAAATGATATCCTAGATTGGAAGGTAGCAGATTGTATTACTCCATCAGGTCAATGGGATCTTAATAAGTTTGGCCATTTATTACCAAATCAGGTTATGTTAGCAATCCAAAAAGTGAATATTCACCGCAATGCTTGTAGGGATATTCCGAGTTGGCGTTGGGCAGCTGATGGTAAATTTGCTTTAAAAGAGGCGTACAACAGATTAGCGGGTCACGGAGATAATCAAAATGGGTTCCGGTGGAAGCTCATATGGAAGCTAAAAGTTCCTCAACGATACAGAATGTTCATGTGGTTATGCGCCCACGGCCGTTTAATGACAAATTTGGAAAGGACTAAACGGAGAATTCACACAAATGAGATGTGCCCCTTTTATGAAGACGAGACCGAATCAATTCTATATACTATTAGAGATTGTGTTGTGGTTAAAGAACTATGGAGTGAGTTGATACCTAGTCAATGGTATCATCAATTTTTTGACTCAACCGATAGAAACATTTGGTTAACATAGTGCTTAAGTCGTTGGGATAAAGTATATGGATACGAGTTTCGCATTTGGTTTACTGTTTTATGTCGACACATCTGGTTGGCGAGGAATGACCGTATTTTCAACAATAATCAATGGTGTAAACAACATTTACTAGTTCGTACTAGTTCAGTGTTGTCTTGGGGTTTCTCTAGTTCCATACAACCGAAGGCCTGTATCACATCAACTATGGTTTGGCGCCCTCCACCCGCTGGGATGGTTAAGGTTAATACCAAGGAACGAAAAACCGGACCGGGCAATGAACCGGTCACAGCACAGGTTCAAGGGTTAATGGGTCAACCGGGGTCTAACCGGTAGTTGAACCGGTCATAACCGGTCGTATTAAAATATTATAATTTATTAGTGATAATATATATTAATATATTTTTAAACTTCTATAGATAAAAATAAAGATTTTTAGAAAAAAAAATGTTTAAAATCTATTAGTATTAGTTATAATACCTATATTTATGCAAATATATCTCATTTCCTATAATTATTATATCTTTTTAATTAATTTTTTTCATTATTTTCTTCATTTTTTTTAGATTTGTTCTTTCTTTATCTATTTTTCTCTTCATTTTAGTCTTCAACTTTCCATTTGCCCTCAAAAAACACAAAATAAAAATTTGGAAAATTTAAAAAAAAAAAAGGGAAGAAACCGGGTCAACCGGTTGGACCACCGGTTCTGACCGGTCCAACCGGTCTGACTGGTTTACTGATCAAACCGGACCGGACCAGGAACCGGTTCCCAGTTCAACCGGTCGAACCGGCCGGTCCAGTCCGGTTTTTTTTACTATGGTTAATACAGATGGGTCCAGGAATGAAGCATCAGGAAGCTGTACATGTGGTGGAGTGATACGGGATGATCAGGGCCGATTTGTTCAGGGTTTTATGTTTCAAATTGGAAGTGGGTCTGTGATCATAGCAGAAGCTTGGGGAATCCTGTGGGGTATAAAGCTGGCTTGGGAAGGGGGATTTAGAAATGTTATTGTTGAAAGTGATTGCACCGAAGTATTGGAGCTTATACAAGGAGCGGTCTCTGATGAACATCCTGATGCTACGTTAATTTTGGAAATTCAATCGATGTTGGAACGTGAGTGGGTAGTGGAAATGCTACATTGTTGTCGGGAGGTGAATAGGGTGGCTGATTGCCTCGCTAGGAGAGCATGGAATATGGCGGTTGATTTCCTTATAGTTCACACAGAGCCTATTGAAGCTAAACATTTGCTTATAGAAGATATTGTTAATCATAATTTTTGTAATGATTAGGGTAGAACCCTTGGGGTTGTTGTTTTGATTCTATCTTTATCCAAAAAAAAAAAAAAAAAATCAACCGTAAATGTAAGAAGGGAATATAAACTTAAATTATCCATATAATTATTTAAAAATATTATTTGAGACTTCATAAAGAGGATCTTGCCTTCAACTTGCCATTACATGACAATCATTCAATATGGAAGCCACATGGAGAAAGCGAATTGATGAGAGAAGCAAATGCAATTATAGCATGCTACTATTTCTACCTCAAACATCAAACTGCAAATTCTACGACAGAAGCAAGCACAGATGCAGAACCAGCAATGAAGTGAGGTCATCAGAGAATAATAGCTTATTCGCTTGAAAAAAAATGAAGTAACCTATGACTATCCACAGGTTGATAGTCCAAAGATAACAATAATGGTTTTCCTTTGGGCTAAATATGATTTTTCCTGGAAATCATCATTGACCATTTTTCAACTACAACTCAATCAGAATAAGCAACCCAATTTCATAATTACCAAATCACTACGCTAAACGACTCGCCAAAGCTGTCTCCAAATATCAAGATTCTTCTCAAAGGGTGTAAGGACAAGCTTCTCATTTTCCTCCGGTCTGAAAAAAAATCATTCAACACATGTAAAAGGAATTATATAAAAAAACTGAACTCATATACTGTATTCCTCTCAGTTCTAATAAATCAGTTATCTGTAGTATGAATTCATTGCAATTCAAATTTTCAAAGGTGATTTATCAGTCAGTTAATCATAAGAACTTTACCTTGCTAGACTGCGATGCCAAGTCAAGAAAGCTTGTCTTTCATTGGCATCAAGCTCCTCCACGGACATGTTCACACTCCATGGCGGCCTAAAGGAGAACAAAGAGTCAGAACAAACAGACAGAGGAGAGTTGCAGAAATAATTTGGTTAAAAGAAATACCTGAGTGGAACTTGGAGACTGCCAGCATGCAGCACCTCGTCTCTCTTCTGAAGATCTCACCTCTCTTCAGGCATCATTTCACTAGTGCTAGAGCTTGTATCCCTGCTCCCATGCAATGCTAATACCACATGCGCTTAAACTCAATAGCACCAAAATAAAACATTAACTTAGGAGTAAATCATTTTACTTTTGCAAAGCTGGGGAATTTCAAGCTTAACCGTTAAAATACCCAGCTTAGTTATCGAGATAAAATTGCAACCCAAGTCAAAAGAAAAAGGAAATAACACACTCTTCTTGTCGCAAATTCAATAGAAAATAACTCAGGCGAATGGGGAGGTCAAGGGCAAACTGGTTGGCGACGGAGAGATGCTCAGCCTCGTCGGCTTGTTCGATGATGGCACCAATGTCGGTGACCTCTGGGACCGATTCCAAAATCTTCTTCTGCTGATTTCGGTAGAAACGACCCTTTTCCTTGCTCTGCTGGATCATCTGGTTGTGCAGCCTCACCAGAGCCCTCCCAAAGCCCGACTTCTGATTCTTTCCCATTGTCATCAAAATCAAAAGGAAACCCCCTAAACAAGTATCAACACGAAACTCTCGTCCAAAACCCTAAAATTTCCCTGGCGTCTGGAAAGCTTTTCTTCTCCGTTCTATACTTCTGCTGTCACCTTGTCGAGACGAGGATGGGCTGCACCGATTTTCCACAATAGGACCTTCAAAACAGAAGGCTGAAGCTAAAGGAAACGATCCAGCTTCAATGACTTTCGCTGGCCGTCGAGAGAGGGAAAATCAGTAACAAGAGTGGCGAGATTTTCGTGTCTCTTGTTCAGCTCGACGATGCCAAACTCGGAGAAGAGAAGAGAAGAGAAAGAAACAAAACACAAAAGGTGGGACGGCAACCAACGGTAATAAATTCCCAAGTCATAAGTTAAAAGATGAAGTAACACTACAAAAAAAAAGGTATTTCGTAGCGGTGCATTTGTAGCGGTTATATTAAACCGCTACAAATTATAGTATTTGTAGCGGTTTTTTCCTAAACCGCTACAAATTTGTAGCGGCAAGAATATTTGTAACGGTTTCCTACAAAAAACCGCTACAAATTTAGCGCGAAATTCCCGCCAAAACTTGTAGCGGTTATTTTGTAACGATTAATGCACATAAACCGCTACAAAATACCAAAGGTCAGAATTTTGTAGCGGTTAAAAACAGCTACAGAATTTCAAGAGACTCCAAATTTGTAGCGGTTCTGGGCAATAACCGCTACAGAATTTCAAATGTTGTGAAGATTTGTAGCAGTTATTATAGAACCGCTACAAATTTGGATATTTGTAGCGGTTAGAGTAGCGGTTATTTTGAATAACCGCTACTAATATCTGGCCTATTTAAACCCTCACCTCCGTCATTTCTCATTTTGCTCATTTTGTTTCCTGAGGTTTCTCTGAGTGGTTTATTCGATATTTGAGCGTTCAGACGAGTCTATAGGAGTTTTTGGTCAGTATTCCGCAGTATTTACACTTGAGGTACGTATATAACACGTATTTTTATTTATATTTGTATTTTTATTATATTTTTGTATAATAATGGACTAATTTTTTTTTTTAATTTGTACAGTTGATATGGCTTCAGGACAGGATAAGGGGAAGGCCCCTGTGCTCCCCAGACCGACTTTACGGGGTGGCAGCAGCCGGGCAGGGGGCAGAGGGAGGGGGCAGCGTGCAGTCAGGGCTACCGCGACATCTCAACCCAGCCCCCCACAGGCACCGCCGACGATCCCACAGGCGACGACTGTACCAGAGGTGCCTGAGGTGGAGGGGACAGATATTAGCGTTGAGGACTTCCTCAACGAGGAGGAGTTCGAGATCCCATTAGTGGGTTCAGGGAGATGGAGCAGTTCCTCGATGAGGAGGACGCTCGGGAGCAGAACAACCCACGAGGGTCGTCTTCGCGGTCCACTGGGTTTGAGGTGCAGGTCGAAGGTAAATTAATTTTTTAATTTAGTAAATTATTTATTTAAATTAGAAATATTAACTTTGAATTATAATTTATCTAACGTGCGGTCAACTGTGCAGATGAGCAGGGGAACGTGTCGACGAGGAGGCTGGATGTGGCCGGTCTGAACAGCATGGACCGGTCCCTGCGAGTTATAGTGCCGTGGAACGAGGTCACTGACCAGCCGATCCACAATGGGGGTCACCTGCTCAACCGCTTCCTGAGCGACCTGGGATCGAATTGGATGCGGTTCCCCCTTCACTTCCCGACGTGGAGGCACATTCCGAAGGGGCCGAAGGACCAGGCTTGGGAGGAGGTGGTTCAGGTAATTAAAACTATTTAATTAATATTTTTTGTAATTAATTCTATTTAATTATTTTTTTTAAATTATGATTTTTAGTATTATTGATATTTAAATGTATTTTTTTCAGCTGCGGTTTGCCGTCCGGGCCAACCGGAAGAGGTACGCCATCGTGAAGATGGGCGACGCTTGGAGGAACAGGAGGAACCGTCTCTTCCACAGTGTGGATGGGGACGGGACGATGCCTCTGGAGCAGCTGCAGGAGAGCGTCCCGGACGGCGTGCCGCCGAACGACTAGGCGCGTTTCGTCCAGTTCAGGAGGAGCCCTCAGGCGCAGGTAATGTATTTATTATATTTTTGATATATAATTTTCTAATTGTTAAATATTAAATTATAATTTCAATTTAATTTGTATTTAATTTCAAATTTTATAATACATTTAATTATTTGTTTTTCCAGGAGCTTTCTCAGAGGAACGCCGCGATCCGGGCGCAGCAGACGATCCACCACACAGCAGGATCGAAGACCTTTGCTGTGACCTACAGCGAGCTGGTAACTTTTCAAGTGCTTCACTTACTTTTAGCTGATTATTTCATAATACTAATTGTTTTGTAATTGTTTCAGGAGACGAGGGCACAGCAGGAGAACCGTCAGACGGACTATGCGGAGCTGTACGCCATCACACACAGACACCGTGACGGGACTGCGACCTCTTAGCAGTAAAGGCGGCGATTGTAAGTTATTTTATTATTATATTTTTTATAAAACCAAGTTAATAATGAAAAATGGTAATTATTAATTGTTTCATAAAATGGCAGGAGCGGATGCAGCTGTCGCAGGCTGAGCTGCGACAGACCCAGCCTGAGGAGTCACAGGGGTCAGTGTACCCGACGGCTCCTTTGAAGGCGGGTCTGGCTCAGGCTGAGCACCCCGGACGCGTGCGGGGTATGGGGATAGGCGCCAGACCCAGCATGGTCTACGGCAGGAGCGCCGCCTCTGAGGCTGGCAGCTCTAGAGGGGTCAGACGTCCGAGGGACGAGTCTATTGACCAGCTGCGGTCAGATTTGGAGCAGACGCAGCAGCAGCAGATGCAGGTGCAGCAGCAGCAGCTGCTGTAGGTCCACGCAGATACGATGTACGCTCAGCAGACGCAGTGGCGTGAGATCGCGAACACCATGCTCGAGGGAGCTTGGAGTCGGCTGTTCCCGAACGAGCAGCATCCAGTGGTCCCCCCTGTCCCTCGCTACGTCGTCCCGAGTACTACTCCTCCTGCTACAGCTCCTCCTCCTGCTGATGACGATGGTGCGGTTCAGTCTGCGTAGCGGCCCGATCCAGCGGCATCTGAGGGAGCCCCACCTGAGGGAGCACCAGAGGATCAGCCCCCAGCTCCTTAGTTTAGGACATTTTCTTTTCTTTTAAACATTTGTAAATATTTATGAGATTTTATTTCAGAATTTTCTTATTGTGTTTTATATAATTATATTTATATTATTAGGTCGCTTTGAAATAATTTATAAATGATTTATATCTAAATTTTAAAAAAAAATTATATATATATTTGTAGCGGTTATGAGTTCATAACCGCTACAAATGTATATATTTGTAGCGGTTATTAGTGCATAACCGCTACAAAGATATATGTTTGTAGCGGTTATACACTAATAACCGCTACAAACACTCAAATCATTTGAATTTTGAATTTGCCGCCTTTGTGCACATTTGTAGCGGTTATCTTATGTACAACCGCTACAAATTAGAAAATTATTTTTATATTTAATGTCCAACGGCTTTAATATTAGTAGCGGTTTAACATATATAACCGCTACTAATACGTTGAACATTAGTAGCGGTTATATATATAAAACCGCTACTAATACTCAACAAGTACATTTTGAATTTCCCACCAATTAACGGCTTGAATATTAGTAGCGGTTTTATATATATATAACCGCTACTAAATTATAAACGTTGGAATTTCTATAGCGGTTGGTGTAGCGGTTTAATAACCGCTACAAAGTTATAAACGTTGGATTTTCAAAATATAAGGTTCTAGGCATTCGTCATTATCTTCTCACTCATCTTCTTCTCTATACTTTCTTCTCTCTCACTTGTAGCTATGGATAAATCATGGATAAGGTTGCCGCGCAATTCTCCTGAATATTTGTACGGATTAAATAGTTTCTTAGATTTCGCATTCACTCACGCCAGCTGTAACGGCAAGATCGTCTGTCCGTGTCGGAAATGCAAGTTCAAGAAGTGGCATCCACGAAATGTTGTGAAGGAACATTTGCTTGTGAAGCCTTTCCCTGAGGACTATACATTCTGGGCAGTTCATGGTGAGAAGGCCGGCATTAGATATGACGAGGCTCTTCCTCGAAGTTCTCAAGTAGGCGTTCAAGTAGATGAAGATGATCCTGTGAATGATGCTGTGTGTGATGCGTTTGGAGTTCAAGGCGACAACTTCAACGAAGAAGTGCACGGCTCTGAGCCGGCTTTTATGGGGAATGAAGCAGCTCAGGATTTTTTCAGCTTGATAGATGAGGCAGATCGTCCTTTATATCAAGGTTGTCGCAAATATTCTAAATTATCTTTCTTGATCAAATTGTATCATATTAAGTGCTTGTGTGGGATCACGGATAAGGGGATGTCGATGTTGCTCGACTTATTACAAGATGTATTCCCCGACGCCGAGATTCCCACAACCTTCTACGAGGCCAAGAAGATCATCAACAGGTTGGGGTTGAATTATCAAAAGATTGATGCGTGCCCAAATGATTGTATGCTGTATTGGGGAGACGATTGTAGCAGGGAGACGTGCAAGAGATGTCACACATCGAGGTACAAGACAATTCGGAAGGGGAAAAAGCAGAAGAAGAAACCTGCAAAGATTCTCAGGTATTTCCCTTTGAAACCTCGTCTACAAAGATTATTTATGTCGTCTAAAACTGCGGAGCACATGAGGTGGCATGCCGTTGATAAAAACGAAGACGGTAAATTAAGACATCCGCGGGATACAGCTGCTTGGAAAACGTTTGACAACGACTTTCCAGATTTTGCGACTGACCCCAGAAATGTCCGGCTTGCGTTGGCGACCGACGGTTTCAATCCTTTCGGGAATCTTAGCACAAGTTACAGCATTTGGCCGGTAGTCTTAGTTCCCTACAACTTACCCCCCTGGATGTGTATGAAACAAAGCTCTTTCATTATGTTTATGATCATTCCAGGCAAAAAGGCACCGGGCAATGACATCGATGTGTATCTCCAACCGCTTATTGCGGAATTGCTTGACCTGTGGAATGTCGGCTTGGAGACGTACGACGCTCACAGCAAGACTTTGTTCAACATGTGTGCAGCCTTGATGTGGACGATCAGTGACTTTCCTAGCCTTGGCACATTATCTGGTTGGAACGTGCACACTGGGTCGGCGTGTCCGGCTTGCAATTTCGACTCTGACGCATTGCGCCTTCCCCACAGCCGAAAGTGGTGCTTTATGGGGCATCAGAGGTTTCTCGATGGAACGCATAAGTTCAGATTGCAACGGAATCGCTTCAATGGGAAACCAGAGAAAAGAGGACCACCTCAGACTTTGTCCGATATAGATATCTTACAGCAGCTTGAGCATGTTGACTTCGAGTTTGGAAAAAGCGACGATTCAGCACAAACTCGCCAAAAGACGCGCAGGACTTCGGCGCCTCAGCAGTGGAAGAAGATAAGTATCTTTTTCACGCTTCCGTATTGGAGATCTAATTTACTTCGCCACAGTCTTGATGTAATGCACATTAAAAAGAATGTTTGCGACAATGTGCTGTATACGCTGCTTAACGAACCCGGCAAGACAAAAGATCACCTTCAAGCTAGGAAAGATTTACGCGACATGGGAGTTCGTGAAGACGCTTGGCCAGATGAGAATGACAGATTTACACCGGCAAAGTTTACCCTCACAAAACCGAACAAGGATGTGTTCCTCGCGACGTTGAAGAAATTAAAAGTTCCTGATGGGTATTCACGCAACATTTCTCGATGTGTCGACTTGCAGGCTCGAAAGGTTGCTGGCCTGAAGAATCACGACTCACATGTTCTTATGCAGCAGTTACTCCCTCTGGCTATAAAGAATACACTTTCTCCCGATGTTTCCATCGTTTTGGTGGAACTTTGTTCTTTCTTTCGGAAGTTGTGTTCTAAGGTTTTGATCGTTGAGGAGCTCGATCAGCTGCAGTCGAAAATCATTCTTACGCTTTGTCACTTGGAGATGATCTTTCCTCCGTCTTTTTTTACTGTGATGGTTCACCTCACAGTCCACCTCGTTCATGAAATAAAGCTCGCTGGACCAGTACAATATCGTTGGATGTATCCGATTGAGAGGTACTCATTTTAAATATGTGCTTTCATTTATTGTCCGTATTTAATGTTTGCTCGTCGTCCTTTTCATCATTTTATATCAATTTTCTCTTATGTACTTCATAGGTTCCTTGGGAAATTAAAATCTTACGTGAGGAATAAGGCGTGGCCAGAAGGTTCTATAGCTGAAGGCTATATAGGGGATGAGGTGCTATATTTTTGCTCAAGGTACTTTGATGATCTTGAGACGGCTTTCAACCGCCCGCCTCGTGTTGACGATTGTCCTGAACCTGCGCCGACATCAGGAGAATTTATCCCTCATGTTGGTAAACCAGTTGGAGCAACTGAGAACTTCAAACTAACGGCAACTGAGAAGTTCCAAGCACATAGACATGTCTTGATTAATTGCACTCAAGTTGAGCCTTTCATACGGTAAGAATTGTACACTCACATGTATGTTATTCGATCTATATCTTTCGTAACATTTCTCACTTTCATTTCACTAACGCCTTTCCATTATTAATTGCAGGGAATTCAGAAGTCATGTCAAGCGTCAGCTCAGGATCCGTACACAGACATCCTCGGAAGTTGATAGGAGGGTCCACAGAGAATTCCCGGCCTGGTTTGCGCGCAGAATACTAAATGACCACAACCCACACTCACCGGATTTCAGAGCTCTCGCAATCGGCCCTCTTGATCATGCAAAACGGTTTACAGCATACAATGTCAATGGTTTTAAGTTTTGCACGGTTTCACGGGATCAGGGATTGCAAACACAGAATTCGGGTGTTTATGGCACATTTGGGACAAGGAGTTATGCGAGCAGCAGTGACGCCAACATGCAGTTCGGAGGCGTCCCTTACTATGGCAAGCTTCTTGATGTGGTCGAGCTTAATTATCAAGGCCGTTTCACCGTGACGCTGTTCAAGTGTTTGTGGGCAAATACCACGACTTCTCGGGGACTAATAACTGACGACCTAGGGATCACATCAGTCAATTTCTCACGCCCGATTCATACTGGTATTTCTCAAGATGATGAGCCGTATATTCTAGCTTCAGAGGCACATCAGGTTTATTATGTCGAGGACGAGCGGCATAGGGATTGGCACATGGTCGTTCATTTAAAGCCAAGAGACCTTTACGACATGGGTGAAGCCGATAACATCGCCTACGAGAGTGAGCCATTTCAGCCAGCTGATTTTGAAAACTACTTCCCTGAAGGCGATGACAATTTACCTCTACTGCGGTGAGTTTTTTTAAGTCCACGTCATTTCAATTAAATTTTTTAAATTTAATAATACATTAATAACAATATTTTTTCTACAAAATTTCTGTAGGGATGGCGACGATGAGTGATCAAATTCAATTGTAAAAAATTTGTCTTTACAAAAAATGCAAAAAATTTGTGTTAAAATAAAATGTAAAAAAAAATTAAAATAATATTTGTAGAATTCAAGTGTAAAAAAATTTTCTTTACAAAAAATGCAAAAAATTTGTGTTAAAATAAAATGTAAAAAAATTTTTTTTTTAAAAATTAATATAATATTTGTAGCGGTTATTAAACCGCTACAAAAAATTAAATAACCGCTACTAAATAATAACCGCTACATTAACCGCTACAAATAATTAAACCGCTACAAAAATATAAATAACCGCTACTAATTAGTAACCGCTACATTAACCGCTACAAATAATACGTAAATCCCTATAAATACCCTTATCACAACTCATTTCAAACACTCCCCAATTTCTTTTCACCTTACCCTTCTTTCATTTCCTCTCATTTATAACTTCTTTCGTATGAGTAGAGGAGCTGAATAATACGATCAAATATGGTAACAAGATTTTCAATTTCTTTTAGAATACTTCTTTCCTTTCTATAAAATTTATTCTAAACATCTTTTTTTCTAGATATATCTTAACTCTATCTCATTTTCATCTATTTTTCATATACAATTACATTATATTATAAAACATAATAATTCCTTATTACCTAACTATCGTTAATAATATTATTAATATAATTTTATACTAATCATATTCAATTAGATTTTTTCTTTTTAATTTATTAATAAGTTAAACTATTAAATAATAAACTAATTGAAATAGATAAAATAATAACAAATTAAACTATTTAATATAATTTTGAAAAAAAAGAAAAAAATCAACGTATATTTTTTAAAAAAATTTTAAATATTTGTAGCGGTTATTAAACCGCTACTAAATAACGCGCCTTTTTAAAGGTAAATTTAAATTTTTTTGCGGCAAATTTGAATTTCATGAAATTCAAATTTGGTAGCGGTTTCTTAACCGCTACAAATAAAAAATGTCATTTTTAACAAATTTTCATTTTTATATATTTGTAGCGGTTTTTTAACCGCTACAAAAAAAAAATTCTTTTTAAAGCTGTCAATAAAATTTTTTATATTTGTAGCGGTTATATAACTGCTACAAATATCTCTTGATTTTGTAGCGGTTACTATTAACCGCTACAAAGTTTGTAGCAGTTATTTTTGATTGAGTAGCGGTTTTATAAAACCGCTACAAAGCCGCTTGCAACATACGATTTAGTAGCGGTTTTTCTAACCGCTACTAACCTAGTTTGTAGCGGTTAGAACCGCTACGAATACCTATTTTTAACCGCTACTAAATCACGTTTTTTTTGTAGTGTAAGTGTTTTACCTCACTTATTTTAGGATAATAAATCCTTATTACATAAATCAAGATAAAACTCTTCTTACATATTTACCTCGTATACCGTGAATCACGATTTATAAGCACTTATTACCCAAAAATAAACTATCCCAAACAAACACAAAGATGGGAGCTTTTTTAAAAAGCTCCTTATTACAATCATGATCTAATTAGGTAGACGCTCACCTAAACATCAGATAAAAGAACAGTGCCATTCAGGCTTATCTACTACCTAATCGGGCTTATATAAGGCCGAAACGCCTCTCCAAACACTCACATACATATGTTTGATTCATCAAAAATAATATAAGTTAGAATCAGTAAAGGGGTTATGGGTCAAAATCGATACCGGAAGTGGTTCATAAATACAAGTCATGATAAATTTCATTATTAAAACCTAACAAGTTGCATTGTATTATTTGCTATGCCTTGGTTCTGAAAACGTCTCTCTGTTGATTTAAGCCAAGCCAATAGAGTTGCAGATAAATGGGATCCATGGGACCCTTGAGTTTGATCCTTAATTAAAGGATTAGTCAGACATAGTAGAGGGGGTTATGGGTCAAGATCGATCCGTATGGGGGGTTTCATAAATTCATTCACACCAATCCTTTAAATCCCATTACGTGGATCATTTGAGGCCCGTTGGTTCTGAAAGTTGTATAGACTGTTATTCAAAAATACGAAAAATAAAGTTGTATAGACCGGGGGGGGGGGGGGGTCTTAAGTTTGGCATTCATAACTCTCCTCTCTGGTGGTTCATGGAGAGGATAGGCTTCTGGTCTTTGACCTTTTATTTTGATTTGCTCAACTATTGGGAGCCTTGTGACTGTATGTACGTTTATTAATTGACATTAGTCTTGTCCTTTTCTTTCCTCGTGGTAGGGTCTTTTTTCTCTATGGACTCAAATGTATTATTTGTTTTATTTTTTCTGTTATCTTCATTACGCGTAGAGGTAGAGGTGATAATATGTTCTTGTCCATTGGATTTGGCTAATATATCATGGGTTAGGATTATATGGGTTTGAACCTAAAAAAACTGCATTAATATGGGTTGGCTAAACCATAATTGTTGGGTTGGCAGGTTAGCCCGCCCAACCCATACTATTTTTTTTCAATTTTTTTAAACAATATACTTAAATTATTTTTTTTAAAAACCTAAACCATAAAAAAAATTAAAAATATATTACAAATTAAACATTCATCATAAATCCACATATGACAAAATAAACATAAATCTAAAAGTCATAAATAGAACTTAAAAATAATCAATAATTAGTTAATATTAATAATGTTCGAATTTGAAGCATGCTGTAAAGTTATAAGATTTTTTTGAGCTCGATCACTTTGTTTTTCCACAGGTAAATTCGCCACTACCACAAATATTATTGGGTTTGGGACTTTGGGTTTTTCGACTTGGGCCTTGGGACTTTCGGACTTGGATCTTGGGTTACATAAAAAAATATGAGTAAGCTCGTCAACCTGATGGTCCAACCCGCTGCGGGTTGAGATCATATGGGGTTGAGTCTAAAAGAACCGCTTTCAAACGATCCCAATTTTTTAGAACCCAAACCGCCCATTTTATCGGGTTGTCCGAGATCAACCCACGGTCTAAACCCACATTACAAGTTCTTTACACGTGATCAAATAAGAGCCACTGATATCCTTAAGATCTAAATATTGATTTTAATTTTTTTAAAAATTATCATAATTGTAGGACTAGTGCATAAAAATGGATTTTAATTTCTAAATCTTACCACGTGTCTATTCTTGAATTATGCATCAACAAAAAATTAAAAAAAAAAACATCAAGACAAAATTGAAGTTTAACTCTCATTTCCCTACTCACAAAATTTGAGTATTTTGCTATCTTTTGTATAACTATAATATATATTGTAATAATTAAAATAATGAGCTTTTCCTAGTATTGGAAATTTGGAATGCTATGCGATCACAATCGATACAACGACCTTTATTAATGTTCACTGTGAATATTGTAAGAATGAACTCCAAGCAGTCTCCTGGCTCCTTTAGGAACTTTTAAAAAGTGTTTTTCAAATATTTTTTGTAAACTGAGATAAAAATCTTATTATATATTTTTATAAAAGTACTTCTAAAAAGTTAAAACAAATGGGCACAAGTACTTATTTGGAATCACATTTGGAATCCCCAAAAGTATTTATTCATGTAAATCGAGCCAAAACTTCTCTCACATACTTACTTCATATATCGTAAATCATTATTGAAAAGTTGTTTTTGAAGGCTCTAATCCACATTCCAAATAAACACATATCTTGTGATAGAGATTAATACACTGTGTGACTGCAATATATATCCTCAACCTCTACCCATCATTATGAATTACCATAAGTAATATGTAAAATTAAAAATAGTTGAACACCTAAATCATACAGCAGGAACAAATTATTAATCTTCTGTTGACTAAAGCACAATTTGGTTTCAGCACCGGCACTTGAAAGAAATGAGTCAACATGTTATTTGTACCCTTATCGATCGTAGTGCTTGGTTGGATCATTTTATTTTAAATGATTTTATGATATACTCATAAAATAAATATATAAGAGGGATTCTGTTGGAAGAAACACAAAATAGCTTAAAAAAGCTCTCCTAAACATTTGCGTTGTTGAATAATTTTATTAACAGACCAATCCTCATAACATAGTTTTATTAGTCATGGTAAAACTATATGTAGTCATCTCTCAATTATACATAATATAATAAAAAATTAAACCTAAGAAAATATGTTAAGAGAAGGGAAAATCACTGTGCAGTTCCAAGAACAATAAAAAATTACAAAAAAGTCTTTAGGGACTGCATTGTGATTACTTCGGAATGTGAAATTACTCTGTTGTCCCCATTGAATAAAAAGAAAAGGAATAACAAATGCCTTTTTTGACAAATGTTTATGCATATTTTAACAACTGGATAAGCTATTTTGACACGTTCATTTTCCTCCCTGGAGAAGTTTTGGAATTTCAGAACTTAATGTCCCTACTTTGACAAGTGCATATATCTTTTTTGACAAGTGCTTATGCCTATTTTAGCAACTGCATGAGTTATTTTGACAATTTCAGTTTCCTCCCTTGTAAGAATAAGATGTATAAAGGAGGCACAACCTATGAGGATTTTCAAAGAATCATATCATCTATAATTGAAAAAAAAAGTAATGAAATTTGTTTGAAATTAAAAGTTACTTTGAAATTTCAAAAATTTCTCCAGGGAGAAAAATGAACTTGTCAAAATAGCTCATCCAGTTGTCAAAATAAGTATAAGCACTTATAAAAAAAGCATATATTATTCCTTTCCTTTTTATTCAATAGGAACAATAAAGTAATTTCACATTCTAAATTAATCATAATTCAGTCTCTAAAAACTTTTTTGATAGGGGAATTTGGTTTGGGACTTTTTTTATAAGTTTTTATTATCCTTGGGACCTCACAGTGATTTGCCCTTAAGAGAACAAAAGATGACGTAAAAGCCGTAACAAAAAATTATCTGTGTACAACTAAAGTTGGCCCTCCATTCATTGCTTGGTTACCTTCCCTAGAATCTCCATCATGACGATATACTAAGTACACTTAATAAGAGCTTATAAGAGTCTTCACTGATTAATTACTCTTTACTCATTCATCTAATACAATCTAACAATTTTCATCCTTGTCACCAGCGTGGTGTTTTGGCTGATGTGTTGTGGTGAGAATGGCTTCAGAAAACAGGGGACTTGCGGGACAGGTAGTAGAATGACAAATAGAGGTCGATTAGATGTACAGCTTCAATGGAAAAATTCGTCGGAGACAAAAAAGACAGTATGCAAGCTTATAGGGAAGGTAGTATCGATAACTAGAATGGGATTTGTGATAGTGAGCGACTCGGTTAAAGCGACGTGGAAGGTCTCGGGGGAATTGGATGTGAAAATGATCGGGTTCAACCTGTTCTCATTTACATTTAAAGATCCAAATGAGGCCGATAGGATACTAAAAGACAGTCCATGGGTGGTTCGGAATAACATCTTGAGCTTGCAAAGAAGGAGAGCTTTCTTAAGTGATAATGAAGTGTTGATAAATTCATGTGAGTTCTAGGCGCAATTCCACAATATCCCACTGGAAGGGAGGATGGCTGATAATATTAATCTAATAGCTAGCAAAGTCGGTCGTGTAGTTAAAATTGAAAATCCAGAGGAGGGGAGATACGCGAGAAGAAACTTCGCTAGGGTGAGAGTTGAGGTTGACATTGAGAAGCCGTTGGTACCGGGCTTTCATGCTTCAAGACCTGATAATTTAGAAGATGTCTGGATCCAGGTGAAGTATGAAAAGCTAGTAAGATTTTGTTTTAACTGTGGAAAATTGGGACATGAAGGTAGACTTTGTGAGGAGGAAACGATGGAATTCGTAATGCAAGGGGTGATGTGTGGGTATGACGCGACACTGTGTGCTCAGGCGGTAAGGGAACAAAGCAATATGCAGTCTGGCTGGAATCAATGAAGATCGCCGGAGAAGAGGGAAATGAGAGAGGAAGGAGACCGTAATAATTACCTTTCTCGGAAGCAAGGTTGAGCGCAGTCTGACACAGAGTGGGAAGAAGTTTCGTGTGATCAAAAGTCAGAGATGAGAGGCAACATTAGGGGTGGGTCCCATCAATTTCAAAAGTCAGCGGGAATATCACAAGAATTGGTAAGGTGTGCGAATTAAATACTGAGAGTTTAAATCAACACGTGGGGGCCAAATTAATGCGGGCTCAATGTGGAAGGCCCAATCCAGTAGCAAAAAAGAAGGGGAATGCGAGTTAGACTAACTTATTAAGAAAATAGATGGGTCTAATAGTACTATTCGGGCCAGACATGAGAAATTAATTAAAACCCAACCAAATTACTGAGTAGAGCTGGTAGAAGAGGACGAAGATAGTGGTAATAATCCAGGAGCTGTAGTGCCTTATCAGAGCAAGGAAATTGGAGAGCTCACTGCTGGGATTCATGACGTCAAGCTAAAGAGAAAAGCTGATGCTCTCACGGACTCACCACTATGCAAAAGAAGAAAGGATCACAAGAAAGAATCACCTAGAAGTGTTGGGGAACGAGAAATGGCAGAAACAGAGTTGCAGAGATGGGCAGACGAGGAGGGGTCGAATCCCTTTAATTATAGGTACGAAGGAAATATGTATTTTGATATTGAAAGTAGCCCTAGAAATTTTGTCAGAGGCCGAAAAAAGGTTAGGAAGGCGCTTTTTCTGGAAAATTCTTCTAATCTTGAAATTGTGCTAAGGGGTGAATCAGCTAGAGGGCATGTAGTAATGGCAGAAAAGGAGGGTTCAGATAATAAGGGAGAAGCTAAGAGGTGTGGTGGCTGGCGTGAGACAGCCACCAAGCAGCCATGAATTATTTTAGGATGGAACTGTTAGGGGCTTGGAACTACCCTGACAGTTCGTAACCTGAAGTTCCAATGTGAAAAATTGAAACCGAAATTGGTATTCCTCTCGGAGACTAAAATGAAAAGAAGAAAAATTGAGAAGATTAGGAGAAAACTCAAGTATGACTGTGAAGAATACTTTGAACCTTTAGGAGGATCAAGAGGACTAGCAGTATGGTGGAAGGAAGAGATACAATTCAGAGTGGGTCTTGTGAGCAGAAATATTATTCATTTAGAAGAGGTGATAACTGAAGGCAAAAAGGTTGGGAATATGAGTTTAATTTATGGACTAACAGAATTAGCTTCAAAATTGAGGTGGTAGGCAGAGTTAGAGAAGCTTAATCTAGGACCTGAGACACCATAGATTGTTTTAGGAGATTTTAATGATTTATTGTATGCTTCAGACAAAGAAGGTGGTAGGGATTGTGTGCAAAAAGACTTGGATCGATTTAGAACTTTCATGATTAATTGTGACTTGATGGAATTGTATTTCGTTGGGGGGTAGATTTACATGGACAAACAACCGTAAAGGAGGTGATTTCATAAGGGAGAGGTTAGATAGGGCAATAGTCAACATGCAATAGAGGACTTTGTTTCAAAATGGAAAAGGACATATATTGGAGTCAATAGGGTCAGACCATTGCCCTATATTCATTGAGTATGAACAAAGGGAGGTGAAAACTCCTCCCTTTTTTTCGTTTCAATGCTAGATGGGTTAATCATCCAGACTTATTGGAAGTTGTTAAGGCAAATTGGAGGAGGGATGGGGGTAATGAAGAGCTGTTTGAATTTGTAAGATGCCTGAATAAATTAAGAGAAGGACTAAGTGTGTGGGGTAGAAGGGAATTCAAGAATGGGCATAAAGAAATTAATTTCCTAATGACTAAGGTGCAAGAATGTCTAGATGTTGATTGGTCTCCTGAGAAAGCTGCTAAAATTGCGGAGCCGAAAAAGAAGATTGGTGAGTTATGGAAACAAGAAGAATTATACTAGGCCCAGAAATCCAGAATTGAATGGCTGAAATGTGGGGATAGGAATTCAAAATTTTTTCATATGACTACTATAAGGAGAAGAAGCCAAAACAAGATCACCAGGATCAAGGGGAATGAAGATGAATGGTTGGTAGCAGATAAGGATATTGGAGAGCATTTTGCACAATTTTATTCATCCCTTTTCGTAATAGATAGCCCAAGGGATTTTACTAAAGTGCTGGATTGTGTGGAACCGGTGATTACATAAGAAGACAATAGATCCCTATTTGCTACAATTACACCCGAAGAAGTTAACAAGGCAGCGCACCAAATGGGAGGACAAAAGGTGTCGGGTCTAGATGGCTTCACAAGGCTCTTCTACCAAAAAGCATGGGACATTGTCGAGCGACAGGTATGTGAACTTGTAATGAATTCTTTCAAAGTGGTTTCTCGTTAGATCCCATAAATGTGACTGATTTGGTTCTAATTCCCAAGATAGATTGTCCTGAAACTATGAGTGATTATAGACCTATTAGCTTGTGTAATTTCTCATATAAAATATTTTCAAAAGTCTTAGACCCTTATTGGAAAAGGTTATAGATGAGAGTCAAAGGGACTTTGTGTCGGGTAGATTAATTCAAGATAATATAGTGGTTGTACATGAAGTTTTCCATCATATGAAAAACAAAAACTAGGGTCATAGTGAAGTTGCGATTAAATTGGACATGAACAAGGCCTATGATAAGGTAGAATGGGACTTTTTTTGTTCAACAATGCTGAAGATGGGATTTGATGAGAAATGGGTAGATAGGATTTTGTGGTGCTTGAACTCTGTTAGCTTTTCAGTGATGTTGTCGGGAAAGAGAGTGGCCAATGTAAATCCCCAGAGAGGTTTGAGACAGGGAGATTCATTATCTCCGTATCTATTTATTCTGGTTCATAATGTTTTGTCTAGACTAATTGTAAGGGATAAAGATTTGGGGAAATTAAAGGGTATTACTGTTGCGAGGGACTATCCAGACATCACCTATAGTTTCTTTGCAGATGATTCAGTTCTCTTCCTTCGAGCTAAAACTGGATACTGCAGGAATTTGAAAGATATTGTGGATGAATACTGTAAAGCCTCGGGACAAAAGATTAACTTAGGAAAATCCTGCTTGTTCTTTTCTAAGAACACACCAGAAATCCTGAGGGAGGAAATTGGGCATATCTTTCAAATTCATGCAGTTGATGTTCCAGGGAACTACCTTGGGTTACCAATTATCTGGGGAAGATCCAAATCCCAAGCTCTAAATTTTGTTTTGGACAGAGGGGAGAATAAGATCCAAGGGTGGAGGAAAAATCTATTATTTGAGGTGGGAAGGGAGGTCCTGATTAAGTCGGTGGCTAATTCGATTCTGGTGTATTCTATGTCATGCTTTATATACCCTAAAACGGTCCTTAAAAGGTTAGATGGTTTAGTGTCGAGGTTTTGGTGGAATGGGGAAGGAGGAGGGAGAAAAATCCACTGGGTGTCAATGGAAAGAATGAGGAGAAATAAGAGTGAAGGGGGGCTGGGATTAAAGCCGGGAAAACGGGCCGAGCCCGTCGGGCCGGCCCTTTTAGGCCCTGGCCCTTCAAGGGCCGGGCTTGTAAATTGTAGCTTCAAAAGGAAGTCGGGCCTAAAAGGGCCGGCCTTGTAGGGCCTCGGGCTTAAAAGGGCCGGCCCTTTAGGCCCGTTTATTTTTTATTTTTTATACTTGGAAAGGAATCATGTTACATTTTTGAATTACCTTATTGAATCTATATGTCACTCTGTCCTTATATTGTATAGAGTATGATTTTTGAGTATATTGTTTTGTCTAATTGAATCATATTGTAATTTTTGAGTATGATTTTTGAGTATATTGTCCTGCCTATTTAGACTAAAATCATATTATATACTATTATGCCTGATAGAGTATGATTTTTGATGGAGGTTGTGATTATTTGACTACTTGAACCTACTGTTCAAAGTGAAACACAATCAAATGTCTTTGAAATTGATGATAGTGGCAAAGAAGGTAAAAATGATAGTCGTCATACTCATGTTGTTTAGAGGTTAGAGTATTTAGCTTCTTGCTTTCTTATACTTTGGCCTTTGTGTAAGTTATTTATGGACATGATTTTACCTTTGATTATACATTAGTAATTGTGTTTGTTTGTTGCAAGAGACGTGTTATTTAAACCTTAATGTTGACAACATTTATGTATTAAATTAGAACTTTAATCGTTGTTATTTACTAATTATATCTCTCTGGGGGAAAAACGCAGGAAAAATAGTTAAATATTGTGAAAAGGATTTCCCGGCCCTGCGGGCCGAGCCTTGAAAAACTGCAATTTTCCTGACCCCGAGCCCTTTAGGGCCAGGGCCTAACCTTCAAGGGCCGGCCCTGATTCCCAGCTCTAGCTGGGATTTAAAGACTTTGAAGCATTCAACCTTACCTTGTTAGCTAAATTGGGCGAAGGATACTACTTTATTCATATCAGATCTGGGCAAAAATTCTCAAGGCTAGATATTTTCCCAAGTGCTCTTTCTTGGATGCTAAAAGGGGAAGAACTCCATCATGGCTATGGTCTAGTATTTTAGAAGGAAGGAGTGTATTAGAGAACCAGGTGGTAAAGATTATCGGAAACAGAAGGAATACCGGATTATGGGGAGAGTCGTGGTTAGGGGAGCTGCCAAGGAAGAAATTAGGGTTAGAATGTCCTCATGAAGATTTTTTTGCATTGAGAGTGGCTGACTTAAGAAGAGGGATGGATCATAGAGCAGGAAAGGGAGGCAATTAGGAATATTATAGTAGCTTCAAGTAATAGGGATGATAGATCGGTATGGACTGGGGGTAAGAGAACTAGTTATTCAGTGAAAGAAGGATATGAGGTTGCAAAGAGTGTTTTAAGAAGATCTGAAAATATTCCAGAATCTTCAACATATTCTCAGAGGGAAGTTTGGAAAGAGGTTTAGAAGCTGAAAGTTCCTCCAAAGGCCAAAAACTTTATGTGGAGGTTGTTGTCTAATGCTCTGCCTACTCTCGAAAATTTAACAAAGAGGAAGTTGATAAATAAAATATTTGCATATTTATTTTCCCTTATATAATGATTTTATGGACGATATTTGAGCTTAATATAATATATTTAGGTGTAAAATAAATAATATTTAAAAAATAAATAAAAATAGAAAAAAAGGTCAGTACTGTAGCGTCGGTCACTATTCATGACAGAATCACTGTAGTAGGCGACAAAACACTGTAGCAATAACAGAAAAATGTGTAAATCCACCGAGAGGATACTGTTCACTATTGTAGCATCATGGAAAAAATTGACAAAACACTACAGCCTTAAGGAAACAAATGACACAACGCTGCCTATAAATACGAAGCATCAGGCGCAAATTTAGAAGACGTGGAGATATTTCTCTGAGGCATGGAGATATTCTCTAATAAGGAGAGATATTTTCTCTGACAGTTCTAAATAAATTGTGTTATTTTCTAGATTTAATTTTATGCATTGTATTACTTTTTGCATGCCTCATACATGGAAGGCTTAGTATTTGTATTACTTTTTGTATGCCACCTACATGAAAGGTTTTACCTCTTAAAGGGATGACTAGATTTTTCCATTTTTCATGCATCTTTTTGTTGTATATTTATATTTGAGAATTTAATATTCAAGTTTATGCAGTATTTTTGAGGTTTTCATTCAAGCTTTATGCAATGTTAATTTATTTTTGTTTTGTTTTAATTTTAGCATGAGCTAATTTTCCATTTTCTTATGGTGATGACGTAACTTACTAATAATGGATTGAATCTTAACTTATTAAATCTAGTTTTAATTTCTCCTTCATGATTGAGTTTTAATTATTGTTCTTAATGCTTTCATTTGATTGGTCACCTTTTGAATGATTTCAATATGCATGTTAAGACTGGAAGGAGATGCATGTGTATAGATTCTATAATTAAAACCATGACTTGCATATAAATAGGAATATATTCATATGAGTTGTGTAGTCTTACTAAGTTCCATAAATCTTAATTCATAATTAATTTCTTAAATTCATATAGGAATATATTGGATTAGCAATTAATTATAGAATTACTTGACCTTGGAAGAGGCTAGTAATTAAACTAGGGAAACTTGATTATCAATCATGTGGAATAAATTGGGCTAGAATAGATAAGTGATTCAATCCGAAATTTGTTAAGTGAAATCTAAGCCCTAGGGCTTTTTCTCATATTTGCTTTCGTATCATCTGCACTCATATTTAATTATTTTTCTTTTATTTGTACTCTCAATCACCAACGAATCGATCGACTAAATAGAATTAAAATTACCCATTTTGGTACTTAGTGATCAATCCTCGTGGGAACGATACTCTACTCACTTCTATATTACTTGATTATGACAGTGTATACTTACACTATTTAATTGATCATTTACACTCATAACAGAAGTGCTACCCTGTAGATTTATGTTTGATTTGTCAACAAAAATCAGAGTCTAGGGATCATTTATTCTTCTTTTGCAATTGGGTTAAAATGCTATAGTTTGGAAGTAATATATCTTTGAAATTTGAGGATTGTGCCAATTTTGATACATTTCAATGGATAGCAAATTGTCTCTGCGGGAATATCCTCTCTCAATGGCAAAAAGCACTAGTAACCATGACCCTTTGGCAAGTGTGGAAATCTCGTAATGCTTACTTATTTGAGAATAGGGAACCTGACCCTGTATTCACTTTCAATCAAGCTTGCAAGTTACTAGGTGAATTTTGGGAGGCCAAAGGATGGAGTAATGTGGAGGTTCAGCCAACTATTCTAAGGGTGGCAGAGATTAACGAGCAACACACATGGAAACCACCAGAAGGTAATAACATTAAAATTAGTTAAAATTGTGGATATGGAAAATAGAGTTGCCATTGCCTTTGTGGTAAGGGACTCTAATGGTTGGTTATTGGACAGGAGAGCGTGCATTTTATATGCTAGTTCAGTCTTAATGGCAGAAGGTATGACATTTCTAGATGAGGTGCAATATGTCCAGGATAACCAACTAGAAGATGTCCAATTTGAGTATGACAATCAGGTGCTGATAAATTGCCTGGTCAAGAAGTCAAGTCCATATGATTGGAGAAGCCTTATTATCCTTGAAAACATTCAAAATTCAAAGAATCTAATAGGGAACCAATCTTATGTATGGATTTCCAGGAAAGCGAACCTAGTAGTCGACTAGGTTGCTAGAGTATCTTTGGGAGGGTCTTGCCCATCAGATTGGGTTGAGTGGCCATCGGTGCAGTTGCTGAATCTACTGGAAAAGGATGCGAGGAACATGGCAAGGGAGCCTAACTGATTCATATTTTGGGATGTAATATTGTAGTTGTAGCGTTATGATAGAGTAGAGTAGTTTAATAGTAATGTTGTAATTTATGTTAACGCTCGACTAATGTTGATCTAGTTATGGCATGAATGAATCAGGTTTATTGGCAAAAAAAATACAATCTACAAATATTTATAATCATCGTCTCATATTTATAGTGATGGAAAGACTATATATATATATATATATATATATAACTTTTAAAAAAAGTTAAAAATATTAACTTGACCATTACGTTGGGCTTTCAAGTTCAAGGGCCGGAGGTTCATCATCGATTTAAAATAACTGAAGAATGCTGCGTTTACACTTTCCTTATGCCTGGCACATTTATAAAAAAAAAATTCAACCCATTTATAAAAAAAAAAATTCAAGCACAATGTTCACCTCCAAAAAAAATTTAAGTACAATGTAAAAATTATTTTTAATGTATTTTTCGGTTAAAAAAATAATACTAAAAATAAAATTTTATACATTATTAGATTAACTACATTTGTAAAGAATCTGATATTATATTAGTTACACTATGAGTGCGTTGAAAATTGGGCTTTATATCAATGTTTAGAGCAAAATACTCTAACCTCCCTTACGTTTTATCTTAATTACACAGATCTCCCCTCTATTTTAAAAATATACACTTAAGTCCAAACCGTTAACCCCGTTAAGGATTTATATTTTTTAATTAAAATTTATATTAAAATAAATTTTATTTACTAATTTATTCTTCATCGTTACTAATTTCCTAATTTTGACTAAAATTGTTTAGTAATTTAAGAGTTTCTTTTTCTTAATTTTTTACTTTTGTAAATAGTTATATGTTAAATTTTTTTCATATTAAGATAAATACTTAATTAATTTAGGCATAGAAAAATTAATTAAAAATATGATTAATCCTATTAATAGATACATACTAAAATAAAAATATTTATAAATATTTGTGCAAAAAATGTATTTAAAAAAAATAAAATTTAAAATTAATATAAGTCATACTGTATCAAATTTACATTATTAATAATATATTGTGAATAAAACATTTTTTTTTTCTTTTTTCCTTTCATTTGAAAGGTATATTTTTTAGTCATTTAAAAAAATACTAAATAAATAAGTTCCAATAAATATGATAAAAATTTAAAATTTTATAATATAATAAAAATTAAAAAAATTTATAATATATTGGAAATTTTAAACATACATGTATTAGAATTATTTTTTTGCCTAAAAATTTATTTTTAGGCAAAAATAAATGTTTATTCATTTGTTGAAAAAAAGATATTTTAGTTAAGTAAATGCTTAATAGTCAAACTTAACGGTCAACTAACGGTTGGGTGGATGGAAATGGAATATCAAATATGCAAGGGAGGTTTTTGTAACTTGCATTTTAATTTCAAGGGAGGTCTATATACGTTTTTAAAATAGAGGGGATACTTGAATAATTTAAGTAAAATAGAGGGGTAGTTAGTATATTTTACTCTAATGTTTATATTAGTTGCCCTATTAGTCAGTTGAAAATTCTTGGTCATCAATTACATACGGTCTTGGATTTCGCAAGTCGCCTAGCAATTCATTCGCGTAAACCAAAGATCCAATGTTTATATTATACTAGTAGCTATTTATCTTTAGTTTCTAGAAACTTGCATAGTCATTAATATGCCACAGAGAATGGGGGAACGGTGGTAACATGCTTGATATAGACTAACTTTTTTTTTTTGGATGAAATATATAGGCTAACTTTTAGTATCATGGAAATAGACTCTATTGATGCTGCTATTTTGATATCACCTGCTCTTAAATATAGGAATTGGACAATTGGTCTACTTTAATTATAAATACAAGACTTCAATAAATTTTATCTCTCAAAATTTTTCTCCAATGCTTCCTATTGATTGTACATATAATAAGGGTATTTTCATCAAGGGGTTGTTATACAATGCCCATGATTAAAAAGGATATTTTGTAAAAAAAACCAAGTTAATTAATTTTGTTAATATCCCCAAATTGGTAATCTAGCTTTTGTTGTCACGCCCTTATTTTAATTTCATCTTTACCAGAGTATTCACGGAAAACGATATGCGGTTCGGTAGGCAACACAGGAATAGCATAACTATACTGATAATATGAGCATGATTACATAAATTCCCCACAGGGGTTTGTACATGATACTTACGATTAAGGTAACCGTACAAGACTACTATGGTGTCTAAACTCATCCTAATGAAACGGAGACTTCTTCCTGTCTTCATTCCACTACTGTAATCCCCTCGTATGGTACTCTGCATTGTTGTTTGCATATCTTCTGTCGTCTCTTGTCTAAATTGTTGATAAGGGAGGGTAAGATTCAAGAGAATCTCGGTAGGAAACAGATACCATAATGCATGCATGATTGATGCTATGTGTATGACATGTTAGCTTTATCTAGATGTATGCCCCATAATGATATTTCTGAATGCTCAATGTTTCATACAACAAGACTATGGCCACAGCGAAAACAGAAACAGAGCTTCATTTATTCAAATATGCTCTACACAATCAAGTAAAGCAATCACATACATCATTAAACAAGCAAAAATATCAAATACATGCAAGTAAGGTAAATCCCCTACCTTAACCCTTTTTCGCCTCGAAACGCGTGCCTCGATTTACGTGCAAACAGCTCGGGGCTCCATATTCAATCCTACAATGTCAAATGTACTATTTAGACACTTCCATAGTGTTTTTGTGGGTTATATGAGTCTATCTTGAAAAATTACTAAAATATCCCCGGGGACTCAGCTCGGCCCCGCTGTACTCGGTTTGAACGTACTTTTCCTGAAATTCTAACATGGGCTATCCTAGCATATTTTCACCCAAGGAATCTATTTCCGAATTCGGAATTATCAAATTCACTGCCAAAAGACAAAATTGCTCTTGGCAACCCTTATTTCAGTGTTTTAGGGGCATTTTTGTAATTATGCTTTCTCGGCTTTTTTCGAAAAAGTGCTCAACTGTAACCCCATCTAATTTTCGTTCCTGAACTCAATGGAACCATCAAATCATTGAAAATCCAACTCTAAGACCCATTTACAGTGATGGCCGAAATATATGGGTTTTAAGGGGAAAATCAGGGTTTTTCGGTTTCGGCTGCGTAAACGCGTTCCTTTATGCTTCTAACCACTTTATTGACTATTCTATTAGATTACAAATAACATTAAAACCCAATTTGGGCAGCATAACAGCCCCACAAACCCATTTTCCATTTTTAGAACCAAAGACAATTTATTGTTATAACAACTATTATTGTTATATTAACAATTACCACTGCACGAATTAACAACAATTTATTTTTTTCCATATCATCATTTTCATAGCACCCCACCACTTCAAACACACCACTTCTTCTGTCTTCTCTCCCAAAAAACAAAGCACCATGGCGTCCAACCTCGTTTTAAGTAATAACAACTAATACTGTTATATTAACAACTACCACTGCACGAATTAACAACAATTTATTTTTTTTCCATATCATCATTTTCATAGCACACCACTACTTCAAACACATCACTTCCTCTGTTTTCTCTCCCAAAAACAGAGCACCATGGCGTCCAACCTCGTTTTCCGTATTAACAACTACTACTGTTATATTAACAACTACCACTGCAAGAATTAACAACAATTTATTTTTTTTCCATATCATCATTTTCATAGTACCCTATCACTTCGAACACACCACTTCCTCTGTTTTCTCTCCCAAAAACAAAGCACCATGGCGTCCAACCTCGTTTTCCGCATTAACAACTACTACTGTTATATTAACAACTACTATTGCGTGAATTAACAACAATTTATTTTTTTTCCATATTAGCATTTTCAAAGCACAATGAGGTTGAAAAAGGGGGATGGGTTGGACTATTCATCATCATATCACCTTCATCCCTTCCTTCTTTAAAAATGGCGGAAGCTTGAGATCAAAAAAATCCCACCACCTTCCTTCCATCTTCTTCTTCCTTCTATTTACATCCCATCCCACAATCACCACCTCAAAGCTTTGGCCTTCACCATCACCACTATTTGTGTAGAGAGAGAACGCAGGGAGCGAAAACGCAGAACAAATGAGAGAGAGAAATAATAGAAAAGGGGCATGTGAGTCATTTGACTTTTGAAAATAATATCAGAAAAGTCCCTAGGGACTTTTTAGATATTACAAATTTTTTAGGGATTTTTCTGACAATATTTTGCTTCCTTGGGACCTGATAATGATTTTCCCATAAGTAATAACCACACTCATCATTCATCAACTTAATGCATGTGATGATGTTTCAAGAAAGAGATGTGCATGCATTTGCACATCCAACGAATTTTTAAACGGAAAAGACAGAAAAATACCACTTAAACTTTAAAATCCTAAATTAGTTCTTTAATAAAGATTTGCGTTGTCAATCTCATTACCATTCTTGTTAGCGGGATTTTGAAATTCAAATGGTATTTTTCTGTTTTTTTCCCATTTTTAAAACCTCAAATAAGCCAATGAATTTGGAATCTAACGGTATATATGTTGATTGCTCTTGTTTAAAATCTGTGAGCCCCGTGATCGAGCGTGTGTCTCTGTGTGTGTGTGTGAATTAAAATCTAATACTACCTCTGGAGACCACCTATTCGTGTAGAATGGGGAGAGGGAGAAAGGAGATCGAAGAGAGGCCTAGAGAGAAAACTAAATACTCATTTTTATTCAATTAATCAGGTTTACAAAACAAATGTATTGAGGTATTATTTAGGGAAAAAGACAGAA